>CP125973.1:467905215-469110215 GCA_030063025.1 Avena longiglumis
CGCGTTGCAGAGCAGAATCGTCACGCCACCCTTTCATCATGATGCCCTGTCTTCTCAACTCCTCCGCAGTACATGATTTGACAATTTTGGCACCACATTCTGGGAAACCGCTATGACATTGAACCGCCTCCCACTATTCCCCTTATTTAAATTCATTTGAGTAGTTTGCAGCCCCCATCTTCCTCCATTAGCCAAAAAACCCTCTTCCTCCGCCGAAAAAACCCTCTTCCTCCGCCATGGCCTCCTCTTCTTCCTCCAAATCATCCGCCCTTTCCTCCCAATCTTCCAACACGATGAGCAACCGAGAGCCGACGCCGGAGCACCCGCCAATGGCGGCGTACGAGGCTCTCGCCCCACAATGGTGGGACGAGAGGGATCGACTTCGCCGCCTGGAGGACGACGAGTCCCCGACCGACGGCGAGGAGGGCCTCCAGCCTTGTCGACGGGAACGGAGGTGGAGAGTTCCACGACGCCTGGTCTCGATGGCGCCGAATCCTCCGACGAGGAGGAAGTGGAGGAGGACACCTCCTCCGGCGAATACCCGCCGTGAAGCGCTTCGCCGGGTCCAGCGAGGACACCAAGACGGCACGACGAGGACGAGGAGGCCTCACGACATCCTCAAGAAGAAGGCGAAGACGACGCCATGAAGGCCGATGACAAATGACGACGGCGAAGACAACGGCGACGACACCGGCCTCTAGATTAGGAACTAGTAGTAGTAGTACTAGTAGTAGATTTCCTTTTGTAAGCAATCGGCTCCATTGTAAACAATTGTCTTTTGAATCAACAAAGATTGCTTTTCCAATTCGCTTTTGCCGATAGTAAAAATAGGTCAACGCTCCAGAAGCCGATAGTAATGTATCGGCTTTCACCATACTGCGCTCATACAGTCAACTAAGTCAAAGCCCAAAGAGCCGATGGTAAAACATCGGCTTTCCCCAAAAAATGTTGACAAGGTCAAATTTGGTCGCATACTTAGACAAATCTGAGCGGCCACTTTCCAGTTTCAAACGGTAGCCTGCGACCCTCTTCAAAAAAGGGGCAACCCAGATCTCCAATTGCCTCACCGACTAGATCGAGCTCACATCGACAAGAACCCTTGATCCCCAATTGCATAGATCCATCTCCGCCGGCAAACTAGATGGCGGAATCGTCCAATACTAACACAGCGGTCTCTGGTCTGAAGGTACGCCTACTCCTCGCAGTCTGAACATGGTGCTAGAATTAATGACAAACACCTGAATTAATGCTTTATTCCACCATTAAATTTTTTAGGTTTCAGACATTCTGCTGCCGCATCCTTCTCTCCCAAATTCTCTCTGTCTTGGCCCACGTAAAGAATCTAGTCCTGCCCATTTGATCTCTTGCGAAGCAAACAGAATCCCCTTCGTAAGCCAAAACCTAGATTTGAATTCTTGGGCCGACTGCTTGCGAGCCTGGCCTAATCCCCCTGAACATTGGGTCTCTTGGTACAACAGGGTAGCCAAAACTTACCAATCTCAATGGGAAACCGCGGGAATAGCCGATGCCCTGTATTTGTCATTGTCTCCCCTCGAGAAACATGAAAATCTTCTAAAAACCATCGGCTATTTCTGGTCCGATGCTTCGAACTGCTTCATGTTCGGTCATGGCCCCATGACACCAACTCTGTTAGAAATGGTGATGATTACTGGTCTGGACGTTACATCACCCAGCCCCTCTGCTTTTAATCCGACCAAGGTCCCCTATAAGCTTTCTTCCAAAACAGACTGCACGAACTGGGGTGCCTATATTCAAAACCACATGAAAACTAAAGGCCCTGTCACAGAGAAAGAACACACGGCTTTCCTCAACCTCTGGCTAGAACATTTCATATTCTGTGGCCCTTCCCTTACTCCAACCAAGAATGATCTCTCCCTGGCCTATGAACTTGCAAAAGGCACTCAACTTGGCATCGGCAAACTGTTCCTTGGAGAGGTCTATCGATATCTCCAGTTGATGTCTGTCAACTATCCTCCGGCCTAGCAGTCAAAACAGGAGGTCCTTGGTGGTTCATTCAGCTATGGGCTCAGCTGTATTTTCAAAACCATGTCCCAAACTTCCCCCTTTTGGCGAGTTGCACCTTTCCAGATGCCAAAGGGAAGCAGATCCGATGCACCAGCTACGGCCAAGCTCTGTATAGACTGTCCGGTAGTAAACTGATCCCTCAGGAAGCATCCAAGTGGTTCAGTGTTTGCTTCCAAGGCCTGGACAATCCTATCTTTTTTCCCTACATGGAAGAATCGGAACATTTTGAAAGTCCAATCTCCTTCAGGCTAGACAACTTTGCCGATGACACCAGCACTCGGCAGTTATTTTCCACTGTGATCCGTCCCTGTTTTCTTCCAGTTGGCATGAGCACCTCCAACAGAATAATCAAGCCTGGATACGAATTCTACCAGCCGGTCCTAGTGGCTCGGCAATTTGGTCTTGGGCAAGTACCTCCCCATTTCTTTCTCCACCATCTTACATAGAGCAGAGCTGACCTGCCCGATCCTCTCACCAGTCAAAGGTGTTATTCCTTCTTCGATGCTCTGACCATCCCAATTACTAACAACCTCATCTTTGCTTCCTCAACCGATGGTTTTGAGGACTGGTGGTCGATGTGGAAGACTCATGCCTTTAGGAGAGCTCTGGGACCGTTGCTGGAACAGCTCGATGCTGAATATGATATCCCTGTAGAACAGGTACCACTATTTGTAAATTTTCTTGAGGCAGCTCCCAAATGATTCTTCTAATAACCCACTCTGTCTCCTTGCAGCAACAAGATGGTCCTGAACCTACGCACAGTGATGGTTCCCCCTTCGAATTCTTCCCACCAGCTCCTGTGGTCCTTTTCTGCAAAAACTCGCCACCTTTGAAAAAGGTCGTGATGCAGAACCAGCCGATATCACCACAATCGGCTTCCAAGAACCAAGCAACTTCTAAGTCAGCCGCCTCTCGAGTTCCAACTAAAACAAGAACGGTGGTGAGGCAGGTAGCTGCCAGGAAGACTTTGAGGCGCCGGAGCCCTTCTCCAGAAAGTTCGCATGTACGCTGATCCATGCCTTGGTCGATCCTTTTCACTTTTGCAAACATGCTCGTGCTTACTAGTTCTCCCTTCTTCCAGGCTTCCGTCGAAGACTCTTCCAGCGAGGACACCCAATCCAATCGAGGAGAATTGGGCCCAACAGACTCTGAGAGGACCATCACACCGAGCCAGCCATATTTGCCACCATCGGCTCCCAGGAAAAGGCCGGTTCCTGAACCTGCTGCCCCCCGAGCACCAGTCGAGGTGGGGCCAGCTGTGAGCCCCAAGAGGGCTCGCAAGGGACTGCAAACTTCTTCGTCGAGCCAGGAGGTTTCGAAAGTCATCACCCTCCATGCTCTCACCAATTGTTTCTTTTTTATCTGCCGATTCATCATTATTTACATCGGCTAAGCACCTTCCATGCAGACGACTGACGCTTCTAGTGGGAAAGCCGGGGCAGTGCCGATGCCTCTCACAAGGCTGGATCTAGTAATCCCTGAAGGCGTAGATGAAACGGCTACCACCTTGGACAAGCCCCGAGCAACAACACACAAGTCGATTGTCTCGTCATCTGCTACCCCCTTGATCTTAGGAGAGGTACGTTCGCTTCGTTCGGCTCATCCTTCCATGTTGGATGCATACTGACGCCATTTCGGCCTGCCAGGGTTGTGATATTTCAGGCCTGCTGACGTTCGACCCTGAATCCATCGAACCAACTCTCTCTGTTGCCAACGATGAACCACGAGCAAGGGCTGTTCCACCTCAATTCCAGCGTCTCAAAGCCTTGCTGTCCTCCCCGATCGAGAAGTTGATCGAGGGTTCTGAAGAGGTGAAGAGTGTTCTTGCCGAAATCAAGGACCAACTCCCAGTAGCATTGCAGGTGAAGCTTTGGCCAGTTGTAACTCTGTCTTTCTACGGGTTAAGGGTGAAGTTGGCTCGTGAGAGGATTAAACTGCGCCGCGCCCAACTCCCGCTGAAGGCCAATATTGCGCAGATGTCGATGTCGACTCAACGAGAAAAGGCATCTCTGGATGCCAAACGACACCTGTCGATCACGAGCTTGCATCCTTGAAAAAGGAGTTGGAAGATCTTGAAGAGAAGGTCCGAGCGACTAAACAACTCATTCGTGACAAGGAAGCATACATCGCCCACTCCCAAGACGAAGCAGAAGGCCTCAAAGCTCAACTGAAGACTGATCTGGCGGAAATACGTGCCCTGAACAAGCAGCTAGTGACGGGCAAGGACGAAGATGACGAAGCCGAGATCGCCGAGGTGGATCGTGTCCGTGCTGATGCCCTCCACGCCTTCGAGGCATTCCTTCAGTAGCTCGTTCATGTAAACTGGCACCTGCTCGTAACAGTTTGAACCTCTAGAGTCGATGACTGTGCATCGGCTATATTTTTTTTATTTGGCCCATTTCATGTATCGGCCCCCACATTTCACTGTCCATCATCCCACATGCTTGGGAAATATTTCTTGAGATGTTGACCGTTGACAGCCACTGGGAATTTCACGCCGTCCAGCTCCTCCAAAGATGTACGTTCCCCTTAAAACTTGATCGACCAGATGGCCCGTGCCAATTTGGAGACCATTTACCATATGCTGCATCCTTAGTCCCCAATGGCAATACAACTTCCCACACCAGATCGCCAACGTGGAACTCCTTTGGTCTCACCTTCTTATTATATGCACGAGCTACCTTGGCCTTGTTCTCTTTGATTTTCTCAAGCGACCACAGCCTAAGCTCAGTTAAATCCTCAACACTGTCACTCATCAGGGCCGCATATTCTTCAGTTGTTAGATCGTTCTGAAAAGTGACACGTCTAGATCCAGCCGTAATCTCCCAGGGCAATACGGCTTCTTGTCCGTAGACTAGATGGTATGGCGAGGTTTTTATCGCTCCATGACATGACATGCGATAAGCCCATAAAGCCTCTGACAAAACCTCGTGCCAACGCCTAGGGTGCTCATCGACTTTCCTCTTGATCAGCTTGATAAGGCTCTGGTTGGACGCTTCAGCTTGCCCATTTGCTTGAGCATAGTATGGAGATGATCGGATCAGCTTAATTCCCGTGTCCTCGCAGAATTTTCTAAACTCATGAGAAATGAAGACCGAACCTCCATCGGTCGTGATAGTTTGGGGAATCCCGAATCTATGAATGACGTGTTCTTTCACAAAATTGATAACATCCTTCGAGTTCACTGACTTCATAGGGACGGCTTCCACCCATTTAGTGAAATAATCCGTAATGGCCAAAATCCACATGTGGCCTTTGCTTGATGGAGGGTTGATCTTGCCGATCATATCCATGCCCCAACCTCGGAATGGCCAAGGCTTGATGATGGGGTTCATTGCTGACGCGGGTACCATCTGAATTTTTCCAAATTTCTGACATGCTTGACACCCTTTGTAGTATTTAAAACAGTCCTCAAGCATGGTGGGCCAATAAAACCCTGATCGTCTGATCAACCATTTCATCTTGTGAGCCGATTGGTGAGTTCCACAGGCGCCTTCGTGTACCTCGTGTAGGAGCCGATTGGCCTCGGTTGGTCCTGCACATTTGAGCAAGAACCCTTCCAGAGTCCTGAGAACATGTCGCCCCGATAAGCACATACTTCATGGCCTTGTACCTTATCCGCTTAGGTGCCCCGCCGAATCTTTCAAGTAATTGAAGATATCGGCTCCGCCTTCCTCCTCCGTGAACTGCACTTGAACATCGTTCCTCTCGCTACGCCCCTTGTAGCTGAAGCCATTTGTGCGAGATCATTCGCCTCGTGTTCTGCGATCGGGATCGATCCAGTAAAGTTTATGTACCGAATCGTGCCATGAGCTCACGGCATTGCAACCATAATGGGAAGAGCGACTCGCTCTCACACTTGTATTCCTCCGTGAGTTGGGAAATCACCAATTTGGAGTCTCCAAAAATTTCCACTGCCTCTGCTCCAGCTTCGATGAGCAACTCCATTCCCTTGCGTATCGCCTCATACTCGGCGACGTTGTTGGTGCGAGGGGTAGCTAGCCTGATGGAGAAGGAATATGTTGCCCCCCGGGGCGACACGAGTAAAATGCCAATGCCGCAACCATCATCACAGACCGATCCATCAAAAAACATAGCCCACGCTCGTATAGACAGCGCTGCTATATCAGTGTTGATTCTTTCAGCAATAAGGTCGGCCAATGCCTGCCCCTTAACCACTTTCGCGGGTTGATACCGGATGTCAAATTCCGATAATGCAAACATCCATTTGCCGAGTCGGCCTTTCAACATAGGAGCCGACAACATGTGCTTTATGACATCTGATTTGCATATAATGATAATCTCTGCTGAGAGCAAGATGTGGCGCAGCTTGGTGCGAGTGAAAACAGTGAGGCACAACTTATCGACCTCAGGATACCTTGTCTCTGCGTCCAGCATCCTTCTGCTGATGTAAAACACAACTCGCTCCAGACCATCATAAACTTGCACCACCACCGAGGCGATGGACGTGTCAGCTACTGACAAGTAAATGTAGAACGGCCTATCCGGCTGGGGCGGAACCAACACTGGCGGCTTCGTTAGATATTCTTTGATCTCGTCGAAGGCTCGTTGTTGTTCTGTCCCCCAGCGGAACTCTTCATCAGATTTAATTTTCACCAGCCCCATGAACGGCTCTATTCTTCCTGACAGATTGGAGATGAATCTTCTGACGAAGTTAATCTTGCCGATTAGAGACTGCAGTTCCTTCTTCGTGGTAGGTGGCTTCATTGTCCGCACTGCCTCCTGACTTTTCAGGCCGATCTCAATTCCGCGTTCATGGACCAAGAAACCCAAGAACTGACCGGCCATCACCCCGAAGGCACACTTCTTTGGATTCATTCGTAGCCCGAATTTTCTTATTCGGTCTAGGACGCATTGCAGATCGTCCAAGTGTCCTTGTACTGAAGCAGACTTGACCACCACGTCATCGATATAAATTTCCACCAGCTTGCCGATCAGATCATGGAAAATGGAATTCATGGCTCTTTGGTATGTGGCGCCGGCATTCTTCAGTCCAAACATCATGACTACATATTCAAACAACCCCACCGGACCTGGTACTCTGAATTCAGTCTTGTGTATATCTTCCGGAGCCATAAAAAATTGGTTGTAACCGGCATTGCCATCCATGAAGCTCAAGATCTTATGACCAGCAGCTGCGTTGATTAATGTCTCTGCTACCGGCATCGGATACTCATCCTTCGGAGTAGCTCTATTGAGATCCCGAAAATCTATGGCAACACGCCAATGCCATCCTTTTTCTCTGTACGATACTAGAAATCCACTCAAAGATACCGCATGGCTGATTAACTTGGTCACAACATTTTCTCGATCTCTTTCTTGACTTCTTCCAAAATTTCGCCTTCATCCGTCGTGCTCATTGCTGGAATGGCGAAACCCTTTTTAAGTGGGAGTCGATGCTCGATGATGCTCTGTCTAACCCGGCATCTCTCAGATAGTCCCGAGCAAAGCGATCGATATTCTTTCAACAAAGCTATCATCGGACCCCGCAGACTCGGATCTAACTTCTTGCTGATAAATGTTGGTCGTGGCTTATCCCCAGGACCGATGTCAATCTCCTCTAGCTCATCAGCGGAGGTAAACCCATACCCTAGCTTTCCGTCACCTGCTAAATCGATGCTAAACACGGGACAAACAAATGGTGAGGATAACAAAGATAATTTGGGCCGATTGCCAGAATCGGCCCCCATTTCGATTGCATTAGTCAAGGAAGGTTTACAACTTATCTGTGCTCTACAATGGCAGGGAATCTCCCTACTACGACTGCATGACCTGTTTGTCATAAGCTTACTGCTTTTTATTTTTTGCGGCCGATCGCAGGGATCAGCCATACCACGTACGATCGTGGACTTTGCTACTCTGTCAGGCCAGTGGATAAGACCAGCCTCACCCCGTTTTTTGTGGCTTCAATGCGCCACACCGTAGACCGATTCCGAGATCGGCTCTTGGTCGCTACGCTTCCCGACGTTCATGCCACTATGGAGATCTCGATCGAATCATCTGCATGAATGACCTCCACTTCATCTCCATCCCATCAGACAGGCACTAGTGCATCGTGGATGGAATGCAGCGATTAGCGTGAATCCAATCTCTCCCGGCAAGACAACAGGTGCTTTTGTCGCCCACGACGAAGAATGACGTGGGATGGTTTTTCTGCCCACTCGATCCACGTTCAAGACGCCTTATGCTTCGAGGTTTGGCCGTTGAAGTCGCTTAACGTGACGTTGGTTTTGATCGATTCTGCAGTGGGCGTCCCAAACGCCGTAGCATGGAGTATGGCATTATATTGATCGCCGCTCGGTGTCAACCAACATCTTGCCGACAGTCGCCCATTGATGTAACCTCGCAGGCTGTGGCTTTCGATGTTTGTAGCCCTTCTCACGTGGCTTTTCAAAGATAACCGGTGGGGCATTGTCAAACCGCGCCAATGGCAGCTCTTTGTTTCTTGGAGCGCAGAACTCGGCGAGTATGAACACCATGTTTGTGCCACCGATGTCTTCGCATCGGCTTTACCGCTTTGGGGCGCCACTCTTTCTTTTTCGGACGATCCTCCGCTTCCAAGGTCTGCGGATTTTCACGGCCATCGGGCCGTGCTTTAAAGCGTGGAGGTATCGCGCTCGGCTTGCTCCAAGTTACGCAGCCCGAACTCGACGCTTTTGGGTGTGCTCGAGTCCATCGGGCACCACCTTGGCCGGTGATATCTGCTCGCTTTTTTCACCCATTGGCTCCTCGAGGTCTTTTGCTCGAGGAGGAGAGGCCCTAGATGCTTGAACACCGAGATCGACTGTGTCATCCTTCTGCTGTCCACATTCTGGGCAGTTGTCGATTGTAGGCAACCGGCTCATTCCGGCATCCCAGCAATACTTGAAGAAGGGACAATCCCAATGTTTGTCCATGCCTTCCTTTTCCTTTGACTTTCCCCTAGTGAGGTGCTCATATCTTTCATCATCCCTATCGCGCCGGCGACTTCGGTCATACTGACACTCATACTTGTTAAGGAGATGCGTGGAGTGTGGCTTCTGATACCGCACGCTTCTCACTTGCTCCTCGGTTAAATACCGCCTGTCGTCATAACGGGGCCGGTCGCGTGGACCAGCCTCCTCTCTTTCCTTGCCCCGAGAGCGACCGTCTTCCTCCTTATATGTGCCATGGTGGTACACAGGTCCTGCCATATTACCATCGAACGAGAAATCCAACTGACGCCTCGTGGAGTGGCTGTGTTCTACCATGTTGACGCCGGGAAATGGGTTTGTGTCTACTTTCATGGCGAATTGCCCAAGGATCAGACGGCCTGCTCGTCGCCGCTTGGATCCTGGCGACGTAGCTCTTGCAATCATTGGTGGTGTGGGTGAACGAGTGATGCCACTTGCAGATGGTCTCCGTTCATCTCTTGAGCCGTAGGGATTTTGTGGCCTTCGGTAGCTTCACCGCTTTTCAAAGAAGAATCGAATATCCGCTCAGCTTTGCTCACATCAAGTCGAACCCTTTTGGGGCCTTGCTTCACCCATTTGCAGGACACAGATCGCCCCGAGCCCATTCAGCCACGGCCACCTCTGGTCTTTTGTAGGATCCTCTTCTTCAGATCGACCAGGCCTATCGGACGTTTGAACTTGTCTTGGTACAACTCGTGGTGGCGCTGTTCATACATTGTCGCCACGGGCCATGTGCCAATGAGTTGTACTCTACTTGAAAGCCGATCTTTGATAGGTGAGAGACCCAACACCGCCAGCCGATCGCTTTTCTCGCTTAAACGAGCCGAGTAACATCGGTTCTTGGATCTGAAATGCTGAATGTACTGCTACCGTTTCTCCCGCTTGCCGCACTGCGGATCTGCAATGCCAGCCTCGGTAGCTTCTGAATGATACTGAATGTGAAACTGCTCTTCCAGTTGCTTCCAGGTCTGGATCGAATCCGGTGGCAGCGAGGTGTACCATCCAAAAGCTGGTCCTGTCAGAGACTGCGCAAAGAACCTTACGCGTAACTGATCCGATGCTGAAATCATGCCTAATTGTGCCAGGTATTGGCTCACATGCTCGATCGAGCTCGACCCTTCTGATCCGCTAAACCTTGAGAACTCAGGGAGCCGATACTTGGGTGGCAGCGGAATCAGGTCAAACTCGTTGGGGTACGGCTTGGAATAGCCGATTGTCCTTCTCTTCGCACGGCCGAACTCTCTCAGGATGGTACGGATTTGCTCCACCGTTTGAGCTGCAGGGGCTAAATTCTCATGACTCGTTCCGGTGGCATACTTGGCTAGCCACGCCTGTTTATCAGCGTCCATGCCGGACATCCCTGCTCCAGAAATACCTGCTCCCGAAGCCCCTGCTCCAGCAACTCCTGACCCAGAAATCGCTGCGGTTGCAATCTGGTTCGTGCGCGTCAGGTTATTGCAGTCCGGCACGTAGGTGCACACATATCCATGTGGGATTTCTTTAGGTGGTTCAGACAGGAACTAGCAATCGCCTGGGTCACCTCCGACCTTGTAGACGATGTACGCCGGTGCCCCTGGTGGCTCCGGAGCTGCCAGCGTGAATGGCAGCTGTGGCCTGGCCTGGAGCAGTCTTTCTCCCTGGTGAGTCCCTAGAGTAGGCCCCGATGGAGAGTACTGATGTTTCATGATCTCCTGAACTACGCGAATCAAGCGCTCGAAAGCGTTCACTAGGCTCTCGGAATGGCGGTGAAGAGAATGAGCCACCATGTAATTGACTTCCTGTCGCAGAGCTCTGGTGCGCTCTTCTGAAGGAACAGACAGGTCCACCTCATCAAGAGCACCTTCGGGTGAGAACCCTTTCCACCTGATGCCATGCTTACGGGTCCTCTCAAAAGAGCCGATGAGATCGGCTTCAAAGAGAGCTTTGATATCATCATACTTCGCCTTGTGCTCCGCAGGCAGATCGTCGTACGTGACCGGCCTGTCCCCCATCTCAGCGTCGGATGTTGATGCAGATGTTGTTGTAGGTCCCACCGGGCGTGCCAGAATGTGTTGCCTGTCAAAACCCACCGGCGAGCAGCGACGAGCAACACGAAGAGCCGGGAGGCTCCTGTAACTGGTGGGCCCTGGTCCCTCGGGCAACGGCCCGCAAAACTCCGGCACACGTCCTGGCTAATGCAAGGGCGTGCCACCTGACCTATACCTGGTCAGGAAGGTGATGGATTGCTTCGATCAGTTTCCTGCATGGTAAACAAGTATACGTAAAATTCGAGCCATGACCGGCTCCCAGGTTTCCCTGTGAATCGGCTCCTGGAGCCGATTATCCCATGGTTCTGCATTAAATCTAGGATAACATGGGGTTTTGCTTCATCAATACAAGTTAAATCGATCTACGACAGTTTAACGTTCTCACCACGTAACTGGAACATCCTACACGTAATTGAGCCTGGTAAATACAAAAGATGATAGAAAACTAACCCTAGAGAAGGCCTAACAACCGACGTAAAGTCAATTCCCGGAACAACTCCTCTCGAATTAGAAAACCGTATCCTCACGTACTACTGGATCGTTCAACCCGTTTGCAAGGCCTGACTACGTGGATATCAAACTAAACCTTGGAAAACAAGGCAAAACTATAACGGATCAAATCGACTGAATAAAGATCAAGCAAGATGCGACCCTTACACCCGGGAAAAGGTGCAAAGGCAGCGAGATAACTGGAGGTAGCATAACTAAACAATCATAGCGAAAAGTACCGATGCTAACCTAAACAAATCTATGATATAGTATTACTCGCCATCAACAAGGCTTCAGTACGAGTAACACCAAATAACGCATAAGCAGATACTGCCTAGATCGCAAGATGCGATCTAGGCATGACATATTACTACGAAGAAACCCTAAAAACAAGGGGTGGCGATGCGCCGAGATTGTGTTTGTTGTGAACGTGATTGTCCTCCTTTTCTCAATAACCTTAGGTACATATTTATAGTCCGGAGACTTTCTATCTTTGGAATAACCCTAACAACTCTATCTCTTACTTAAACCGAAACGGAACCTACTACAATATAAGATACACGGGAAATTTAGCCCAAATCCACGCACAAGGCCGATTCAACAACACGTTGCATATATGTATCTTCCAAGCCCATCTTGATTACGGCCCATCTCCTCCTTTGGCCAAAATATGGCGATAACAGAAGAAAGCTTTATAGATGTCATTATGGTGATGCTGCAAGTTTTCACCATGATTAGGCATGGCTTAGGCTAGCGGCCAGGCATTTCTCTAACACACATACATAACTCCATGGACTTACAAGCTCCCCTTTCATTTCACACCGATGACATCCATAGACAAAGAGCATGATATCAACTGTGTAGAAAGTACAAGTGCAATGTTGAAAGCGTTCCTCGTGACAGCACGGTTCTGCTAATTCCAAAGTATAAGTGCAAGCATATACAACATAGATGACACAATGGTTCATGTTTATTAGGGGCATGAAAACTAAAGTGCGCCATCAAGTTTGTGAGAGCTTTAATCACTAAGTTTTCACATAACAAAATACTTTTTAATTGGAAGATAGATGAAAACTAGAATATACTTGGAATGGTGTAACACACCATGCATAGGAATTTATAGTGGACACTTTGGAATAACTTGGTTTCTTGGGAGTTGGATGCATGAGTAGAGCTTACTCATACAAGTGGAGGCTAGCAAAAGACTGGGAGCAACCAACTAAGAGAGCAATGATGGCCATAATCATGCAGAGCGACAAAACATTACAAATCAAAGCATAAAGTGGTACTACAAGTCTAGGAATAAATGATCATAGAGGCTTTGGTGACTTTTTCATAGTCATAACATGGTGTAAGCATGTGCCAAGTCAGCCCAAACAAAGCATCAAAGGAGAATACCACAATACTATGCTTTTGTATGCTAAAACAACGCATGATTCCTTCAAGGCACACTAAGAAATCCCAATTGTTTGTAACAAGTCATGCTGCAAAAATAATCACTAAGCATAAGGTCAAAAAAACACCTAGCATGACATGATAAAGTCTAAGTCACAATCAAAGCAAGCTCCTCTTGTACTACTCAAGCAAAAACTTTCTACTCCTCTCCAACACCAATCAACTTATTTGAAACAACATAGCGATAACGGGGGTCCAAACTACTTTATTCAAGAAAACTAAGCAAACTAAAATGAAAACTAAGACGCTCCAAGAACAACACAAAAGTGCATGAAACAATAAAAACGAAGTGTCTAGAAAGACCTGAGCTTTTTATTGATGAAGAAGGGGATGCCTTGGGCATCCCCAAGCTTTGACGCTTGTACCTCTTGAATATTTCTTGGGGTGACACGGGGTTGCATCCCCAAACTTGAGCTTTTGTCCATTCTTCATCTTATTACACCATTCTCTCTCTACACCTGAAAATTTTCCTTCATACAAAACTTCACACAATCTTCATTAGCAACATTAGTGTATTCAAAAGATAATAGACCTTTGGGTTTAGCTTTAGAACAGCAAAAATTTCACTAAGAACACAAGATATTGTAGCAATTCCCTAAAAAAAGCTCAATTTCCAAAAAAAGAACCCAAAAAGGAATCAATAAGAAGCAAACAAATAATGGTAGACATTTGTCAAAACAGACCAGCAGGTAGGAACCGATTTTTTTGAAGACCTTATGTTGCTCAAATCATAAAGTGTTGAACTAACGTAAGATATATAACATACTGGAGGATTTATTCATAAAATATCAGCTCACTCCGACTTACAGAGATTACTCACGAATTTTTAAGGTGGATAACAAAAATCTGTTTTGGGACAGCAACTCCCCAAATCTTAATTACCTCTCATTAGAGGTCATTCTTGGCCCAAAAAGCAAATAAAAAGGATAAGGAGAGGTCATTACTGAAGCAATAACTTCTAATACTTAAGAAAAATATTGGGTTATCTCCCAAGAAGTACTTTTCTTTAACGCCTTTAAGTTAGGCGCAAAAAACAAGAAGATGCTCACATAAGAAATATGAATTGAAGTGAAAGAGAGCATCAAGAAGAAAATTCAAAACACATTTAAGTCTAACCCACTTCCTATGCATAGGAATATTATAAGAAAATAAATCAAAGAAGCACATAGTAACAAGAATGGGTAGATAAAACAAGAGCAACTTCTAAACTTTCAGCACATAGAGAGGTGTTTCAGTACGATGTAAACTTCTACAACCATATTTTCCTCTCTCATAATAATTTTCAGTGGCCTCATGAATAAACTCAACAATATAACTATCACATAAAGCATGCTTCTCATGATCTACAAACACATAATTTCTATCAAGCTCAAAAATAGTGGGATTAAACCTTTCAAACCCACTTTTAACAATTTTATAACAAGGTGACTGATCATTCAATATAGGACCATCGTATAGAGCTTTATAATAAACATTTTCTAAGCAAAACTCTTTAGTACCATGCATTTTGAAGTTAGGCGCAAATATAGGATTATCATAGATAGCAGGAGCATAACTATTATCACGAGTTTTGCCAATAGTAGCAAAAGAATCCACATGAACATAACATTCATCCTCCTTTAGTAAGCATGGGGGACAATCAAATATTATAAGGGATAAAGAGTTACTCTTATTAGAAGGTAGGCATGGGCAGCTAATCCATTGTTCCTCTTTTTTTTCATCACTCTCCTCCTCTTTTTCATCTAATGAGCTTTCAGGTTCAGCAATTTCTTCTTCCATAGGCTCCTTCAAGGCATTAGTCTCTTCCATTTGTGGAAAGCACCTATTAAAATATTCAAGAATATAGCCATTTTCTTCCCTGTAATTTTCAAAGCAAAATTTAAGTATCTCATAAACCTCATATTCATAAGGTGCATCATCAGTATTTTCAAGCAAACTGGCAAGTTCAAATGCACCCTTGAAGGCAACAAATTCTTCAATTTATTCCATGTCATAATAAGGGCAGTACTAGGCGTCCCCCAGGGGATTTGTGCTTTTTATCCCCCGGGTCCCCAGCCAACCACGTGTCCTTTTTTTGCGGTTAAAATCTCGTTTTTGCTACAAACTTACGTGTTTTTGCTACAAATAGTCTCGCTTTTGCTACACGTAGCAGAAAACGGTTTGGCCCAGAAAATAGAAAAAAGGATTGGACCTCGCCGGAGATTTCGCTGGAGACTTCACCGGCGACCGTGTAGCAAAAAAGTCGTGTCAATGTAGCATATCCGATATCGCCGGAGACTCGCCGGAGGTTTTTGACGGTAGACCTCACCGGAGAGCATGTAGCAAAAACTTTACGCTATTGTTGCAAAACCGCAAAACGGCGGTAGCAAGAAAATTGTCCTAATGTAGCAAAAAGAATGACCTCGCCGGAGATATCCTGGTGGCTACTGTAGCAAAATGATTTTGCTAAGCACTTTCGTCAAAAATATTATAGAAAATATTTTATGCTATTGTAGCAAAAACATAGAACAGAAATAGCAACAAAAATAAACTAATGTAGCAAATCCGATCTCGTCAGATATCTCGCCTGAGACATTGTAGCAAAATTGAAGACACGCTTGTAGCACCATCGCAAAAGTTTTACAGTATTATAGCAAAAACAAATAACATTTGTAGAAAAAAATATATATGTATGTAGAAGATCATGCGGTGTAGCGAAAAATCCCCCACACGAATAATCCCTGCCCCGTCCGTAGCAAATTCATCGACCATTGGTTGCAACAATGATAACCATCGGTAGCTAAAATGTCGACCGCCCGAAGCAAAATATATATGTGGTAGGTAGCATGCGCGAGGTCACGTCACTGTCGCCCATGGCACTGGGCCTTGGTTGGGGGTGGAGCATGTAGGCGAATCCTACGTGCGGTGCCAGGCACACCTGCGACAGGACTCCTATGGAGACAGGAGTGGTTGCTGGCGGCCGGAGACTGCTTTGGTGGCGGTGGCGGTGACTGCCGGATCCGGCGAAGCGACCAGCAGGGGCGACCGACGCGAGCTGCAGGGGACGTGGCGGCATGTTTTGGTGGCGGTGGCGGTGACTGCCTGCTCCAGCAGCACGGAGAGGTGACCAGTAGGGGCGAGGCGGTGGCAGCACAGCTGCAGCGATGCGGAGGCGCAGGAACGAGTGGCAGTGCGGGTGGCCATGGAGGGTCAGGGTGCTCGCGAGGGCGGCGACCACCGTGCTGTTGGGGAGGAGGGCGGGCTGGTTGACGAGGAGACGGCAGCGCTAGCAGGGGCATGGCCGAAGCTTGCTGGCGAGCGCGGGGTCCTACGAGGGGTTCGAGGGAGAGTGGTCGGACAGGCACCTGTAGCGGCGGCGTACGATAGTCGCTGGGGTATGGGGATCAAGGCGGGGTAGGAGGAAGGCGATGGGAGGAGTGAGGGCGGCGCACAATGCGGGGTAGGTGGGGGTTCGCAAGGCGTCGGGAGTACCGACCCAGGGGATAGGAACGTGCGATCCCCCGGGGGTATCATATCGTTTTCCATCATAAAAGTCATAATTTCCTTTAACATAAGAAGATATGGTAACATTATCATTATACTCACATTGAAAAGGTAGGTGTTTATACCTCCTATAGCAACAAGATTTATCAAAGCAATAAGTAACATTATAAGTAGAGCACACCTCTCTAGCAATAGTATTCAATTTATCAATCTGTTCCCATAAATGTTTCCCTTTTGTGACAAATGGTGTTCCTTATAATAATACTTTTCTTCTTTCCTGAACCCACCTTGCTAATAAGAACTAGTTTCAAAGAAACCATCCATTGATAGAAAGCATGACCAAGCAAGGCAATAATAGACCAGCAACTAGAGTAGGAACTAATTTTTTTGTGTTTTTGATAAGAGAAAGCAGACCAAACTAAACTAATTTTTTTGGAGTTTTTGATAAAAAGAGGCAAACAAAACCAAGCAAAAGAAACTAAGAAAAACAAAACAAAGTAAAGAGAAAGATTGTGAAGGACTCCCCTTGTGAAGGCGTCCTTAGCCTCCCTGGCAACGGCGCCAGAAAACTTGTTGATTGCGCGTGATAGCGCTTCGCTGGGAGACCCCAAGAGCAAGGTGTGATGAGCACACCAGCAAGTCTTCCCTCAGTAAGAAACTGAGGTTATCGAACCATTAGGAGGAAGGAAATGACTCAAAGGTGTTGCTAGCTAATTGGATACTTGCACAACATAAACTCAAGACTTTGCCCCAACGAACAGTGAGGTTGTCAATCTTACCGGTGGATGTAACAAAGGATTAACTGTATGATGTGGAAGGTAATAGTGGTTTGTAGAAATTAAACAGTAATAGTGGAAATGGTAAAGATTGTACCGGGGTCCATAGTTCACTAGAGGTGTTCTCCTTAAGATAAACAAACATGGCATGCTGGGTAAACAAATTACAGCAGGGCAATCGACAGGACTGAGCAAGGCATAACAATGCAATACTAGACATTCATGATCCTATGAGATTCGATTGGGCAATACAACAAGATACATAGACCTCCATCCAAATCATCCAAACCCCCTCCAGTATTAAGTTGCAAGAAACAGATAACTGCTTTAAGCAAAGTCTGTAAGATAAACAATCGACTTGTTCCATGAACAAGAGACCATTGTTTTCTCCCTAGTGGCAACAACACATCTACAACATTAGAAAAGGAGAGCATGCAAGATCACAAACAACACAGACATGATAGAATCAATAAGATAAAACCATTAATCAATCTGACATAGTAATCTCAATATCCATCGGATCCCTGCAAACACAACATGCATGATTACAAATAGATGATCTTGATCATGAACAGAGCTCACAAGATCTAAACATGGTAGCACAAAGGAGGAGATACAACCATATAGCTACTACATGGACCCATAGTCCAAGGTAGAACTACTCACACTTCATACCGAAGGCTAGCATGATGAAGAAGAAAGCCTCCGGGATGATATCCCCTCCGGCAGGGTGCCGGGAAGAGCTTCAGATCCCCCTGATCTAGGGACGATGGTGGCGGCGGCTACAGACGGTTTCATGGAATATTAATCGGGTCCTTAGGGTTTCTGCATCGGGGGGTCTTTATAGGCGAAGAGGTGAGGCAGGGGGCGGACAGGGTGGTCACACCCCCAGGCGCGGCAAACCCTAGCCCGTGCCGCCAGGGGGTGTGGCCCCCTGGTGCCTCCCCTCTGTCTCGTACTCTGGCTCCGTGTTCCCCATGGTAAAATATTGACTTTGGCTTTTGTCCCATCCAATTCCGATAATATTGATTTCTGCCTTTATGGAACCAAAAACAGAAGAAAACAGTCAACTGGCGCTGTGGCATCTTGTTAATAGGTTAGTACCAGAAAACATATAAAAACACCTCAAAGTGTAGACAAAGCAAAGTAGATACTAAACAAGCATGGAACATCAAAAATTATAGATATGTTTCCGACGTATCAGTGTAGTAGGTGCAGAGAGAGGTGTATACAAACCATGAGGCTTCAGCTTTGATTTGGACTTGTTGCATGTAATGTAGAAAGTCCACAAATCTATAGACACACCTCATCTTGGGACAATCAAAGTGATCAGCAAGCATGAGCAACGTCTTCTCACGCCCAAAATGACCCATCAAACCTCGAGCATGTGATTCCTGCACAAAAAACAAACGCAATGATGATTCTGGAATGCATAGTTTGTTAGCTCAAAACAAGTATCCATCATGTATATGATACTTATCCCATGCATTTTTCAAAGCACAAAAACGATATGGTTCAGAAAAATCATGATCAGTTGCATAAATCACAGAAATACTCTCTAATCCAGGAATTTTACCATGAAGATGTGTCAATAACATGTTCTTCCTAGAGAAATCATCAGCAACCACATTCTCATTTCCTTTCTTATATTTATGATGTAAGGAAACGACTCAATAAACTCAACCCATTTAGTTAAACGTCTATGCAAGTTTGATTGATCTTTCAAATACTTCAAAGCTTCATGATCATAATGTATGATAAATTATTTTGGCCACAAATAATATTACCAAACCTCAAGAACTCTAACAAGTACATACAATTCTTTATCATAAACAGGATAATTCAATCTAGCACAGGTTTGTTAGAAAACTATGCTATAGGACGACCCTCTTGCCTCAAAATGCCACCAATTCCTATACCACTATGTAACATCCCAAAATTGATGAATTACAAAAGCTTGCATTCCATCCTTGCATTCATGGCATTCTTGACTTGCACAGAAAATTTCAAATCAAAACTCCAAATGAAACCATTTTATGCCTATTATCTATATATCAAAAAGGCATGGTTTTATTTTATTTTTCAAAGGATCAAAGTGTATTTGATTAGACAGTGGTGTTTGACACACATTTAGGTACAAGGTTCACACCACAAAATTCCAGAGAAAATTTGAATTCAAACTCATTTGATTTGGGTTTGAAATTGATTCCTGAAAATCAAATAGAAAAAGAAAAAGAGAAAGGAGGCCAGCGCTACCAAATCCTCCCAGTGCCAGATCCAGCCCAACAAGCCCACCTGGCTGTTTCCCCCTCTCTCCTCTCTCTCACCCGCACCCGCTTTACCCCGCACTGGCTGATAGTGGTCCCCACTGCCACCTCACCTTCTTCCCCAAATCCCGTGTTAGACCACGTCGCCGCTGCCATTGATGGCGCGGCTTAAATTGCATTGATATAGCGAGCGATCATCGCCGTGCCTCTGCCTACTTAAACCCCTCCCCACCCTGAGCATTTCCCCTCACTCTCCATCCCCTTTCCTCCAACAGGCTGCCCGTATTTTGAATCGCAACCTCGCTGTTAGACGAACTCCGACAAGGTAATCCGGCGAACTACATTCGCCCTGTGCCCTCTGCTTCCTACTATCGTGCTCCCCTTGCTCGTACGCTTCTTCTCATACCTTTATTTTCTCTGCTCATGGCCCAGGTAGTCGCCTCCATCAAGCACTACAAGTGCCCGACGCCGGAGGCAACTCCGGCGAGCAATAGCGGTACGAATCGACGGCCCCTTGGCTTTTGGTTCACACCATCATGTTCGCGTGACCCTTGTGCACACCTTGATACTCCTGGTTTGTGCTAGGGTAATCCAGAGCATCGTCATCGTCTCCGCCAGCCCGTGCCCGACGCGACCAACAACTCCGACGAGCTCTAGTCGCTGCTACAACACACCCCTGTCCACGCCAGCGACATGTTGAGCTTCCTCGCGACCTTGCGATGCTGGTAAGCCAACACACAACCCCTAGCCCCCTCTGTAACCGCCGGAACATCACTGGCAGAGCGCCGCCGTCGCCAGCGCCGCCAGTCTTTGGTTGCTTGTGCTAGCACCGTCAGTTCTGAATCCTAGGGATGAGATTAGATCCTAGCATGAAACGGTATCGTTAGATCTGAGCCACTAGATCTAACTTAGATCCAAAAGGCCCACACGCTTGATCCGCATGAAGTGGTACCGTCCAATCAGACGCTTCCGCGTGGCTCGATTTTTGATTTAAAAACCAGATTTTGATTCAAACTTGTAAAATTCATAACTTGAGTTCTGTTTATCCAAAAAATGGAAATAAGATATCATTGGATTTCGAAAAATAAATCCTACACTACTATAGTCTTAAATTTGTATTTTTCTTCTGTAAAAATGGGATTTTATACAGAATCAATTATAGGCTTATTTTGGCTATATAAATTATATAGAAAATGTTTTTAAAACAAATTTAACTTTATTTAGACTAAAATTAATTGGTTTTGTGTTAATTATTGTTTGGTTTGAATGGTTTAGTCTAGAAATTCATTTCATTGCATTTGCATGCATTCATATATTTTTGCTTGATTATTTGAAAGTAAATTTGGTGCTGTCATTTTATGTGTAGATTTTGGTGCTAGTGGTGATTGTGATTGTGAAGATTGTTGCTACTCCCCCAACTACCAAGGCAAGTGGTGCATCATGTATTTGTCATATTATTTTGGACTATGCACTAGTGATATTTTGAATAGGGCTTGCATGAAATTTTGCTAAGTATCTATATGCTATGCTTGGGAAAACCTAGTAGTTGTAGCCTTACTAGGTTTTCTCTAAGTTAAGATACTTGCCAAGTTAACATGCTTAGTCTAGCTAGTAACAAACAAGGGTGGAATATATTCATGCTATGGAAATGTTGCTAAGTCTTTGACTTGTGTTTTTGCTTAATAAAACAACTAAGTGAATGAATCAGCTGGGTGGAATGGTATGATGGTTTATGTTGAGTGGTTACACAAGGCCCATGTCTATGGTTTACCTTGTGTATCTCACTTGTGGAAAGCCACCCAGGAACAAAGGGATTTGAGATACTTAGTGTTTAGAAGCTTCCAATGCAACCACATGGCATATGGGCTCTGCCTTGATCATATAGGTTGAAATAACTTAGCCAGATGGACAGCTGGTGGTAGGGTGATAGGATGGAACGCGTCCATGGTTGTCTAAGGGAAGGCTTCTGAAAGGTATCGTCTCGATGCATGTCGAGTCTTGTGGGGAAAGTGCACCACCTCTCGAGAGGGTAAAACCTAAGTACTTAGCCGTGTCCCCGGCAACGGACAATTTGAGCATCAACACATTGAAGATATCAAGGATCTCCTCATCCCAATTTATAAGTTAAAAACTTGTGGTTGAACAAGGGTTAAGGGTTCACCAATGTCTATTGGTGGTTCCTTGGGAGTTTTGACAAACAAAAACTTAGTGTTTTCAACTGATAGGAAAAACCTATTTTGAGCAAAGCAAGCCTAAGCTACACTTAGCCAAATTCATATAAATGTTAGAAACTACTATTCTACTATGGTATAACTTGCCAATACAATTCCAAATGTATTGACCCATTGTGGCTGTAACTTATGATGTTGTAGGTTACTCTGATGAGGATTAGGGTTATGAGTCTACACTCAACATGCTTTCCTGTGGCACATGAAGATGAAGACTTTACTTTATTTACCTATGATGTGAACTCTTGTATTAGCCTATGGCTATGGAGTTGTAAAAGACTATGTTTATCTCTGGAATGACGATGTAATAAAGACCTTTGTATCTGTGTACTTCATATTAAACTGTGGATGCTAGAATTTGATCCAGGGACTAGCATTGCAATCACATGGACCTTTACCTTATAAAGGTGGGGTCTTACAAATGGTATCAGAGCACTGTGCTGCCTGTAGGATTATAACCCAAGGTTGGAATAGACTAAGGAAACCACTAAGGAAAAATGCAACTCTTTGCAAATTCCACAATTGCCTTTTTCTTCTCGTAAACCTCTTCTAATCTTCTTTCTCATCTCTATTTGTAGATGGCCACCATCAACGAATCCGTCAAGAAGGGACCACTCATGACCATGACTTTAGAATGTGAGACGGAGTTTCCCAAAGCACTCAAGACCCTTATGGTTAGCTTGGGGTTACATGGTGAGGACGTGTACAAAGGATTTCTAGTGATGGATGAAGGAGAAGAATATTGGTGGGTGAAACTTCACTTGTACAAATACGAGGGAGACAACCACAAAGAGTCGGGATTCTACATGGGCACCAACTCAGAAATATATATGACATTCTTTGACTCTACAAGAAATGCAGCTTGGAATGCTATCAAGGAGCTTGATGAAAGACTCAAGTATAGAATGCTCAACACTAAAAATGATCTAGAGGAGGAGAAGAAGTATACCCAAGACTTAGAGACCGCCATAAAACGTCTAAGGGAAGATATCATAGACTTAGCATATGAGTGAGAGTTGTAACGTACTCCGCTAGTTGGACCACCACACTTGTCGTTTCCTCGCAAAAATTTGTCTAAGTTATGTTTGAACCTTAGTGTTTGTGGTAGACATTGTATGCCATGGCTTGTATGTTTTATGGATGGTGTATGCATTTTGCTTTCATTTTACTGTCTTGTTTTTCTCTTACTTGTGTTGTTCTAATATTTCTCTATCTTACATTAGATGCCTAGATTTGTGATCAGCACTGCCGAGGAGTTCAATGGAACTCATTTTGGTTCACGCATCGTGCAGTTTACTAGTGTGCTCAACCTCCCACTTCCTAGTATCAAGGCACTTTAGCTCACCAAGTTTGAGAGAAAGGACCTTTGGGGTTTTAGAGTCACCCAGCCAGGACGTCAGACGGATCCACTCACAGAGGAGATTTCCTTCAAGCTGATGCACGATGAAAAGGAGAAGGGTCTAGACGTAGTCATGCAGGAGCTACTCGGACGCCTCTGTGGATGCCACACCATCGAGCTTAGGGGCCTCTACTTCCACCCGTTCGGGAGACGTGACGAGTAGGGAGAGACATTGGTGTACGAGGGCGCTACTAGAGAGACGATTGAGCTAGCTCGTCTATATCTTCAGGACCTCGAGGGCCTTATTAGACACCTCGACACATATATGACCAACGTCATGCTTAGCAATGACGGGCTCCAGGTTCAGTTGAGGGAGAAGGACAAGCTCTTCGCGAAGCAAGACGAGATCGTCAAGGAGATGGAGGCCAGATTCGAGAGCCAGGACAAGAAGTTCAAGAATCAGGAGAAAAGAGTCCAAGACAGAAACAAGAAGATCAAGGACATGAAGGCCAAGATAGAGGCCAAGGACTTCGAGCTCGAGACCCAGCAGGGAGTGATTGAGAGGCTGCGCTCACAGAAGAGAGCTCTTTGTGCGAAGGTCAAGGCCTTGACCACTAGTGTCGAGGAGTACAAGACAACCATGGAGACAGTCAGACTTACACTTGTTGATGTGGAGGTCAACATGGAGGAGTAGTGTAGACTACTCGACTATCTTTTATCTATCATACTTTGATTATTGAGTCGCAATGACCATCTAACATGTGGATGGCTTGCTATGGTGTGTTTATTTTTCCAAAACTTATTGTTTACATTGTTCAAACCCTATGTTTTTATCTTGTGATTGTTTATTGTGATGGTTGTTTTGTGATGTATTGTGCATGTTAAGCATCTATGGGTTATATATCATTCCTTATCCTTATTGAAACCACATATGCCTCCCCGTCATGCCAACCCCAACCCAAACAACAACAATAACGTCACCCCCGAGATGCAGCTGTTTATGATATCTCAAGCTCAACTGATGCAGATGATGACTCAGTTCATTCAAAATTAGAATCTGAATAACAACAACAACAACAACAACAACAACAACAATCCCAACAATCCACCAGCATTTGACATGCTTACTAGATTTTTTATGTTGAGGCCAGCCAAGTTCTCGGGAACAACTGATCCAATGGTAGCCAATGACTGGTTACGTTCCGTGAACAAGGACTTAGTCACTGTTGGCTGCACCAACAAGGAAAAGGTCAGATTCGCAGCACATCTGCTCGAAGGACCAGTAGCTACCTGGTGGGATAACTTTCAGATCACCACTCCCTTAAGGATGTGACATGGGCCATCTTTGAGGATGGTTTCCGCACTACCCACATATCATCGAGAGTGATGAACCTAAAGAAGAAAGAGTTCCACAATCTGAAACAGCGTCACCGCAGTGTGGCTGAGTCATTGAGGAGTTCAACAATCTGGCGCGCTACACACCGGATGAGGTTGATACTAATGCCAAGAGGAAGGAGAAGTTCCTCAAAGGATTGAATGATGAATTGAACCTGCAGCTATCTGTTGCCTATGTCCCAACATATTAATCACTATGTGACAAGGACACCATCTTGGAGAACAATATGAAACAGGTTGAGGGCAGGAAGAGGAAGCATAACTTTGATAAGCACAGCTCGGGATCGTCTCACAAGCGCTCCCATAGTGATGATAGTGGAAGTTCTAGATTCCACAAGCATGGGAAGTACAACAGCCACCACAACCACAACCGTCATCATGTCAACAAGCACCATCGCAGTCATGATAATGACAAGTATAAGAACCACAAGAGTGGACACAAGAGCCACCATAGTGGAAGTGGTAATGGGAGTCAGCCTGCTAAGAAAGACCTTAGTCAGGTTGAGTGTTTCAAGTGTAAGAAGATGGGGCACTATGCAAACGAATGCCCAGAAAATAAAGTGGAAGGAACCAACAAGCTCAACCCTTTTCAGAAGGGACAAGTGAACCACATCAATGTGGAAGAAATATATGAAGAGTCTGATGTTGTGGCTGGTAAGTTCAAGCTTGATTCTTTTCTAGAACTTGTTCTTTTTTATACCGACGCCTCACATTCATTCATAAGCATTTGTTGATAAACATGGACTTCCAACTGAAACTATTGGGTGTCCTATAAAAGTAAGCTCTCTCGGTGGAGAGATGATAGTGAACTTTGGATGTCATGATCTAGTAATAGAATTTGGAAAGTATAACTTTCCAGTTAGTTTGATAATCCTAGATTCCCAAGGATTGAATGTAATTTTGGGAATGGATTGGATGACTAGGTATGAAGGAGTACTATATTGTGCCAATCGTCACTCACAACCCCAGATAAGAAACGGATTAGGTTGAAGTCTAACTTTGAGTCTAAAGGGAGTAAGCTAAATTCTCTTAAGGGGGTTAGCATAGATAGTGTGCTAATTGTGAGGGTGTATCCGGATGTGTTTTCGGAGGAATTGCCTGGAATGCCACCGGATAGAGATGTAGAGTTTCTGATTGACTTACTACCAGGATCTGGACCAATAGCAAAGAGACCCTACAAGATGTCGATTGATGAGTTGAATGAACTCAAGAAACAGCTTGGAGAACAGTTGTAGAAAGGATTTATTTAACCTAGTTCTTCATCTTGGGGTGCACCAGTTCTATTTGTTGAGAAGAAGGATAGAAGTCAAAGGTTATGCATAGATTACCGTTCACTCAATGAAGTGACTATCAAGAACAAATATCCTTTGCCTAGAATTAACGATCTGTTTGATCAGCTAGAAGGAGCCCGTGTATTCTCAAAGATTGATCTCCGATCAGGCTATTTTCAGCTTAAGATTAGAGAGCAAGATATACCTAAGACTACTTTGACCACTTGATATGGATTGTATGAGTACACCGTGATGCCTTTTGGTTTGACAAATACACCAGCCTATTTCATGAATATGATGAACAAGGTGTTCATGGAATTTATTGACAAGTTTGTTGTCGTATTCATAGACGACATTTTGATCTATTCCAGGAGCAAAGAAGAACATGAAGAACATTTGTGTTTGATACTTGAGAAGCTCAGGGAGCACAAGCTGTATGCCAAATTCAGTAAGTGTGATATCTGGCTGAATGAAGTTGGATTTCTCGGACATATTGTGTCGGGAGATGGTATAGCGGTCGATCCCGCAAAGGTGTCAGTTGTGACTGAGTGGGAATCTCCCAAGTCAGTGAAAGAAGTTCGTAGTTTCCTTGGCTTGGCAGGATACTATAGAAGATTCATTGAAAATTTCTCAAAGGTAGCTAAGCCAATAACGGAGTTACTCAAGAAAGAAAAGAAGTTTGATTGGACTGAAGGATGTGAACTCAGTTTCCAAGAATTGAAGAAGAGACTAGTGACAGCACCAGTTTTATGTCTGCCAGATTTGGAGAAGGATTTCGAAGTTTACTGTGATGCATATCACCAAGGATTAGGTGGAGTTTTGATGCAATAAGGGAAAGTTGTGGCTTATGCCTCGAGACAACTCAAAACTCATGAAGTGAACTATCCTACTGTCGTGGGAATGGCCACGACAGATGCTGCAATCGGCAGCGAGTAGTAGAACAAGGGGCAAGGGCGGCCAGCCATCTGCGGTGCAAGATGAGGGCGGGGACACAAGGGTTTACCCAGGTTCGCCCCCCCGGAGGGTAAAGACCTACTCCTGCTAGATTGTATTATGGAGATAGTACAAGGGCGAGCTTGATGACTAGGCGGCGAGTCGCTGGGGTGTATGATGGAACTTGTCCTCTATACGTACCCTAGGAAGGTTTATATAGGCTCACCTCGCTAGGGTTCATAGATCTACAACTGAATTAGTTAAGGATTCAGAGGGTTCTTGAACTAATCTGACTGGGCCTAGCTATGCTTCTGGGCCTCCAGCTTCCAGTCGCCTGGCTCCTTGTCGATCCTTGATCCAGTCGCTGTCATGCAGCTTGGGCCAGTACGAAACGTCCTGCTGGGTATACCCCATTCGGCATATCCCCATCAGTAGTCCCTGAGGCCGCCGTTGATTCGTCGCAGGTGTTTGTTGGTAGTCGGAGTATGCGGGTCCAATTTGGACACCCACTCGAATCGGTGGTGGACTCTCTGAATAAAAGAAGGAACTTGTCATTTTAGTCTCAATAATGGTGTAACACCCTCAGAATCGGACCTATGCAAGTTTTAGCGAAAACCCGCCAAACCCGCATAGAAACGATTCAAAGGTGCCCACCAGGCACTTTCGTGCGGGTGGAAAACGAAGTAATAACATTACACAACAGTCCTCGATGGGACCCACAGAACAGATATATATACAGCAGCGACTCAATGAGTCAAGAATATAGATTTAAGATACAAAGATCCAAATCACCTTGAAAACGATAGAGCGTCCAGCTACGGACAAGATGCAAATGGGGCTAAGAGCCCTGAAGAATAACCAATGGCGTCCATAACCGCCTGTGCCGAGGAAGGGTAACCCGCTAACGACGCCGATCTCAAACCTGCTTAAACAAAAGGTGCCGACAAAGGGCAAAGGAAAAGAAGGAGCGTCGATCGAGGCCAAGACACGGCGAGGCTAGAATTCGCGGTCCTCGCCTACATAGGTATGGTGGGCCACGGCGGCGGCAAAGATGCAATCGAACAACCTATAGAGACTCGATACAACTGGCGAATATCAGAGATGGGTAAGACAGACCTATTCGAATCCAACCTGATACTAGCATCAAACAAACCCATCCTGGCGTTCCCCCTCGAGACCAAACGAG
The DNA here is from genome assembly GCA_030063025.1 of Avena longiglumis. NCBI lineage: Eukaryota > Viridiplantae > Streptophyta > Magnoliopsida > Poales > Poaceae > Avena > Avena longiglumis. Next base: position 467,933,064 of record CP125973.1, read on the forward strand.
GAAGTCAACCGAGGAACTCACACAGTTGGCAGTTTTACTTATTCAGTTATCGTGCGGCACTTTACTAGTCAGGTTTAGATAATCGTCCTGATAAAGTAAGCAGTGGGCACTTTTAGTTAACCATTCCGTTGTGGTTGCAACAATTACTAGTCAGGTACAGATGGCATGAGGTAAACCCAAAACCCAGCAGTTGTTGGTACTTTTATTCAGCCATTCCGTTGTAGTTGCAATACTTACTAGTCAGGTACAATGGTCGCAAGCGACACTCCAACAAGCAATTGTGGGCAGTATTAATTAGTCATTCCATTATAGTGAAGCTGATTACTAGTCATTATAAGTCAAATTTATAGCAATAAACTTTAGTTATGCTTGTCTATGATCGAGATACTGTGCTCCAAGTCGTCCATATCCATGACACGGCTTTTAAAGTTTTACCCGCCGGGTGCACCAATAGCAACACACGCCGATCAACCTCGGAAAAACCAACTCAAAACCCAACGAGGCTTTCACGACCGAACAATCAGGATTCAGAAATATTTCAGGGGCCACCCTTAAAGTAGAACCCGCAACGGTTAGCTGACTTGAGATGGACTTAAGGTTTGTGGGGCCGTGAACGATCGGGAACCCGAAGTGTGGCTGGGCTTGTCGCTACCACGTAACGGGTCATAATTCCTAACAAGCAAAGGTGCTCCTCGCACAATCGTAAATACATAAGTAGCATGGCATAAGTACAGATCGTAAATAAAACCTCAAACTAGTTTGTGGCCCCAAGAAATAAGATGAATCAAGCTCGCTCGGGGTCCCATATACCTCCGGATGTGGATAGCGATAAATCAAGGAACAAGTATCAAGTACTAAGGGTCTTACGGACACAAGTGCTCGAAACCAAATATTTTCTATCAGCCACCGATGCCTCTGCTTATTTCAATTTTAGTTGTTAAACAGAATTTAAAGTGACGATAAGTAAAACTAGAATCATCTCCAACCTCAACATGCGGCAATACATCAGCAACGGTGGCTTATGACGACACACATCAGTACTTGAGCAAGCAACTACGACGCGCAAGTCCAACTATCTACCAAACAACAGGTAATAGGATGTGTCCAAGGCAATATAAGGCTGCAGGGGATATCACGGGTACGGAAACTAAAGCATCGCAACACAGATAGCAATAGATCAACAGGAGGGAATAAATACTATAAAAGTAAGATAGGTAGAAAGGGGGAGATGCTCGCCTGAAAACATTGCCGACGGTTCAACCGAAGGTCGGGGCGAAGCTCACATCAACTCAACGGCCTTATTCACGAAGAAGCAAAACACTAGAAGAAACACCGGATGCAATATTTAATACAACGGCAGAAGATCGGCATGATGCATGTATGATGCATGACATGGCAAGGTGCGATGCAATTAGGTCAAGTTAAGTGGAACCGGGGTCCCGACAATTAATTAAATGGTTCAAGTTGTTTAGCTACCCCACAAATTTAGATGTTGTTTCAACAAGGCAGAATATATTACCGGTTTCGCTACACAAGTTTAAATGAGGCCAATATGAGACTAGATTTGCCCGCATATGGGCCCCATACTTAATTATTAGGTGAATCGGCATAAGGCCCCCAAACCACAGATATGCATGCGAGATGAATGATTAAATATGCAACAAGTTATTATGATGTTATAAAATAAGGTTTCGGAAAGGGTTCACACATTAGGGTTCTCGACGGTCTTGGGGTTCCGGGGTTCGAGGTCGGTCTCAGGGTTCGACGGATCGGCGAGGTTCGGATCTGGGGTTCGACGGGATCGTTCTCAGCCTCCGGGGTCGTTCTCGATTACTGGGGTAGTTCTCGTCGCGTCCGGGAGGCAGGACTTGGGTCGGTGTCGGGCACGTCGGATTCTTCCGGGTCGGGGTTGTTCTTGTCGCATGCAGATCTTGTCGGGTTCCACAGGGTCGAGCTTGCCGTTGCGAGGTCTTGTCGGCCCGCGCCATCGAGTCGGTCTCGGCATCCGGGGTGAAGCACTTGTCGCGTCTGCGACCTCCGGGTCGAAGAACTTGGTATGTCCGTTCGTCTTGGGTCCCTGTTGACGATCTTGAATAGGCGCATGTGCCTTGGCGAGGCTTGGTGCACAACTCTTGAGAGACCTTGGCGAGGTCCTCGGAAGACTTGGAACGGCTTCGCGTTTCATGTAGATGATCGACGGTCCAGGGTCTCGGCCTAGATTCCGTGAAGATCGGGTATAACTCGTCGATGGTCCTTCTTGGCTGCCCATTGTCGGTCTTGTTGTCGAGATCTGGGCCTCGGAAGATCTTGGCGAGGTTCGATTCCCGCACCGAAGGCAGAACTTGGCGGCCTGGCCCACGGGTCGGGTCGAACAGCGGATGCAGGAGCTCGGCACCGGAGGTGCTCAGATGAGGCAGTCGGGAGGAGATGGGCCTCGGGCGGGCATGCAGCCGCACCGCCAGCGGTCCGGGCGGGTCGCCGCTGCGCCAGCGCACGCTGGGAGGAAGGTGGACGGGCTGCAGGGCGGCGCCGGCAGACGCTGGGCGGACGCCGGTGGCCGACGAGGTGCCGAGGACGACCGCAACGCAGGGACGGGCGGCTGCCGGCGGGCCCGCCCACGGCCGAGGCGGCGCGGTCGGAGGCAACGGGGCCGGAGGCGGAGGTTGAGCGGCTCGCTAAGACGGCCGGGCGCGTGACGCAGTGAGGACGGGCGCAGCGCCGCGTCGGTCCGGCGAGGTGCTCATGAGCTCGGGCGAGGCGGGCACGGTCGCTGGAGGGCCACCGCGCGGAGCTCATGGTGGAGGCGGTTGGCTCATGAAGCGCTGGAGGCGGCCAGAGAGGAGCGGAAGGCGGCGGGGATGGCGGGGCCTGGCGCGGCGGCGGAGGCACAGGAGGGCGGGTGGAGCGGCGAGGGTCGGGATTGAGGGAGAAGGAGGCCGCCGGCGGGGGCTGGAGGGAACGGCGGCGGAGGGGAGAGCCTCGCGTCGGTGGGCACAGAGGAGGGGAAGGAGAAGAGAGGTGGGGCGGGACAGGCGGGGCCAGGGACTGCTGTCGGTGGGAGGTGGGCCCGGGGCACAGGGGCTGGGGCGGTGTGTCCTGCGTGCGTGCGTGGGTGGGTTGGGTGGTTGGCTGCCCAGGTGGAGAGAGGAAGGTGGGGAAGAGAGAGAGGGAGAGGGCTGGGGCAAGTGGCAGCTGCTGATTGGAGGGGTGAGGGAGAAAAGTGACGTGGCGGCCAACGATTGGAGGGGGTGAGGTGGCCAGCGGGTGTGGGTAGGTTTTCGGGTAGCTTTAGGATTGTCTGGTGGACCGTTTGTAAAACCTGGGGGTGGTCGTTCGGGTCGAAACGGCCCGTTCGACTGCCCCCGCTAAAATAACTTAATATTTTATTTAATTTAATTGGACCGTTTGCAACCCGATAGCAACAAAACAAAATAATCCGGAGACCCGGGGTTTGCATTAGAACAAAGGTGGGGCGTTTTAGAAAACAAAACGGGCTTTGCGAAAATAGTTTTATGCAAACAATGCAGGATGATGACGATGCAATGCACAAATTCAACGCGATTTTCTAGTAGTGGTTTTGCGGGATGCCACAAATGGCGACCAGTCGAATCTGTAACTACCTCGGTGAACTACGCTCCTAGATACAAGCCTGGATGAGTGGTAGTGGTTGAAATAGTACGGTGGGGCCCCAAAAGCCACTCACTGGTAGTCCTTTCAGACGTCCCAACCACTACCCTCTCAACGGACCTCAGACGGGCGTGGTCGGCAGCGAAGGGATCAACTACGTACACAAGTGGGTATGTACGCAAGCCACCATACAAGAGTACATCAGAGCCATACCATCTAGAAAGAAAGGAAATATAGCAACGCCATACGGCAAGATTCAAATGACCTAGATAGATCTATATTTTAGGATACTTCCTCATACAACACACATCAGAGTATCATGCGGAAGGCAAACAAAATCCGAGTACGGATAAGAAGCAAATCGGCATAAGATGCCGAGAAATAAGCACATCCCAACTAGGTCTCACGGATCCCGTTCCTAATCTCTACACCGAACGATCGTTGCCCACATCTTTCGACTTCTTCCACCCAAAGATCCGTCACGAGAAGGTACCTGCTCATCCGAATCAAGAATTTATCGTGTGAGACCCTAAGGGTACTCAGAAGTCTTAATGCCTCTAAAGGACACAACTGGGTGACGAATTGCGTGAAAGATAAACCCTAGCAATTCTACAGATAAACGCTAACCATCCGCCTAACCAATGATAGACGGATGTCCGTGAATTAAGTACAACAGTTATAATGGTAATCTCATCCGATCCATCCTCCTCCCTGCTCACCAACAAGGAAGCGGACGAACAACCCCCATCCGCTGGCAACTTTATTAACCATTCCATGAGTGTTGCTCTATTTACTAGTCAAGTTACTTAGTCGATTAAAGCGGTACTTTAGTTATGCTTGTCTATGATCAAGAAACTGGCTCCAAGTCGTCCATATCCATGACACGGCTTTGAAATTTTACCCGCCGGGTGCACCAATAGCAACACACGCCGATCAACCTCGGAAAACCAAATCAAAACCCGACGAGGCCTTCACGATCAACAATCACAGATTCAGAAATATTTCAGGGGCCACCCTTGAAGTACACCAACGGAGTAAGCAAGCTCCGAGACGGACTCAAGGTTTGCGTCAATGGTAAACGACAAGAGATCCCTAATCGGGATCTCGATACCGCAAAACATTCCGCTGACCTAAGACAAAGGTGCTCCTCGCACAATTTAAATACGTAAAGTAGCATGGCATAAGTACAGGATAGTTAATAAAACCTCAAACTAGTTTGTGGCCCCAAGAAATAAGACGGAATCAAGCTCGCCTGTGGGGGTCCCATATACCTCCGGATGTGGATAGCGCGATAAATCAAGGAACAGAGTCAAGTACTGGGGTCTTCACGGACACAAGTGAGCAGGAAAACCAAATAGCAGATGTTGCTCACCGTGCCACTTTCTTTAGTTATCCCATACTACTCAAAGTTAAGTTGTTTAGGTACCTCATTATTCAAAAGACTCTCACATACCCTACACATGTCGTTTCTCGACTCGCATGGCTCAAACAACTCCTATAGTGGTGGCTCATGGGATGGAGGAACAAGCTTGGTGGGGTTTAAAAGTAAAGGCTATGCATACTTGGGATTCAATTTAATGCAATCGCGACTCAATGATGCAAGAATAAGATAGAGGCAATAGGTACTGTATGTATGCAAGCATGTGGAAGTGCTTGCCTTAACTCGCTTGAAGCGAGGGACGGATCCGGTAGTGCTCGGTTCTCTTGATATAACCCCGCCAAAGGTTCATCCGAGAAAAACCAAACAAACAAGGCCAACATGAATACAAAGCACAAGCATATGAATAAGATGCGTCAAGCAAACAATCATGCCATGATGAATGATGCACAGTTTACATGGCAATAAGGTAGCATGGCATGGGTGAGGTGGGGATTACAAGAAATAACATTTTAATGGGGTTTTGGAATTACATTTTGTTGTCATAACATTGCTGTACCCTATATTTTTATATGATGCATGCTGCAATTGAAGTCATGGATATCATAAACAGAAAGGTCTCGTCGAGCTGATCATTTTAGACATATCATTTGTTGAATTCGGAGTTTTAAATCAAAAGTTATTAAATTATTAAATTCTAGTGGCAATTGTGGTAATTTAGATAAACTTGGAATTTTAATTGTGCAAAAGGAAATATGGATGGCATATTTGGAATCCTCTCATTTTTCTGATATCCAAACATATATCATTTGTCAAATTTGGATTAATATATGAAAAGTTGTTTGAATCTGAAAAATATTTGAATTTGAATATTCAGAAAAAGATTTGAATAAATTAAATGTAACAGCCAAACTTTCTACACCAGCCGATTCAGCTGGTCACCGACAGTGGGGACAGCGCACCTGGACCCACATGCCAGCGGCTAGGAGGGGGAAGGACCGCGGGTTTATACATGAAAACGCCAGGAGCCTTTTTATAAAAAGCCATCTGACGCTGACAGAGGGCCAAGGGGACTGCGGGTTGAGGCAAAAAAGGGCCAGGGGGTTATTCGCAAAGCAGCGCGGCGGTACTGTGGATCTTCCTGAAATGCCGCGAGCGACAAGGTGGCTCGATCAGGCGCTGGGCGCAAGCGCATGGGGCGAATCACGCTAGGCCGCGAAATGGTGCTAGGGAGGTGGTCCGCATCCAGGTAAGCTGATGCGCGACGCGGCGACGCAGAAGACGCGTGCGCACGCGACGCACACAGAGCGCTCGACGCTGGGTCCGGCGGGCACAGAGAACTACGGCGAGGGCGAAGGTGTCAGGGGGGTTCGGTTGCTCACCGCGGGCTCGGCGGTGGGCTCGGATCTGGTCGGGGTGCAGCAGAACGACGGGGAGGCAGAAGCCCGAGCTAGGGTTTGTGGACGGAGCGGCGTCGGTTCTGGCGAGCTGGTCCTTCTCCTTGCTCCGTGTACCGTGGCGACGCCGGGAACCTCCTGAGCCGCCTAGACAACCTCGCCGCTTGCCTCCTGGATCGAGCACGCTAGCGAGAGGCCGACGATCACGGCCGGGCACTGCGGTGGAGAAGGGGCAGAGGGGAGCGAGGAAGGCCTCTGGGGTGGGATCTGGGGAGGCCAGAGAGGTGAGGAAGAGGATAAGAACGAGGGGCGAGGAGGGGCTAGCGTGGGGGAGGGGTAGATGGCCAGGGTGGCGTCGACCACCTTTCCCCTTCACGTGCTCGGCTCGGTCAGGCCAGGGCAAGGCAGGGCACTAGAGGGGGGGCTGGCAGGTGGGGTAGGCGAGGCCAGGGAGGCCGGCAGGTGGCCCTGGGGTCGTGGCAGGTGAGGCTAGAGGGAGAGAAAAGAGGGGAGGGGAGAGGGGCCGGCTCGGGCTAGGGTTTGCCCTAGATGGGTAGCTAGGTGGGGCCAAGATAGAGGGGCCAAGCTAGGGTAGGGACAGGGTGGCGAGCTGGGGCAGGGCATGGGGGGTTCATGCTAGATAGTGGGGAAGAGGAGGGGTAGGTTTTTGGGTTTTGTTTAGAGTAAGGTATAGGTTAGGGTTTTTACTTAGGGGAGATGTAGATTAGGGGAAAGGGTGGCTTAGGGTTTAGGTTTAGCTAGTATGGGGTTTGGGGTAGATTGTTAGGTTTGGCTAAGAGGTGGGGGTAAGAAAGAGGGAGGTGGCACTTAAGTTGATCAAGCAAACTCCAAACAAGTCCTAAGCAAGATCAAGCAAGAAAAAGAGGGAGAGAGAGATGGCCATGTGATGAAGGTTGCTCTATGATCCATGCATGCTCCATCATGACCAAGCAAGATACAAGAGACAAGGAGGGTTTTAGGGTTGTGCATGCCCCATGAGCACATGTGTGTGCCTGGAGCATGGGGAGAGAGGTTTAGATAAAAGGGGAGAAGAGAGGGAGATGTTTTGATGAAGAAACTACAAGCTCAAAACAAGATTAAGCAAAGGAAAAGATGCTCCACTTAGAATGCAAACCAAAAACCAAAAACTAGAAAAGGTGGCACTTGCATGGCCCATGCAAAATAATTAATGCCAATTTTATCCTTGTGAAAACAATAATATTAACATGGCATTATCTATATGCATTCCCAAAAGATGGGCAAGGCCAAGCAAAGATTATGGGTGGAATCCAACCAACCAACATGAGCTAGAGATAACCCAAATTAAAATGCCAAGCTCATATTAATTGGGTGGTGGAATTAAAGGTGGTGAAAGAAAAAGGTGGTGGAGTCAATAAGAGAGATGCCCTCAACTCAACTTGGGCATTTAACAATATATTAAGAACCAAATACAATATCAAGAGGCAACTACAATTAATCATGCACATGAGATAAGAACCAAACAAGAAAGGGTTTTATATGATGCTCAAATGCAAGGGGACATGATGACATGAGCATGATATGATGATGATGCAACAATTATATGTTGGAAGTGGCCCATTTTATTATCATAACATGTAGCATTACAGGTGTTAGACAACTGGGATGCTACAACTCTCCCCCACTAAACAGGAATCTCGCCCCGAGATTCTAGGAAGAAGAAGAAGAAACAAAAAGAGAAGGATGGTTGGCACGGAGTTCATCTTCACGCTCCCATGTGGCTTCATCAACAGAATGGTGTGACCACTGCACCTTGCAAAACTTGATGGACTTGTTGCGAGTCCTTCGCTCTGCGGTCTCAAGGATTTTGGTGGGGTGTTCTTGATAAGACAGATCTTCTTGAAGGTCGATTAGCTCATGATCCACGGTCTTGCCGGGGTCTTTGAAGCACTTCTTGAGCTGAGAGATGTGGAAAACATCATGGACTTTGAGTTTTTCCGGAAGCTCAAGTGCATAAGCAACTTCTCCTCTTCTAACACGTATCTTGAAAGGACCGATGTATCTAGGAGCCAACTTTCCTTTGATACCGAAGCGGTGTGTTCCTCTCATGGGAGTGACACGAAGGTAGACGAGATCACCAGGGGCATATACCATATCTGTGTGCTTCCTGTCATAGTTGCTCTTCTGACGACTTTGAGCAATCTTCAGGTTCTCTAGAATGATATGCACCTTCTCCTCTGCTTGAGTTACAATGTCAGGGCCAAACCAGATTCTTTCTCCTGCACCTGACCAACCAATAGGAGTTCTGCACTTGCGACCATAGAGAGCCTCGAATGGTGCCATCTTTAGACTCTTTTGGAAGCTGTTGTTGTAGGAGAATTCAGCATATGGAAGGCATTCCTCCCATTTCATGCCAAACGAGATGACACAAGCCCGAAGCATATCCTCCAGAATCTGATTGATTCTTTCCACTTGTCCTTGAGACTGAGGGTGGTAAGCAGTGCTGAAGTTCAACTTTGTTCCCAAAGCTTTTTGGAAACTCTCCCAGAACTTTGAGGTGAAGATGCTCCCACGGTCTGAACTGATTTCAAGTGGAACCCCATACAAAGAGACAATCCTGTTGATACAGAGCTCAGCCAATCAATTCCGTAAATTGTTTCTTTGATCTGGAAGAAATGAGCCACTTTAGAAAGCCCGTCGATGACAACAAAATTGCATTGTTGCCCTTCATGCGACCTTGGAAAACCAAAGGATGAAGTCCATCTCTACTTTCTCCCATTTCCATTCCGGAGGTTTCAATGGCTGTAGAAGACCAAATGGTTTCGATGTACAGCCTTCACTGCATCAGACATCACATTCGAGACATACTTGGCACAATACCGCTTCAACCTGTGCCACCAAGATTGTGTTTTCAAGTCCATGTACATCTTTGTGCTGCCAGATGGATAGAAAGAACCGAATCATGTGCCTCCTTGAGAACTTGGTCTCTCGACCGGGTAGTTTGGAACAAACATCCGGTGTTCAAAGAAGAGCGTGCCTTGATCATCAACGTGGAAGGACTCATACTTCGGAAGGTCAAGCTTAGCGATGAGCTTCTTGGTGTGCGGATCACCACGCTGACGAGAGCGAATCTGTTCTTCCAAGAGAGGAGTAGCCAGAAGGTTCAGGAGATGCCCTTGTTCCACAATTTCCAGGTTGAGCTGACGGAATTCCTCGCACAAGAGAGGTTGTTGCTCTTCTACCATGAGGTTGTTGACATAAGCTTTACGGCTAAGCGCATCTGCCATGACATTTGCTTTGCCCGGGGTGTAGTTGATGGTCACATCGAAGTCATTGATTGCTTCAATCCATCTCCTCTATCGAAGGTTGAGATCCGGTTGAGTGAAGATATACTTCAAACTCTTGTGGTCCGAGAAGATCTCACAACGGTTACCAAGCAAGTAGTGCCTCCATAGCTTCAAAGCAAAGACAACTGCTGCTAGCTCGAGGTCATGTGTGGGATAGTTGATCTCATGCGTCTTCAACTGACGAGAGGCATAAGCAACCACCTGTCTCTCTTGCATAAGGACCGCACCCAATCCTTGCAAAGAGGCGCCATGTAATATCCGGAAAGGCTTAGATGTATCCGGAGGAACCAAGACTGGTGTGGAAGTGAGCTTCTCTTTGAGTGTCTCAAAACTTTCTTGACAAGCAGGAGTCCACAGGTACTTCTTGCCTTTCTTGAGGAGATCGGTAAGAGGCTTTGCTATCTTCGAGAAGTTCTGCACAAAGCGATGGCAATAGCTAGCCAAGCCGAGAAAACTCCGCACTTCCTTGACATTAGCAGGAGGAAGCCATTCAACTATTGTCTTCACGGTTTCCGGGTTGACTGCAATGCCCTTGGCAGAGATAACATGACCCAAGTATGTTACTTCAGGCAGCCAAAACTCACACTTAGAGAACTTTGCATACAAGCGGTTCTCACGAAGCTTGTTCAGGACACACCGCAGGTGTTCTTCATGCTCCTCCTTAGACTTGGAATAAACCAGAATATCATCCAGATATACCACAACAAACTTGTCCAGGTACTCCATGAAAACGGAGTTCATCAACCTCGAGAAGGTAGCAGGTGCGTTGGTGAGGCCGAAAGACATGACCGTGTACTCATACAGGCCATAGCGGGTGGTGAAAGCTGTCTTGGGCACATCTTCTTTGCGAATCTTGATTTGATGATAACCACTTCTCAAGTCCAGCTTAGAGAACACCACAGCTCCTGCTAGCTGATCAAATAGATCATTTATCCGAGGTAGAGGATATTTGTTCTTGATGGTTTTAGCATTTAGAGCCCGGTAGTCAACACATAGCCTATCGGTTCTGTCACGCTTCTTCACAAAGATTGTTGGGCTACCCCAAGAGGAAGTGCTGTGTTGAATGAAACCCAACTTCTCTTGTTCATCAAGTTGTCGTTTGAGTTCAGCCAACTCAGAAGGACCCATTTTATATGGCCTCTTGGAGATAGGAGTCGTTCCAGGTTCAAGCTCAATCACGAATTCAACCTCGCGATCCGGAGGCATACCTGGCAACTCTTCAGGAAACACATCTGGGAACTCACAGACCACTGGTACACTCTGAATAGCTTCCATAGCATCGTCATTCAGAGCCGCCAAGGAATAGAGCTGTACAGCAGGAGTCAGACTTGGAGAAAAGACTATATGGCCTTCAGGGATCTTCAGAGACACCGAAGGCTCAAAGACAATCAATCACAGCTGCATTTGCTGTCAACCAATCCATGCCCAAAATGACATCAATGTCAGAGTTGCCCAGGACAATCAAAGAAGCCAAGAATGAAGAACCACCAATCTCAACTTGATTGCCATGACTGATCTTAGATGCTATCATATTTGCTCTAGGCGAAAGAACCATTAACTTCTTAAGAATAGGATCCATTACCAACTCATTCTCATTTGCAAACTTGTGAGACACAAGAGAATGCGATGCACCAGAATCAAAGAGAACTCGTGTGGACCGAAAGTTAATCAAAGCATACCCATTACAACTCAAAGTAGCTCGGCTTGAGAGGCGTTGACGTTAGCGCGAACAACCGCAGACCCGGCTTAGTGTTGATGTTGAGAGCCCGAGGCGGTGGTGCACGAACCAAGGAGAGCTTGTTGCGATCTTGGCGGGGTGGAGGGAGAGTTTTGTTCTTCATTGGACAGTTCCAGCTTTTGATGTCCGTGATCTCCACACACAAGCAAACACCACCGGACGTGGAGCAGAGTAGCTGGGACTCCGCCAGCGCCTCCGTAGTTGTTGTTGTAGCCTCGGGAGCCGCAGTGGTGAAGTTTGATGGCCTTGGCAGAACTGCAGGTCTTGGTGGAGCCGGAGCGACGGTGGGGTGTTAGGAACCCGCACGCCGCTTAGAAGGAGCTGCCATAACCGCAGAGCTTGATGCATCCTGTTGTGTTTCTTGGACTCCTCAAACATTTGCCCGCTTGCCTCCTCTACAAAGGTTGCAGTCAGTAGCTCCAGGAAGGTTGCCGGTCTTGCATGTGTGATTGCATACTTGATCGACGCATTGAGCCCTTGCCTGAACCTTTTCTGCTTCTTCTTGTCATCAGATACCTCATCACCACCATAACGAGACAGATTCATGAAGTTCCTGATATAGGTGTTGACGTTATCATTTACCTGCTTCAGGTTGAGGAAAGCCTCCTTCATCCTTTCCATCACAATCTCTAAGAGAAACTGCTCCTTGAAAGCTGCAGTGAACCTCTCCCAAGTTGGCTGGAACCCAGTGCAGCTTGCCTTCAAGTAGTTCTCCCACCAAAGAGCTGCATCTCCCTTGAGAAGGTGGGTAGCACACTTGACCCACTCTGCTCGAACATCGCAGCCTCGAGCAACCTTGAGATCTCAAGCAGCCAATCATCCGCCAAGAGGTCGGTCGACACATCAAACCGACGAGGGTTGAACTTGAGGAAGCTCTTGATGTCACCACGCTTGGGAGGTGGAGGAAGTGGAGCAAACTCATTCCTCGACGCTCTCCTCAAAGCGCTGGTTCTCTTGCATTGCCGCCAAAGCATTAGCTATGTTTGACAACATGAGCCCAGCCCGGAGGGATGTCCTCCTCATCCCGCGGGGGAGCCATCCTCATTGATATAAAACTCAAGTCAAGACTATAATGGAGAATAATAATAATCCAAAATAGTACCAAGATGGAATTAACCAAGATTAAAGGATACAATTTATCGAGATGATATTAAAATATCAACAAAGTTCATAGCACCTAAAAGATATTAAGCATATCGCACACGATCGAAAAGGAGTGTGGTACACAAATATATCAAAGAAAAAAATTTCCACAAATTTCGCATTAAATTACCAATAGATGCTAAAATTACTTAACGAATCAAGATTAGTGACTCTACCGATTCAATATACAAAAGCGAATGATACAAGTAGTGGTATGGTCGCGACTCCATCCCGCACTCAAATCATTACTCCGACATGAACAAGTGGAACACATATCCTAACCCTTCTTCTCACGATTTAAACCTAAAGATTGGTAACTACGGAAACGAACACCCCAAACAAGATAGCGTCGGATACAAGAGGAAGATAGATTGCGTCGGTTTACAACAGCCTGTCGGTATGGAATGTACCAACAGTTGATAACCAAAGGCAGATAAGATAACAACTAGGATGCAACAGATAGACAAGGGATTACACACACACACGCACACAACCTATGGTACTACGGAAACCCAGAACACGTGAATCCTAGTTTGAACTTGGAGAAGAGGATTGAAAACGTTACACTTCCTTACCAGAAAAGGGTGGGTGGGAGGGTAAGAAGAAAAGTGGAAGCAGTCCTACTCGCTTTTGTTTTTCCCTAATATACATAACTACCAAAATATTTGCTAGATCGACAACGACTGCTTGGCTGAAACCCGAAGGTCGGGATGGCTCGATACCAATTGTAACTACCTCGGTGAACTACGCTCCTAGATACAAGCCCGGATGAGTGGTAGTGGTTGAAATAGTACTGGGGCCCCAAAAGCCACTCACCGGTAGTCCTTTCAGACGCCCCAACCACTACCCTCTCAACGGGACTCAGACGGGCGGCGAGTCGGCAGCGAAGGGATCAACTACGACACAAGTGGGTATGTACGCAAGCCACCATACAAGAGTACATCGAGCCATACCATCTAGAAAGAAAGGAAATATAGCAACGCCATACCAAGATTCAAATGACCTAGATAGATCTATATTTTAGGATACTTCCTCATACAACACACATCGAGTATCATGCGAAGCGGCAAACAAAATCCGAGTACGGATAAGAAGCAAATCGGCATAAGATGCCGTAGAAATAAGCACATCCCAACTACAGGTCTCACGGATCCCGCTCCTAATCTCTACACCGAACGATCGTTGCACATCTTCGGCTTCTTCCACCCAAAGATCCGTCCCGAGAAGGTACCTGCTCATCGAATCATGAATTTATCGTGTGAGACCCTAAGGGTACTCAGCAAGTCTTAATGCCTCTAAAGGGGACACAACCTGGGGTGACGCAATTGCAGCGAAAGATAAACCCTAGCAATTCTACAGATAAACGCTAACCATCCGCCTAACCAATGATAGACGGATGTCCGTGAATTAAGTACAACAGTTATAATGGTAATCTCATCCGATCCATCCTCCTCCCTGCTTACCAACAAGGAAGCGGACGAACAACCCCCCATCCGTTGGCAACTTTATTAACCATTCCATGAGTGTTGCTCTATTTACTAGTCAAGTTACTTAGTCAGATTAAAGCGGTACTTTAGTTATGCTTGTCTATGATCAAGAAACTGTGCTCCAAGTCGTCCATATCCGCGGACACGGCTTTCAGAAAGTTTTACCCGGCCGGGGTGCACCAATAGCAACACACGCTCGATCAACCTCGGAAAAACAAATCAAAACCCGAGGCCTTCACGACGAACAATCACAGATTCGAAATATTTCAGGCCACCCTTGAAGTACACCCGAACGGAGTAAGCAAGCTCCGAGACGGACTCAAGGTTTGCGTCAATGGTCAGAACGAAGAGATCTCAATCGGGATCACGATACATGAAACATTTCACGACCTAAATAAAGATAAAGGTGCTCCTCGCACAATTTAAATACAGAAAGTAGCATGGCATAAGTACAGGATAGTAAATAAAACCTCAAACTAGTTTGTGGCCCCAAGAAATAAGACGGAATCAAGCTCTTGCTCACCGGTGCCACTTTCTTTAGTTATCCCATACTACTCAGGTTAAGTTGTTTAGGTACCTCATTATTCAACAGACTCTCACATACCCTACACATGCTGTTCTACGACTCGCATGGCTCAAACAACTCCTATAGTGGTGGCTCATGGGATGGAGGAACAAGCTTGGTGGGGTTTAAAAGTAAAGGCTATGCATACTTGGGATTCAATTTAATGCAATCGCGACTCAATGATGCAAGAATAAGATAGAGGCAATAGGTACTGTATGTATGCAAGCATGTGGAAGTGCTTGCCTGTTAACTCAGTTGAAGCGAGGGACGAATCTGGGTAGTGCTCCTGGTTCTCTTGATATAACCCCGCCAAAGTTCATCCGAGAAAAACCAAATAAACAAGGCCAACATGAATACAAAGCACAAGCATATGAATAAGATGCGTCAAGCAAACAATCATGCCATGATGAATGATGCACAATTTACATGGCAATAAGGTAGCATGGCATGGGTGAGGTGGGGATTACAAGAAATAACATTTTAATGGGGTTTTGGAATTACATTTTGTTGTCATAACATTGCTGTACCCTATATTTTTATATGATGCATGCTGCAATTGAAGTCATGGATATCATAAACAGAAAGGTCTCGTCGAGCTGATCATTTTAGACATATCATTTGTTGAATTCGGAGTTTTAAATCAAAAGTTATTAAATTATTAAATTCTAGTGGCAATTGTGGTAATTTAGATAAACTTGGAATTTTAATTGTGCAAAAGGCAATATGGATGGCATATTTGGAATCCTCTCATTTTTCTGATATCCAAACATATATCATTTGTCAAATTTGGATTAATATATGAAAAGTTGTTTGAATCTGAAAAATATTTGAATTTGAATATCCAGAAAAAGATTTGAATAAATTAAACAGAACCAGCCAAACTTTCTACACCCAGCCGATTCCAGCCTGGTCGACAGTGGGGACAGCGCACTGACCCACATGCCGGGCTAGGAGGGGAAGGACCGCTGGTTTATACATGAAAACGCCAGAGCCTTTTATAAAAAGCCATCCGACGACAGAGGGCCAATGGGACCGCGTTGAGGCAAAAAGGGGCCAGGGTTATTCGCAGCAGCGCCAGGCTGCGAAATGGTGCTAGGGAGGTGGTCCGCGTCGTAGCCGATGCGACGCGGCGACGCAGGACGCTACAAGACGCAACGCATGCAGCGCCTGACGCTGGGTCCGGCGTACGAGAACTACGGGCGAGGGCGAAGGTGTCGGGGTTCGGTTGCTCACCGCGGGCTCGGCGGTGGGCTCGGATCTGGCCGGGCAGCAGAACGACGGGAGGCGTGGCCCGAGCTAGGGTTTGTGGACGAGCGTCGGTTCTCGGAAGCTGGTCCTTCTCCTTGCTCCGGTACCGTGGCGACGCCGGGAACCTCGAGCCGCCTAGACAACCTCGGCTCGGCTTGCCTCCTGGATCGAGCACGCTAGCGAGAGGCCGATCGCCGCGCCGGGCACCGCGGTGGAGAAGGGCAGAGGGGAGCGAGGCAGGCCTCTGGGGTGGGATCTGGGGAGGCCAGAGAGGTGAGGAAGAGGATAAGGACGAGGGGCGAGGAGGGGCTAGCGTGGGGAGGGGTAGATGGCCAGGGTGGCGTCGGCCACCTTTCCCCTTCACGTGCTCGGCTCGGTCAGGCCAGGGCAAGGCAGGGCACTAGAGGGTGAGGCTGTGGGAGGCCGGCAGGTGGCCCTGGGGTCGTGGCAGGTGAGGCTAGAGGGAGAGAAAAGAGGGGAGGGGAGAGGGGCCGGCTCGGGCTAGGGTTTGCCCTAGATGGGTAGCTAGGTGGGGCCAGGATAGATGGGTCAAGCTAGGGTAGGGAGAGGGTGGCAAGCTGGGGCAGGGCATGGGGGGTTCATGCTAGATAGTGGGGAAGAGGAGGGGTAGGTTTTTGGGTTTTGTTTAGAGTAAGGTATAGGTTAGGGTTTTTACTTAGGGGAGATGTAGATTAGGGGAAAGGGTGGCTTAGGGTTTAGGTTTAGCTAGTATGGGGTTTGGGGTAGATTGTTAGGTTTGGCTAAGAGGTGGGGGTAAGAAAGAGGGAGGTGGCACTTAAGTTGATCAAGCAAACTCCAAACAAGTCCTAAGAAAGATCAAGCAAGAAAAAGAGGGAGAGAGAGATGGCCATGTGATGAAGGGTGCTCTATGATCCATGCATGCTCCATCATGACCAAGCAAGATACAAGAGACAAGGAGGGTTTTAGGGTTGTGCATGCCCCATGAGCACATGTGTGTGCCTGGAGCATGGGGAGAGAGGTTTAGATAAAAGGGGAGAAGAGAGGGAGATGTTTTGATGAAGAAACTACAAGCTCAAAACAAGATTAAGCAAAGGAAAAGATGCTCCACTTAGAATGCAAACCAAAAACCAAAAACCAAAAACTAGAAAAGGTGGCACTTGCATGGCCCATGCAAAATAATTAATGCCAATTTTATCCTTGTGAAAACAATAATATTAACATGGCATTATCTATATGCATTCCCAAAAGATGGGCAAGGCCAAGCAAAGATTATGGGTGGAATCCAACCAACCAACATGAGCTAGAGATAACCCAAATTAAAATGCCAAGCTCATATTAATTGGGTGGTGGAATTAAAGGTGGTGAAAGAAAAAGGTGGTGGAGTCAATAAGAGAGATGCCCTCAACTCAACTTGGGCATTTAACAATATATTAAGAACCAAATACAATATCAAGAGGCAACTACAATTAATCATGCACATGAGATAAGAACCAAACAAGAAAGGGTTTTATATGATGCTCAAATGCAAGGGGACATGATGACATGAGCATGATATGATGATGATGCAACAATTATATGTTGGAAGTGGCCCATTTTATTATCATAACATGTAGCATTACAGGTGTTAGACAACTGGGATGCTACAGAATCGCAGCATGGCGAATGGGTCGGCGAGTATTCGAATCACTGCTATGGTTATCAGGTCGGTGAATCGTCAAGTCGCTGAAGACAAGGAGTCGAGTAGATGAAGTTGGACCGTCAACGCCGGTCAAACTAGCCGTTGGGTAATCCAACGGTAATATCGGCGTAATCGCGCTCGCGGTAACGGCTCCCCAAAGATGGAGGGTAACAACCGCTATATAAGGAAAGCGATGGGTGAAGGACAAACATTTCCCACACCTCCTCCGATCTCGCGCACTCCCAGTCTTCCATTCCGCGCAACGACCAGAGCAACCCAGAGCGACTCACAACCCTAGATTCTCCAATCTATGGCGCCTCCGATGGAGCCATAAGGTAGATCCAAGTGCACAAAAGTGCTATTGAAATCATTCGACGAAGCGGGGATCCTCCACGCCGGGAGATGGCGCATCCCCGTGGCCGGAGAAGTGACTCCAGATACACGTGAGGGAGAGTTCATATGCTTCACCAGCCACCTAGAGTGGGGGCTTGGATTGCCCACCTCCCTCTTCTTTCACCATTTCTGCGCTTACTACGACATCCAGCCGTCAGACCTAGGACCGCACAACATCGAGCAACTCGCCATCTTGTTGCGTTTTGCTAGTTCTACCTAGGTAGCCGGCCATATTTCCCCTGTGGCAAGATTTGTTCCACGGGAGGATCGGCCGCGAAGAAGCAAGCGGATTGATGCTGGCCGCGGGCGGCCTGACCTTTCAGCTAAAGTCAAAGGCGTCCTTCTTTGATCTGATGCTGCCAAAGAAGGCGGCAAACAAATGGAAGAAGAGCTGGTTCTACGTGGCCGAGTCACCGCCGGCCGACGAGGTGGCGCTTACGATGTACTCCGCTGACCGGCCCGAGCCGCGTCGGCTCCAAGTCACCAAGCTCCCATTGGACCAGTGGATGGTTGTTGATGAGATGTTGCAGACGATCCGCAACTTGAAGAAGAAGGGCCTTAAAACCATCAATTTGTACAATTGCTGGTTCGGCCGGCGGCTAGTGCCTCTGGCCAGTCGTGCCCACTACATGTACGAGTATACAGGCAAGGACGACTCGACGAAGTCCTGCCATGCCGAATGGAGGCTCAACGACTACACCTCGGCCTTGAAGAAGATCACCGAGGCGGAGTATCTTGACGTGAAATCCTGCCATTCCTTTATTTCATGTGCACTCGCAGTCGCAGATTTGCATTCGCGGTCGTGCTAATTTTGTCTTGTTGTTACAGTTGTTCCAAGTGGTGGATGGTTGGCTTCCACCCGCAGACGACGAGAACTCGAACTCATCCGCCGAGGATGATAGCGAGTCTTCACCCGATAAGGGCAGTGTTAGAAGTGATGGGGGCGGCGATGACGACGACGATGACGACGGCGGCGACGAGGCCGTGGAAGTCGCCGCACCCACGGTCTGCAAGTCCCACAGGCAGCATCAACGTGAGATCGAGGCCAGCAAGAGCCTCGAGGCTCACGATGAAGATGATGACGAGATCCCTGAGCACAACTCACAACGCGAGGATACACTATCGAAGAAGAAACCACCGCCACCGAATAAGAAGAAGAACCCGGCTAAGCCGGTATCACCACCTCGGTCTGCGAGTAGCTCTGATGCTACCAGTGTGGCCGAGGAAGATAGGGCCAACGCACCAGCGCATGCGACCGTGGCGGCCGACACGACTGTTGTGGAAGGCGAGATGTCATTGGCGTCGCTGATGCCGCCCTTCGTCCCAATCACCGGGCTCGTGGCCGCTCCCGCCGCGGGGACCTCACCACTAAGGGGAGCACCCGTGGCGATCGCTGCTGATCCTCCTGCCGCGGCCTCGTCCTCAAAGAAGCCATCGGTGTCCTGGGCACAGAGTGTGTTCGAGACGGGCCTTAGTCGGAAACTGGGGCCGGAGTTGGAGAAGTCAGCCAACATTCGTATTAGCCTGAGTATTTCTGAGTCTTTCGTTTGTCCACTCGGTTAATGTTCGACTGGCGAATTTACTAACATCATTGTTCCGCAGGACTGGGGTGAAGAAAATAGGTCACCCTTCGGTGGCCAAGGTCCCGTTGGGTGCAGTGGAGGCACTAGTCGACCCTTCCAAGAAGAGGAAGGGCGACGAGGTCGAGGCGCCTGTTGAAGGCGCAAAGAAGGCAAAGGGCGACGAGGTCATCACGATTTAGGACGAGTTGGTGGTCGCCCCGAGTGAAGCTCCGATTGGAGTGGATGCGGCCTCAAAGGCCACGGTGGACACGGAGTCGCAGCGGGTGAAGCCCATGGCATCGGTCGGGGCAACAAGCCCATCCTCGAGTGGCACGGGAGCCGCAGTGGTGATGTTCCCTCGCTTTGTAGCGAGGGCCTCTGTGGCGAGTGCATCGGTGCCATCGAGCCAGTTGCCTGAGGTCGTCGGCACGGAGGTCGAGCAGCGTCGCGGGCATACTCCGTTCGTGCTCCCATCGGTGGATGCACTAGAGCTTCACGGCATGCTAGGTTCCGCCATCCAGGTATGTCCAGTCCCCGAGGATCAGGCCACTGAATTTCAGTGATCGGATTCTTATTGTTTTTGAAGTCCAGTCCCGAGTGTCGAGTCGTTGAATTTCAACGGCTGGGCACTTAGGAATTTTTCGCTGTCCAGTCCTCGAGTGGCTAGTCGCTGAATTTCAGCGGCTAGGCACTTATGATTTTTTTGCTGTCCAGTCCCCGAGTGGCTAGTCGCTAAATTCCAGCGGCTAGGTACTTAGGATTTTTTGCCATCCAGTCCCCGAGTGGCTAGTAGCTGAATTGCAGCGGCTAGGTACTTAGGAATTTCGTTGCTGATTCTTCCATGGTTGCACAGGGCCTGCATCGCGAGTCGGCAGAGCGACTTGCCGCGAAGGACCGTCTGGAGAGGGAGCTCCTCGTTGTCAGAGAAACGAACGAGCAGCTTCGAGCGACTGCGGGTGAGTGGTTCTCGTGCTTGTTACTGGTCGTAGACCTTGTTCTTCTCGTATTCATGGTTTTGTTGATGCAGAGGATAACGCGGCCGCGGTGGAGAAGGATCGTCAGGGCCTGGTCCCGGCGAGTGAACTGACGGCTGCGCAGTCATCCTTGAGCGCCGCGGAGAAGCAAATCGCCGACCTGGAGCGGGACCTCAAGGAGGCAAAGGTGGAGGCGACCTCGGCGGATGTGAGGGCCAAAGCAGTCATTGCTTCTGCTGCTGAGGAGCGGAAGATGTCAGATGCACCCGTCTCCGGGCTGCAAGATGACCTCTCCGGTGTTCAGGACTTCATCATGGAGCGTTGTCGCCCGTTGATTGGTGAGTTTTTATTTGGCGAGTCCCCGAGCGTGCGGGTCATGTTATTTTGCTGGAGCCTTCCTTACTATCTACTTGTGTGTTGCAGGCAGGATTACTGATGATGCCGATGAGGCGCAGTCGTATGACGCGCGACAATCACCAATCTGGTTGACTCTGCCATGCTGTCAGCGACCTGCATCCGGGCGTAACTTCAGGAAATCTCGCCCACGGAGGTGATCCCTAGCGACCTCGTCGAGGTCTGGCGCTACTTGCAGAAGGCCCCGGCTGTGCTTGACTTCATGACGCGGTCGGCCTTTCGTTGTGGTGCGACAACTGCGCTGAGCCTTGGGCTCGCGCACTTCCCCGACGATTTCGACCTCGACGATGTCACGAGTGGGTACCCTTTGTCGAGAGGCGAAGTCGAGATCGCTGAAGTGCCGAAGCTGACCGAGCGGGCTGCGGTGTACGCCGACTCGGTGTGGGCGATGGGCGACCTTATTCCATACCAGGAGACGGTGGTCGCCCCGAACGACCCCGAGCTGGCGCACCGCAACTTCAAGGTGGAGCAGCCGTTCTGAGCGGCCATGGCGGGTGAACTCATGATGTACCCTCCGAACCCGTGGGTTCCCTTTATCCGCCATCACAGGAGTGGTGGCGCCTCATCGTCGAAGCCTGCGGAGTAGAATATTTTGGCGACTGGTGTTAGTTAAAATAGACATGTAACTGCCCTTGTAATAAAACAAATTTTGCTGCTTGAAGAAATGCAAGGATGCTTTGGTCAATGTTTTTTGATTTGATTGTTGGTTGTGCGAGTCCCCGAGCGCGTCCACCCTTTTATGGATTTTACCTCGTTTTCATGTAGATGTATGTTGTTTAAACTGTTAGTAAGTTAAGGTCGACTCGCCATGGCTTGGAAAGCCAGTCGCATGGCGACTCCAAGGGGTGCTCTGTACTTAGCCGTTTTCCCGGTCGCAAACATGGTCGGGTGGCCGAGTCCCCGAGCGTGGTACTTGGCGGTTCTAGTCGCATGCCAAGGTAGGTGAGGACGGGGCGTGTTGTTTTTGGCGCGTCACTCCACCTGATCCGTATGACCAGTCGCGTGGCGAGTCTAGGACGCGCTCTCGTACTTGGCATTTTCCCTAGTCACTCATTGTTGGACTGGCGTCAGTCCCCGAGCATGGTACTTAGCCGTTCGAGTCGCTGCAGCAAGGATGTGGAGGACTGGGTCGCTATGGGAAGCGAATGCGGTTGTCGTGGCTTGGAAAGCCAGTTGGGCGAGGCGACTCCGATGGGGCTCCGGTTGGCTTTTTCATGGACGGCGCGAGGCCCGAAATTTTCGGTGCCCTCGTACCGCATTACTTGTCCGTGCCGGTTGCATAACCAAGGGTTGACTTACGCGAGTAGCATAGCGCTGTTATTACGAGTGCGAGTGGCACAAGGTACGGAGAGTGGATACAATTTGTGAGAATCGATCTTCTTTATTTCATAGCGGGTAGGAGGTACATGTCTGGAGTTCTAGGAGTAGAACTTCCATAGGAGGTTTACATTCCATGGCCGCTTGGCGTCGAGTTTTCCGTCGCCTCGGACGTCGGTGAGGTAGTAGGCGTCGTTGCCTAGGACTCGCCATATGGCGAATGGTCCCTCCCAAGGGGGAGAGAGCTTGTGCATGCCCTTCTTGTCCTGGATCAGACGCAGTACCCGGTCGCCTTCCTGCAAGGTGCGAGTCCATACTCGCCGGCTATGGTAGCGGTGAAGCCCTTGCTGGTAGATGGTAGTGCGGGAGCAAGCTAGGTCACGTGCTTCGTTGAGCTGGTCTACTCTATCCTGGCATGCGAGCTCGTTGTCGGCCTTCGCATAGTTGACCACCCGCGGCGAATCGTGCTTGAGGTCGGTTGGCATGACGGCCTTGGCACCGTACACCATGAAGAAGGGAGTGAATCCTGTCGACCTGTTGATGGAGATGCGGATGCCCCAGATGACAGAGGGGAGCTCTTCGACCCAACACCCAGGAGTTCGCTCGAGTGGAACTTGCAGTCGTGGCTTTAGGACATGGAGGATGCTCTGGTTGGCGCGTTCCGCCTGGCCATTGGACTCCGGGTGGGAGACTGAGGCGAGGTCGAGTCGTATGTTGTGCTCCTCGCAGAATTCCGCCATGTCTCCTTTGGCGAAGTTTGTGTTGTTGTTCGTGATGATGTTGTGCGGGAACCCGTAGCGATAGATGAGCTCGCATAGGAATTTGGTGGCAGTCTTCCCTTCGCACTTGCGGACTGGCTTGGCCTCCACCCATTTTGTGAACTTGTGACTGCGACTAGGAGGTGGGTGAAGCTAGAGGGGGCCTTCTTGAATGGACCCACCATGTCCATACCCCACACGACGAATGGCCAGGTGATGGGGATGGTCTTGAGCGCCGAGCTCGACACGTGAGTCTGGTTGGCGTACTTCTGGCTCCCGACGCAGCGTTGGACGATGTAGACCGCGTCGGCGTGTGCGGTGAGCCAGTAAAATCCATGTCGCATGGCCTTGGCGACTAGGGAGCGAGCGCCATCATGGTGGCCGCAGTCGCCAGCGTGGATGTCCTAGAGGATCTTGCGTCCTTCTGTGGGTTGGACGCAGCGTTGGAACACGCCGGTCACGCTGCGCTTGTGGAGCTCGCCATTGATGATGACGAGGGATTTGCAGCGGCGTGCTATCATCCTGGCCTCCGTCTCGTCAGCGGGTAGGGTGCCGCCATCTAGGTAGGCGACGTATGGCGCGGTCCAGTCACTTGGCTTGGCGATCATTGCAACGAGGGCCACATCTGGTTGCAGCGGAATTCCGATGTCGATCTCTCTCGGGGGAGAGACAGAAGGCTTGGTGATGCTGTCGAGGAAGACGTCGGCAGGCGGCACGAGGCAAGCCAAGCCGATGCGGGAGAGTGCGTCGGCCTCCTTGTTCTTCCGCCGATCGATCCACTTTACGGAGTAGCCAGCAAAGTGTCCTCCCAGTTGGTCCACTGCTTGGCGGTATGCCGCCATGGTGGGGGAGACTACATCGCAAGTGCCAGCGACTTTCCCGGCGACGAGGTCGGAATCGCCGTAGCACCACAGACGATTGATGTTCATTTACTTGGCTGCTCGCATGCCGTGGAGAAGCTCCTCGTACTCAGCCATGTTGTTGGTGTAGGGGGTGAAGTCAAGGTACAGGACGTAGCGTAGCTTGTCGCCCTTTGGAGATGTGAGGACGATCTCTGCCCCTGCACCATCTGCATTCTTGGAGCCGTAGAAGTGTAGGGACCAGTAGTGGAGGTACCGCAGTTTCTCTGGCTGTTGTGCCTCCTCCCAGTCGGCGAGAAAGTCTGCTAGAGCCTGCGACTTGATCGCCTTGCGTGGCTCGTACCTGATGTTGTGGACTCCGATCTCGACGACCCACTTGGTGACTCGCCTAGTCGCCTCACGGTTGCGGATGTTGTCCTGCAATGGTGATGAGGAGACGACCGTGATTGGGTGCTCCTGGAAGTAGTGCGGCAGTCTCCGCTGGGCTCTGAAGACTGCATATACCAATTTCTGGTACTGCGGGTAGCACTGGCGCGACTTGGTGAGGACTTCGCTGATGTAGTATACGGGTCGCTGCACCGGGCGCTCCTTGCCCTCCTCTGGTCATTCGACAACCATGACGGTGCTGACGACTCGCTCGGAGGCCGTGACATAGACGAGCATGGGCTCCTTGTCAACGGGGGCAGCGAGTAGCGGTACCGCGAGTAGCACCTCCTTGAGAGCGTGGAGCGTGTCATCTGCCTCCTTGTCCCACTGGAACGTGGGGTTTTTGCGCATTAGGTGATAGAGGGGCATCGCCTTCTCGCCTAGCCAGGGGATGAAGCGACTGAGAGCCGCGACTCGCTCGGCCAACTTCTAGACGTCACGCAGGCACTCGGGTCTGCCGAGCCGGGCGATCGTGTTGATCTTAGTGGGTTTCACCTCGATACCGTGCTTGGAGATGACATACCCCAGCAACTGTCCAGTAGGTACACCAAAGGTGCACTTTCCTGGGTTTAGCTTTATCTTGTACCTCCGCAGGTTTGCGAAGGTTTCCGCCAGGTCGGCGAGTAGATCGCCCTGGCGGGTGGACTTCACTACCACGTCGTCGATGTAGACGTGGATGTTGCAGCCCAATTTGGCTCGCGAGGCACTCCTGCATGCACCTCTGGTAGGTTGCCCCGACGTTCTTGAGGCCTAAGGTCATGGCGTTGTAGCAGAAGGCTCCGAATGGCGTAATGAACACCGTCTTGTCCTCGTCCTCGACTGACATTTTGATCTGGTTGTAACCAGAGTAGGCGTCGATGAAGCGCAGTGACTCCGAGCCCGCGGTCGAGTCAATGATTTGATCGATCTGCGGGAGGACGGACTGCTCTTTCGGGCAGGCGCTATTTAGGTTTGTGTAGTCGATACACATTCTCTAGGTCCCATTTTTCTTTTCGACCAGGACTGGGTTTGCCAGCCACTTGGAGTATTTTATTGGCTGAATGAACCCTGCAGCGAGTAGACGCTGCACCTCCTCGGCGATTGCTCGGCGGTGCTCTTCATTGAAGGGCCGCAGCGACTTCTTGACGGGTCTCTCTTTGGGGTCGGCGTTGAGTTTGTGCTCAGCGAGTTCCCTCAGCACATGTCGGGGGGATAACCCCCGGTAGGGTCACGAGAGGGGAAACATAGCGGAACTGGGTTGGCTCCGAGTAAAGAAAGAACCAGGCCGGGTAAGAATGGCCGGGTAAGATAAGCATGAAATCCGACATACAAACTATGACGGCCCGCATAGGACAAAGTTGTAACCCTTGCAGGAACCAACAAGCCGAGTCAACCGAGGAAGGGCCGAGTCAAGGAGGACATGGGGCACCTTTCCGAGTAAGGTTCAGGAGGGACCATGGTAAATCATGGTCAAAAGAGAAGGGCGATGCCGGGTGACACAAAAGGAGCCGGGTGACGCCCAAAGCATGCGCCGACGTACAAAGTAATAGCGTGACACCAAAAAGAACAAGAAGCAGCGTACCAGAAGACCGTTAGCTGTCAAGCTTTATGGACCGGGTCTCTGGGCTTAGGGCAAGCCCATGACCCGACCCATATTGTAGGAACCAAGATCCAAACAGTAAACCCTGAAACCCAAAGGGGTAGAAGCTAGCTAGCACTTCCTATATAAGGGAGGGCATAGCAGTAGTAGAATGAGGTTGGACCAAGTAGGGAACTAGTGCGGTGAACTCTAGCCTAAACAGCTCAAGGAGCACTTGTAATCTTTTGGGAATCAATCGAATTGCCAAGTCTGGAGAGTTCTTCTTGTTCTTCGTGCATGGCTCGACCGTGTACTCCCTCCCCGGTGACCACAAGCACCCATTCAGCCCCCAACTTAAGCCTACCCATGGCATCTGCGTGCCACCACCACGACAGTTGGCGCCCACCTTAGGGCAGAAGCAGGTGCTTGATGGAGTCTTCATCCGGACGGGCAACATCATCGCCAAGACCTACGAGCGCGTCTACTCTGGCCTCGTCCAGAGGTTTGGAGCGCTCAACTTTGTCAGCGACAACGCGGGCTGCTTCGGGACCAAGCCGTTCCCTAGGGGTGGTCGCTTCATCAAGTTCGGCGAACACCAGGTCTACGTCGGTGCGCGTGGAGCGCACATATCCTGAGCACGTCGTCCTGGCGCCGAATCCTCCAACGGCTCTTGTCGCGGGAAAACCACGTCAACTTGTCTCCATGGAGGTAATGATGACAGCCCCAAACCCCGCAGCTCCTCCAGTAGTTCCAGTGGTGAATGAGAACGCAGAGGGAGGAAATCATGAGGAAACGCCAAGGGCTGCGAGAACAGCAAAGGCGCCGCTGGAAAAACCAGAGAACATAGCTAGGAGCAAGAGGGCTAAGGAGCTGCAGGAAGCGATAGACAAGTTGGCAGAGCCAGTGGCACATGTAACTGACCCGGCACGTGTGCAAGCCAAGTTGGAGGAAGCCATGATAAAAGTCCTGGAGAAAGCCAAAGAGCTAGTACAGTTACAGCAGGATGTGGATATCACCATCCGAGAGCTTAACACGGCAAATCGAGTCAAGGGCACAAAGACCCAGCTTGATGCAACGAGATTGAGAGGAAAGAACCTCAACAAAGAGCTGGCAGATGCGACATCGAAGATAACACCGGAGAATAGCAGTGATACGGCCATGCGTCCAACATACAACACAAAGAATAAACTAATCATGAGCAGAAAAGCAGAATGGCAAAATTACCCCACTTGGAGGGGAAGCAAAGAAAAGGCAAGAATGAGTCAATGAGTTAGTAAAGCAGCCAAAGACATTTGTCAATGAGGCGACATGAGCAAATCCGGGTATAGCAGGGAGGTCACAGCTGGTTCACTCGGCGACTCCTGTCACGGCAAGATCGGTTGGGCACACAGCATCCTCACCCGGAGCGGCGCCTAGGCCGAGAAAAGAAAAAAGTGTGGATTCTGGAAGAAACAAGCAGATGGTCACCTATGGTAAATGATGGGTATGAACTGCCGGATCATGCATATCAAGCAATGGGAGCAAGATTTGGAGGCAGGAACCTTCAGCCGGATGATGCAAGGCTAAAGCTTGACCGCATAAAATGGCAGAGATAATTGAATCGCAAGGTCCGTAGGGTCCACCATGCTTTGGCCCAAGGATTATGAAGGAGCCACCGGTGCCAAATTTCCAGCTGGCCAGAGGGACAAAAACGTATGATGGAAGCACAAAGCCAGAGGACTGGCTCATAGATTATGGAACCGCTGTGAAGATCATGTACAAGGATACCATGCTCAAGTTAGGCATTACCATGAACATGCTGGAGCCGACTAAGACAACTTTCCACGGTATCGTGCAGGGACTGTCCTGTGAGCCAATTGGCAAGATCTGGGTCGACGTCTTAGTTGGCAACAGAGAAAATTGTCGCACTAAACTTATAGAGTTCGAGGTGGTAGATTTGGTCAGCTCATATCATGCCTTACTCGGCAGGCCGGCTATGGCAAAGTTCATGGCTACTCCTCACATTGCTTACTTGAAGATGAAGCTGCCAGGCCCATGTGGGGTGATCACAGTTGAAGGATATTACAAAAGATTTATTGCTTGTGCCTCAGTCGGATCTTCACTGGCTGAGTCACTCATCATAGCACAAGAGAAAAGTCAGATGTTGGAAGTGGCAGCATTGGCCAAAGCAGCACAAATGTCCATGTCGGCACTCACCAACCCGCATGGCAGTGTGTCATTTCAAACTACCAAGGAAACCAAGAAGGTGCAGGTGGATGAAACATTCCCAGAGCGCACAGTTACCATTGGGGCTGGCCTTACAGACAAATAGGAAAGCGAGCTCACTAGCTTCCTCCGTGAGAATCGGGCCATCTTTGCATGGTCCACTCAAGATCTGCAAGGGGTTCCGAGGGAGATGGCTGAGCACTCTCTTCATGTAAGGCCAGATGCAAAGCCGGTGAAGCAACCCCTCTGCCGCTTCGCCGAATATAGGAGGAAAGTAATAGCTGCCGAGATTGCAAGACTTTTAGCTGCTGGATTCATCATGGAAGTACTGCACCCGTATTGGTTGTCAAATCCAGTCTTGGTCGAGAAGAAAAAAGACGACCCGAACGTGGCAGTAGTATGGTGAATGTGTATTGATTACACGAACCTCAATAAGGCGTGTCCAAAAGATCCATTTCCTCTGCCTCGGATCGATCAAGTCATAGATTCTACTGCTAGGTGTGAGTTGTTGTCATTTGTGGATGCGTATTCAGGATTCCATCAGATACCACTGAATCCAAATGATCAAATAAAGACAACTTTTATCACCCCGCACGGGGCTTATTTCTATCACACCATGGCATTCGGATTGAGAAATGTAGGCGCAACATATCAAAGATGCATGCAAAAATGCTTGCAAGATCAATTGGACAAAAATGTTCAAGTATGACGTGGTAATAAAAACCAAACAAAGTCATACTCTAATTGAGGACTTGCGTCAAACATTCGCAAACTTGAGAAGATTCCGGATGAAGCTTAACCCAGAAAAATGTACATTTGGTTTCCCGGCTGGCAAGTTACTCGGATTCCTTGTATCCAGCCGAGGAATCGAAGCTAACCCGACAAAGATTAGGGCCATCGAAAGAATGGAATTGCCAAAAACCCTCAATGACGTCCAGAAGTTTACTGGATGCCTAGCCTCGTTGAGCAGGTTTGTTAGTCGGCTAGGTGAAAAAGCCCTACCACTATATCAGCTGATGAAGAAATCAGACAAATTCACATGGACACAGCAAGCTGATAGCGCTTTCCATGAATTAAATAAAATGTTGGCAACAACACCAATATTAGCGTCACCATTATCCAAGGAGCCAATCTTGCTCTATGTCGCCGCAACCAACAGAGTTGTAAGTGCAGTAATAGTGGTTGAACGTGAAGAAGGGGCAAATCAGTCCAAAGACCGGTGTATTACTTGAGCGAGGTGCTCTCTGTCTCGAAACAGAATTACCCGCATTATCAGAAGATGACATATGGGGTATATATGGCGCAAAGAAGTTGAAACATTATTTTCAAGAACACCCAATCCGGGTAATATGCGAGGCACCTATCTCGGATTTATTGGGCAGCAAAGATGCCAGCGGCCGATTCGCCAAATGGGCCATCGAACTGGCACCATACACTCTACAATATGATAGGAGAGATGCAATAAAATCTCAAACTGATGCAGATTTCTTTGTAGAATGGATGGAAATGCAGTACGAACCACCACTGCCAGATCCGAATTACTGGAAAATGCATTTTGACGGGTCCAACACGAAAATGGGTCTGGGCGCCGGAATAGTGCTCACATCTCCAAAGAGGGGTCGACTGAGGTACGCATTGCAGATTTATTTTGCTGCTTCTAACAACGTTGCCGAGTATGAAGCACTTGTCCATGGCATTAAATTAGCCAAAGAAATTGGTATCAAAAGGATCATGTGTTTTGGCGATTCGGATTTGGTGATTCAGCAAGTGTCTGGACATTGGGATGCACTGGATGCAAACATGGCATTATATCGTTTCCACATGCAACAAATTTCGGGATACTTTGACGGTTGTGAATTTCATCACATTCCTAGAGCAGAAAATGAGGCAGCAGATGTATTATCCAAACTAGGATCATCTAGGCAAGCAATACCACCAGGGGTAGCGTTGGAGCATCTCAGGAAGCCATCGATCAAGCCGTCACCGGACTCCGAATCAATCAGGGTCATCCCGGCGAGTCAGGAATCAGAGGCAGTGCCAATGGACATCGACTCAGGGGTAGGTTCGAGTCACTCGGGGACTGATTCGTTCAATTCAGGGATCGCCGAACCACACTCGGGGACTCCTCAGGTTATGCCGGCAGAGCATATGTCGGCAGAACCAATGGACAGTGATGTTGAAGCAGACCCGGAACCACTAATACCAACGTGGGCATAGCCAATATTCAGCTATTTGAAAGATGGGACCTTGCCGAGTGATGAAACATTGGCAAGGTAAACAACACAAAGGGCAAAAACATACACCGTAATCAACAAGGAACTCTACAAGCTAAGTGTCACAAGTGTACTACAGCGTTGTATCAGCTCAGAGAAAGGCCAGGAGATCTTATTGGATATCCATCAAAGAGAGTGCGGGCACCATGCGTCATCAAGAGCATTGGTAGCCAAGGCATTCCGACATGGATTCTGATCGCCATATGGGCACAAGCGCAAGAGTTAGTCGGAAGATGCAAAGGTTGTCAACACTATGCGCCCAAGTCGCATTACATTACTGAATTGAAGACTATACCAATTACTTGGCCTTTTGCAGTATGGTGCCTAGATATGGTAGGACCATTCAAACCAGCAAGGGGAGGCATGACTCATATCTTGGTCATGATTGATAAGTTCACCAAGTGGATAGAAGTGAAACCAATCGGACGGTAAAACAGCTGTTACATTCTTAAGGGATATAATCCTCAGATACGGTTACCCACACAGCGTGATCACTGATAATGGCACGAACTTTGCCGAAGGAGCTTTTGCTCGCTTCTGTGGGAAACACCGAATAAGACTCGATGTAGCATCAGTCGCCCATCCAGAATCAAATGGAAAAGTTAAACGGGCTAATGGCTTAGTTCTGTCCGGGATAAAACCCCGCTTGATGGAACCACTCCAGAGATCACCTGGTTGTTGGATAGAGGAACTACCCTCAGTACTGTGGAGCCTAAGAACAACTCCGAATCGGTCAACTGGTTATACGCCATTTTTCCTTGTATATGGGGCTAAAGCAGTTTTGCTTGCCGACATAGAATATGACTCGCCAAGGATAAGGAAATACTCGGAAGCCGAGGTAAAAGAGGCCCGAGAAGATGGAGTAGACTTACTCGAAGAAGCAAGGGAACTGGCATTCTCCAGATCCGCTATATATCAACAAAATCTCCGACGCTACCATAGCCGGAAAGTGCAACCTCATGTTTTTCGAGAAGGAGATATGGTGCTAAGGCTGGTGCAGCGCACAGAAGGGATGCATAAATTATCACCTCCATGGGAAGGTCCATTCATTGTAAGCAAAGCATTGCACAATGATTCCTACTATCTCATAGACGCTCGTGAAGCGCAAAAGAACAAGGCGGACAGGTCAGGAGATGAGACCAAAAGGCCATGGAATGTGGCACTACTTTGTCCCTTCTATACTTAGGAGAAGTAGTGCATGTATCACTCGAACTCTCATATGTCAGACGTGTTTCCCGGCTATCTGCTAATAATAAAATGGTATGATTCGAAAAACTGACTCGGGGACTACCCCTTAAGTTTTCCATTTCAATTATTTTACATCGGCTGGCGTGATACCCGAAATTTATCTCGGAACAAGTAGTGTTTACTCGAAAGAAATCAACTCTTCGACTATGCTGTTGTCCAAAAACACGGCTTCATGGCAAGCAAGAGAAAAAGATGTAAGACAGGTAAACACGAACGCCGGATAAGTACAAAGGAGAAACGCGAGTCGGCTTTAGTTTTTGCCTAACTCTCTGCAGGTCGCGTTATACTACATGTCGAGTAATCTCAGCCAAGTTATCCAAGTTTCATACCCGCTAACTATATCCTTCATACTTTGAGACCCTAATGTCGAACACCGAGAAAGGTAGACAAGGGCCAAATGCAAGGAAAGGTGACACAGCAAAATGAAACTCGGGGACTTGCCTTGAATGATTCGCACTTAGAGCATAACGCAAACATATAAAGCTAATCAAAAGGCAAATAATCAAACTTAAAAGTGCAATGTATGTTACATATGTACCCGGCATACCGGGGATCTGATCAAAGTTCGAGTGTTGGTTAGCCTATGGAGCGGAAGAACTCAGAGGAGCATTCTTGGAGCCAGGATTGGTGCTTGGAGCATCGGCCGAGTGTAACTACCTCGGTGAACTACGCTCCTAGATACAAGCCTGGATGAGTGATAGCGGTTGAAATAGTACGGTGGGGCCCCAAAAGCCACTCACTGGTAGTCCTTTCAGACGTCCCAACCGCTACCCTCTCAACGGGACCTCAGACGGGCGTGGTCGGCAGCGAAGGGATCAACTACGTACACAAGTGGGTATGTACGCAAGCCACCATACAAGAGTACATCACAGCCATCCCATCTAGAAAGAAAGAAAATATAGCAACGCCATACGGCAAGATTCAAATGACCTAGATAGAGCTATATTTTAGGATAACTCCTCATACAACACACATCGAGTATCATGCAAGCGGCAAAAGAATCCGAGTACGGATAAGAAGAAAATCGGCATAAGATGCCATAGAAAATAAGCACATCCAACTAGGTCTCACGGATCCCCGCCCCGAATCTCTACACCATACGATCTTTGCCCACATCTTGGCTTCTTCCACCCAAAGATCCGTCACGAGAGGGTACCTGCTCATCTGAATCAAGAATTTATCGTGAGACCCTAAGGGTACTCAAGAAGTCTTAATGCCTCTAAAGGGACACAACCTGGGTGACGAATTGCAGCAAAAGGTAAACCCTAGCAATTCTCTGAGAACGCTAACCATCCGCCTAACCAATGATAGACGGATGTCCGTGAATTTAAGTACAACAGTTATAATGGTAATCTCATCCGATCCATCCTCCTCCTCGCTACCAACAAGGAAGCGAACAACCCCCATCCGTTGGCAATTTTATTAACCATTCCATGAGCGTTGCTCTATTTACTAGTCAAGTTACTTTAGTCAGATTAAAAGCGGTACTTTAGTTATGCTTGTCTATGATCAAGAAACTGTGCTCCAAGTCGTCCATATCCGCGGACACGGCTTCGTAAAGTTTTACCCGGCCGGGGTGCACCAATAGCAACATACGCTCGATCAGCCTCGGAAAAACCAAATCAAAACCCAACGAGGCTTTCACGACTGAACAATCACAAGATTCAGAAATATTTCAGGGGGCCACCCCTTTGAGTAGATCCCGCAACGGAGTAAGCAAGCTCCGTGACGGACTCAAGGTTAGCGCCAATGGCTATAAGCGACTGGGAACCCGAAAGTGTGGCTGGGCTTGTCGATACCGCGTAATCACTCCGCCTTCCTAACAAAGACAAAGGTGCTCCTCGCACAATTTAAATACGTAAAGTAGCATGGCATAAGTACAGATCGTAATAAAACCTCAAACTAGTTTGTGGCCCCAAGAAATAAGACGGAATCAAGCTCGCCTGGGGGTCCCATATACCTCCGGATGTGGATAGCGCGATAAAACAAGGAACAGGAATCAAGTACTCGGGGTCTTACGGGACACAAGTGAGCAGGAAAAACCAAATAGCAGATGTTGCTCACCGGTGCCACTTTCTTTAGTTATCCAGAACTACTCAGGTTAAGTTGTTTAGGTACCTCATTATACAACAAACACTCACAAACCCTACACATGCTGTTCTACGACTCGCATGGCTCAAACAACTCCTATAGTAATGGCTCATGGGATGGAGGAACAAGCTTGGTGGAGTTTAAAAGTAAAGGCTATGCATACTTGGGATTCAATTTAATGCAATCGCGACTCAATGATGCAAGAATAAGATAGAGGCAATAGGTACTGTATGTATGCAAGCATGTGGTAGTGCTTGCCTGGTATCTCTGTTGAAGCAAGGGACGGTTCTGGGTAGTGCTCCTGGTTCTCTTGATATGACCCCTGCTCAGTGTCTATCCGAGAAAAACCAAACAAACAAGGCCAACATGAATATAGAGCACAAGCATATGAATAAGATGCGTCAAGCAAACAATCATGCCATGATGAATGATGCACAAATTACATGGCAAGTAAGGTAGCATGGCATGGGTGAGGTGTGGAGGACAGAAAATAACATTTAGTTGGGTTTTAGAATCACATTTGTTGCCATAACAGTTGTTGTTCAATATATATTTATATGATGCATGCTGCAATTGAAGTAATGGATAGCATAAACAGAAAGGTCTCGTCGAGCTGATCAATTTAGACTCATCATTTGCTAAATTTGGAGTTTTAAATCAAAAGTTATGAATTATTGAAAATCCAGTGGCAATTGTGTAATTTAAACTAAACTTGGAATTTTAGTTGTGCAAAAGTCAAATTGGATGGCATATTTGAATTCCTCTCATCTTGCTGATATCCAAACATATATCATTTGCCAAAATTGGATTAAGTATAACAAAGTTATTAAAAATCTGAATTAGATTTGAATTTTGAATTTTTATTAAACAGGATTTGAATTTTAAACAGCCTCTGAATCGTTTTCTACTCTTCCTACTCATTCTGAGTCACGGCTGTGGGGTCGATGGTTCTGGGCCCACGCCACCGTCTGAAGCAAACGGACCATGGGTTTAATCCTGGAAACGCCAGGAGCCTATTTGCAAAAACTACAGAGACACAGACACTGGGCCCGGCTGGACCGCGGGTTGGTGAACAAAAAGGCCAGGGGGTTAAGTGCAAGAGGAACATGGGCGCTTAGCAACGAGGCAGCGACAGGTGGCAGCAGGGTTGGACCGCGGGTTGAGCAACGTTTTCCCTGGGAGCCTTTTTGCAAGATCCCCACGGACGCTGGCGGGTGGGGCTGGTGGACTGCGGGCGTGAGGCGGGAAAAACGGAAAGGGTCTAAACGCAAAACGTGCACGTGACGCTGTCCGCTGAACGCGACGCCGCGACGGCGGAGCTGGCCGGATCTTCGGCCGACGTTGGCGACGAACCCAGCGCGTCTCAGACGTCGCCGCCAAAACAAAAGATGGAGACGGCATCTTGGCCTACAACTTTGGTACAGGGTGCTAGCGCGGAGGCGGCCTGTGGCGTGCGGGGCATGGCTCTGAACTCGATCGACGGATCGGCCAGCTGCCGCCATGCGATGACAGCAGCGCGCTGGGTGCTCGACAGATCGCGGCAATGGCCTGCACGGCGAGGGAGAGAGAGGTTGTCTGGGGAGGAGGGACTCACCAGCTGCAACGGCAGTGGCGGGGCTCGAAGGTCTGGATCTGCGGCGGGCTCGGGTCGAGAAGCAGCTTTCGCCTGCGGCACGACGGGCGTGGTCACTCCGGCGAGGCTACGGCGGGTCCTCGTGTCTGGGCGGCAGAGGAGCGACCGGCCTCGGGATCCGCCAGCCTCTCCGCCACCAGATCAAGACGGGCAGAGGTGAGGCTAGGGTTTTAGGTGGCCATGGGGAGTTCTGCTCGTGGAGAAGAAGGAGGAGGCAGGGATGAGAGGCTGAGAGGGGGTGAGGATAAGAACGCCAGAGGTGTAGGGTTGAGTAGCTTGCGTGGGGAGGAAAGCACATGGGCAGGTGGTGGCTTGCAAAAGGTGAGAGGGTGGCTCAGGCGTGACTCTCCCTTTTCCCTCTTTCGTCAGAGCCGAGAGAGGAGAGAGGAACCCAGGAGGAGGCAGGGGTGGGTCGTGAGGCGGGGAGATAAGAGAGAGGAAGAGGAGGGCTCGGCCATGTGATCAAGAGAGAGAGGGTAGAGCTAGGATGGGGTGGGGTAGCTTGGTGTGGAGTGAAGAGGTGAGGTGAGAGGGAAAGATGGTGTATCTAGGTTAGGTGAGGTTGTTATGTTTAGGATTTAGCTAGGTGAGAGGAGAGAGAGATGGTAGCTAGGGTTTTGTCTAGGAGGGTGTAGATTAGGGTGTTGTTGTAGCTAGGATAGAAGGCAAGGGAAGGGTAGAAAGGTTTGTTTAGAGAAAAGGGTAGACTAGGGTTTTGGTTTAGGATAGATTTGATTTAGGGTTTTGGTTTAGGGAAAAGAGAGATGGCATGGGTAGATTTAAAGTTTGCTAAGAGGGTAAGAAAAGAGATGGAGGTACTTTACACTAGATCATGTCTACTCCAAAACAAACTACTAGCACATGGTAAGAGAAAGAGAGATAGGAGAGGAAAATATGGTGATGGGTGGTCTCTTTGGTACATGCATGATCCAACAAAGAACAAGCAAGATCAAAGAAAAAGGTAGGGAGAAGGGTGGGGTTGGTGTTGTGCATGCCACATAAGCACATTGTGTGCATGGGGCATGGGGTTTAGCTAAGAGGATAAGATAGGTAGATGATATGATGAAGAACTACAAGCCCAAACAAGATTAAGCCCAAGGAAAAGATCCACTTTGAAAACAAACAAAAACCAAGACTAGCAAAGGTGGCGCTTGCATGGCCCATGCAAGGTAATTAATGCCCAATGGTTATATTGTGAAAACAACATTATTTCATGTGGCTTAATCCTTGCATTCCCAAAATGGGCAAAAGCCAAGCAAAAGATGATGGTTGGATCCAACCAACAACATGAGCTAGAGATACTCAATAAAATGCCAAGCCCATATTATTGGATGGTGGAATATAAGGTGGTGAAAGATAAGGTGGTGGAGTCAAAAAGAGAGATGCCCCCAACTCAACTTGGGCATTTAGCAATTTACTAAGACCCAAATACAATATCAAGAGGCAAATACAATTAATTATGCACATGAGATAAGAACCAATCAAGAAAAAGGTTTTATATGATGCTCAAATGCAAGGGGATATGATGACATGAGCATGATATGATGATGATGCAACAATTATATGTTGTAAGTGGCCCATTTTATTATTATGACATGTAGCATTTCAGGGGTTAGACAACTGGGATGCTACAACTCTCCCCCACTAAACAGGAATCTCGCCCCGAGATTCTAGGAAGAAGAAGAAGAAGACACAAAGAGAGAAGGATGGTTGACACGGAGTTCATCTTCACGCTCCCATGTTGCTTCATCAACAGAATGGTGTGACCACTGCACCTTGCAAAACTTGATGGACTTGTTGCGCGTCCTTCGTTCTGCGGTCTCAAGGATTTTGGTGGGGTGTTCTTGATAAGAGAGATCTTCTTGGAGGTCGATTAGCTCATGGTCCACGGTCTTGCCGGGGTCTTTGAAGCACTTCTTGAGCTGAGAGATGTGGAAAACATCATGGACTTTGAGTTTTCCTAAGCTCTAGTGCATAAGCAACTTCTCCTCTTCTACCACGTATCTTGAAAGGACCGATGTATCTAGGAGCCAACTTTCCTTTGATACAAGCGGTGTGTTCCTCTCATGGGAGTGACACGAAGGTGAGCGAGATCATCGAGGCATATACCATATCTGTGTGCTTCCTGTCATAGTTGCTCTTCTGACGACTTTGAGCAATCTTCAGGTTCTCCAGAATGATATGCACCTTCTCCTCTGCCTGAGTCACAATGTCAGGGCCAAACCAGATTCTTTCTCCTGCACCTGACCAACCAATCGGAGTTCTGCACTTCCGACCATAGAGAGCCTCGAATGGTGCCATCTTCAGACTCTTCTGGAAGCTGTTGTTGTAGGAGAATTCAGCATATGGAAGGCATTCCTCCCACTTCATGCCAAACGAGATGACGCAAGCTCTAAGCATATCCTCCAGAATCTGATTGATCCTCTCCACTTGTCCTTGCGACTGAGGGTGGTAAGCAGTGCTGAAGTTCAACTTTGTTCCCAAAGCTTTTTGGAAACTCTCCCAGAACTTTGAGGTGAAGATGCTCCCACGATCTGAACTGATTTCAAGTGGAACCCCATACAAAGAGACAATCCTGTTGATATAGAGCTCAGCCAACTGAAGTCCAGAAATTGTTTCTTTGACTGGGAAGAAGTGAGCCACTTTAGAAAGCCTGTCGATGACAACAAAAATTGCATTGTTGCCCTTCTGCGACCTTGGAAAGCCAGTGATGAAGTCCATCTCTACTTTCTCCCATTTCCATTCCGGAGGTTTCAATGGCTGTAGAAGACCGAATGGTTTCTGATGGACAGCCTTGACTCTGCGACAGACATCACATTCTGAGACGTACTTGGCACAATACCTTTTCAACCCAGGCCACCAGTATTGTGTTTTCAAGTCCATGTACATCTTTGTGCTGCCAGGATGGATAGAAAGAACCGAATCATGTGCCTCCTTGAGAACTTGGTCTCTCAGACCCGGGTAGTTTGGAACAAACATCCGGTGTTCAAAGAAGAGCGTTCCTTGATCATCAACATGAAAGGACTCATACTTCGGAAGGTCAAGCTTAGCGATGAGCTTTTTGGTGTGCGGATCACCAAGTAGAGAGCGAATCTGTTCTTCCAAGAGGAGTAGCAGAAGGTTCAGGAGATGCCCTTGTTCCACAATTTCGAGGTTTAGGTGAATTCCTCGCACAAGAGAGGCTGCTCTTCCACCATGAGGTTCTTGACATAAGCTTTTCGCTAAGCGCATCGCCATGACATTTGCTTTGCACGGAGTGTAGTTGATGGTCACATCGAAGTCATTGATTGCTTCTTCAATCCATCCTCTCCGCCGTAGGTTGAGATCCGGTTGAGTGAAGATATACTTCAAACTCTTGTGGTCCGAGAAGATCTCACAACGGTTCCCAAGCAAGTAGTGCCTCCATAGCTTCAAGGCAAAGAAGACCCATCGCTAGCTCAAGGTCATGTGGGATAGTTGACCTCATGCGTCTTCAAGCGAGAAGCATAAGCAACCACCTGTCTCTCTTGCATAAGGACCGCACCCAATCCTTGCAAAGAGGCATCGCAGAAGATCTGGAAAGGCTTAGATGTATCTGGAGGAACCAAGACTGGTGTGGAAGTGAGCTTATCTTTGAGTGTCTCAAAACTTTCTTGGCAAGCAGGAGTCCACAGGTACTTCTTGCCTTTCTTGAGGAGGTCGGTAAGAGGCTTTGCTATCTTCGAGAAGTTCTGCACAAATCGACGGCAATAGCTAGCCAAACCGAGAAAACTCCGCACTTCCTTGACATTAGCAGGAGGAAGCCATTCAACTATTGTCTTCACGGTTTCGGGTTAAGCGCAATGCCCTTGGCAGAGATAACATGACCAGATATGTTACTTGAGCCAAAACTCACACTTAGAGAACTTTGCATACAAGCGGTTCTCACGAAGCTTGTTCAGACACACAGTGCTCTTCATGCTCCTCCTTGGACTTGGAATAAACCAGAATGTCATCCGGATATACCACCACAAACTTGTCAAGGTACTCCATGAAAGCGGAGTTCATCACCTCGAGAAGGTAGCAGTGCGTTGGTGAGGCGAAAGACATGACCGTGTACTCATACAGGCCATAGCGGGTGGTGAAAGCTGTCTTGGGCACATCCTCTTTGCGAATTTTGATTTGGTGATAACCACTTCTCAAGTCCAACTTAGAGAACACCACAGCTCCTGCCAGCTGATCAAACAGATCATTTATCCGAGGGAGAGGATATTTGTTCTTGATAGTTTTAGCATTTAGAGCCCGGTAGTCAACACATAGCCTATCGGTTCTGTCACGCTTCTTCACAAAGATTGTTGGGCTACCCCAAGAAGAAGTGCTGTGTTGAATGAAACCCAATTTCTCTTGTTCATCAAGTTGTCGTTTGAGTTCAGCCAACTCAGAAGGACCCATTTTATATGGCCTCTTGGAGATAGGAGCCGTTCGGGTTCAAGCTCGATCACGAATTCAACCGCGATCCGGAGGCATACAGCAACTCTTCAGAAAGACATCCGGAACTCACAGACCACTGGTACACCTGAATAGCTTCCATAGCATCATTATTATTCGAGCAGCCAAGGAATAGAGTTGGACAGCGAGTCGGACTTGGAGAAAAGACTACATGGCCTTGAGGAATCTTCGGAGATATCTTGGCGTTCAAGACAATCGATCACAGCTGCATTTGTTGTCAACCAATCCATGCCGGGATGACATCAATGTCGAGTTGCCCGTGACAATCAAAGAAGCCAAGAATGAAGAACCACCAATCTCAACTTGGTTGCCATGGCGATTGATTTGGCTGCCATTGTTGCTCCAGGAGAAAGAACCATTAACCGCTTTTGAGAGGAACCAAGACTAACTCATTGTCGTCGCAAACTTGTGCGACACAAAAGAATGCGATGCACGATCAAAGAGAACTCATGCGGACCGAGTTAAGCGAAAGCATACCCATGACAACTCGGTGCGAGCTCGGCTTGAGGCGTTAGCGATTGGCGCGAACAACCCGCAACCGGGCTTAGTGTTGATGTTGAGAGCCCGAGGCGGTGGTGCCGAACCGAAGGAGAGCTTGTTGCGAGATCTTGGCGGGGGTTGAGGAGAGCTTTGTTCTTCATTGGGCGTTCAGCTTGGATGACCATGATATCCACATGTAACAAGCACCGTGAGGCGTGGAGAAGAGTAGCGAGGACTCGCCAGCGCTCAGGTAAGGTTGTTGTAGCCACAGGAGCCGCGGTGGTGAAGTTTGGTGGCCTTGACGTGAAACTCGCAGGTCTTGGTGGAGCCGGGAGCGGCGGTGGGGTGTTAGGAACCCGGACACGCCGCTTAGAAGGAGCTGCCATAGCTGCAGCTTGATGCATCCCTGTTATGTTTCTTGGACTCCTCGAACATCGCACTTGCCTCCTCTTGTAGTCTTGTGTCTTGTAGTTCCGGAAGGTTGCCGGTCTTGCATGCGTGATTGCATACTTGATCGACGCATTGAGCCCTTGCACAATCTTTTACGCTTTTCTTGTCATCGATACCTCATCACCACCATAGAGACAGGTTCATAAAGTTCTGATATAGGTGTTGGCGTTATCATTTCCACCTTGAGTTGAGAAAGGCCTCCTTCATCCTTTCCATCACAATCTCTGAGAGAAACTGTTCTTTGAAAGCTGCAGTGAACCTCTCCCAAGTTGGTGGAACCCGGTCGCTTGCCTTCAAGTAGTTTTCCCACCAAAGGGCTGCGTCTCCCTTGAGAAGGTGAGTAGCACACTTTACCCTCTGATTCGGAACATCGCAGTCTCGAGCAACCTTGAGATCTCGCGCAGCCAATCATCCGCGTCGAGGTCGGTCGAAACATCAAAGCGGCGAGGTTGAACTTGAGGAAGCTCTTGATGTCACCACGCTTGGGAGGTGGAGGAAGTGGAGCAAATTCATTCCTTCTGACGCTCTCCTCAAAGCGCTGTTGGTTCTCCTGCATTGCCGCCAAAGCATTAGCTATGCTTGACAGCGCTGAGCCCAGTTCCGGAGGGATGTCCTCTTCAGTCCGGCGTGGGGGAGCCATCCTGTCATTGATGTAAAACTCAAATTAGTACTATGATGGAGAATGATAATAACCCAAAATAGTACCAAGATGGAATTAACCAAGATTAAAGGATACAATTTACTGAGATGATATAACAATATCAACAAAGTTCATAGCACCTCAAAGATATTAAGCATATCGCACACGACTGAAAAGGAGTGTGGTACACAAACATATCAAAGAAAAAAAAATTCCACAAATTTCGGCATTAAAATACCAATAGATGCGCAAAATTACTTAACGAATCAAGATTAGTGACTCTACCGATTCAATATACAAAAGTGAATGATACAAGTAGTGGTATGGTCGCGACTCCATCCCGCACTCAAATCATTACTCCGCACATGAACAAGTGGAACACATATCCTAACCCCTTCTTCTCACGACGAAACCTAAGATTGTTAACTACGGAAACGAACACCCCAACAAGATAGCGTCGGATACAAAAGGAAGATAGATTGCGTCGGTTTACAAAAGCCTGTCGGTATGGAATGTACCAACAGTTGATAACCAAAGGCAGATAAGATAACAACTTGGATGCAACAGATAGACAAGGGATTACACACACACACACAACCTATGGTACTACGGAAACCCAGAACACGTGAATCCTAGTTTGAACTTTGAGAAGAGAATTGAAAACGTTGCACTTCCTTACCAAAAAAGGGGGGGGGGGGGGGGTAAGAAGAAAAATGAAGCAGTCCTACTCTCGCGTTTTGTTTTTCCCTATATACATAACTACTAAAATATTTGCTAGACTGACAACGACCGTTTGGCTGAAACCCTGAAGGTCGGGATGGCTCTGATACCAATTGTAACTACCTCGGTGAACTACGCTCCTAGATACAAGCCTGGATGAGTGATAGCGGTTGAAATAATACGGTGGGGCCCCAAAAGCCACTCTTTGGTAGTCCTTTCAGACGTCCCAACCGCTACCCTCTCAGCGGGACTGTCTGGCGGCGTGGTCGACAGCGAAGGATCAACTACGTACACAAGTGGGTATGTCGCAAGCCACCATACAAGAGTACATCAGCCATCCCATCTAGAAAGAAAGAAAATATAGCAACGCCATACGGAAAGATTCAAATGAACTAGATAGAGCTATATTTTAGGATAACTCCTCATACAACACACATCGGGTATCATGCGGGCGGCAAAATGAATCCAGTGCGGATAAGAAGCAAATCAGCATAAGATGCCATAGAAAATAAGCACATCCCAACTACAGGTCTCACGGATCCCGTTCCGGAATCTCTACACCATACGATCGTTGCCCACATCTTGACTTCTTCCACCCAAGATCCGTCACGAGAGGTACTGTTCATCTGAATCAAGAATTTATCGTGTGAGACCCTAAGGGTACTCAGCAAGTCTTAATGCCTCTAAAGGGGACACAACCTGGGTTGACGCAATTGCAGCAAAAGGTAAACCCTAGCAATTCTACAGAGAAACGCTAACCATCCGCCTAACCAATGATAGACGGATGTCCGTGAATTTAAGTACAACAGTTATAATGGTAATCTCATCCGATCCATCCTCCTCCCTGCTTACCAACAAGGAAGCGGACGAACAACCCCCCATCCGTTGGCAATTTTATTAACCATTCCATGAGCGTTGCTCTATTTACTAGTCAAGTTACTTTAGTCAGATTAAAAGCGGTACTTTAGTTATGCTTGTCTATGATCAAGAAACTGTGCTCCAAGTCGTCCATATCCGCGGACACGGCTTTCAGAAAGTTTTACCCGGCCGGGGTGCACCAATAGCAACACACGCTCGATCAGCCTCGGAAAAACCAAATCAAAACCCAACGAGGCTTTCACGACTGAACAATCACAAGATTCAGAAATATTTGAGGCCACCTTTGAGTAGATCCCATAGCGGAGTAAGCAAGCTCGAGACGGACTCAAGGTTAGCGCCAATGGTACATGGCGGTGGGAACCCGAAAGTGTGGCTAGGCTTGTCGATACCGCGTAATCACTCCGCCTTCCTAAACAGCACAGTGTGCTCCTCGCACAATTTAAATACAGAAAGTAGCATGGCATAAGTACAGGATCGTAATAAAACCTCAAACTAGTTTGTGGCCCCAAGAAATAAGACGGAATCAAGCTCTGGCCCAGGGGGGTCCCATATACCTCCCGGATGTGGATAGCGCGATAAAACAAGGAACAGGAATCAAGTACTCGGGGTCTTACGGGACACAAGTGAGCAGGAAAAACCAAATAGCAGATGTTGCTCACCGGTGCCACTTTCTTTAGTTATCCAGAACTACTCAGGTTAAGTTGTTTAGGTACCTCATTATACAACAAACACTCACAAACCCTACACATGCTGTTCTACGACTCGCATGGCTCAAACAACTCCTATAGTAATGGCTCATGGGATGGAGGAACAAGCTTGGTGGAGTTTAAAAGTAAAGGCTATGCATACTTGGGATTCAATTTAATGCAATCGCGACTCAATGATGCAAGAATAAGATAGAGGCAATAGGTATTGTATGTATGCAAGCATGTGGTAGTGCTTGCAGTATCTCTGTTGAAGCAAGGGCGGTTGGGTAGTGCTCTGGTTCTCTTGATATGACCCACCTTTCGTGTCTATCCGAGGAAAAACCAAACAAACAAGGCCAACATGAATATAGAGCACAAGCATATGAATAAGATGCGTCAAGCAAACAATCATGCCATGATGAATGATGCACAAATTACATGGCAAGTAAGGTAGCATGGCATGGATGAGGTGTGGAGGACAGAAAATAACATTTAGTTGGGTTTTAGAATCACATTTGTTGCCATAACAGTTGTTGTTCAATATATATTTATATGATGCATGCTGCAATTGAAGTAATGGATAGCATAAACAGAAAGGTCTCGTCGAGCTGATCAATTTAGACTCATCATTTGCTAAATTTGGAGTTTTAAATCAAAAGTTATGAATTATTGAAAATCCAGTGGCAATTGTGTAATTTAAACTAAACTTGGAATTTTAGTTGTGCAAAAGTCAAATTGGATGGCATATTTGAATTCCTCTCATCTTGCTGATATCCAAACATATATCATTTGCCAAAATTGGATTAAGTATAACAAAGTTATTAAAAATCTGAATTAGATTTGAATTTTGAATTTTTATTAAACAGGATTTGAATTTTAAACAGCCTCTGAATCGTTTTCTACTCTTCCTACTCATTCCTGAGTCGCTGACAGGTGGTCGATGGT
The DNA here is from genome assembly GCA_030063025.1 of Avena longiglumis. Classification (NCBI taxonomy): domain Eukaryota; kingdom Viridiplantae; phylum Streptophyta; class Magnoliopsida; order Poales; family Poaceae; genus Avena; species Avena longiglumis. Next base: position 467,977,612 of record CP125973.1, read on the forward strand.
TACATGGCCCACGCGCCAGCGTCTGGAAGCAAACGGGACCGCAGGTTTAATCCTGGAAACGCCAGGAGCCTATTTGCAAAAACTACAGAGACACAGACACTGGGCCCGGCTGGACCGCGGGTTGGTGAACAAAAAGGCCAGGGGGTTAAGTGCAAGAGGAACCGCGGGCGCGCTAGCGAACGAGGCGGCGACAGGTGGCAGCAGGGTTGGACCGCGGGTTGAGCAACGTTTTCCCTGGGAGCCTTTTTGCAAGATCCCCACGGACGCTGGCGGGTGGGGCTGGTGGACTGCGGGCGTGAGGCGGGAAAAACGGAAAGGGTCTAAACGCAAAACGTGCACGCGACGCTGTCCGCTGCTGAACGCGACGCCGCGACGGCGGAGCTGGCCGGATCTTCGGCCGACGTTGGCGACGAACCCAGCGCGTCTCAGACGTCGCCGCCAAAACAAAAGATGGAGACGGCATCTTGGCCTACAACTTTGGTACAGGGTGCTAGCGCGGAGGCGGCCTGTGGCGTGCGGGGCATGGCTCTGAACTCGACCAGATCGACGGCTGCAGCGCTGCTGTCGCCAGCAATGCAGCCTTGTGGGTGCTCGACGGTCGCGACAGAGCGCCTGGCGAAGGAGAGAGAGGTTATGCAGGAGGAGGGACTCACCGGCTGACGGTGCGGTGGCGGGTCTCGGATCTGGATCCGGCGGGCTCGGGTCGAGAAGCAGCTGCTCGCTGCCGCGGCGACGGGCGTGGTCACTCCGGCGAGGCTCTGGCGGGGTCCTCGTGTCTGGGCGAAGCGGAGGGAGCATCGGCCTCGGGATCCGCCGACTCTCTCGGCGCCACCGGATCGAAGACAGGCAGAGGTGAGGCTAGGGTTTTAGGTGGCCATGGGGAGTTACGGCTCGTGGAGAAGAAGGAGGAGGCGGGGATGAGAGGCTGAGAGGGGGTGAGGATAAACGCCCGGGAGGCGGTAGGGTTGAGTAGCTTGCGTGGGGGAGGGGAAAGCACATGGGCAGGTGGTGGCTTGCAAAAAGGTGAGAGGGTGGCTCGGGCGTGACTCTCCCCTTTTCCCTCTTTTCTGTCCTGTAGCCGAGAGAGGGAGAGAGGAACCCAGGGAGGAGGCAGGGGGTGGGGTCGCTGAGGCAGGGAGATAAGAGAGAGGAAGAGGAGGGGCTCGGCCATGTGATCAAGAGAGAGAGAGGGTAGAGCTAGGATGGGGTGGGGTAGCTCGGGTGTGGAGTGAAGAGGTGAGGTGAGAGGGAAAAGATGGTGTATCTAGGTTAGGTGAGGTTGTTATGTTTAGGATTTAGCTAGGTGAGAGGGAGAGAGAGATGGTAGCTAGGGTTTTGTCTAGGGAGGGTGTAGATTAGGGTGTTGTTGTAGCTAGGATAGAAGGCAAGGGAAGGGTAGAAAGGTTTGTTTAGAGAAAAGGGTAGACTAGGGTTTTGGTTTAGGATAGATTTGATTTAGGGTTTTTGGTTTAGGGAAAAAGAGAGATGGCATGGGTAGATTTAAAGTTTGCTAAGAGGGGTAAGAAAAGAGATGGAGGTACTTTACACTAGATCATGTCTACTCCAAAACAAACTACTAGCACATGGTAAGAGAAAGAGAGATAGGGAGAGGGAAAAGATGGTGATGGGTGGTCTCTTTGGTACATGCATGATCCAACAAAGAACAAGCAAGATCAAAGAAAAAGGTAGGGAGAAGGGTGGGGTTGGTGTTGTGCATGCCACATAAGCACATTTGTGTGCATGGGGCATGGGGTTTAGCTAAGAGGATAAGATAGGTAGATGATATGATGAAGAACTACAAGCCCAAACAAGATTAAGCCCAAGGAAAAGATCCACTTTGAAAACAAACAAAAACCAAGACTAGCAAAGGTGGAGCTTGCATGGCCCATGCAAGGTAATTAATGCCCAATGGTTATATTGTGAAAACAACATTATTTCATGTGGCTTAATCCTTGCATTCCCAAAAATGGGCAAAAGCCAAGCAAAAGATGATGGTTGGATCCAACCAACAACATGAGCTAGAGATACTCAATAAAATGCCAAGCCCATATTATTGGATGGTGGAATATAAGGTGGTGAAAGATAAGGTGGTGGAGTCAAAAAGAGAGATGCCCCCAACTCAACTTGGGCATTTAGCAATTTACTAAGACCCAAATACAATATCAAGAGGCAAATACAATTAATTATGCACATGAGATAAGAACCAATCAAGAAAAAGGTTTTATATGATGCTCAAATGCAAGGGGATATGATGACATGAGCATGATATGATGATGATGCAACAATTATATGTTGTAAGTGGCCCATTTTATTATTATGACATGTAGCATTTCAGGGGTTAGACAACTGGGATGCTACACCGAGTGAGGGGCATCTGTGGCCGGGTCATCTAGATCATCTGACTCGGTTGCTTTGATGTCGCCACCCTCTTCATCAGCAACTTAGACGAGCGTGTCGCCAAGGTCGAGGAAGCTAGGCCCTTCACACCAAGCGTGCACCATGGTGTACTCGATCGTGGCATATGCTCGCTCCTGGCGCTTCTTGATCAGCTCCGGGTCATTCAGCCATTTGCCATCACCCCTTATCCGAGCAAGAACATCGAGGTTGATGTCCTCGTACCATGAAAGCATGAAGGAGAGAGCCTTGTCCGCTGCAGCTCGGCCGGCCGACTCATGCCATTGATCCAGTCCTCAGTAAGGAGTAATCTATTGGCAAGTGGCTCGATGAGTTCGGGTGAGTCTTTATCCGGCCAGAGCATGCAAAACGCATGGATATCCGACTTGAGCAAGTCCACACCGCAAGACCTAAGGGTCTTGACCCGTTCAGACACCACTGCAAGGAGCTCCTCCATGGACACCTCACCGTCAGCAGGAGCACCAGCTTCGGCTCTCACTTTCTTCATGGCTCGGATGGCAAACATATTGGCCTCAGGAAAATTCTCTGCAAGCGAAAAGAGAAAATTAGCAAAATAACAAGAGAAGATGGCAGAAGTCCAGAATGACCTATACAGTGCAAAAAGAGTAAGGACTCACTACCGAGAAAGAAATTGATAGCGGCAAGCTTGCTGTACCAAGTCTTGGTTTTGATTTGGAGGGCGTCGAGATTCAGATTTGCCGACTCAACCAATGACTCAGCCTCGTTAAGCAGCCTCTTGGTCTTCTCGGCGCTGGCGTCCTGCTGCTCATTCTTCTCAGCAAGCTCTTTCTTCAGCCCTTTCACCTCGGCCAAGTGCTTCTGCTCCGTCTCGGCCATCAGTTTCTTCAGCCGAGTCACCTCATCGCGCTCCTTCTGGAGTTCGGCTTGGTGCTTCTCTGCTTATTCAGAACAAATATTTGTCAGTACCAATAGAAAACTTTCAGCTATTGGCTTAGGGAGGCAATAAATTTACTCTCGGCCTTGCTGATTTGCGAGTGAAGATCATTGATGGTAGACTGAGCAGTGGCTGTGGAACAAGAGCGAGAGAAAAAATGAGAAAATGAACCAAGGACATTACACCGAATAGAAAAAAGGAAGAGCAAAGATATTACCTTGGCCATGGGTGCCACTCTGTAGCTTCTCATGCGCAAGTTCGAGCTTGCGATGCGCCAGGACGAGAGATTGGTGCACTTTGGTGCGCTCGTTATGCGTGAGCTAATCAAAGAAGACAGACAATAAGGAAGATTCAAGTCAAGCAACCTGCTGAATCAAAAAGCTTAAGAGTTTACAGCCGAGTAAGTTCCTTACTCGACAGTAACCTCGAGGGCTGGGGATTGAAGCTCTAACATGAGTTTGGCATAAAGAAATCAAAGAGCTTAAGAGCTTACAGCCGAGTAAGTTTCTAACTCGACAGTAACCTCGAGGGCTGGGGATTGAAGCTCTAACATGAGTTTGGCATAAAGAAATCAAAGAGCTTAAGAGCTTACAGCCGAGTAAGTTTCCTACTCGACAGTAACCTCGAGGGCTAGGGATTGAAGCTCTAACATGCAAGCTTGGGATTCAAAGATTAAAGTGATTGGTGAGAGCTTACGGCCTAGTAAGTGCCTTACTCAATCATAACCTCGGGGACTAGGTGATATGTATAAAGGAAATACTCCCTCCTTCCCAATATAAGATGCGCATAGTTTCTGAAGCGCATACCAATGAAACACATGCAGCCTTGTGGTGGAATTTTTTTGGACCGAAATAGCCTCCTCTCCTACTGACATGCATGCAACACTGCCCATCCGCCTCCATTAATACTCGTGCATGCATTGGACGTTGGCTCTCCCGTCTCTTCGTTCTTCCTCCTCTCTTCTTCCCATGTCTTTGAGCGGTAAAACAATTTCATGGCTTTGCAAACAGAGCACAGTGGAGGGAACGGGCTGCGAAATTTTCGTTTGCATTTCACTAAGAGAGCTGCAGTTAGGAGGGAACTAAACAATGGCGGCAGCTTATCAGATTCAAATGAAAATTTCAGCCGTAGTCTATAAATACTCCATGGCGCTTGAAACCTTTCTCATCACCTTCCTTTCCTTTCTCTCCTTCTCTCTCATGGACAGTCCTATAGACTGGGACGTTGTTGAGGATCAGTACGACGGTGTGGCCATCGACCTAAACTACACATATGTCTTTGAAGAAAGTGACGACGGTACGTATGGTGCAGTTGTTTCGGGACTTCCGTTGTTTCGTTTGATACTCCATTGAAACTGACTCGTAGCTGGTCTGTTTGCAGAGGAGCAAGGGGAGCACGAGCTTGAGCATATCCAGGCCGGACGAGGTGTTCCTGGCAGCGGCCACAACGGGCGCGATGGTGCCGATCAAGGCGACGCCGGCCGCGGTGTAACCGGGCGAGCCATGCCAGGAAGCGGTGGTGGTCGGCGCGGCCATGCTCGAGCTGGAACCAGCCAAGTCGATCCAGGACTTGGTCGGGGACGCGGTGAAGCTGTGTCCAGTCAGGGACGCGGACGTCTTGGCAGTGGGCGCGATGGTGCCGGTCAAGACGACGCCTGCCGCGGTGGAACTGGGCGAGCCATGCGAGGACGCGGTGGTGGCGGGAGTGGGCATGGTCGAGGTGGAACCGAGCAAGACGGGTCGGGACATGGTCCGGGACACGGTGAAGCTGTGCGCGGTCGGGGACGCGGGCGTCTTGGGCTTGCTGGTCGAGGGCGTGGTACAATAACCTGGCATCAAACAACTACCTTCACTCCACCGATCAGCTCTGGCCGCGGCCGTGGACGACTAGGCCTTGCTGGACGTGGTCGTGGACGGCTAGGCCTTGCCGGACACGGTACTGGCCGAGGAAGAACTCTTGATTTGAACACGATGGCGAACGTCGACGATGCTGATGAAAACGAGAACGGTGATAATGGTGCTGGCGGGCAAGGCAACCAAGGACACGTCAAAAGTAAGATCATTAACAACCATGCTTAGTTTAGATTTTTCTGTTTTACGATGATTCAAATCATGAATACTGCACATGGTTTATTTCTGTTGCTAAATCTTGAGTAGATAACCATCCTGGCTGCATTAAGCACCAATGGTCAGAAGAAGAAAAGCTAAGAGTGTATGGCATGCTTTTGGAGAGGACATCGGTAGGGAGACTCAAGCGTGGAGTTGCTAAGGAGATTTCCAGTATTTCACACATGTCATTGAGAACTGTACAGAACATTTGGACGAAGGGAAAAAGAGCTGGAAGTATACTTGGAGTGATGACCAAGAAACCAAAGAATTGTGGTCGTAAGAGGATAGCTTTTGATCCAGAGACAATCAAAGAGATTGAGCCAAAGTACAAAACAACACTCCAAGATCTTGCAAATGCGCTAGGAATGTCCAGGAGCACTCTCCATAGAAGGTTGAAAGAGGGTAAACTTAGGCGACACACAAATGCCATCAAATCCACTCTCACCGATGAAAACAAGAAGAGTAGGCATGTATTTTTATTTGTTTGTATTTTTTCATGTCTTATGAGTAACTATCTCAGTTTTTCCATGTCTACTAAAATTTTGTAGGGTTCGTTGGTGCCTATCTCAAATTCAAGAGAGAGCATGCCGGATGAGCCAACTTTTAATGGAATGTTCAACGTGATTCATATTGACGAGAAGTGGTTTTATCGCACTCGCAAAAGTCAGAAGTTTTATTTGGCACTAGATGAGCCTGAACCTGAAAGAGTCACACAAAACAAAAATTATATTGAAAAGGTTATGTTCCTCGCGGCTGTGGCGAGGCCTCGGTACAGCGTAGATGGTACCGAGACCTTTGATGGAAGAATTGGCATATGGCCATTCACATTTCAGGAGGCGGCGAAAAGGGATAGTCCTAACCGTCTAGCCGGAACGATGGTTACAAAGCTTGTGACATCGGTGACTAAGGATGTGAGTATAGAATGGTTGGTGAACAAGGTTCTTCCTGCTATAAAGTAGAAATGGCCTGCCGCGGAGCGTGGTAGGACTATATACATACAACAAGATAATGCTAGAACTCACATTGATCCTAATGATCCTGTTTTTTTGGCCGCGGCCAAGGCGGATGGTTGGGATATTAGGTTGGTGTGTCAACCACCTAACTCTCCTGATCTTAACATCCTTGATCTAGGGTTCTTTGCAGCCCTACAATCTTTGTTTCACAAGCTATTTCCAGGATCGGTTGATGACATTGTTTTAAAGGTGCACCAAGCATATTATCAGTACCCGGTAGAGAGAAGCAATCGAATTTTTCTCACGCTACAATCTTGCATGATTGAAATTTTGAAGCAAAATGGTGGTAACCATTACAAGATCCCGCACATGAGGAAGCTGGCGCTACAACGCCTTGGTATCCTACCGGTGAGGTTGGAGTGCACTCGAGCAATTGTGGATGAGGCCATGGAGTGGCTAGGTCATTAGAAACTTGGGATGCTTTGTATGGTCAGGTGAATGTAAGGCTTTTTATGCTATTGTTCATTTTATGCAATGAAACTATGAAGTGCCTACTGTGAGTACTCTGAAAAGAACAAGAACGTTCAACAAGAACAATTTTCATGATCTTAATACTCTGACAATACTCTGACAATAATGCATGGTACTGTTCATCCACAGAAAATAACAAGAACATTCAACACCGATTCATCAACAAGAAAATAACGCATGGAGTATGGTCATTTCTTCCTTCTCTTGAAACCCTTAATTTCTTTGATGGAAGGAATGAGGATTTCCCACATTTTGTTCCTTACCTCATCCATGTCGTCGCTGTACTGAGGGAACGGCATCGACTCTGGCAATGAGTCAGGCACAATCATGGGGTTGTCCCTGGTCTGCTCGGCGGACGAACTGACTGAAGCACTGCGCCGACGCGACGTGCTGAAAACAGTGCAGACACCATGTCCACTCTCTCGGCTTGACGGCAATCGAAAGAAGGTGCACACGGGGCTTCCATGCGGCTCACCACGGTCCCTACATGCACCATGCATGCCATGGAGCAGCCTGCATGCCATGGAGCAGCCTGCATGCCATCTCTTCAGTCCGCTCATGGCGCAGCTCCACGCGACCGGCGCGCACTTTTTCATGGCTGCCATGCAGCTCGCCGCGCAGCTCCCCACGGCCGTGCACCTCACTGCGGCTGCCAGGCAGCTCGCCGCGCACTTCGTCGTGGCCGCCACGCAGCCCCCCGCGGCCGCGCACCTCGCTACGGCTGCCATGCAGGTCGCCGCGCACTTCGTCGTGGGCGCCGTGCAGCTCCCCGCGGCCGCGCACCTCGCCGCGCACTTCGTCGTGGCCGCCGTGCAGCTCCCCGCCTCCATCTTCCTCCTCCACTGCTACATAGTCCAGCACCTCCTCCGTGTTCATATCATCCAGGCAAAGTGGACGGCGCAACTTTTCTTCGTCGCCGACGAGACCACGAGCTCGAGAGAGCAAGTCTTCTTCATCCCAAACTTCTTCTTCCTGCTGGCTATCCTCATACCATGACGGATTGAATCGGGGATCCATGCCAGCGCCGTCGTCTAGTGAGAGGGGATTAGGAAAGGACGAGGTGGAGATGTGTCACAGGAGAGTTGAGAGATGGGACGGAAGGACGAGGAAGACAAATGAATAGACGAGGAAGACGAGAAGGCAACGCTTCGGGAATTAAAGTATCGAGCGGCTAGTTATTAGGAGTAAAAGAGTCCACTTATCGCTAACTTCAGCTCCCAACTAGAATACACATCCTAAATCGGGAAATTTGTGAAAAAATAATACGCATCTTATATTGGGAGGGAGGGAGTACTCAACAGTACAAAAGAGTAAGAAGTTACTTCACCTCGTTTACTTCGTCGGCGTGGGCCATCAGAGTAATGGCCTGCTGGGTCATGTCGGAGACGGCCTTGGGGCCCAGCTTCAGCTTCTTGCCGGCACGAGTGCTGACCTCCTGCTCGCCTGCTGCATTCCATGCCACGGCGTAAGGCTCAGCCGAACCAAGGCTCTTGCCACTGAGCGTCCGAGTGAGAACTTGACCCGTTTTCAGGGCGGTTCCCACAGTGGCACGGGTCGCAGCAGTAGAAGTATGGAGGGTAATAGCCCTGGAGCCATCACCTGACCCGGCAGCCGCGGATTCGTCCCCCTTACCCATTGAAGCGATCATTGTCGCCGACATCGGAGGCTGGATCTGAGGAGCAGAACCCAGAGAGCAGACTAGCGTTGTTTGCTTGGAAAGAGGTGGATTTGCCAGATGAGGGGCGAGTAGAGCCAAAAGCCTTGGGCTAGGTCTGGCCCTTTGACAGAATTGGAGAGCGAGCAGAAGGATTTGGAGAAGAACGCGGAGCGGCCTGACTGGGCTCAGCAGTTTTGCTGGCTCCAAGATCAGGAAGTTGTTCATTCGCATCAGCTTGAGGGCTGATGCCAGAGGAACTGGTGGCAGAAGGTTTCTCAGCGCCATATTCTCGGGCACCAAGATCAGGAAGTTTCTCCTGGCCAGCGCCAGGGGCGTCATCCGTATGACCCACCAGGTCTGACTAACACTGAGAGGCGTGAGCTGCAATAGTGGGAGCTTCGATCAAGACAGGGCTCGGCACCGCCGAGTCAATTGGGGGAGGCGTAGGCCTTAGCGGCGAGGCAATACTAGACACAGCCTGGCTTGCCGACAAAGGTGCGGCGCTGAAGACAACGAGAAATATATAAGAGAACATCAGTGATGAAAAGAAAAGAACAGAGCAAGCCGAGTACAAAAAGCTTACCCTGTGATGACCGGGTCACGGACGACTCGACGTGTGACTCGGCGCCGAGCAGCTTGGCGAGTCTCGGCCAGGCTGGCAGCAGCAGAGGCAGCAGGAGCTCCCAGAGTGGGCTTGTTCTTCTTGGCCGGGTGAGTGCTGGAGGAGGCTTCGCGTCGCTTCGGTTTAGCGGCAGAAATCTTGACGACTCCGCCCACGGCGAGAGGAGGAGTGTCATGTACCTGTCCAGTTGCATAAGTAAATAACAGGCTTACTCGGATAAGCAAAGAGATTAAGGTCACAAGGCATATACCTCCAAAAGCGTACAATCATCATCCTCATCATCGTCAGACCAATCTTGTAAGGGATTGCAAGATTGACTCTTACCCAAAGCTGAAGCAATCGCTGTGTGCGAGATGGGCATGAAGCACTCTAGGTCATACTCGACCTCATCCGAGTCGGAGCGGTCCCCATGATAACCAGCAGGAGGGACAGTACTGTCATCAACCTGGTGAAGGAGATTCTATGGAGGACAAACAGAATAAGAAACTAAAAAATAAACTAAGAGTGGCAAAAGAGCTAAAGCCTACTCAGCGAGAAAGTAATTCGTAAAACTTACCCAGGGGACAGGCCTGACCCGGCTAAACGGTGGGCAGCTCCAAGCCCAATCATCCGCCAAGTTCAATTTAAAGATTGAGCTTACTCGGCGGAAGATGGAGTCATGGGTGAGCTCCTTAGTGGAGTGCCGAGTGGGATCGTGAGAGCCACTCATGAAGCACATCTTGTGGCTCCTCGCTTGGATGGGGCTTACCCGGTGTGAGACGAAGGTGCACATGAGATCAGAGTCGGCAAGATGAAAGTTTTCATCCGGCGGCAGCAACCTTTCCAGGATAGCGTTAGCCTCATTTACCGCGGCGTCTTGGTCGTGCGGGTCAAGCTTCTAGTGCTTCTTGTCGGGGACCTCATCCGAGAAAGGGGAAGCCGGATGTTATCAGTGGACCCGCTGTTTTTGACATAGAAAAAGGTTCTATGTCACTTCTTGCAATAATCAAGCCCAGCAACCCGAGGAAAGATGGAGTATCTCCTGGGCGTGATGCTGGCAGCACCGCACCGAGTTGGTTTCTTCTCGGCACGGGGAGCACCGGGCTGGGGAACAACTTGAACCCTAAATCTAAAATACTTGGCCCACAGAAGAACTGTAGGCCAAATCCCAAGGTAGGCTTTGCAAGCATAGATGAAGCAAGAAAGAGAGCCAATCGCATTGGCAGGAAGATGGTGGGTCTGCAGATGGAAGGTAGAAAGAAACAAGGAGAAGAAGGTGCTCACAGGAAGAGCGAAACTGCGTTCAAAATGGGAAAGGAAAACCACCCGCTCGCCAGCTTAGGGCTTAGGAGAGATCTCACCGGAAGGGAGACGGCAATCCACCTACAGCGGAATGCGTCTGGTGGAGCGGAGCCACTCCACCTCCTCGATGGAGACCTCGAGCCTTCCCAGCCGCCGCGCTCGCCGGCGGGAATCTCCTGCTCCTCAGCACCATCAGCGCCGTCACGAGCGTCCATGAATTCAGTAGAGTCTGTCTCCTCCACGGTAGGAAGAGGCTTGGAGCAGCGTGGACCCGTGCTAGAATGGAAAGAAGACAAGGGAAATTCGCAAAGGGGGCATTTAGATTTTGCGGTTGCGAGGAAGAGTAAAGGCAAAGGGAAAACTGAATGGGCGTGGGGGAAGTGGAAACCCCAACCCCTACTTAAGGGCAGTAAAAACCCCGGTCGTGGGATCTATCTGTGCCATGCGGCCAGCGTGTGGCCGTGTACCAGGCTGGGAAAGCCAGTCAGCAGGCGCCACATAGCCAAGGATACACGAAAAATCCCATGCCACGTCATGACTAGAAGGACAAGAGGCGCAGGTCGATGGGACTACCACAGTGACGGGGAATAACTGCGCAGCCGTCACTACACCGCCAGATCTTGGAACAAAAATTGAGGCAAGTAATCATGATTACCGGTATCGATGGTCAAGCGCCAAAATGACTCGGAATTGGCCAAAGTAACTTGGCTCGAGGCAAAAATGACCCAAGAAGTCATTGTTGACCCCGCTCGAGTTGGGCTTCTTGAGTATGGTGGGGTCGTCATTGTTGACCCCGCTCGTGTACTTGGCGAGCTCCTCCGCATGGTTCGCCTCTACGGCTATGACGGCGTTTGAGCTCGGCGCCTTTGGCCTCGCATTCTGCGGCCATGTCGGGGTCGCCGTGGACAGTGATGATGCCGCACGGTCCAGGGAGCTTCATCGTGTTATACGCGTAGTGGGGCGCTGCCACGAATTTGGCAAACGCATGCCGCCCCAGGACGCAATGGTAGGGGTTGTTGAAACGCACCAGATCGAAGACGGTCCGCTCGATGCGGAAGTTCGCTAGTGTGCCGAAGGTGACTGGGAGCGTCACCTTGTCGATCGGGTATGCCTTTCGACCGGGGAAGATGCCGTGGAAGGTGGTGTAGTTCGTATCGATCATCGACTGTGGGAGCCGCAGTCGCCTGAATCTGTCCAGATACAGAATTTTGATGGAGCTGCCACCGTCCATCAGCGTCTTGGGGAGCCAGTAGTCCCCCACCTTGGGCTTGACCATCAAGGTGACTCGACCCGGATATTCGATCCGTGGAGAGTGGTCCTCGCGGCTCTAGGTGATTCGTTGCTCGGACTAGTTGAGGAACTGGGGGATGTCGACCTGGGACACCACGTTGACGGCGACGCCGCGGGCGATGACCTTTTTCTCGCGCTTCGTGTTGATGCCGGTGAAGGTGTGAAGCGAGCCAGCGTCATTGCCGAATTTCCGCTATTTGGCGGGTGGTTGTCGGGGTCTTCCCTTGTGTGTCGTGCCTTCTCTATCTCCTTTAGGGAGTGGCAGTCGGCGGTCGTGTGCGTGGCGGGTTTCCCTTCCCTGCTATGAAACACACAAGGTTGATTGACGAGAGTCGTGGGGTCGAACCTTGGCTTCTCCTTTTAGTTGCCGCCGTCGCGGTGTTGGCTTCCATCGCGGCGGAAGCTCTTGGGCTCGCGTGGAGCGTAGTCGGTGTTGGCGACAAAGTCGACTCGCCCTTCACCGTGGCGCTTGCCGGTGAGGCGAGTGTTGCTGTAGCGTAGCTCGGGTTGCCTCCCATTGTCGTGGCCGCTCTGGCGGTGATTCCCTCCCGACTCATTGTCGGTCTCTTGGTTTGGGTCCTCCTCTGCATACCGTTTGGCAATCTTGAGGAGGTCTGGGATGTTGTCGAGTGTCTTGTACACCTGCTTGAGCTTGCCGACCAAGGGCTCGTAACGGCACGAGGTCTTGAAGCAGTGGATCACGGTGTCCGGGTGGATGCCGGCCATGTTGTACCACAGGTCTTGCCATCGCTGGACCCAGCTACGAGTCAACTCGCGGGGTCCCTGGACGCATCGCTCTAGGTTCTCGATGGTGGTGGCGCGGGTGTAAGATCCCTCGAAGTACCTGACGAAGGCGTCGCGCATTTCGTCCTAGGAGTCGATGCTATCTGCGGGGAGGGTGTTGATCCATTGCCGGCACGCTCCCTCCATCATCAGGGGGAGGTAGCGGGCGGCGAGTAGGTCGGTGTGGCCGGCGATTCCCATCGCCATGAGGCACATGTCCAGCCACATGGAGGGGTCATACAAGGGGTCGTACTTCTCGATCTCATTCGACGCCTTGAAGTTCGCCGGGTATTTTTCGCCTCGGATCATCGGTCCAAAGCACTGGGGTCCGACTCGGCTTAGCGATCCCCTTGGTTCGCCGTCGCGGCGGTTGGTGAGGGTATGCCTCAAGTCGTCAGGCTGGCGTGCACGCCAGCTCTGGTTGTTGATGATGTGGGTTCGCGCGTCGACTGGTTGCCGTTGGTAGCGACAAAATTGTTTGTCGGGCACGGATCGTTGGTGGAGAGTGACGCGTTCGTGGGTCACAGTTGGAGCTGCAGGGGCTCGAGGGCGGGCAGTTTAAGGTGTTTGCCATCGATGGGCATCCTCTCGACGCCGCCCTGCTTCCGGACGAGCGGGAGTACACGCGTCCCCGCGAGTCTGCTCCCGCGTATTGTTGCTCGACGGACTTGGCGAGTAGGGCCCTGGCGTACTGGATCTGCAGGGCGCCTTCCCTGGTCATGTTGATGCTGTCGACCGCGGCTCGACTCGCGACGACATTGTCTATTGGAGTAGAGAACAGCGAGAGGTCGTTCGCATCTCGCTCTTGCACGGAGATCATGGTCCGCGGTTGGTTTGGAGGCCGCGTGCGACCGTGTGGTGGTGGGGGAGCGTCGTTTGCTGACGCGCCTGGTGGTGGTCGAGTGCTTCCTCCCGGTGGCGTGTTTTCACAGATTACGCGGTCGGCCGCGCGGACTCTCGTCATCGAAGTTCAGGGTGCGGCCCTGAACAGTGGGGTTCAGGCGCGACCTAATACGGTGCTAGTGGTAGAGCGAGAGCTCCTGCGTCGTCACCTGCTCGAGGCGAAATTTTCCATGCTCGGCCTCCTCTTTGCGAACCGCGTCCGCTAGTCGCAGGCAGAGTTCTTCGACCTCCGTCACCGTTGCAGTCGGCGGGATCGACATGGAGAAGGGGTCTAGCGGGACTTTAGTGCCGCTCGCCATGTAGGTCGCGATGTTGCAACCGGATCCAGTGTGGAATTCGCCAGAGTTCTCCGACCCAGAGTCGGAGTCGAAGATCCCAAGGATGGAGGGGTCCTCGAAGTCTCCCATGTTGGAGACCTGGGTGATGGAGCCCGCAGATGACGCGGTGACGATGGATCTGACGACTGATATCGGGGTCGCCGAGTTGGCGTCGTCCGCTACCACGGTGGTTTCGGCCACGTTGTTGTTGGCCGAGCCGTACTCGGAGGCGAGGCGGTGGATGGTGCGGACCTGACTCTCGGAGTGTCGGTCGCGTTGTGGCGACTCGCGGATGCGAGCCGAGTCCTCCGAGACGATGGTGTCGGTGAAGCCGACGAAGAGGCTGATCGTGCCGACGGGCATGATCACGCTGCACATGACGGGGCGCACCGCCGGGACGTAGCTAGTCGGCAAGATCTGGAGGATCTCTCCGATCACAATCATGCGGCTGGTGGCGACCGTCTCGTTGATGGGCAGATTGGGTCTCGCCGCAGAACACCGGCCTGACCAGCTAGGCCCCCTGGTGGGCGCCACTATCGTGGGAATGGCCACGGCAGATGCTACAATCGGCAGCGAGTAGTAGAACGAGGGGCAAGGGCGGCCAGCCATCTGCGGTGCGAGATGAGGGCGGAGACACAAGGGTTTACCCAGGTTCACCCTCCCGGAGGGTAAATACCTACTCCTGCTATATTGTATTATGGAGAGAGTACAAGGGCGAGCTCGACGACTAGGCGGTGAGTTGTTGGGGTGTATGATGGAACGTGTCCTCTATGCGTACCCTAGGGAGGTTTATATAAGCTCACCTCGCTAGGGTTCACAGATCTACAACCGAATTAGTTAAGGATTCGGAGGGTTCTTGACCTAATCCGACTGGGCCTAGCTACGCTTCTGGGCCTCCAGCTTCTAGTCGCCTTGTCAAGTCTCGATCCAGTCACCATCCTGCAGGCCCACTCGCCGGCAGCTTGGGCCAGTAGGAAACGTCCTGCTGGGTATACCCCATTCGTCATATCCCCATCACCTACTCATGATTCAGAGTTAGCTTCTATTATCCATGCACTCAAAACATGGAGACATTATCTTTTGGGAAAGCGTTGTGAAGTTCACATATCATAAAAGTTTGAAGTATATCTTCACACAGAAGGAAATTAATATGATACAAAGAAGATGGCTTGAGCTCATCAAGGACTATGACTTGAGTTTGCAATACCATCCCGGTAAAGAAAATGTTGTAGCGGATGCTTTAAGCCGTAAAGTTTATGTGAATGGCCTTACTAAAGGAGAATTTCCAGATGATCTGTGTGCCCAATTCAAAGACCTCAAATTGGAGATAGTGCCTAAAGGACATCTCATGTCATTGGATGTTCAACCCACATTGTTGGACAAGATCAAAGAAGCCCAAAAGTTGCACAAGGAAATTGAAGATATTAAAGGAAAAATAGCAAAGGGAAAGCTAAAGTATTCCATGAAGACGAACAAGGTACTTTATGGTATGGAAAATGTATCTGCATTCCACAAGATCCGGAGCTTCGGAAACTGATTCTGCAAGAAGCACACAACTCACCATATTCCATTCACCCAGGTAACACCAAAATGTACATGGATGTGAAGGAAAGATTTTGGTGGAACAACCTCAAGAAAGATATTGCGGAGCATATTGCCTTGTGTGATGTATGTAGTCAAGTGAAGGCAGAACATCAGAAACCGGCAGGGTTATTACAACCACTACCTATTCCTGATTGGAAATGGGATAAGGTTGGCATGGATTTTATCACCAGACTGCCAAGCACTAGATCGGGATATGATTCTATTTGGGTTGTTGTTGATCTCCTAACTACAGTGGCTCATTTCATACCCGTGAAGACTACTTATACAAGTGCTAAGTTATCCAAAATCGATATGAATAGGATTGTCTGCCTGCATGGAGTACCCAAGAGTATTGTGTCTGATAGAGGAAATCAATTCACCTCGCATTTTTAGCGACAACTACATGAGTCATTGGGGATAAGGTTAGAGTTTAGCACCGCTTTTCATCCCCAGACTGATGGACAGACGGAAAGGACCAACCATATTTTGGAGGATATGTTGAGGGCATGTGCCCTAGACTATGGTGCTAGTTGGGATGAAAGTCTGCCTTACACAAAATTCTCTTACAATAACAGCTACCAAGCCAGTATTGAGATGGCACCGTTTGAATTTCTCTATGGAAGAAAGTGTAGTACACCATTGCTATGGAGTGGTGTTGGAGAAAGAAATTTGTTCGGGCCAGAATTAATCAAGGAAGCTGAAGACAAAGTCAAATTGGTAAAGGACAGATTGAAGATGGCATAGTCCCGACAGAAGAACTACGCAGATCCAAAGCGTAGAGAAGTCACCTATGAGGTAGGTGATAGAGCTTATCTTAGAATCTCACCACTTCGTGATGTGAAGAGATTTGGAGTCAAGGAAAGTTGGCAGCAAGATATGTTAGACCATTCAAGATCTTGAGCCACAAAGGAGAAGTGGCTTATGAGTTTGAACTGCCGGAATCACTGTCAGCAGTTCACAATGTGTTTCATGTGAGTCAATTGAAGAAATGCCATCCGGAGATGGAAGAAAATTCTTTGAAGGATACTATACCTTTGGAAGAGGTTCAGTTGGAGAGTGATCTCACCTATGAGGAGAAACCTATCAAGATTCTTGAGACTACAGAAAGAGTTACCCGTACCAAAACTATCAAGTTCTGCAAAGTTTAGTGGAACCATCATTCCAAAGAGGAAGCAACTTGGGAAAGAGAAGATGATCTTCGGAAATACCACCCACACCTATTTGCTAGCCAATCTAAATCTCGAGGGCGAGATTCATCTTAAGGGGGTTAGATTTTTAACATCCCAAAATTCATGAATTACAAAAGCTTGCATTCCATCCTTGCATTCATGGCATTCTTGACTTGCACAAATTTTTTCAAATTAAAACTCCAAATAAAACCCTTTTATGCCTATTATCTATATATCAAAAAGGCATGGTTTTATTTTATTTTTCAAAGGATCAAAGTGTATTTGATTAGACAGTGGTGTTTGACACACATTTAGGTACAAGGTTCACACTAAAA
Organism: Avena longiglumis; assembly: GCA_030063025.1. Taxonomy (NCBI): domain Eukaryota; kingdom Viridiplantae; phylum Streptophyta; class Magnoliopsida; order Poales; family Poaceae; genus Avena; species Avena longiglumis. The sequence goes on from CP125973.1 coordinate 467,994,455, forward strand.
AAATCCAGAGAAAATTTGAATTCAAACTCATTTGATTTGGGTTTGAAATTGATGCCTAAATCAAATAGAAAAAAAGAGAAAGTAAAAAGAAAAACGCCAGCGCTACCAAATCGGCCCAGTGCCAGATCCAGCCCAACAAGCCCACCCGGTTGTTTCCCCCTCTCCCCTCTCTCTCACCCGCACACACTTTACCCCGCACTCGCTGACAGTGGTCCCCACTGCCACCTCACCTTCTTCCCCAAATCTCGTGTCGGACCACGTCGCCGCTGTCGTTCACTGCCGTTGATGGCGCATCTTAAATTGCATTGATACAACGAGCGATTATCGCCATGCCTCTGCCTACTTAAACCCCTCCCCACCCTGAGCATTTCCCCTCACTCGCCATCCCCTTTCCTCCACCAGGCTACCGTATTTTGAATCGCAACCTCGCTGTCCGACGAACTCCGACGAGGTAATACGGCGAACTCTGTCCGCCCCGTGCCCTCTGCTTCCTACTGTCGTGCTCCCATTGCTCGTATGCTTATTCTCATGCGTTTATTTTCTCTGCTCATGGCCCAGTTAGTCGCCTCCATCAAGCACTGCAAGTGCCCGACGCCGCCAGCAACTCTGGCGAGCAATAGCGGTACGAATTGACCGCCCCTTGGCTTCTGGTTCACACCATTGTCTCCGCTAGCCCGTGTCCGACCCAACCAACAACTCAGACGAGCTCTAGCCGCTGCTACAGCATGCCGTCATCCATGCCAGCGACAGTTGAGCTTCCTCGCGACCTTGCGATGCTGGTAAGCCAACACACAACACCCAGCCCCCTCTGTAACCGCCGGAATGTTACTGGCAGAGCGCCGCCGTCGCGCAGCTGTCGCCAGTCTTTGGTTGCTTGTGCTAGCTTCATCAGATCTGAATCCTAGGGCTGAGATTAGATCCTAGCGCGAAAAGGTATCATTAGATCTGAGCCACTGGATCTAACTTAGATCCAACGGCCCACGCGCTTGATCCGCACGAAGCGGTACCGTCCCATCAGACGCTGCCGCGTGGCTCTTTTTTTATTTAAAAACCACATTTTCATTCAAACTTGTAAAATTCATAACTTGAGTTCTGTTTATCCAAAAAATGCAAATAAGATATCATTGGATTCAGAAAAATAAATACAACACTACTATAGGATTAAATTTGTATTTTTGTTCTGTAAAAATGGGATTTTATACAGAATAAATTATAGACTTATTTTGGCTATATAAATTATATATAAAATGTTTAAAAAAAAATTTAAGTCTATTTAGACTATAATTAATTGGTTTTGTGTTCAGTATTGTTTGGTTTGAATGGTTTAGTGTATAAATTCATTTCATTGCATTTGCATGCATTCATATATTTTTGCTTGATTATTTGAAAGTAAATTTGGTGCTGTCATTTTATGTGTAGATTTTGGTGCTAGTGGTGATTGTGATTGTGAATATTGTTGCTACTCCCCCAACTACCAAGGCAAGTGGTGCTTAATGTATTTGTCATATTATTTTTGACTATGCACTAGTGATATTTTGAATAGGGCTTGCATGAAATTTTGCTAAGTATCTATATGCTATGCTTGGGAAAACCTAGTAGTTGTAGCCTTAGTAGGTTTTCTCTAAGTTAATTTACTTGCCAAGTTAACATGCTTAGTCTAGATAGAAGCAAACAAGGGTGGAATATATTCATGCTATGGAAATGTTGCTAAGTCTTTGACTTGTGTTTTTTCTTAATAAAACAACTAAGTGAATGAATCAGCTGGGTGGAATGGTATGATGGTTTATGTTGAGTGGTTACACAAGGCCAATGTCTATGGTTTACCTTGTGTATCTCACTTGTGGAAAGCCACCCAGGAACATAGGGATTTGAGATACTTAGTGTTTAGAAGATTCTAGTGCAACCACATGGCATATGGGCTCTGCCTTGATCATATAGGTTGCAATAACTTAGCAAGATGGACAGTTGGTGGTAGGGTGATAGGATGGAACGCGTCCATGGTGGTCTAAGGGAAGGCTTCTGAAAGGTCTCATCTCGATGCATGTCGAGTCTTGTGGGGAAAGTGCACCACCTCTCGAGAGGGTAAAACCTAAGTACTTAGCCGTGTCCCCAGCAACGGACAATTTGAGCATCAAGACATTGAAGCTATCAAGGATCTCCTCATCCCAATTTCTAAGTTAAAAACTTGTGGTTGAACAAGGGTTAAGGGTTCACCAATGTCTATTGGTGGTTCCTTGGGAGTTTTGACAAACAAAAACTTAGTGTTTTCAACTGATAGGAAAAACCTATTTTGAGCAAAGCAAGCCTAAGCTACACTTAGCCAAATTCATATAGATGTTAGAAACTACTATTCTACTATGGTATCACTTGCCAATACAATTCCAAATGTATTGACCCACTGTGGCTGTAACTTACGATGTTGCAGGTTACGCTTATGAGGATTAGGGTTATGAGTCTACACTCAACATGCTTGCCGATGGAAAATGAAGATGAAGACTTTACTTTATTTACCTATGCGTGAACTCTTGTATTAGACTATGGCTATGGAGTTGTAAAATACTATGTTTATCTCTGGAATGACGAAGTAATAAAGACCTTTGTATCTGTGTACTTCATCTTAAACTATGGATGCTAGCATTTGATCCATGGACTAGCATTGCAATCACATGGACCTTTACCTTATAAAGGTGGGGTCTTACACACTAGCATCACATTCAACTTCAAATTGCTTTGAAAAATCAGGCAATGCAAGTAATGGTGCAGACGTAAGAAAACGTTTGAGAGTATCAAATGCAATATCTTGGGCTGCACCGCATACAAATGGCACACCTTTATTAGTCAATTCATTCAATGGTGCATCTATAGTGCTAAAGTCCTTCACAAAGCGCCTATAGAAACCAGCTAAACCATGAAAACTATGCGCTTGACTCACATTCATGGGAATAGGCCAAATTTGAATTGCTTTAATTTTAGATTGATCTACTTCCACCCCATGCTTAGATACAACATATCCAAGAAATATAACCTTATCTTTTGCAAATGTGCACTTCTCAAGATTAGCATACAATTTTTTATCACACAACACTTGCAAAACTTGTCTAATATGATCACAATGTTCAGTTTCATTGTGGTTGTATATAAGTATATCATCAAAATAAACAACCATAAAACAACCAATATATTCTCTCAAAACATGATTAATTAATCTCAAGAATGTAGTAGGTGCATTAGTAAGACCAAACGGCATAACTAACCATTCATATAAAACAAATTTTGTTTTGAAAGCAGTTTTCCATTCATACCCTTCTTTCATTCTAATTTGATGGTATCCACTATGCAAATCAATCTTAGAGAAAATATCAGCACCACTCAACTCATCTAACATATCCTCTAAATGTGGAATAGGATGACGATATCAAATATTAATATTATTTATAACTCTACAATCTACACACATGCGCTAGGTACCATATTTCTTAGGCACTAAAATAACAGGAACAACACAAGGGCTAAGAGAGACACGAATGTACCCTTTGTCCATCAACGCCTGCACTTGTTTCTGTATCTCCTTCGTTTCTTCGGGGTTGGTTTTGTAGGGTGCCTGGTTTGGTAATGTGGCGCCATGGATCAAGTCTATCTGATGCTCAATGCCACGCAATGGAGGCAATCCAGCTGGTACATCTTCTGGAAACACATCACCAAAATCATGTAAAACATTAGACACACCAAGATAAATAGGGGTCATGTCGTTAGAAACCAAAACCTCGCCCTTGTACATGAGTACAAGAGGCATGGCTGTAGGATCCTCACTAAATTCTCTCATGTCCTCTTTGGTGGCTAAAATAAAAAGATTAGACACTCTCTCACTTTTCGTTATATCATTCTTTTTGGGCTCATTTATAGCACTCACAGCTACCATACTCTCTCGTCTAGGTGCATCCTGAAAATTCACTTCAATCTTCTGACGAGATCCATTCACAATCTGTTGTGGTGTCATAGGCTGCAAATTAATTTTCTCACCCTTGAACTCCAAATGATATGTATTGGCTCGGCCATTCTATTGCACATGGAAATCATAGAACCAAGTCTGACCCAATAGTAAATGGAAAACAGGCATAGGAACCACATCAAAATAAATAGAATCCTTGTATGGTCCTATCTCAAAGTTCACACGCACCATATAGTTTACCTTCATCTCACCATTGTCACTCAACCATTTTATGTAATATGGCTTAGGATGAGTCAAATAAGTCAAATTCAGCTTGGCACATAACTCCTTGCTTGCACGATTTCTGCAGCTACCTCCATCAATGATCACTTTGCAAGCTTTGTTTGGGCCAACTAGTGCTTTTGTTTGGAAAAGATTGCAGTGCTGAGAATCAACAATAGGATGCACACTAAGTATATGTGGAGAGACCACAATGGTTAGCGCATGCTCAGGGAATGCATCCATACCTTCTTCACTTGCATAACCATTGTCTTCAGGACTATCATGATCAACTTAGTCTCCACTTTGATACTCACCATGCTCATTGAAAAACATGATCTTGTGGTTGGGACAATCCTTATTGAAGTGTCATCTACCTCCACAAGTATGGCACTCTACATCTCTAGCACGAACCGTTGACATATTGGAACTGGTGCTAGCAGCAGGAGCAGCGGGTATCTTTGCTTGGGAACCATAAGATCCCTAAGGTACAGACTTGGAATATGATGTGGAGGTGTGACCAGCAGCAACGTCAGATGCAGGCGCAAGAGAGGGCAATGTCGACCTTGATGAAAAACAGTTGGTGGAAGGATACCTTGCATGGACCTTGGCCTCTTCAGGTAGTTGTGATTCAGCCTCTCTTGCATGGTGCAACAACTCATTCATTGTCTCATACTTGTGATGTCACACAATGCTCTTGATAGGTAACTTCAAATTGTTAAGAAAACGCTGCATCGTCATCTCAAAGGATTCACAAACTCTAGCACGCTGCATAAGCATATCCATCTCCATGTAGTACTCATCAACCGACACGGTTCCTTGCTTTAATTGTGTCAACTTGTCAAAAACTGGACGCAAATAGTTAGTGGGTGTAACACCCTCAGAATCGGCCCTATGCAAGTTTCAGCGCTTCCCGCCAAAACCCGCATAGAAACGATTCAAAGGTGCCCACCAGGCACTTGCGTGCGGGTGGTAAACAAAGTAATACCATTACACAATAGTCCTCGATGGAACCCACAAAACATATATATACAACAGCGACTCAAAGAGTCAAGAATACAGATATACAATACAAAGATCCAAATCACCTTGAAAATGATACAGCGTCCGACTACGGACAAGATGCAAATGGGGCTAAGAGCCCTGAAGAATAACCAATGGCGTCCTTAACCTCGGTGCCAAGCCGGAAGGGTAACCCTGCTAACGACGTCGATCTCAAACCTGCTTAAACAAAAGGGGTGCCGACAAAGGTCAAAGGAAAAAAGAGAGCGGTCGATCGAGGCGACACGGCGAGGCTAGAATTCGGCGGTCCTCGCCTATATAGGTATGGTGGACGGAGCGGCAGCACAGCATGCACTAAACAACCTATAGAGACTCGATACAACTAGCGGCTATCAGAGAGGGGTAAGAAAGACCTATTCGGAACCAACCTGATACTACCACCAAACATACCCATCCTGGTATTTCCCCTCGAGACCAAACGAGGAAGTCAACCTAGGGACTCACACCGTTGGCAGTTTTATTCATTCCATTATAGTGGCGGCAATTACTAGTCAAATATAGATAGCATGAGTCATCCTGATATAATAAGCAGTGGGCAGTTTTAGTTAACCATTCCGTTGTAGTTGCAACAGTTACTAGTCAGATACAATTAGCATGAGATATCCCAAACCCAGCAGTTGTTGGTACTTTTATTTAGCCATTCCGTTGTGGTGAAGCTGATTACTAGTCATATCGGATACAAGTCAAATTATAACAGTAAACTTTAGTTATAGTTGTCTATGATCGAGACCTGTGCTCCAAGTCGTCCATAACCGCGGACACGGCTTCTCGAAAATATTAAACCCTACAGGGGTGCACCAAAGTTTCCACACGCACCTACACCCTTGTTATCGGATCAGGTAGGTACAAGATCACAAAACATACACCCAACGGTATGTCGACGGGGTTTCGGACACGACGTTTCCCAGACCCAAAGCAAGCACGGGGGGCCACCCCACTAAGCTACCCGCAACGAAGTCGGCCGGTCTCCGAGACGGACTCAGGGTTTGCGTCAATGGCTGTAAACGACTGGGAACCCGAAACTCTCGGGCTTGTCGATACATGAAAACACTCCGCTTACCTAAGCGAGACAGTGCGATTGCACAATTTAAATAAAGCGAAAAGCATGGCATAAGTACAGGATAGTAATAAAGCCCCAAACTAATTGTGGCCCCAAGACAAGATTTGGAATCGGTACTAAATCGATGGGGTTCCCATACACCCCACCTGTGGTTAGCGTGCTCGATCTCGGAACAGGTGTCAAGAACTCGGGGTCCTACGGGACACAAGTGGACGGTTAACAACCAAATAACATCTATTGCCCACCTGTGCCTCTGCATTTACCTACTTCAATTTTTAGTTATTAAACAATAATGAAAGTCTTGTTCATCTCCAACAGTAAACATGCGGCAATACTCCAACAACTGTGGTACTTGACGACACGCAACAGCACTTGAGCAAGCTACTACTACGCGCAAGTCCAACTATCTACCAAACAACAGGTAATAGGATGTGTCCAAGGCAATATAAGGCTGCAAGGGATATCACGGGTACGAAAACTAGAGCATCGCAACACAGATAGCAATAGATCAACAGGAGGGAATAAATACTATAAAAGTAAGATAGGTAGAAAGGGGAAGGTGCTCGCCTGAAAACATTGCCGAAGGTTCATCCGAAGATTGGGTCGACACTCGCATCAACTCATCGGCCTAATCCGTGAAGAAGCAAAGCACTAGAAGAAACACCGGATGCACTATTTAATACTATGACAGAAGATCGGGCATGATGCATGTATGATGTATGACATGGCAAGATGCGATGCAATTAGGCAATATTAAGCGGAACCGGGGTCCCGACAATTAATTATATCGTTCATGTTGTTTAGGTACCCCGCAATTTAGATGTTGTCTTAACAAGGCAAAATATGACAACGGTTCGATGCACAAATTTAAATGGGGCCAATATAAGACTAGATTTGCCCGCATATGGGCCCCATATTTAATTAAGAGGTGAATTGGCATAATGCCCCCAAACCCATGATATGAGTGCAAGCATGACAATTTTATATGCAACAAGTTTATATTTCATTTCATAAAATAGGGCTCGGGAAGGGAATCACACATGGGTTCGACGATCTTGGGTTCGATGTGGTTGGGTTCGGTCTCGCCGGGATCGGTCTTCGAGTCATTGGGGTCTTGGTCTCGTGATGGAGGGCTTGGCGTTACGGGAGGAGAGCTTGGAGGTTTTCAACTTCAATTAGCGAAGGTGTACTTGGTCCTAGTGTCGATGGAGTCTTCGGGTACCGCGGGTTCTCGGCGTGGATCTCTTGGTGGTCTCGATCGTTCATGGGATACAGATATCTTGATTCTTGACAACCTTGTCCATCGCGAGGGCCTCGAACCACCGAGTCACCCGCACCATATCATCTCGCCACTGCGTCACCACCACGTCTGAACACTGCAACTGCAATTTAATTAAAACACTGTCAACACTAGCGCTTCTCTTGTATCCCCAAAGGAACAACCTGAGAACCATAGAACATCTACGAGTTGGGCCAACTGTGCTCGGGCCTGGAGCTGCTCTGCACAAAAGATGGATAGGAGGCGACTCGCGCGCGGATGATGACAACAGCGACGCGGGACGGCGAGGATGCGGCGACCTCAGCGCATGGGCCGATGGCGGTGAAGTGTCCGGCAGCGCTCGCCGGGGTCGGCCTCCTGCAGGAAAAAGGAGACGGGGCAGGCACGGCGGAAGACGCGGGGGCGAGAGGACGCCGGGCGCGGGCGAAGGCGAGGGGCGCCCGCGGATCCGCGGCAGCGGGCTCGAGGCGGCCGTCGACGAGGTCCAGGACCGAGTGGCGTCGGAGACGGTGGCCAGGGATCGCGCGGCCGCGGGCGGAGGTCGGGGCTGCGGACGACGGGGCCGGCGCGAGGAGAGAGGCCATGGCGGCGGCCGGACGACGGGGACGGAGGAGCTCGGGGCCGACGGGGTGTACGGCGATGCCCGTGGACGAGCGGAGCAGAGGCAGCAGGAAGGCGGGCTCGCGGCGCGGAGGGCGAGATCGGGAGGAGAAGGGGAGTCCGGAGGACGGAGGCGCGACCGACCGGCGCGAGGCGGCGGGGCAGACCTCGGCGAGGCCGGCGAGGAAGGTGAGGCCGAGGCGAGGACGACCACGGCCGAGGAGATGCGACGCCGGAGGGGGAGGTCGCGGCAGCGTCGAGGTTGACCGCGGGGCCGGCGAGGCGGGACGTCGGGCCAGGGCGGCGGAGATGCGCTCGTGGCTTGCAGAAGAGAAGGGGCCGGCGGCCGGGCGCGCATCGGCGGCTGGACGGAGGGGCCCTGATGGCGAGACCGCAATCAGCGCGAGAGGAAGGCCGGGGAGCTCCACGGGGCGGCGGCGGGTGGTTGGCCAGAGGGAGAAGAGAGCCAGGGGAGAGTGGGTCGGGGAAGGTGGGGGAGGCCCGATGCGGGGGAGGTGGGATCGGTCGGGTGGGCCCAGGGAGAGAGGCATGAGTGGGTGGTGGCGTGCGTGCTGTGGGGCGGTTTCCGGTGTGGGTCGATTGGGCCAAGGGGAAGTGGTTTGTGTGAGCTGACGTGGGGTTTGACCAGGTGGGGAGGCTGAGGTGGCGGGCTGGGACAGGATAGGGGGAAGGGAGTGGTGAGGTGTCGCCAAGGGATTGGAGGGGGTGAGGTGGCTGAAGGGTGGGTAGAATAGGACTGGGTAGGAAAAGTGTTTAGGGGGGCTGGTTTTTGAACTGGGGGTGGCCGACTGGGTCGGATCGGCCCGGTACGGCTGCCCCCTAAAATAATTAAACATTTTATTTATTAAAAACGAGGCGTTTGTAAACCGTTGGCAGACAAAACAAAACATTCCGGAGACCCGGGTTTTAATTTGAATAAGACGGGAATATTTAGAAAACAAAACTAGGCGTTTCGAAAATAGTTTAGACAAAAACCATGCATGATGATGCGGTCATGATGATGCAATGCACAAAAACAACGCGATTTTCTAGTAGTGGTTTTTGCGGGATGCCACAATTCGACACCACTAACAATGGATCTCGCCCTCGAGATCCGCCTCATGGTACCGGAAGGAAGGTCGGCGATCTGCGTCTTCTCGCTTCGTGCAGATCCTCGCGACACCACTAACAAGAGATCGTTGTCCGTGATCGTCGAGAGAACACTCCGGGGACAAAAGGTCGAAGGTAGAGGTATCAACAAATAAAGCCACCTCTAGCTTCGATAGAAAGAGAGAACCGATGCATTCTAGGCGTTTCGAAAATAGTTTAGACAAAAACCATGCAGGATGATGACGATGCTCAAATGCGATGTGGCACGATGACATGAGCATGCGGTCATGATGATGCAATGCACAAAAACAACGCGGTTTTCTAGTAGTGGTTTTTGCGGGACGCCATAGTGGGCACGAAATGGTCCTTCATGATACACTTCATCTCTCTCCATGTGATCACAGGAAGTTCATTGTCGTCTCTTCTATTTTGCACAATAGCATCCTACCAACGTAATGCATAGCCATCAAACTCTGAAGCAGTAAGTTTTACTTTCTTGTCATTGGTATATTCATGCAAACGCCATAGCTTCTCAATTTTCATCTCCCATGTGAGGTAATCTTCAGGATCATGTGAACCATCAAACTTGGGTATTGAGAATTTGGGTTTTCCCAAGCCATCCTCGGGGACTTGGTGTGGAACACGCTGAGCACGCCCAATAGGAGCACAGCCACGTGCATGACCAGGGGGATGAGCACGTCCCCGACCAACATTGCTTGGATTTGGAATGTCACCATCATTACTTCCTTCCTCATCGTCAACGTCAATAATCGTGTGGTTATTGCTACCGTTGCTCAAGTGCTATTGTTAAAGCATCAATAGAACGCTGCAAGGTGGTGATGTTGGTGTTGAGGGTTGTCACTTGTGTATGAATGTTGGTGACTACGACCTAATTGAAAGAACATTTCATAATCCCTAGTGTTTTGTGTGTTAGATAACAATATCAAGGATTATTTAATGTGTGTTGAGGTGCTGCAGATATCTATCTTGAAAAGGGAAAAGAAACTGCTTTTGGGGGCGGATAATCCGCCCCTACCAGGGGCGGATAATCCACCGCACCCCATTTCCAGAAGGGCGCAACCCCCAGAGAAGGGGCAGATTTTTGGCCGGATTTTCCATCCTGGCCAGATAACCCCCCCCCCCCTCCGGATCAGCTTCAAGTTTACCAAGGCGCAACCCCCAGAGAGGGGGTAGAGTTTCCCCCGGACTTTCCGGCTCTGGGGCGGATTTTCTCCCCGGGCCGGATAGTTCGCCCCTTGAGGGGGCGGATAATCTGCCCCCTCGAGGAATTTCACCAAGTCAAGACATGAGTCGCTCTCTATATGGGGGGCGGAGTTTTCCCCGGAGTTTCCATCCTGGGGGCGGATTTTTCCCCTAGGGCGGATAATCCGCCCCCAAATTTCTCCAACGGCAAGATCTGAGCAGGGGGTATTTAATCCTGTCTTCCCCTCCTGCCAGAACTCTTGATTCATTCGAAAAATTCAGGATTTGTTCTTCAACCTTCAACCAAGAGATCTCCACCTTCATCCACCCAAAGGCCCCATACCTTGGGGAATCTAAGGAGGAGAACTCGATCTTCAACTACTGCAATCAAGCGCTTCATCTCATCTCCATTCATTTGGAGAATCACCGATCTAGTATTTCTTGCAAATATTTAGATCCTTGCTTTTGTTTATATTGATAAACCTTGTTCTTGTCACAGCTTGTTGTCATTACGGGAGCCCCCAATTCAGTTGTGGGTGTGTGCCCCGGTAGAGTTGTAAAGGCACCGGTTCCCGCCTCGAAGGGTACCAATAGTGGAGAAGGTGGATCAGGCCTTTCGTGGCGAGATCCATCGGAGAATAGGGTGAGGCCTATTGTGGCGTGGTGGTCTTAGAAACGCCCGCCCCTCCAATGAAGATGTACTTCTCTTAAAAAGGAAGGAACTGCGGTAAAACAAATATGATATGGGATCCCTTGTGGGATTGACCCTAGGGTAGCCCGATCTTCACGGATTTGAGGCGGGGAGTGAGGGGAAACCCGATGAACACGATGAACGCAACACAAACGCAAGGTAAAGATACAAACACACGCAAACACAACCCGATTTGATTTGTTCCCATTGGCTCGAACAACCAATCCAATAGAATCCTCGGCGAGAGACCGTTAGGTAGAATCACCAAAGGAGAGATCGGCAAGCGGATGATAGAATCCAAATCAAAAGGAGAGAGTAGCAACCAAGTAGAATCCCCAAGGGGAGAGACCTAGCACTACTAGAATCCTTGACGAGGAGAGACCAAACACTTGAGGAGGGTCTTGACGACTTGGAGACGAACAACCGAACTCCAAGGCCTTGTACAACTCATAGATTAACTATAGAGAGGGGCTCCCATTTAGGGTTAGGCACAAGCCTTCATTCATCATCAACTCCAACTAGATTTGAGCCACAAGAGGGCTATTTATAGTACTAGGGGCGAAGGGGTAGGTGGGAGGGAATATTCTAGGCATCAAACCCTTCACAACACGCAGACTGGTAGTAACGGCGACAGGTCCGGCGGCGCCGGGGCTGGTGTCGAGATTTCCGGTGGAGACCGGTTTTCTCGGTCGTTTGCTGGAAGCCCTCACAGAGAGTGGTTTCGACGGGAGGGCTGATTCGCCGGTCGGTGCGCCGAAAATTCCGGCGGAGGATCCGATTCGCCGGGCTGGTTGCCGGGAATTCCGGCGTGGATTCCGGCTGCGCCGTGTCGTGGTATTGCCGACGAGTACGCCATGGAGGGGTCCTCACAGTGCGTGTTTAGAGACGTGGGGTAAGGCGGACGGTTGACGGGTACGAGGTAACACAGCTTACCCAGGTTCAGATCCCACAACGGTGGCGGAATCCTACTCCTGCTATAAATCACTATAATGGCAATACGCCGAGTTACAATAGGTTCGTTGTGCGAGGTGTATGTAAAAACGATGCCCTAAAGGATCCCATAGGCCCGACTTATATAGTCGTCAGGTCCTAGGGTTACAGGGAAAAGTCCTAGCCGGACAGGTTACAGAGTTCTACACCGTCTATTACTAGTCTTGTGTATCTTGTACTCCAAGGCTCCGGGTACGCTGGTGACTCCACCGTAGCCTTCCTTTATCCGGCATGGGCCTCCCTTCTGGATCCACCTAACTGGGCCGCCCAGCAGGCCATACGCCATGCTACCGACTATGGGCCACCCGGGTTAGTCGGATAAGAGACATGCTATGAGGATACCCATATAGCATATCCCCAATAGTAGCCCCCGGAGAACTCCAAGATCTTGCGCCGTCTTGCCTCTTCCTGTGGAATGCTCCGTCTAAATGGATGTCGGCAAATCGTCAAGCAATATCTTGTAGTCCTCCCAAAGAACCCTGCAAGGTTTTCTCCGTCTTCTATGAGTAAGTCGGAGAAATGCTGAATCTTCCATCGTATGCTCCCGTTGTTGGATTAAATCCGTCCATGCCGGAATCTTCGATGGGATGGCTCATCTACCATGTCAGTTATGACGACGTAGGCTATAGGTCAGCGACGCCTCGTAACTCACACATGCAAAGAACGCAATCATATCCGATTTTCCCGCGCGAGCGATACGAACCATTGGCGGCGACGGTTGGAGACGTGGCGAAATTACCGTGCACGTTCACGAACACGTCGTCTACGCAGCAACCGTCCGATTTGCTGCACGAATCTTGACATAGAGTAAGATAAATAGTGACTGTGGGACACTTGCCACTTTTTCACCCCATTCTCTCGCGTCATCGTCTTCTTCCTCCAGCCACGCGCCTCCTCGAGCTCTCCGCGAAAACCTCGAGAAACCCTAGCTTCTCCCTCTGCACCAGTCGTGTCCTCTCGCTCCTCCATGGCTAGCAGCAGTTCATCCCCATCAATGGCAGCATCGAGCGAAGCCGCGGCGAATCCGGCGAGCTCCATCGTCGTGCCCCCAGAGGGTTTGGTCATCCCCGCATCGGCGGTGATAGAAACCACCGGCGGCGACCATAACCTGGCGGCGCTGGAGCCCTTGGAAGAGGAGCCAGACTCGCACAAAGGCGACTAGCGCGGCTCGGACATCACCGGCCGCGACATCCAAGAGATGGTCGCTGAGGGTTATCTCCCTGCGACGGAGGGGCTCGCCTGGCGGGCGGCCCCGGCCGGCGAGGTGACCCCCTCTCCCCAAGCCGGAGAGAAAGTATACCTCAAGGCGCAATTGGTACGCGGCGTTTCTCTGCCCATCTCCTACTTCTTCTTGTCCGTCTTGAATCACTTCAAGGTCCAACCCCACAACCTTTCCCCCAATAGCATCCTAGTTCTTAGCAACTTCGCGGCACTTTGTGAGGGTTACCTAGGGATTAGGCCTAGGTTAGATTTGTTTGTCTACTTCTTCACCGTCAAACGTGAAGCCGGACACAGCAAGGAGGAGCTTAGAAATTGCGGCACCATAAGCTTCAAGATCCGTCCTGGCCGGCGGTTCCCCGACATCGTCGGCCACGATTCATGCAAAAATTGGCAGCGGACATACTTCTACGGCCCCGACATTCCTTTGTCGGGCCGAGAAGTAACGTACCCGGACTTCGTGGATGGAGCCGCCGTCGAAGTTCCCACATGGCGATCCCATGCCTCCCTTCCCTCCGACCTCAATGATTCTCGCGCAATAAGGTAGATCGAGTGGTTTGTAGAGACGGGTCTGACCGGCTTGGACCTAGCCATGTGCTGGTTCATCAGGCGGATCCAACCTCTGCAGCATCGTACGAAGCTTATGCACGAGTACACCGACGACTGAAGGGATACCCTCCGGATCTCCGAGGACAACTTCTCGAGCGACTTCGTCAAGTTCCGTCTTAAGGACATCGTCAAGGTGAAGGACAAGAAGCGTGGCTTCACCCTCACCTACGACATGTTCGTAAACGGAAAGTTCCCAAAGGTAGGTATTTATTTTCCGTGTATGACATTACTCCAGTTTTTCCGTCTTGCCAATATCATCTTGTCTAACACAATGATTTCTTACTTAAAAGCTTAGCGATCTAGAGGACGGTAACCTGGCCGCCCAAATCTACGATCCCAAGATGAAGGAAGTCATGGTCGTGTCCGACGATGATGCCCCCGTTGGCGCGAAAGCGGAAGAGCTCCACCCCTGACGCTGCCGACGGAGGCAAGAAAAAGAAAATGGAGGGTGGAGCCTCCAAAAAGAATACTGCCACCCTGGAGGCAGAAAAGAAGAAAGCCACCGGGATGTTTGCCAAAGCTCCACCCTAGTGTCAGCTTCTTATTCTCCGACATTGCCTTGTTTATCTGTCTCATGCCTGTACTTATGCATTTTGCACGTTTCAGGAAGAAGGCCACAACCAGCCTCAAGAAGTCCTCCAAGACTCTTGGGGCTTCTAGAAATATTAAAGATATGTTGCATCACGACTCTTCCCCCGCCATCGCCCCTGCTACTCCTGTCGTCAAGCCCTCCTCCGCTCCGACAAGCTCCCAAGCCCAGGAGGCACCAGGCCCTTCCGCCATGGAAGTGGATTCTGGCGCCTCTACCAAACTCGCAGTTGTCGGCGAGCAGGCGACGCAGGAGAGCGCTGCTCTTCAAATGGCTGAAGCTCCGGCTAAGGATGCCATCGGTAGCGGCAAGGCAGTGGTGGTTGCTGGTACATCTGCCGAAGGCGGCGCCTCTGCTCCCCAGAAACCCTTAGAATTGCTAAAGATTATTTTCCCGGTGCTTATGCCGGGTAGCACAACTACGGCTCCTGGAGGAGTGCCGTCATCTCCGACGTGCGGTATTGAGGAGCTACTCCGACAAGCAGACATCTTGCGAAGCAACAGCGTTTCCTTTGGCAAGCTGCTGGCCGAGAGTGCTACAAACCTCAATATCATCGCACTTGTAAGTTTTACTTTACCTTTTGCATTTCATATGAGTATCCCACTGTAGCCCCCGAGGATGTAGACGGAAAACCATTGGCTTTGCATCTATATGCTCTAAGAGTGACTAAGTTAGAAAAAACTCTCACTGTAGCCCCCAAGCATTTAGATGGAATGAATTATTCCGACTAGATGCTTTAAGAGTAGCATACACAGTGTTCATAATTTTAAGTGTTGTAGCCCCCAAGCCTCTAGTTGTAACTGAATTAGTTCCGACTAGATACTTAAAGAAAAGCTAAGAATTTTCCGAGTTAAAACTTTATACTGTAGCCCCCAAGCTTCTAGTTGAGAACTGAATTAGCTCCGACTAGATGCTTAAAGAAAAGCTAAGCATATTGCTAAGTTAAAATCTCGTCAGAGCCCCGAGCACCTAGATGGAAAATCTCCGACTAGGGGCTCCAAGTAGACTGAACAACGACTTGACTTTGTATTTATTTCCACAGAACGAGAATGCTCGGAGGGGCATGGACAATGATAAGTACCAGAAGATGCGCGCGGACCTTGAAGCTGAAAAGGGTAAAACTGCCATCTTGAAGGAACAGATCATCAAAAACAAGAGTATGTTTTCTTTTTGCGCATTTTCGTCTTACTTTTATGCCTTCCTTCTTCGAGTACTCACTATGTACTTTGTTTTCTCCGACTTGCAGAGCATGTAGCCAAGGCCAAGGATATTGTCGAGCAGTCCAAGCACATTCAGCAGCTGGACAGCGAGAACAAGATACTTAAGAAGGAGAGGGAACAAATGCTGAAGATGCACGAGGATTCCATGAAAGCCCTGCAGGATTCCTCTTCCGCCGAGATCAATCGCTTGAAGGAGGAGCTTACGATCCTAAAGGATCAAAAGCAAGCTGCCGATGAGCAAAACCTTCACCATAGCGAGGCGTTTAAGCTCCTCCAACAAGAGAAAGAATCCTTGGCGGACGTCGTCTGGCAGGCTAAGGCCAGCATCTTCAGTAAGTGTCCTCCGCCTTGTAGCTCTGTAGTCTGCATACTTATAATTTTTGAACTCATGCAACCGTCGTCCGAATTTTTAGCGCCCCTGGGTTTAACCCGCTCGCCTCCTTCGTACAAGGAATGCATGATTCTTGCCGGCAACTTCATCAACACCGCCATCACCCAAGCCAAGGAGATCGCCCAGCCCCTCCAAATTTATATCAAGGCCTCGGACTCCGTGGTGAAGTACTCAAAGATTCTGCGCCGAGCTCCCGAGCGTGTCGCAAGCTGGAAAGCTTCATGTGCACGGGATGGCGCTAGGATGGTGTTATCCATGGTGAAGGCACACTATGAAGGTGCCGACAACGACACGGTGACATCTGGTATCCCCAACGTGGATTATGATGGCAAGGAGATCGATCAGGAAGCCATCCTGTCATCACTCGCGGGCTATGACACCAGGGTTGCCGAGTTGGTGGACGTCGACGTCTTCGTGCCCAGGAACTTTCTTGACAACGCCGACCATGAATCCTCCGAGTCTCCTCACAGTGGTGACGCTGAGGGTGAATCTCCGGTTGGTGATGATGCGGCCTCCAAGTCCCCTGCACCCAAGGAGTGAAAAACACTTTGTAATTCTTGTTTCACTTCTGGAATGTGCATTGAAAAAACTTGGTGATGTAATCTTAAGGCGGAAAACAATGGTTGTCGTATCCTGCTACTTAAGAATTAATGCCCAGTATGTATATATTTTTTAAGCAAGTGCTCGCTTATCTGTTACTCTGGTTCTTATGCTTGACTTTTCGTGAGTCGGAAGACTTGTTGTCGGAACCATGCGCTTAGGTGATGATACCCAATGGCACCATCAATAACCTTAGCACAAAATCGCAGACAATAAGTGCCGAAAGTCACTACTCCGAAGAACGTGTAGACCAGAAAACTTAAGCTAACGCCCGTAGGCGGAATTTTCACAAGTGCAATCGCAAAGCTTGTGCATAAAGGTTTAGATGATCCAAAAATGAACACTAAAGGAGGTAAAAGACTCGGCAATATGAGTGAACCAAAGAGCTTTATTTCATTGATCATATAAGAGATACACGATTAGATAAAAAATGCTAAGTGTAGAAAGGACGTAGTTGTGCTATGTTCCATGGCCGATCAAGCTCCGAGTAGTCATCATCCGGGTCACTTACGCTTATGATCCTCGTTGGGTCTATCCTTGAGCTCATGATTGTCGACAAGGTAGTAAGACCCATTGAGAAGCGCCTTGCTTATGATGAACGGTCCTTCCCATGGCGGGGATAATTTGTGTGACTTCTTCTGCTTCAGTCGGAGCACCAAATCCCCCTCTTTAAACGAGCGATGCCGGATGCGGCGACTATGGTAGCTGTGTATCTTCTGCTGGTAGATGGCAGATCTTTGGCATGCTAAAACGCGCTCCTCCTCGAGAAGGTCCACATCTAGGCGTCTGGATTCTTCAGCATCATCTTCGTCGTAGGCGGCAACTCTTGGTGCATCGTGGAGGATGTCGGAGGGTAGGATGGCTTCTGCTCCATATACCATGAAGTAAGGGGTGTAGCCGGTGGATCTGTTAGGTGTAGTTCGTAAACTCCACAGCACAGATTGCAATTCTTCCGCCCAGGCTCCATCTGCTCTATGTAGCGGTGCCTCAAGACATGGCTTGATTCCCTGCAGAATTAATCCGTTGGCTCGCTCAACTTGACCATTGGATTGTGGGTGTGCCACAGATGCAAGGTCAAGTCGGATGCCTTTGTCCCAGCAATAGGCCTCCACTTCTCTGAGTGACAAGTTGCTTCCATTGTCGGTGATGATGCTATGTGGGAGACCAAATCTCACCACTAGATCCCGGACAAATCTAAGGGCAGTTGCCCCATCAAGCTTTCTAATGGGTTTAGCTTCTATCCATTTGGTGAATTTGTCAACTGCTACAAGCAGATGCGTAAACCCACACGGCCGCTTTGTAACGGGTCCCACCATGTCTAGCCCCGCATCGCAAACGGCCAAGTTATTGGTATAGTTCGCAATTCTTCAAAGAGGAACATGTGGTTGTCGGGCATATCATCGCATCCTGTGCACGTCTCAACCAGCTTGTCGGCGTCCGCCTTCGCGGTCAGCTAGTAGAATCCTTGCCGGAAGGCTTTCGCGACCAACGATCAAGGAGCGGCGTGATGCCCGCAATATCCAAGATGTATTTCGTGTAGGATTTCCATACCTTCTACCTGGGAAACACACTTTAGGTATACACCAGTAGTGCTCCTTTTGTAGAGTTGCCCATTGATTATGGTATAACCATTTGCTCGTCGTACTATCTGCCGTCTTTCGACCTCGTCGTCGGGCAAAGTTCCGTGTTTGAGATATTCCATGAACGGTTTTGTCCAAGCCGGAGGGGTCTTTGTCACCATGTTGACAAAAGAATCTGCTCTATCACGGATGGTGTGCGTAGATGATCTAGGAAAACTCCTGGCGGAATTTGCTTGCGCCCTGATCCAAGTTTATACAATAGATCAGCCGCCTCGTTTTTCTCCCTAGGCACATACTTGACCTCGTAGCCCAAGAAGATCTTGGCTATCTCGTCCACTTCGTCACGATATGCCGCCATCATAGGGTTCCGCGCATTCCAGGTGCCAGCCACCTGTTGGACAACCAAGTCGGAATCTCCACAGCAAACTATGCGCTTGATGCCAATATCCTTGGCTACATGCAGTCCATGAATGAGTGCTTCATACTCCGCCATGTTGTTTGTAGCCTCGAAGTGGATCTGCAGAACGTAGTGTAGCTTGTCTCCTTTTGGTGACTGTAGCAATACACCAGCCCCCGAGCCGTTGAGCAGCTTTGATCCGTCAAAGTGCATCACCCAGTACTCTAGCTCCGGCAACGGAGTGGCATCCGGCATCTCCGTCCAATCTGCAGTAAAATCCGCCAAGGCTTCTGACTTGATAGCGTCGCGTCTTTTGTAGGTGATCTCGAAGGCGGCAAGTTCAATGCCCCACTTCGCGACCCTTCCTGTAGCCCCGCTGTTGTTGATAATGTCGGATAGTGGAGTCTTGCTCACTACTGTGATTGGGTGCTCCTAAAAGTAATGCCTCAGCTTCCGTGAAGCAAGGAATACTCCATAAGCTATCTTTTGGTAGTGCGGATAACGCTGCTTGGACTCCGTCAAGACCTTGCTTACATAGTAAACTGGTCGTTGAACTCCGTGCTCATATCCTGGTTCCTTCCACTCTACCACGACGACGATCCTGATAACCCGGTTGGTTGCCGCCATGTAAATTAACAGGGGCTCGCCAGGCTTGGGTGCTGCAAGGATGGACGCTGAGGAAAGAATATCCTTGAGTTGCTTCAATGTTGTATCTGCCTCGTCCGTCCATGTGAATTTGTCCGCCTTCTTTAGCAACTTGTACAGCGGTAGAGCCTTCTCTCCAAGTCGGCTGATGAACCGACTAACTGCTGCAACACAACCTGTCAGTCGTTGGATGTCCTTTAGGCATGTCAGACGGTTTATGTTTAAGATGGCCTTGATTTTCTCCGGGTTGACCTCGATTCCGTGCTAGGAAACGATGAAGCCCAACAGTTTGCCGGCTGGAACCCCGAAGACGCACTTCTTAGGGTTGAGCATCGTGTTGTATTTCCGGAGATTACCAAAGGTTTCTTTTAAGTCGGAGATTAAGTCGTTTTACTTTTTAGACATCACCGCGATATCGTCCACATAGGCGTGAACGTTCCGACCGATTTGGTCGTGAAGGCAATGTTGCATTGTCCGCTGGTAGGTAGCACCTGCGTTTTTCAACCCAAAGGGCATCGTGACATAGCAAAACGTGTCGTATGGGGTAGTGAACGAAGTGGCCAATTGGTCCGACTTCCTCATCTTGATCTGGTGGTATCCTGAGTATGCATCGAGAAAACACAAAAGTTCCGAGCCAACCGTCGAGTCAATGACTTGGTCAATGCGAGGCAAAGCAAACGGATCTTTTGGACATGCTTTGTTCAAGCCGGTGTAATCAACACACATTCTTAATTCATTGGTTCCCTTTTTGGGGACAAGTACAGGATTGGCCACCCATCGGGTGTGAAGGACTTCTCGCATAAACTCAGCCTTAAGTAACCTAGCTATCTCTTTGCCAATGGCACGTCTCTTCTCATCTCCGAAGCGTCGTAGAGGTTGTTTCACTGGTTTACATTTTGGGTCTATGTTTAAGTTGTGCTCGGCAAGTTCCCTAGGTACACCTTTCATGTCGGCAGGTTGCCAGGAAAATATGTCCCTATTCTCACGGAGGAACTCGACGAGTGCGCTTTCCTATTTGGGATCCAGGTTCGTCCCAATGGCGACGGTCTTGGAGGCATCGCCTACCACAAGTTCCACCGGCTTGGTCTCGATGGCAGCCTTGAACGCAGGAGCGGAGTCGGAGATCTGCTTCTTCGACGCGGGCATCTCTGAGTTATTGACCTTACTCTGGATCTACTTGAATTCTTCGCTGTAGAGGACAACTTCTGCAACGGATGCTTCATTGATCTTGCAGTCCCTTGCCTTGGTAAAGCTTCCGGATACGGTGATGACACCGTTTGGTCCGGGTATCTTGAGCTTGTTGTAGACGAATCATGGCTTGGCCATGAACGTGTGGAATATGTCGCGGCCGAATATGACGTGGTACATGCTCTTGAAGGGGACCACCTCAAAGGTCATGCGCTCCTGGCGGTAATTCTTAACGTCGCCAAAGGCTACCTGAAGGGTAATGCACCCAAGGGACCGAGCCTCCCGTCCAGGAACTACGCCATGGAACACGGTGTTGGTCCGCCTTAGGTTTGCCTCCGTCAAGTTCATTTTTTGCAGTGTATCCAGGTACATGATGTTGATGCTGCTTCCACTATCCACCATGCAGTTGGTGAACTCCACGCCGTCAATCAATGGGTTGATGACCATGGCGTACTGGTTCTCCGTGGGCACAAGGTCTGGGTGGTCCGTCTTGTCCCAAGTGATTGGAACCTCCAACCAGCGCATGTATTGGGGAACTGGGGGAGAGTGGCCATCAGGATCCTTAGAGAGGTCTTCTGTTGTCGGACGGTGGGGGTGCCAAGGAAAGTGTGGTAGACTGGGGCCTTCTTTGCGAAGGGGTTCTTGCCCTTGTCATCTCTCTTGGCGGCGTTCTTGGGGTCAACGTCCTCATCCATGTCACTTGAATCCTTGGACTCCTCATACTTCTTCTTCCCCTTGCCCTTGCCTCGCGGTATGTTCTTCCGACTTCGCTTATAGCCGGACTCCGGGTCTTTCTTGAGGTCGTTGACGAACTTGTAGTGTCAATTGGTATGGGTGGCCTTGCCGTTGGCGTCGAGGTGTACGACGCACGGCATATCGCGGTACTCTTCGTAGGTTTGGGGAACACGGAGCGGCGCCGAGTTGGTTTCACTTCCTCGCTGCTGCCCACGGCCTGCTCCTCTTCCTCGGCCACTTTGTCCGCCTTCTCCTCGTCCTGCAAAAGTCATGGCGACCATGTCGGTAGATTTCTTTTCTTCTGGAGCGGTTTTCCGATTTGTACTACTGTTCCTCCGAGCTAGAGTTGGGACGGCCGTTGCCGACAAAGAGCCACGAGCATCGTCGTCGGCAGCTGCGAACTCACTAGCTAACTGAATCATCTGATTCAAGTCAAGCTGATGATTGTCCTGCAAGCGCTTTAGCTTATTTCGGAGTAACGTGCCTCTTTCCAACCCATCGATGAAGGCGGCCATGGCGGTCTGGGCGTGCACTCCTGCGAGAATTCTTCATATCTAGCCAGCGGGAGAGGTAGGCGCGAGATGTCTCGTCTTTCTCTTGCATGCACCATTGTAGATCGCCCACCGTGCAGGGACGCTTGTATGTACCCTCAAAGTTCTTGGTGAACGCTTCTTGCATGTCCAGCCAGTTGTAAATAGATTTCTCCAGCAAGTCGTCGATCCATTGACGGGCTGTGCCTGCCAACATTAACGGGAGGTACTTGACGGCGATGTTGGGGTTGCCTCCGGCAATCTCCACCGCGTTGCCGTAGTCCTGCAACCATGTGGCAGGCATGGAGGTGCCGTCATAGGGCTTGATGGTCTTGTCAATATGGAATCCTTTGGGGTAAGTTTCGCACCGTATTGCAGGTCCAAAGCAACGTGGTCCCAGGTATGGTCCTTCCCGGGCCTCGTGGATCTTATCGATCCACGAACGTGCGTCGTACGGCTCCGGGTTCATCTTCTTTTTGTCAACAAGGGATGGGCTGCGCGAACGACGCGGGCCTCCTCCGCCATGGTGACTGCTTGGCGGCGATGGAGGCGGAGGTGGCGGTGGGTTAGCTTTCTTGCTGTTACCCTCCTGCGACGCTTCACGCCTGCCGCGGTTGCTTGTCGGACGCGGAGGGTCATGGCGTGACCTGCTCTTATGTACTTCGTTGTACTTTCCGTCATGACGGGTCTGCTCTGCGTTGTCGCGGATGACGATGCCGCACTGATTTGGTGGGGGCATATCCGTACGATGGTGAGCCTTGTAGTCTTCCTGACGTCGGGGGGATCGGGGCGGTGGCGATGGGCGACGAGGTTGGGATCTTTCTTCGTGGTCGGAGGATATGGGGATAGCATCCTTCCTGTTGCGCGCATCCCTCTGTCTTCGTTCTGATGAACCCGTCCGCGATCCGACATCCTGAGGAGATTTGTCCCTTGGCGGTTTGTACTAGCTAGATCGGCAGAGTGCTGGGTCAGACTCAAGCCTCTGAGAGGTGGCCTTTTCCTGTTGCTTTATCGCCTTGGCCACTAGGTCATAGACCTGCTCTACTACCTCAGGCGATCTATCCTGCTCCAGGAGGGTCTTGGCGACGGCAAGGTTAAGGAGTGGGGTGGGCATCACCTGCTTGCATTCACTGTCAATGTATGGCTTGGCTTGTGCCAGCTTCGAGGGAGCCCATCCTAGGTTGCGCCATACACCAGGATCGTTGATGACGCGAGCCGGAGCTTTCTTAGCCTTCTGCTGTTGCACTAGAGTCTTATACTCGGCCTCCATTGCTCTAGCTTTTTCTATGGACTTCTGCGTGTTGACGAGATCTCGATCTAGTTTAGCGCCTTATTCCGCGATGGCCTCCGCTTCCTCCAGCAGTTGCTGGCGTTTCTCGTCAAGCTGAGTCACGTTCCGGATATGATCAACAGTTAGTGGCTCAACGAGGAGGTTGTCGTACATCACTCTATCAGCTGGAGTAACATGGGCTGCCGCCGACGTAGATGCTGGAGGCGGCAAGTTTGCGGTGTTGTTGTTGCTCGGACCGGTGCCGAGTTCCTGCGGCTGCTACACTAGATTAGGCTGAGGAGGCATGACTCTTGCGCGATCATCGTCAGCAGCAATAAGTGGCCCCTTCCCCTTATCCAGCGCCGTAGGCGGAGCTTGCCCGGGCTGGTCTTCATCCATCGCTGTCCCGATGGTGACGAACATCCCTCGAGACACGACAGTGTTATTAGCTTGCTCGTCGCGCGAGTATTCCTCCTCCATCTCCTGCATGGCGGAGTCTAGCTCTTCTGGACTGAAGTCTATCTCCTCTAAATATGCACTGAAATCAGCATAAAGCGCTTCAATGACAGAGTCGGAGGGTGCCAGGACTTCCTCGATGACGGGCGGTGGAGGTGCAGCGGCCTCAACGATGACTGGAGGTGGTGGCGCTGCTGCGACGTTGGCGGCCGGAGGCGGTGGTGGTGGCTGAATCGGAGGTGCTCCGTCAATGAGCGCAAGCGCTGTCTGAGCTGCCGCTTCAGCCTCCGCGTAGTTGTTGACGGTGTTCACCATGCCTTCGAAGGTGAGGCGTCCTGACGCCTATTGTCGTCTTAGAGAGTGTCGGATAAGCGTGTCATGGTCCAGTCCTTCCACAAAGTGATAGATGGCATCATCATTGGGGTAATTGGCCAGGTCGGCCCGTATACGAAGCCATCTGGCGAGGTAGTCGCGGGGGTTTTCGCCCTCTCTCTGAACGTAGCGCGCCAGATCGAAGATGGTAACCACGTCGACGAACTTGGATCTCTTGTCGGGCCTTGCGGTCGGCGGATTTGCGATGATCTTCCACCTTTATATCCTGCATGGGCGGTTTGGGTGGGATTTGAATTTTTCCGATCTTCTTGCCGCAAATTCGAGGAGAGATCGACATCGATCCTTCCATGACGTATCCGCCTGTGAGGCGGTCCGCAGGTCTTGATGCTCCTCCGACTCCCAGGGAACTAGTGCCCGAGTCGGTTTCGCCAATGAAGAGGTGGATGTCTCCGATAGGAATGATCGAACACCACGTAGGGTTCATCTTCGCCGGGATCCAGAACTCGTCGGGAGGGACGATCGGAACGTTGCCGGAGAAGAGAACGCGACCGATGGCTACGGTTTTGCCGATTCCCGCGAAGATCTTGGTCCTCGCCCGCTGAAGAGCCTGAAGCGCCTCTTGGCCCATGGTGGGCGCCAACTGTCATGGTATTCCCGACGAGTACGCCATGGAGGGGTCCTCAAAGTGTGTGTTTAGAGACTTGGGGTAAGGCGGATGGTTGACGGGTACGAGGTAACACAACTTACACAGGTTCAGATCCCACAACGGTGGTGGAATCCTACTCCTGCTATAAATCACTATAATGGCAATACGCCGAGTTACAGAGATAGGTTCGCTGTGCGAGGTGTATGTAAAAACGATGCCCTAAAGGCTCCCATAGGCCCGACTTATATAGTCGCCAGGTCCTAGGGTTACAGGGAAAAGTCCTAGCCGGACAGGTTACAGAGTTCTACACCGTCTATTACTAGTCTTGTGTATCTTGTACTCCAAGGCTCTGGGTACGCTGGTGACTCCACCGTAGCCTTCCTTTATCCGGCATGGGCCTCCCTTCTGGATCCACCTAACTGGGCCGCCCAGCAGGCCATACGCCATGCTACCGACTATGGGCCACCCGGGTTAGTCGGATAAGAGACATGCTATGAGGATACCCATATAGCATATCCCCAACACGCCGGGCCTGGCGCCGGAAGTCCTTTTCCTCCTTTTCTTCAATGCCTATTGCTTGGGGGTCTTGGTTCCTGGGGTCTTCTTGTCATCTTCCGCTGGCGTCATGGTCATGAGCCTGGTCATAGCATTAGCACTTGTCTCAAGTAGCATCCCATTCTCGTCACAACCAAAAGAGGGTGAGATATGGAATGAATTCACCTTTGTGGGCACGGTTGATGAAGCATGATGTGGACCAATGGTGAATGCCATGTATTGGGCTGCATCATCTCCCCTCGCTTCAAAACGAGTCGTCCTCAACGAAGTTCCATCATCATATAGGGAGAGAGGTGTGCACATGGTCTTGAGCTTGTAAATTGTTGGATCTCCGGTGTCGTAGCCTTGTTCAAATTGATTGAAGATCTTGAAGTTGAGCTTGTCATCAAGATGTGGTTGGATATCTTGTAGCATGTTCCTTGTAGGTGGTGGGTGAGATTGTGTATCCTGCAAAACCGACAACAAGGAGAAAGAGTTGTATGATGGATTGTTAGTATTGGGTACACTCAAATCACTCTTCTCGCATGTGGTGGCATGCGACATGGCACTCATGATTTTTACACTCATTTGGGGCTTGTAGCAGTCACTCACGTGTTGGTGGATCACTCTCTCACCACTCATCTCATAGAGGGTCCTTAGCTTGTTTTATCTTGGGCAGCGACGTCATGTTGGAAGTGATAATTTGGCTTGGCGTCATAGGTTGTAGCACCAATGTCTTGTCATTCCACCTAAAGGAGTATTGGTTGGAGGTACCATCATGTAGTGTGCCCTTGTCATATTGCCATGGTCTTCCAAGGAGCATGTGACACACGGTCATAGGCACGACATCACACTCGACGGTGTATTGATATGGACCAATCTTGAAGGAGACGTTGACCTTGTGTTCGATTTGAATGGTACCATTGTCATCAAGCCACTTGACATGGTAGGGACGAGGGTGCTCCATGTATGGTAACTTGAGTTTCTCACAAAGATCGATGCTCGCAAGGTTGTGACAACTTCCTCCATCAATGATAACTTTTATAGACTTGCCATCAATTCCGGCTCGGGTTTGGAAGATGTTGAGGCGTTGGTCCTCTCTAGGGATGGAGTTTTTCGTCAAGACTTGGGCGATGACAAGTGAGGGGCTTGGATCATGTTCACAAAGAAGCGTGTCCTCATCTTGCATTGCGGCATCCTTTGTGAGAGCGGCTTGAGTCAAAGCCTCAAATTCATCTTCGCTCACGGAGTATGTTGCGCCGTTCTCATCCGTTAGCATGACTCATGTGTTGATGCAATCATAAGACTTGTGGCCCTTTCCTCCACACTTGTAGCAAACTACTTGACTTTCTGTTATTGTGTTGGAGGAGGATGCCATGGGTGTCTTGGATTGCTTGGAGGAGCTTGTTGCTTGGTTTGTTGGCTTGGAGGGGCTACTTGAGTTGATTGAAGCGAAGTACGCCCTTTGCTTATCATAAGCATGTTCCTTTTGCAAGTGGTGCTCGGCCTTGGTTGCTTGGTGAAGAAGGTTCACGAGAGTCTTGTAAGGTTGGAAATCGACTATCTTGCGTATTGGGCGGCTCAAACCGTTGAGGAGCCGTGATATTGTTTGCTCTTCGAGCTCATTCACATCGGCTCTCATCATAGTCATCTCCATCTCCTTATAGAACTCTTCCATTTTATTTGTGCCTTGCTTCAAGTTTTGTAGCTTGTCGAAGAGGTCTTGGCGATAATGCTCGGGGACAAATCTTGCATACATCACACTCTTCATATCGGTCCAAGTGGTGATCGGTGGTTCTTCTTGCTTCTCACGATTACTTTGGTAGTCTTCCCACCAAACATTGGCGTAATCCTCAAATTCAAGAGATGACATTGCCACTTTCTTCTCTTTGGAAAAGTTGTGGACTCGGAAGATCTTGTCGACTTTGAGCTCCCATTCAAGGTATGCATCGGCATTTTCTTCTCCTTTGAACTTGGGCTTAACGAACTTGAGCTTCTCAAACTTGCCATCATCACGCTCATGGTGGTTGTTGTGACGTTCTTGGTGCATACTTGCGTCACTTGGAGGGCGAGGAGGCGGAGGAGGAGGCTCTTGATTGCCTTGAGGTTGTTGTGGTGGGTGAGCTTGATGATGCTCGAAGTCTCTTCTTCGCCGTTGGTCGGCATCATTGACATTCATAGCTTGACGGTGTCGGTGGTGGTGTTGTGCATGCCGGTTGTTGCGTCGAGCTTGGCGTGCATCCTCATCATCATCACTTGTATCCCATACCGGTTCCTGATTTTGTTGACATTGCTCATGGTGGTTATGAGGAGGATGACAACGCCTATCATTGTGGTTCGCTTCATCATGGCGTTCTCGAGGTTGGTGCATGTCGATGATTGCTTGGTGTGGTGGTGGACCATGTTCTTGTCGTTGATGTTGAGGTTGACGAGCATTTGGGTCCACCGCTTGAGGGCGACGATGACGAGCTTGTTGGTCCCCATTATGGTGGTGGGGTTCTCCGCTTCGGTAGTGTGACCTTGAAGACTCACCATGTCGACTTGAGGAGTGCGTGCGGGAGGAACTTGACGATCTTGAACGATGACCGTGTCGGTTGCCAAGGTTGGCAATAGCTTGGTGAAGAGCTTGGAATTTAGCATGGTGCTCCTCTTGACGTTGCCGCTCACGATACTCAAATTCTCGAAAAGTATCATCAAGACGGTGCTCAAGTCGCTCAAATTGATTGTTGAATTCTTGGCATTGCGCCCATAAGTTGTGGCGCGTGGCAAAGCCATCTTGGTTGTTGAAATTGCTATCTCCACTAGCTCCACTTGCCCTAGACATGGTCCACAAACACACTTGATAGACAGGGTGAAATTGGTGGAATGGTAATTGCTACCTTGTCTCACCGGAGTCAAAGATTGGAAAGATTGTTGTTGCCGAGAGCAAAGCGAATAGCGGGTACACAAGACACACACACACACACACACACACAAAGGCCTATGGTGGTAGGTTATAAAGGTGGATAGCAAATGGAACAACCAAACGAAAAGGTTATTGTCAAAAGTGGTAATGGACCAAAGATCAAAAGAAAAAAGGATACGATCTACAAAAACACGGAGAAAACACATGCGTGGAGAACAATGGGGTTAGCACGACTATGAAAATGAGCACAAAATGTCCTAACGACGACTAAGCTCGGTGTCGTGCCAACACAAGGAGAGACCGTAGCTCGTTTGCAACAAGATTGAGAAGCAACGGATTTGCACGCTTGCCTTGCTCTAACTCGCACTCTTGCTTAGAAGCTTTGGACTCTCTTTTGTATTGGTATCTTTCTTTTTTTTGATATCTCTTTTCTTTCTATGCTATGGAGTCACCTTTTGCTATTTCCTATGCACTATCACTTCGCAAGAGCAAGCGTACAATGCTTCGGCAAACACAAAATGAGCTACTCTCGATAGGTTAGGTATCACACAAAGGAACAAAGGCTATACAAGGGTGGTGCAAGTTATACCTTTAGTATTTTTGATGACTTGCGACCGGTGTTCGGGAAGGTGTTCGGGTGTCGCGGTGTCGAAGAGTGCATATGTCCAAATGTTGTGGAAGCTTGAAGTTAGTTGTGACACGCACGCAAACATGAACAAAAAGACAAAAGGAAAACAGTCAAAATTTGGGGCCTGAGAATTTGTTCGGCAAAACAGCCGGCGGACCGGTGCTGGCGCCGGAAATTCCGGTCGAGGGGTCGGCGTCGCCGGAGTTCTCGCCGGAATTTTTGGTGCCAGAACCGGTTCGCCGAGGTGCTCGCCGAAATTGGTTCGTGACGAACTTGCAAAAGTCAAATTGAGGAATTTGTCAAAATTAGTGGAATTTGGGCTGGGGGATAGGGCAAGGAAGGTAGATCGACACCCAAAGCAACAGATCTGTGGACCAAAACCACGAAAAACTCACCAAATCGAGAGATCGATTCAAAAGCAAATTGGGCAATATTTTTGGTATTTTCGAATTTATGGTGGATATGGGTAAACGAAGTCAAATCCGTGGAAACCAACAGCTGTTGATACCAGTTGATATGGGATCCCTTGTGGGATTGACCCTAGGGTGGCCCGATCTTCACGGATTTGAGGCGGGGAGTGAGGGGAAAACCGATGAACATGATGAACGCAACACAAACGCAAGGTAAAGATACAAACACACGCAAACACAACCCAATTCGATTTGCTCCCGTTGGCTCGAACAACCAATCCAATAGAATCCTCGGCGAGAGACCGTTAGGTAGAATCACCAAAGGAGAGATCGGCAAGTGGATGATAGAATCCAAATCAAAAGGAGAGAGTAGCAACCAAGTAGAATCCCCAAGGGGAGAGACCTAGCACTACTAGAATCCTTGACGAGGAGAGACCAAACACTTGAGGAGGGTCTTGACGACTTGGAGACGAACAACCGAACTCCAAGGCCTTGTACAACTCATAGATTAACTATAGAGAGGGGTTCCCATCTAGGGTTAGGCACAAGCCTTCATTCATCATCAACTCCAACTAGATCTGAGCCACAAGAGGGCTATTTATAGTACTAGGGGCGAAGGGGTAGGTGGGAGGGAATATTCTGGGCATCAAACCCTTCACAACACGCAGACTGGTAGTTCCGGCGACAGGTCCGGCGGCGCCGGGGCTGGTGCCGAGATTTCCGGTGGCGACCAATTTTCTCGGTCATTTGCCGGAAGGGCTCACAGAGAGTGGTTTCAAGGGAGGCCGATTCGCGGTCGGTCTGGGAAATTCATGAGGCTCGTTTCGGACTGGTTGCCGGGATATCCGGCGTGGATTCTGGCGGCGCCGGGCCTGGCGGCGGAAGTCCTTTTCCTCCTTCTCTTCCATGCCTCTTGCTTGGGGGTCTTGGTTCCTGGGGTATTCTTGTCATCTTCCGCTGGCGTCATGGTCATGGGCCTGGTCATAGCATTGGCACTTGTCTCAAGTAGGATCCCATTCTCGTCACAACCAAAAGAGGGAGAGATATGGAATGAATTCACCTTTGTGGGCACGGTTGATGAAGCATGATGTGGACCAATGGTGAATGCCATGTATTGGGCTGCATCAAAATCCCTATGTCTCCGCGTGCTCCACTATGGTTTCCTCGCTCCTCTATTTACGTGCTTAGTAGCTAGGTTTGCATATAGGGAAATTCTCGTAGTTGCATATCTAGAGAATTTACTTTGTGTCAAGCCTAAAATTGAGTAGCACCTATTCACACCCCCCCTTTAGGTGCCCATACAATCCATTTCACTCATTTTCTCTCACTGCAAGTTGCACATCATGTACTGATTTTTCAATCCCATTTGTGGTGGTAGTGAACACATGTATCAAATGAGATTGCAAAGCTTCATATTCTTGCCAAGTAACAGGATCGACATCATTCCTTTTCTGCATAACAACTTCATCACTAGAAGACATGATTAGTAAGTTAGTACAAAAATCAAAATCGATTTGGTGGAACACTCCCAACTCACTCCAAACTGACAAGAAAGCAGATCCTACCAATTTGAAAGCAACAACTAATGCACTGATGTGATGAAGTGAATATCAAGGGTATGGAGAACGATCACAGGGCACACATGTTATTTATGATGGAGCTGTAGGTATGGTATCCTAACTACACCGCAAACAAGTCCTAGTGCTGATCGCTTGATAACCCAAGAAACACATTGTGTAGATAAACGTGGCAAAGCAACTTATGAACACGAATATTGCAATGCACAAGAGAGACGCTAGTAATAGCTCAAAATAAATAGACACAAGATTGCTCAATCTACCAGTGTTATGATCAACTAGGCCTCCAATAATGCACACTTTGATGTCTCTTTTTGTCACGCTTATAGATCTTTTCTCTTTTTTTATACCGATTCTTTTTTTCAACTATATGACTCAATGCAATACGGATGCAGGAATTCTGAACAAACTGGGCCGGATAGTCCAGTGAGTGTAAGCCGGATACTCCGGTTGCACCGGATAGTCCAGTTTGGGTCGGCCGGATAGTCCGGTTTTGCCTGATCGAAATCTTATGCACTTCAAAACCCTAATGAGCAGCTTGTCGGAGCAACGTAACTAGTCTCGTGGGTATGTTCCGAGGCAAGGATGCTATAGATAGGCTGTAGCTATGGTATGAAAACAAAAGGTATGCTATATGGACTCAGAAAAGTAGATGGAAAACTTGCGGAAAACGGTGATGGTGGACTCGGCGAAAAACAAGATCAAACCCTAAACCTAGACACAAACTAAAACTATATTCCTACGGGAAAAACCTGCAGATCGGATCTACGAGAAGACACGACCAACAACTAAAACTTGAAAAACGATGCAACAAAGCTTATGGCAAATATTGTTGTGTGGCTTTTTTTGTATAGGACGAAAAAATAAACTAATCTATAGATGGATTGTGGATTCTCACCGAGTAAACAAGGAAATCTGATACCAAGATGATATGGGGTGGCCCAATATTTTCATCAAGCAGTTGGCGATGATGATGGTGAATGATAGATAACTAGCTTGTAGCTATGAACTCTCCCGCTCGAACCTTGATGACAATGCAATAGCTCTCTAACCATGTGGGATATTCACAACACCACGCTCTTGCACATGTAGTCGTCGACCACGAACGGTAGTTTGCAATCTACTAATTCTCATTGGAACAATAGATCTCACTCAATTGCAGTAGGTAAATCGATCACATGGTAATTTGAGAGGTTCTAAAATAATCAACTCCAAATAGTTAAACATGGTCTAACCCTAACTATGGGGGCGTCCCAGGGCTTATAAGGGCGGTTGGGGTGGCCAGAAACCGAAACTAAGACGCGTACGACTCAAACTAATACATGCTGACTCGGACCAGAATTGGTCAGCAGGCGGACATTCCGACTGATATCGGCCAGACAGTCTGATTAGGCAGGACACTCCAGGTGGATTCGGTCGAACAGTCCGGTCCGGCCGGAAACTTCAGAGTTTCCGGGTGGTGTTTGGGTAGTGTCTGATGTGGACATCTGAATGGTTGCCACCTCATCTCTTGCAGGTAGGCCGAACAGTCCAGGTAGACTCGGTCGGACAATCCCGTCTTTGCAGGAGCTTTTGTCTCCATCTTGATGATATTCTCTTGCGCCTTCCTCCCGCTCATCCCTCGCGCATCCTTGAGCGATCATCATGCTGGGCACCTCTTGCATCCCTTCTCCTCCTTGCACCATGCTTGCTTCCTCAACGAACCTGATCATACATAAATGCATAGACTAAGGTAGTATAAAATTCTCATCAATAAAAAATATTATTTTCGTTTAGGACTGAATTCACATGTTGTTCAAGTAGCTTGGCACGAGCTCTAGTAATCGGTCAAATCCTGATTTCATTGGATTTGGTCTTGTAAGCAACATCGACAACTTGATTAGTAGTTGGAGATGGCGAAATATTAGGGATGTCCTCATCACACCTTCTTCCTCTGGCCGGCGCCCGACCTGGCCATGGTTCCTTGATCCGAATAGACCCTCACCGATTTCGCTCATTTGTTCGATCCCTTGCCCTTTTTCTCGCTGACACCCCATATAAACCCCCCCCCCACCCTTCCTCCACCTTGATCAGTTTTTCTGCAAAAAATCGAACCCTAGCCGCTCAATCTCAAAATCCGAATCCCCTTCTTTGTCTGGTCTTGTTCCTAGTCCTATACCGCATCTCCTCACCCATTTTTCCTCTTCCTCCTCGCAACATAACAACTGGGAGAAGATGCCGGAGTTTACTACCACCCGAACGCCTCCATCCGTGTCTTGCCGATGCCCGAGGACGCAGAAGACCGTGCCGAGGAAATGAGCAGACTCATTATGATATCTTCAAGCTCGTCGTCTACTTCTCCATCGCCGAATATGTTGACCACCTGAGCCTCATGTCGCCATAGCCGACACCAACGATGCCCAGCCGGTGAGCTCGCCTCGGACGCCCTCCATCGTTCGATCTTCATAAGATCCAACGATCGTTGTCTATCCCTAGGTCGAACCGGTAACGACCAATGGCACAACGCCGCATGGTGGCCTCGTTAGTGCACCCACGTAAGACCTAATAAGCACGTGCGCCCAATAAGAGCTTTTCGTGTGTTGCTTCTGTCGGCTGAATGTGTAAACCCTTTTTTAAATAGCCAGAAATTGCTGCAGGATTGCAAAAATCATAGAAAAATAAATGTAAATCAGAAAAATGCAAATAAGATACCTATGGATTCAAAAAATGTAGAATTTGATTCTGCAATGAAATTTGCACTTTGCCTAATGAATAGTTTATGGAATATTTAAATCTAATTAATGGTATTTATTTCATAGGAAAATATCTACAACGCCAAATTTGGAAAGTTTGATGTCTATGGGTTCATAAAATTGTAATATACGCCACTATAGCATTAGTTGATTTTTTCACAGTACAAGATAATTATCTATAATGAAATCTTATTGAGTATTTTGGCTATAACTTTTATTCTATAAATCATTTTAAGGTAAAACCAGTGGCAAATGAAAGCTATGAACTTTTTCTATACAGTGGCATGGTTCTCATATTTTTCTAAAGCTATTTTGTACTTAATGTATTTAGATTACAATAATGCCTATTTTAAGCCTATTTGATTAATAGAAAATGTATATAAAGATCTTTTAAACTGGTATTTTTTCTAGCATGCATGCATATTGTATTGTTGTTTTTGTGCTACGGTTTGTTGATTTTATTTATTTATTTTCCACGATAGATTGTCTGGAGTGCAATTATAGTGATTGCGACGACTGTTTGAACGAGAATTGCAACTAAGGAAAGTGTCACTATCATAAACTTCCATTGTTTCCTATGCATTTAGTTTTCAGTAGCTTGCATGTGTAGGAAATGTTTTATCTTATATATTATGCTATTCTATGGTGTGAGTACCTAATAGAATTTTCATAGGACACCAGATGATTCCTTAATAGTCATCGTATTATAGATGCTTAGCCATGCTATTAGTTGCGTGGGTGGTTTTGATGATAGTATCTAAGATGGAAATTATGTTTTTTTGTATTGAAAACCACTTAATCAATGAATCACCTGGGTGGAATGGAAATTGATTGGTTCATCGAGTGTGGTTTATGGTGGGGTTTGCCATCCAGACTTCAAAGAGATAATAGATAGTCATGATTAGTAACTTTCATGTACAACTGCATGTCATATGGGCTCATATTTGACTTAGTAAGTTATGGGATCGTGTGCTACCGTGACTAGCAGATGTAGGTGTTTATAGGATGATACGGTCCGGGACTAGGCTCATGATTCCGTTTCTCAAAGGTCTTGTCTCGGTCTTCTCTCAAAAGGGGTTGACTGAGTCTTGTGGGTAAAATGTACTAGACTCTGCATATGGTTTAATAACTAAGTACTTAGTCGTGTCCCTGATAATAGACAATTATGAGTAACTCCTCTTGACGCAGTTGAAAATTCTCATTCATTCCAATTTCTCTAATAAAACTTGATGGTGAACTTAATGGGTTATAGGAGCACTTGGGTGACTCAATGCGTCCATAGTTTACATTAGGAGCTCTCGAGTGACTCGATGTGTTCTTAGTTATTTTGAAGAACTAAAACTTATTTAAAAAGATAGGAGAAAATACTGCTTTACACAACTGAACTCTATTAGCCAAAGGTGCATCTATATGATAGGTTACCAGATGAGTCCACATAACAGTGACATCTTGCCAATACAATTCAAATGTATTGACCATTCATGGCTGCAACTTTTTATGTTGCGGGATATTCTAAGGACGAGTAAGGTTATTGCTTAGGTTGCGAATTTTCACTCAGTCGTGTTGCTTGTGGCGTGATGGAGCTTTTATTTATTTTTTATTTGTTGAGCTATGTTATTTGAGCTGGCTATGAGCTAAGCAAACTTTGTAATAATTATATTCTTCGATCATTTGTTGTAATAATGTGACACCTTGATACTCTTTTGTTCATCGAAACTGTGTGTGCTAGCTAATCAATCCAAGAAACTAGCGCGATAAACACAAGATCCAATCTTTAACGGGTTGGATCGCTTTACTATAGCAACCGCATAAGGCATATCGCGCGTTGCGCCTTTCAGAACAGCATGCCTCCTTAGCCCCTAGCCTTCGTTGTGTTGACCTCGCGTCTAGGTCCTCTGTGTCCCAGCGACGCTCCTCTCCTTCGCGCTAGGCCAAATACCGGCCCTCGTGGCCCAGATCCAGCACGCACGAGCGTCTTATATGTGCATTTTGTATCATCATAATAGCCACATATAGATCTAGTTTATATTTTTATTTGCATTCATTCACCATTTTCTACGCATTTTTAGATAACTTATGGGATTTTCATACAAAGTCTCTTATTTTGTTATTTAATTTCAAGTTGGTATGAAACCTTATTTTTCGTATTTTGCTATTTCAGGAACCTTCTATAAACCAATTAATTTGAGGAACAATACCACAAAAAAATTTCATCAGGAAAAGGACCCGGGGCACTAGAACTTCATGAGGAGAGCCACGAGGGACAAACGAGGCCAGGTGGAGCGGCCACCATACTAGGTCGCACCACCCAAGACTTTTTGGGCCTCGAGCATCGTATCAGCTCCTCCTTTTTATCATTCTTCCGCTTCGATATAAAATCCACATCATATTTTTTGGAAGATTTACAGAGGCGGTGACGAAGTCAAAAGTCTTCTCCTAGTCTAAGAGAGGGCAGATCCTGCTGCTCCGAGGCCGCCGGAGAGGGGGAAATCGATGCTACCATCATCAACACTCCTCCTTGGTGTAGGGGGAGACTCTCCATCACCATCTTCATCATCCCCAACATCATCACTATTTCCATCTTGAGATCGATACCATTCCCCTTATAATTTATGGTAGATTAAACCCTAGATATTGTTCTAGTGATGTGTGCATGATTGTGCTTGACACCTTGTCATTATTTTGTGGTGAAGTTACATTTTTAGATTGTGTTGTATTCCATATATCATGTTTCACTATTGTGAATCGTTCCCCATGTTCCTAAG
The DNA here is from genome assembly GCA_030063025.1 of Avena longiglumis. Taxonomy (NCBI): domain Eukaryota; kingdom Viridiplantae; phylum Streptophyta; class Magnoliopsida; order Poales; family Poaceae; genus Avena; species Avena longiglumis. The sequence goes on from CP125973.1 coordinate 468,030,615, forward strand.
GGGCATAGGATGAATTGCCTATGATTTTTATATAGTATGAAATAAATATTTGATCAAGTTTTACTCTTTTATGTGGTTCTATGATGGTAATATGCAAACATCAATTGCATATTACCTCATCTATATGGTCTCATAGCGTTGCATGTTAGTGTAATGAAGAGACTAGGGAGGGATGGAATGACAGAAACCGTGTCCTGGGACTTTGAGTTGCATTAGGTTTTTTTTATCCGGGACCTTTGAACGTAAAGAAATGGTTGGACTTTTATGTCTCAATGAATCCTTTGTTTGCGCAGAAAATGGTCTTAACAAGAGAACCCCCCGTCCCCGACCCCTCTCGCCCCCCGAGGGCGACGGGGTCGACCCCGTCGAGCTCCACCGCTAGGCCCCCCTCTCCACCTCTCCCCCATCGCCGCCGCCGGCAGGGCCCACAGGTCGCGGCCCAGATGGTGTCGGGGTGGCGATTCTACTCTCCCAGCGCTGAGTAGGTAGGGTCAGGGCCCTCTCTCCTCTAGTGGCGGTGTGCTCTGGGTGGCGGAGGTTCGGCGGCGGCCGGGCGAGGACGACATGGAGGCGCGGCTGCTGACGGTGGGGCAGCACAGAAGGCAGTTGCAGGCGGCTCTGGCTGGGCTTCCTAGGCCCAAATCTAGTCCCTTAGGGCTCCATCTGGGCCGGGGTGGGCGGGTTTTCCCTTCTCATCGCTTGCTCTGCGGATAGTGGATCTGTAGTTTGTGTAGGTCCAATGGTGTCCTCGTTCGGCCGGTTGCAGCATGACTACGGGTTTTACAGGCCCGCCTGATCCCGACCGAACTCTCGTGGGACTGGTGTGCCCCCATGGGGATTTATGGGTCCGTTGGACCCGGCCGGACCTAACGGGGACTGGTGTGCCTATGGTCGCATTCGTTCGACTATCGCCCTTGGTGGTGGAGGCAGTTCCCTCCCGCACGGACGCGGCTCTACCCGCCCTGCCTCGAGCTACATGTGCCTCATTTGTAGACCTTGCGACGTTAATTTCGGTGAGACGATGATGGTGGAGTGGGGACTGGCATGGAGCGTGCTTGTGGACTACAAGTTTTGTGGTGGCGAGGCCTCGTCCTCGTGGGTCTCCTGTGCAATGGCTCGTCCGAGGTTTATGGATAGGGTCTTCGGGAGAAATCCTTGTCGATGCAACAGACACCAACGCAGTGCCGCCCGTGGGTGGCACCTCCCTTCCTCAAGGGCATTGTGGCTACCCTTCATCCAATCTCCTCTGTGTGTAGGGGGAAACCCTAGGGCCAATCCCTGGTCCGGGCAGCAGCGATCATTTTCCCTCTTGAGAGTGTTGCTTGGTGCTTGACGAGTCGGGGCTAAGAGCGGGGTGGGCATTCTTCGGAGGGCGTAGTGGTTGCGGTCTTCATCATCTAGTTGATCCTTCTCTATCTCCATTCCTTTTTGTTTCTCCTTGTTTTTAGTTCCGGCGTGTGTGCTGCTGTCTAGAGGTCCCAACCTGATAAGGTAGAGATCCCTGTGTTTACAATGCTAGTCCCTGGATCGAATAGCTAGCATCCATAGTTTAAGATGTAATATCAAGAAACAAAGGTCATATTACAACTTATAACCAGGAATAAAAATAATTCATTACATCTTACATAGCTCATTTGGCTATCTTATTACAATGAAGTAGATATAACTATATAGCATGGAGTCCTTCATCTTCATATGCCACAGGCAATCATGTTGGTTGTAGACTTGTAATCCCTACTCAACAAACTTTACTAACATCAAACAACCTGCAACATAATAAGTTACATCCACAAAGGTCAATACATTTGAATTGTATTGGCAAGTGATTCTATATTGACATGGAGAATCTATCATCTACATGAATATTTGGCTAACTGGAGTTTTGGCTTGCCTTTGCATAAAACAAGTTTTCCCTATCCTTTGAAAATAGTTTTTCTCTTTCAAAACTTTTCATCACATAATGGCACACTGGATACCCTCTAGGTGCTTCCCTTGTTTACCCAACAAGTCTTAACTTAGAGAAATTGGGATGAGGAGATCCTCATCCCAATTCAATGCCTTTGATGCTCAAAATTTCCATTGCCAGGGACATGGCTAAGTACTTAGGTTTTACCCTCTCGAGAAGTGGTGCACTTTCCCCACAAGACCCGACATGCATTGAGACGAGATCTTTCAGAAGCCTTCCCTTAGACCAAATGGACGCGTTACATCCTATCATCACTACCACCTTCTGTCCATCTGGCTAAGTTATTGCAACCTATATGATCAAGGCAGAGCCCATATGCCATGTGGATACACTGGAAGCTTCTCAACACTTAACATCTCAAATCTATTTGTTCCTGGGTGGCCATCCACAAGTGTGATACACAAGGTGAACCATATAAATGGGCCTTGTGTAACCACTCGACACAAATCCATCCAAGCAATTACCATTCCACCCAGGTGTTCCATTCACTTAGTTGTTTTATTAATCAAAACATGGTCATTGACTGTGCATAATATCATTGCATGAATATTTCACCCTTGAAATCTTTTAGCTAGGCTAAGCATACTAGCAAAACTTGTCTCTTGACTAAGGAAGATTCCTACCAAGATATATTCTATAGGATCTACTATAGCATAGTTTTATATAAAAGATAGTCCTATCATGCATACTACAAAAATATCACTAATGCATTATTGAAAAGATAGGACTTTTGATGAACAAAGTATCACTTGCCTTTTTTTAGAAAAATCTAGGTACACTCCTTGATCTTTCAATTTTCACACTCTTCAAGGTTCACTACAATTCAATCAAGCAAGACACACATTAAAAACTAGCATTCAAACAATTCACCACATAAAATGATAAAAAAACAAGGAAATGCATGCAAGCATGCAAAAGGTTGTTTTATTGAAAAATTGGTCATTTATAAAAGTGGAAAATCATTTGAAAACAAGTTAGTGAAAATAGCCATTTTAAATCATTTTTGTTTTGCTAGAAATGCTTTTATTCAAAGTAATACTTTTCTAGTGTTAATAAATTATATTTTTAAATCCAAAAGTTAGTGTTTATGGTCATTAGGTTCAAAAACCAACCTTTTGCAAAAGGTTTCACTCAAAAATCATTTTTAGAACAATTTTATATCCAAAATAGTCCTAATGATGTTTCTGCAAAAACACCTAAATTTTCAGAAACAAAATACTAAACTAAGGCCACAGTTGCAAAGTTTTCATTTTTCTGAATCCATTGGTATAAAATTTGTAAATTTTGGACATACAGATCAAAAGTTATAGATTTTACAAAATCAATCATCTAATAGATCAAATCTGATTTTTAAAACATAAGCCTAGACACGTGTCTGTTTCTAACTGGACGATACCGCTTCGTGTGGATCGATCAGTACAGGCCGTAAGATCAAAGTTGCATCGCACGGCACAAAACAATTCATACCGCTTTGATTAGTCATCTAATTCAAAATGTTAGATCTAGATCTAACGGTCCAGGAGGCCCTGGTTAAAGACGGGCGGCGCTGGAGATGGATGCGCGGCGGTGGTGCTCGGGTGGTGATGATCCGGCGAACCTAGGAAGCGAGAGGAGAAAAGGAGGGGCTCATCGGGTTCGCAGGAGCGTGAAGAAGCTCGACGTGGTCACCGTTGTCCAAGGGGCGCATGGGGTTAGCCTGAATCGCTCGCTGGAGCTAGCGTCGGTGTCGGGCATGCTCTGGCATCGTCAGGGGCGAGTTCCTGGGGCGTAAGAAGGCAAGTAAAATAGTCAGGAAGATGCGCACGCTTGCAGAGGTTGCGATGGTACCTACCAGAGGGCAAGGGGCGCGCTGATTCGTCGGCTACTACTCGCCTGAGTTGAGGCAGACTACAGTGACGCTCAGACGTTGACGGGGGCGAGGATGTAGGGCACGTGCGAGCAAGTGGAGGGTGCTGGCAGGTGCGTAAGGTGTTGGCGATCAAGCTCGTGGAAACCAGAGAGTAGGGGGTGGTCGGGGCTGGCCAGAATTGGCGCGGAGGCTCGCGAGAGCAGTGGGGTTCGAGAGAAGAATTAGAGCAGCCTAGGGTCTCATTGGGTGTGGCGACTGAGGGGAAAGGAAGAGGGGAGGGGGCGCTTAAGATAGCATGGTCTCGGGGCTGACTTACTGGCGCAATCAATTATATTGAAGCCAAGGAATTATGACCAGAAATGGCAGAGGGGAATGGGGCATGGTCACCGCGGGGTTGAAGATGATGACTTGGCAGAGGTGGGGTCGTGAAGTCAGTGGGGGTGTGTGGTGAGTGCGGGGTGAGAAAGGGGTTCGCGGGGGAGAGAGGGTGAGAGTCGGGTGGGCTGGTTCTAGGCCAGGCAGTTGGGCTGGACTGGGTTGGGTCTGTTTCTTTTTTTTCTGATTCCTTTTTCCTTTTCCATTTCTATTTTCTGTTTTCATTTTATTCAAATGATTCAAACACTCATTTGATTTCAAACCTTTTCCAAACTTTTAGTAGGTTTTTATACTGTTTAATAGGGTGTTATTTAATCCAACTTGGAGTAATCCAAATAATCCCTTTATGATTTATTATTTAATTAAATTAGGCTGTTTGTCTTTATTCAAATAAATTTGAATATGGTTTAAACCCATTTAATTTTATTTAAGTAATACTTTATTCCTTTATTTATTCAGTAAACTTTTATTCCATTTGCTTATGGATTTAATTCAAGGTTTAAATTGTCTTTGCAATTATTTCTTATTTAATTATTTCTTTCTTTATCTTATAAAATTCATATCTTTTTATTTAAAGTTCCAAAATTTGTGATTCCAATTTGTATAATTTATCTAATATTTTTTATCTTTTTAATCCTTTTAGGATTATTTTGCCCACAATTTGGTATTGAATTTTTATTAGGATCTTTATTAGTCTTGGAAATTAATTTCTTTTATCTTATTTAAATCATAAGTTTTTATCCATGGCTGAGTAAAACCAATTTCCATGGTTTTGTAACATTTATCTATCATTTTTGATAATCTATAAATGTTTGTTGCTAAATTTTTATATGGAACAAATCCATAGTCTTGGAGAGATCTTGGAAATGATTTCTTTCATTAGAATTTAGGGTTTTTGATTTACTTTTCCAAGTGCTTTAAATTCAAGATTCTTTCCATGCATAAATGCACTTGATTTGTTTGGAAATTTGGTTATGGCCTTTTCATTCAAACTTTGTTCAAGTAGGGTTTTGATGTTTCCATTTAGAAGCAAAAAATTTCTTTTCACCCTAAATTTCAACAATTGTTTAATTTGTTTGTTTATTTTTCACATTTCAAAATTTGGAGAATTTTGGGATGTGACAGACTACCACCCTTAAAAGTAATCTCGTCCCGAGATTCGGGAAGGCTAGAGGTTACAAGTTAGCTTCAAGACAACTAGGGTACTACCACCCTTAAAAGTTTTTTGACTAGATTACATCTTGGCTTACTTGGTGTCTTGACGTAACTTCTCTGGACAATTGTTTGCATAGTGTCCCTTATTTTCACACTTGAAACATGTGACAAGGCTGAGATCTTTCATAGGCTTGCTTGTCTTGTTCTTCTTCTTTTTTGGACAATGTGATGCATAATGGCCTGGCTTTTTGCATTTGTTGCACATCACTTGGCTAATGTCTTCTTTTGTCTTTGGTATCACTACCTCTTATTTGTTTTCTTGGCCTTTCTTCTTTTCTGTACATTCATTAGCATAGTGTCCCATCTCTTTGCAATTGTAACATTGCACCTGGATAAATTCTTGCTTGCTGGGGTTGGGACATTTCTTCTTGTTCTTGGGTTTCTCCAAAGCTAAGAAGGCTCTTAGTTCATGTTCTTCATACTTCACATAAAAGGTGGGAAAATTCCTTGGTTCTTAGAACAGTTCCTAGGATAACGTCCATGTTTCATCTTTTGTCCACCATGGTGAGTTACAATGTATGGAGGTGCAAACTGAGGTGTGACTTTGTCTTCATCATTTTTGGTGGAAGTTGTTCCTTCATTTAGGTTTCCAAACACTTGATGTTTTCCATCTTGTTTCATTTGTTGAACTATAGGATAGATGGGGCATTGGATAGGGACATGATCATTTCCTTCACATAGGAAACATGTAACTTGAGATGTGGGGCATGATCTAGTTGGATGTTTCCCTTCACAATTAGGGCATTGGTCCATATGCTCCTTGTAGGTATGTTCTATGTCTCCACAAATTTTGTAGGCTTGAGTTCCTTCTATAATATCATCCTTGATATCATTGTTGTCACAATCTCCTTGGGAAAGGTTGCTTCTCATGTTGATCATCTGATTGTTCATCCTTCGCAAAAATTGGGATTGGGTTTCCCAGAATTTTTGCATAGCTGGGTCTAACTCATTGTTGTTGGCTAAAAACTGAGTTGTCACTTGATTCCACTGGGCTTGGGTTGCTAGCAGTTGTTCTCTCATGTGCATCTCTTGGTTGTTGTTACCATCCTTGATGTTGGAGTTGTGGTCTCTTGGAGAAAGCATCTGTTTGGGTTGGGTTGGGATTAGATTAGGCAAAATATTTCTAGAGGAAAAATGTTAATCACACAAAAATTCACACAAGCAATGTGCAATCAATCACAATCATGCAATCCACTCAAAACAACAAGATTCAAGCATATTTTTAGGCAACAAAATATTTTTGCTACACCACATAAGTTGGTGTGATCAATAATTCGATTTAACTAAACACTAGTATGGTGGTCCAACTATGGGGTTCACTTGAGATCATTCCATTCTTCTTAATTGTTTCTTCATGAACTAGATCATGGTATCCTTGGAAAATTTCTAGTATCTTGGTCACAAGACTCAAAGGTGGTGATGGTTCCTCTTAAGTTGTGTTTCCTTAGTCTCCAAGTCTTGAGTAATATTTCTTGTCTCACTTGTAGTCCTTAGTGATGTCCAAATTGAAGTCCTTGGTGATATTGTAGTTGAAGTCATTGGTGATGGTGAAGTCTTTGCTCATGTTGGAGTTTTTGTCCAACAAGTTAAAAAGGAAGAAATGTAGAATCAAAACAAAAATGTTGAGGAAAGAATTTACAAGATTGTTTGTAAATAAGTTTGAACAGATACAACTCCTATTTTCTAAGGGGTTTTGTCCAATCCTAGGGTTACAATCCTACAGGCAACACAGTGCTCTAATACCATATGTAGATGTCCCAACCTGATAAGGTAGAGATCCATGTGTTTACAATGCTAGTCCCTGGATCGAATAGCTAGCATCCACAGTTTAAGATGTAATATCAAGAAACAAAGGTCATATTAGAAATTATAACCAGGAATAAAAATAATTCATTACATCTTACATAGCTCATTTGGCTATCTTATTACAATGCAACAGATATAACTATATAGCATGAAGTCCTTCATCTTCATATGCCACAGGCAATCATGTTGGTTGTATACTTGTAATCCCTACTCACAAAACTTTACTAACATCAAACAACCTGCAACATAATAAGTTATAGCCACAAAGGTCAATACATTTGAATTGTATTGGCAAGTGATTCTATATTGACATGGAGAATCTATCATCTACATGAATATTTGGCTAAGTGGAGTTTTGGCTTGCCTTTGCATAAAACAAGTTTTCCCTATCCTTTGAAAATAGTTTTTCTCTTTTCAAAACTTTTCATCACACAATGGCACACTGGATACCCTCTAGGTATTTACCTTGTTTACCCAACAAGTTTTAACTTAGAGAAATTGGGATGAGGAGATCCTCGATTTCTTAAATGCCTTTGATGCTCAAATTGTCCATTGTCGGGCACATGGCTAAGTACTTAGGTTTTACCCTCTCGAGAGGTGGTGCACTTTCCCCACAAGACCTGACATGCATCGAGACGAGATCTTTCAGAAGCCTTCCCTTAGACCAAATGGACGTGTTCCATCCTATCATCACTACCACCTTCTGTCCATCTGGCTAAGTTATTGCAACCTATATGATCAGAGCCCATATGCCATGTGGCTACACTGGAAGCTTCTCAACACTTAACATCTCAAATCTCTTTGTTCCTGGGTGGCCATCCACAAGTGTGATACACAAGGTGAACCATATAAATGGGCCTTGTGTAACCACTCAACACAAATCCATCCAAGCAATTACCATTCCACCCAGGTGTTTCATTCACTTAGTTGTTTTATTAATCAAAACATGGTCATTGACTTTGCATAATATCGTAGCATGAATATTTCACCCTTGAAATCTTTTAGATAGGCTAAGCATACTAGCAAAACTTGTCTCTTGACTAAGGAAGATTCCTACCAAGATATATTCTATATGATCTACTATAGCATAACTTTATATAAAAGATAGTCCTATCATGCATACTACAAAAATATCACTAATGCATTATTGAAAAGATAGGACTTTTGATGAAAAAAGTATCAATTGCCTTTTTGTAGAAAAATCTAGGTACACTCCTTGATCTTGCCATTTTCACACTCTTCAAGGTTCACTACAATTCAATCAAGCAAGACACACATTCAAAACTAGCATTCAAACAATTCACCACATAAAATGATAAAAAAAAGGAAATGCATGCAAGCATGCAAAAGGTTGTTTTATTGAAAACATGGTTTCTAACAAGGTTCTAACCATTTCAAAACACCTAGTGTTCATTTATAGAAGTGGAAAATCATTTGAAAACAAGTTAGTGAAAATAGCCCTTTTAAATCATTTTTGTTTTGCTAGAAATTCTTTTATTCAAAGTAATAGTTTTCTAGTGTTAATAAATTATATTTTTAAATCCAAAAGTTAGTGTTTATGGTCATTAGGTTCAAAAACCAACCTTTTGCAAAAGGTTTCACTCAAAAATCATTTTTAGAACAATTTTATATCCAAAATAGTCCTAATGATGTTTCTGCAAAAACACCTAATTTTTCAGAAACAAAATACTAAACTAAGGCCACAGTTTCAAAGATTTCATTTTTCTGAATTCATTGATATAAAATTTGTAAATTTTGGACATACAGATCAAAAGTTATAGAAGTTACAAAATCAATCATCTAATAGATCAAATCTGATTTTTAAAACATAAGCCTAGACACGTGTCTGTTTCTAACTGGACGATACCGCTTCGTCTGGATCGATCAATACAGGCCGTTAGATCTAAGTTGCATCGCACAACATAAAATGATTCATACCACTTTGATTAGTCATCTAATTCAAAACGTTAGATCTAGATCTAATGGTTCAGGAGGCACTAGGTCAAAGACGGGCGGCACTGGCGACGGATGCGCGGCGGCGGCACTCGGGTGGTGGTGTTCCAGCGAACCTAGGAAGCGAGAGGATAAAAGGAGGGGCTCACCGGGTTCTCCGGAGCGTGAAGAAGCTCGACGTGGTCGCCGTTGTCCATGGGGCGCACGGGGTTGGCCTGAATCGCTCGCCGGAGCTAGCGTCGGCGTCGGGCATGCTCTGGCATCGTCGGGGGTGAGTTCCTGGGGCGTAAGTGAAGGGTTTCGCGGCATAGTAAATCAAAATTTTCTACGGATGCGAACAGAGGGAAAGCCAAGATCTAATCTAGGAGATGCAATCAACGAGAGAGATTGGATTAGATCTTCATACCCTTGAAGATTCAAGATGAACGTTCCTCGGGCGTGGGTGATGTAGTCGTGCGCTTCTCCTCCTCGCGATCCGATCCGATCTAGCACCACAAGTGGCGGTGCCTCCGTGAGATGCACACGTGCAGCACCTCGACGTCTCCTCCTTCCTCGGACCAGCAAGTATGGTGGAGAGATAGATTGGATCTACAACATGACGGCGTGGTGTATATGGTGGAGAATTTCTGCAGCAGGGCTTCGCCTACAAACAGTCGGGAGGGAGAGAGGAAAGCTAGCAAGGCGGCTAGGGTTTGGAGGAGAGGTGTGGGTGGTTGGTGCGCCCCCACCCCTCTTTATATAGAGGGGGCGCAGCCCTAGCCCCTCCCCCAAGCCCAAAGGATAAGGAGTGGGGGGCATGGACTCTCCCCTCTTCTAGAAACCCTATCTCTAGTTTAAACGATTTAAACTCTCTAGGATCGGCTGGGCCATATGGGGCCTTGTGCCCCTAGCCCAATGCAGCCAGGACACTCCCTCATAGGCCCATGCCCCCTCCCGGAAGGTGGGGCCACGTTGGTCCCCTTCCGGAAGGTTCTAGAAGCTTCCGGTACAATACCGATTAACCCGGAACAATTCCGAACTCCAAAAACTGCACTGCCTTATATGAATCTTATTCTCCGGACCATTCCGGAACCTCTCGTGATGTCCCGGATCCCATCCGAGACTCCGAACAAAAATTCATAAACTAATTATCCAATCTATCCTAGCATCGAGATACGTTAAGTGTGTGACCCTGCGGGTTCGAGAATATGCGCACATGATCTTCTATCAATAATCAACATGGGTGCAGGCACCCATATTGACTCCCACACATTCATCGATGATCATATCGGATGAACCACGATGCCAGGATGCAATCAATCCCATATATATATTCCCTTGTCTCGCGATATTTTACTTGCCCGAGATTCGATCGTCGTGCATCATACCTAGTTCAATCTCGTTCACAGCAAGTACTTTACTCGTTCCGTAATCTGATATCACTTTGTGATTAACTCCTTAACCACATGCTTGCAAGCGGTGTTGATATCGATTACCGAGTGGGCTCGAAGTATATCTCTCCGACTTGGGAGGGACAAATTCCATCTCGATACATACAACCCAACAGATACTTTCTAATCACCTGAGAGACACCTTTATGGTCACCCTCTCATAGGATGATGTTCGATGACCTCAAAGCTTTCTTCCGGTACCAGGGAGTTGCATTATCTCATGGTCTAAGGAATACAATATTTGACATAGTAAAAGCTTCGCAAAGATGAACACGATGAAACAATCTAATTGCTTCGCTTAGTTTGGGTCTGTCCATCATATCATTCTCCCAATGATATGATCTCATTATCAATTGACAACTCATGTCTATGGTTAGGAAACCTTAACCATCATTGATCAATGAGCTAGTCCTTAGAGGCGTGCATTGGGACACGGTGTTGTTCACAAACCACACAAGTATTAATGTTTCCGCTTAATACAATTCTAGCATGGAATATAAAATTTATCATGAACAAGAATTATAATAATAACATCTTTATTATTGCCTCTAGGGCATAATTCCAACAGTCTCCCACTTGCACTAGAGTCAATAATCTAGTTTACATCTGGCAACAATCTCACACCCGTGGCACTGAGGTGTTGATCATGTTTTACACGTGGAAGAGGTTTTGTCAATGGATCTGCGACATTCAGATCCGTATGTACTTTGCTAATCTGCAGATCTCCATCTGCTATATAATCTCGGATTATATGAAACTTGCGGTTGATATGCTTGGTCTTTGGATGATATCTTGGTTCCTTAGCGAGTGCTATGGCGCCAGTGTTGTCACACAATATCTCTAGTGGGTCCAATGCACTTGGAACAACGCCAAGCTCAGTGATGAAGTTTCTGATCCAAACTCCTTCACTTGACGCTTCTGCAGCAGCCATGTATTCCGCTTCCACTGTAGATCCCGTGATCACGCTTTGATTGCATCTTGTCCAGCTCACAGCTCCTCCATTCAAAATATAAACATATCCTGTCTGAGATTTGGAATCATCCTTGTCGGTGTCGAAACTAGCATCGACGTAACCTTTTACGACAAGCTGTTCATCACCCCCATAGACTAAGAACATTTCTTTAGTTCTATTTAGGTACTTTAGGATGTTCTTCATGGTTGTCCAGTGTTCCACTCCTGGATCACTTTGATATCTGCTCGTCAAACTAAGAGCATTGGACACATCCGGTCTAGTACACAGCATGGCATACATGATGGAACCTATGGCCGAGGCATAAGGCACTTTGATCATAGCTTCCCTATCATTCACCGTAGCTGGACACTGAGCCTTGCTCAATATCTTACCTGACAACATAGGCACTAAACCTTTCTTTGCCTTATCCATTCTGAACCTTTTCAGAACTTTGTCTAGGTATGTACTCTGGCTTAAAGCTATCAGGCGTCTTTGTCTATCTCTATAGATTTTGATGCCCAATATATAAGCAGCTTCACCTAGGTCTTTCATTGAAAAACACTTGTTCAAATAACTCTTCACATCGTTAAGCATGTTGATGTCATTTTCGATAATCAATATGTCATCCACATACGATCGTAAACGCCACCGAGCTCCCACTCACTTTCTTGTAGATACAAGCTTCGTAGCAATTTGGAACAAATCCAAAGCTCTTGATCACTTGATCAAAACGAAGGTTCCAACTCCGAGATGCTTGCTTCTCTCCATAAATGGAACGCTGAAGTTTGCATACTTTACTAGCATCCTTAGGATCGACAAAACCTTCGGGTTGCATCATATACAACTCTTCATCAATGTTCCCATTGAGGAAAGCAGTCTTGACATCCATCTGCCATATTTCATAATCATGAAACGCAGCAATTGCTAATAAAATCCGAATGGACTTAAACATCGCTACAGGAGAGAAAGTCTCATCGTAGTCAACACCTTGAACTTGTCGAAAACCTTTTGCGACAAGCCGTGCTTTATAGACGGTAACATTACCATCCGCGTCCATTTTCTTCTTGAATATCCATTTGCACTCAACGGACTTTCGGTCGCTAGGAGGATCCACCAAAGTCCATACTTGGTTTTCGCTCATGGATCCCAATTCGGATTTCATGGCTTCCAGCCATTTCTCAGAGTCTAGGCTCATCATCGCTTCCTCATAGTTCGTAGGTTCACTGTCTTCTACCAACAAGACAGTCAAGACAGGGTTGCCGTACCACTCAGGAGGGGCACGCGACCTTGTCGACCTGCGACGCTCAAGATGCAAGATCGTCCGAAGCTTCATGATCTTTGTCATTAGCTTCCTCTATTGTTGGTGCAGGCGGCACTGGAACACTTTCAGGTGCTGCGCTACTCTCCAATTCAAGAGAAGGTTCAATAACCTCGTCTAGCTCTACTTTCCTCCCACTCACTTCTTTTGAGAGAAACTCCTTCTCAAGAAAGGATCTGTTCTTTGCGACAAACACTTTGCCTTCGGTTCTGTGATAGAAGGTATACCCAATAGTTTCCTTAGGTTATCCTATGAAGACGCATTTCTCCGCTTTGGGTTCGTGCTTGTCCGGCATCAACTTCTTGACGTAAGCTTCGCATCCCCAAACTTTAAGAAACGACAACTTAGGTTTAGCACCAAACCACAGTTCATACGGTGTCGTCTCAACGGATTTAGATGGAGCCCTATTTAAAGTGAATGCAGCGGTTTCTAATGCATAACCCTAAAATGATAACGGCAAATCAGTAAGAGACATCATTGATCGTACCATATCTAATAGGGTTCGATTCCGGCGTTCAGACACACCATTGCGCTGTGGTGTTCCGGGTGGCGTGAGTTGTGAAAAGATTCCACTTGCTTTAAGATGCGTGAGAAAATCATAACTCAAATATTCACCTCCACGATCGGATCGTAGAAACTTAATCTTTTACATTACGATGGTTCTCCACTTCATTCTGAAATTCCTTGAACTTTTCAAATGTTTCAGATTTATGTTTCATTAAATAGATATACCCATATCTACTTAAGTCATCGGTAAAAGTGAGGAAATAGCGATATCCATCGCGCGTCGAAACACTCATCGGTCCGCATACATCGGTATGTATGATTTCCAACAAGTCCGTTGCTCGCTCCATCATACCGAAGAACGGGGTTTTGATCATCTTGCCCATGAGGCATGGTTCGCATGTGTCAAATGATTCAAAATCAAGAGACTCCAAAAGTCCATCGAATGGAGTTTCTTCATGCGCTTTACACCAATATGACCTAGACGATTGCCACAAATAAGTAGTATTATCACTATCTACTTTGCATCTCTTAGCCTCAATGTTATGGATGTGTGTTTCATCCCTTTCGAGATTTATAAGAAATAAACCATTCACAAGAGGTGCATGACCATAAAAGATGTTACTCATATAAATAGAACAACCATTATTCTCCGATTTAAATGAATAACCGTCTTGCAATAAACACGATCCGAAATAATGTTCATGCTCAACGCAGCAGCACATAATAACACTTATTAAGGTTTAAAACTAATCCGAAGGTAAAACTAAGGAGAGCGTCGACGGCCATCACATCAACTCTTGATCCGCTGCCAACGCCATCGTCACCTCATCCCTCAAGCCGTCTATTCCGTAGCTCTGTTTGAAGTTACAAATATTAGCAAGAACCGGTATCAAATACCCGTGCACTACAACGAGGGCTAGTAAGGAAAACATCAATAACATGTATATCAAATATACCTTTGATGGTGCCACCTTCTTGTCCGCTAAGTACTTGACGATTATGCTTCGAGGACCCTTGTCCTTGCAATAGAAGCACTCGATGTCCGGCTTAGGACCAGACTTGAGCTTCTTCTCAGCAGGAGCATTGCGCTTGCCGCCGCCCTTCTTGAAGGTCTTCTTTGCTCCCTTACCTTTCTTAAAGGAGGGCTTGTTGACCAATAACACATGATTATCCTTCTTGATGTCCACCTCCAGCCTTGACTGCGAAGATCTCGGTGATCGTATCGCAGCCCAATCGATTATGAGTCACTACAAAACTTTTGTATAGGCGGGAGGAGTGATTGCAGAACCACATCAATCTTGAGCTCCTCCGAATCGTGCATTCCAGTTGCTCAAGGCGTTGAGTGTAGCCCGTCATCTTTATGGCGTGCTCACTAACGGAACTCCCTTCCTCCATCTTGCAGTTAAAGAACTTCTCGGAGATCTCATATCTCTCAGAACGGGCTTGAGTCTGAAACATGGTTTTCAGCTCCTCGAGAATCTCAAAGGGCCCGGGATACTCTTCAAAACGATTTTGAAGTTCCGGTTCCATAGCAAACAACATGGTACTCTTAATCACACCATAATCATCTTTGCGCGACTGATAGACAGCTTTCTCATCAGCCGGCGCAGTTGCAGCAGGGGGGTCACCTAACGCTTTCCCAAGGACATAGTCCTTTTGTCCGCCAGACAGAATGATTCTTAGATTGCGGAACCAATTGGTGAAGTTAGACCCATTGTTTCTAAGCTTTTCCTTCTCAGCAAAAACGTTGAAGTTGAAGTTGGACTTGGCCATGTGATCTACAGTATTTGCAAGTACAATTTAGACTATGTTCATGATAAATAGTTCAATTTAATCAAATTACTAGATGAACTCCCACTAAATTCAACATCCCTCAAGTTGTTTAGTGAACACGATCCAAATTCACCACACCTAATCCGATCATCACGAGAAGAGATGTGGTTTCAATGGTGGACAACAAAGTGTCGATCATATCATTCATATGACTCATGCTTAACCTTTCGGTTCTTGTGTTCCGAGGACATGTCTGTACATGCTAGGCTCGTCAAGCTAGACCCAAGTATTTCAAGGTGCAAAACGGCTTGCACCCGTTGTATGTGCGTAGAGTCTATAGCACCCGATCATCATGTGATGCTTCGACACGGCGAACTTTCATAGCGGTGCATACTTGGGAGAACACAATTTTATCTTGATCTTTAAGTGAGGAATCATCTTATAATGCTACCGTCGATCTAAGCATAATAAGATACATAAAGGGATAAACATCACATGCATATAACTTTATGTGACATGGTATAGCCAATCCTCGCGCAATGATCTCCATCTTGTGTGTTCGGCATGATCTCCATCACTCCACCATGATTGCCTCCACCACGAATAGCAACTACAACTATTGCTAACTACTTAGCGATAAAGTAAAGCTATTACATGGCGTATAAGAAGTTGACTCAGGTCATACACAATTATAAAGACAACCATATGGCTCCTTCCGGTTGTGTACTCATCGACATGCAAGTCGTGAAACATTACAAAACATGATCGCATACAATATACACATCACATCTTGGGCCATACCATATCACGAAAACACTCCTGCAAAAACAAGTTAGACGCCTCTACTTTGTTGTTGCATGTTTTACGTGGCTTATGGGAGTAGATGCTAAGAACGATTCTTACCTACGGAAAGCCACAACGGTGATATTATGGTTGCCAAACTCCGTGTTAATCCCATGACAACTATAGTGAGAGAAACCGACATCCACCGCATGTGTGGAACAAGCCACACGTCAAGTGCGAGCCGGTCTCGCGAACAACGTCGCGTAAGGTTGGCCTGGACCGCTTCAATCTCACTATCCCGTTATAAGAAGAACACAAACAAGAGGCTTGCAACGAAAACATCAACGCCCGCAACAACCATGTTGCGTTACTCGTGAAACACATCTACATAGATCTAGCTCGATACCACCAAGGGTTTCGCGGCATAGTAAATCAAAAATTTCTACGGATGCGAGCAGAGGAAAGCCAAGATATAATCTAGGAGATGCAATCAACGAGAGATTGGATTAGATCTTCATACCCTTGAAGATTCGCAATGAACGCGTTAACGGGCGTGGGTGATGTAGTCGTACTCGCTTCTCCTCCTCGCGATCCGATCCGATCTAGCACCACAAGTGGCGGTGCCTCCGTGAGATGCACACGTGCAGCACCTCGACGTCTCCTCCTTCCTCGGACCAGCAAGTATGGTGGAGAGATAGATTGGATCTACAACACGACGGCGTGGTGTATATGGTGGAGAATTTCTGCAGCAGGGCTTCGCCTACAAACAGTCGGGAGGGAGAGAGGAAAGCTAGCAAGGCGGCTAGGGTTTGGAGGAGAGGTGTGGGTGGTTGGTGCACCCCCACCCCTCTTTATATAGATGGGGTGCAGCCCTAGCCCCTCCCCCAAGCCCAAAGGATAAGGAGTGGGGGGCATGGACTCTCCCCTCTTCTAGAAACCCTATCTCTAGTTTAAACGATTTAAACTCTCTAGGATCGGCTGGGCCCTATGGGGCCTTGTGCCCCTGGCCCAATGTGGCCAGGACACTCCCTCATAGGCCCATGCCCCCTCCCGGAAGGTGGGGCCACGTTGGTCCCCTTCCGGAAGGTTCTAGAAGCTTCCGGTACAATACCGATTAACCCGGAACAATTCAACTCCAAAATTGCCGCCTTATATGAATCTTATTCTCCTGACCATTCCGGAACTCTCGTGATGTCCGGATCCCATCCGAGACTCAACAAAATTCATAAACCAATTATCCAATCTATCCTAGCGTCGAGATACGTTAAGTGTGTGACCATGCGGGTTCGAGAATATGCGACATGATCTTCTATCAATAATCAACAGCGGGTGCAGGCACCCATATTGACTCCCACATTCATCGATGATCATATCGGATGAACCACGATGCCGATTCAATCAATCCCATATATATATTCCCTTCGTCTCGCGATATTTTACTTGCGAGATTCGATCGTCGATGCAGTCATACCTAGTTCAATCTCGCTCACAAAGTATTTTACTCGTTCCGTAATCCGATATCACTTTGTGATTAACTCCTTAACCACATGCTTGCAAGCGGTGTTTATATCGATTACCGAGTGGGCCCGAAGTATATCTCTCCGACTTGGGAGGGACAAATTCCATCTCGATACATACAACCCAATGATACTTTCCGATCACCGAGAGACACCTTTATAATCACCCTCTCATAGGATGACGCTCGATGACCTCAAAGCTTTCTTCCTGTGGAGTTGCATTATCTCATGGTCTAAGGAATACAATATTTGACATAGGAAAATCTTCGCAAAGATGAACACGATGAAACGATCTAATTGCTTCGCTTAGTTTGGTCCGCCCATCATATCATTCTCCCAATGATATGATCTCATTATCAATTGACAACTCATGTCTATGGTTAGGAAACCTTAACCATCATTGATCAATGAGCTAGTCCTTAGAGGCGTACCAGGGACACGGTGTTGTTCACAAACCACACAAGTATTAATGTTTCCGCCTAATACAATTCTAGCATGGAATATAAACTTTATCATGAACAAGAATTATAATAATAACATCTTTATTATTGCCTCTAGGGCATAATTCCAACAGTAAGAAGGCAAGAAAAAGAGTCAGGAAGATGCGCACGCTTGCATAGGTTGTGATGGTACCTACCAGAGGGCAAGGGGCGCGCTGATTCGTTGGCTACTACTCGCCGGAGTTGAGGCAGACTACGGTGACGCTCAGACGTTGACGGGGGCGAGGCTGTAGGGAACGCATGAGCAAGTGGAGGGTGCAGGCAGGTGTGCAAGGTGTTGGGGATCAAGCTCATGGAAACCAGAGAGTAGGGGTGGTCGGGGTTGGCCGAAATTGGCGCGGAGGCTTGTCAGAGCAATGGGGGTTCGAGCGAAGAATTAGAACAGCCTAGGGGCTCATTGGGCGTGGCAACTAAGGGGAAAGGAAGAGGGGAGGGAGGCTCTTAATATAGCATGGTCGCGGGGCTGAATTACTGGCGCAATCAATCGGATTGAAGCCGAGGAATTATGGCCAGAAACGGCAGAGAGGAATGGGGCATGGTCACGGCGGGGTTGAAGATGATGACTTGGCAGAGGTGGGGTCGTGAAGTCAGTGTGGGTGTGTGGTGAGTGCGGGGTGAGAAAGGGGTTCGCGGGGGAGAGAGGGTGAGAGCCGGGTGGGCTGGTTCTATGCCAGGCAGTTGGGTTGGACTAGGTTGGGTCTGTTTCTTTTTGTTCTGATTCTTTTTTTCCTTTTCCATTTCTATTTTCTGTTTTCATTTTATTCAAATGATTCAAACACTCATTTGATTTCAAACCTTTTCCAAACTTTCAGTAGGTTTTTATATTGTTTAATAGGGTGTTATTTCATCCAACTTGGAGTAATCCAAATAATCCCTTATGATTTATTATTTAATTAAATTAGGCCTTTTGTCTTTATTCAAATAAATTTGAATGTGGTTTAAACCCATTTAATTTTATTTAAGTAATCCTTTATTCCTTTATTTATTCAGTAAACTTTTATTCCATTTGCTTATGGATTTAATTCAAGGTTTAAATTGTCTTTGCAATTATTTCTTATTTAATTATTTCTTTCTTTATCTTATAAAATTCATATATTTTTTAGTTAAAGTTCGAAAATTGGTGATTCCAATTTGTATAATTTTATTTAATATTTTTTTATCTTTTTTTATCCTTTTAGGTTTATTTTTCCCACAATTTGGTATTGAATTTTTATTAGGAGCTTTATTAGTCTTGGAAATTAATTTCTTTTATCTTATTTAAATCATAAGTTTTTATCTATGGCTTCAAATTGAGTAAAACCAATTTCCATGGTTTTGTAACATTTTATTTATCATTTTTTATCATTTATAAATGTTTGTTGCTAAATTTTTATATGGAACAAATCCATAGTCTTGGAGAGATCTTGGAAATGATTTCTTTCATTAGGATTTAGGGTTTTTGGTTTACTTTTCCAAGTGCTTTAAATTCAAGATTCTTTCCATGCATAATGCACTTGATTTGTTTGGAAATTTGTTTGTTGCCTTTTCATTCAAACTTTGTTCAAGTAGGGTTTTGATGTTTCCATTTAGAAGCAAAAAGTTTCTTTTCACTCTAAATTTTGATAATTGTTTAATTTGTTTATTTATTTTTCACATTTCAAAATTTGGAGAATTTTGGGATGTGACATGCTGCCCTAGCATCATGTATTGTGTTGTATCTTCCTTTGCACGTTATGCTGTCTGGGCCAGCATCGGTCTCACATGTGTGTTTTATTTATAAAGCGAGGCAAAAGCCTATTTTAAAAATAGTCTTAGGACCAATCATTAGAGGTGTATTTTCACCTGTATATCGCTGCACCTATTTTAGGCTTTGTCCAATGAGAATTAAACTTGATAAAATGCTTACTATATTATTGTAGAAATCTTTATGCTAAGTAAATTCATGTTTGTCTCAAGAACGTTTGTCATATTTAAGAACACACACTTGAGTTTTTTCACTTGCTATATAAAGAATTAGATTTTCTTCGAAAAAAGCATTTACTTCCTTGCAATTTACTTTATAACAATTTATTTACTTTTCTTTAAAAAGATATCCATGAGATGAAAAGGATTTTTTTTCTCCGGAGTCCGGCCAAGTCCCAACTTGCACGGCCGGCCCGGCACTCTATGATAGCAACGGCCGAAATCCAGGGCGTGGGCCCCACACGGGAGCGAGGGCAGGACCAGGACATGTACTCCATTTCTTCCGTGCATCTCAGAATTCGAGACCGATCCGATCGCAGCAGCAGCAGCAGCAGCAGCAGCAGCAGCAGCCAGCAAATATACCTCCACAGGCGCCGCTCTTCTCGTCCCTCGGTTCCCCATTTTCTCTGCCCCGAGCCACCAAGCAAGCTTCCGTCTCGCCACCAGCGTCGCTGTAAGTGATCTCCTCTCCTTCTGCTCAGAGTCAGCGCAACCCAGTACTTGCCTTGCTTGGTTCCTCGCCGTCGGGACTGAGCTGCTGGCCTGCTCTCTCTCCCTAGTCGGTAGATCCCACCGTCGCTAGATCCGGCTCGGCTCCTCCGAATTCGGGAAGAGTTCTCAGGTCATAATTTTGACTAGTCAGCGTTGGCCGATTTTTGCTTGACTTGTTCTTTTTGGATCCGGCGATGTTTGGGAAAAAATTAGGAATTGAATTTCCCGGCAGTTGATGTGGGTACCGACGATTCGAATGGAACTAGAGATCGGCAGATCAGAATTTGCCACAATCATAGAGCTGTGCTTATTTTACTATGTGTGTTTAAAGATGCATAATTCAAGAACCAGTTGGTGTACTCTGCAGAGCAGACAAGTGAGTGAAGTAGCATGGACCGTGGGGTGTGTCGAGTAATGCAAATAGACATCAAAGATTTTGCTTTCCCGAGGATTGTGTAGTTTATGAGAGCAGTTTATAGGTGGTCATTTAGTCAAACAGATTCCAGGCATCTGCTGGAAATGCATCTACTGGGATAGTGTAATTTACGCGACATTCAGGTACAAACCAGTGTTCAGATCTGTGTAGCAAGCAAAAGCAATCCCACAAGTTAGTACTCATAATTCCTGGTTTTGCCTTGTTGTACTTGGGATGATGGTATGTGGATATAGCTGTCCTGTGGAACATTATAGATGCCGAGTAGTCAAACTACTGCTTAATTCGCTAGGACCATGGTAGGAGGTGTGAGCATTTAAAACTTAAAAGGGCCGTTCAGGCATTAGCTTATATTTTTTTTCCCAACTGTAGTAAAGAGACGGTTCAATCTAATGGTCTACAAAAGAATAAGCTGTGTGAAACCTCTTTCAAGTTACGGAAAAACAGATAGTCAATGTTTGTCGTCATGACAAGGACTGTTGAGTACCATGTACTCAATTTTTGTTGATCCAGTGGGCTGTTGAATGAGTCGATGCGCTGACTAATTGGTTGTATTTGACCTTTTCATTCAAGACTTCGAAGCATATATGAAAAATACTAGTGAAATTGATAATAAAAAATTCGATCTGCCTAAGTTCCAAATCTCCTGCCTCACATGTTGATGTTTATTTGTTCTATGACCAAGGGATAAACACATGTTTTTCTACAAAGATAGGAAGCTTAGAAACATATAAGAGAAAAGTGATTTGTTGATTTCTGTAACTGTAGCACATTCTTTGAGCCTAAGAGAGTTATTCTGATCTGCCAACATCAATTACAGTTTTGAAGGTTAAGAACTAACCTAGTAACTATTAGCAGTAATAAAACTAGCAAAGATTCCTTTGTCATATTTGAAGCCAAAACAATATTATTACCCATTCAAAATACACCAGCTATGTGACAATATTGCCATTTTCTCCTAAGAGTCAAACTCTAATGAGTCAATGACATTGGACAATATTTGCTTCTGATTTTGTTTTTGTGTCGAACTCTATTGGTAAAACATTTAATGCCTTAACTCTTTTCAATTTAATTCTTTATAATGTGAATAGTAACATCTGTACATTTTGCTTCTAGCACCATGTCGGAAATCAAGGACACCAATGTGGTTGGAAACTCTGATCTTATGGACCAAAGTGGAGATACTTCCATGCCCTCAGCTCAGCAACAGGTTATTTTCTGAACTAATTCTGAAGATTGTATGGTCATTTAACTGGCAAACTCTGTATTCTGGTTAATGGAGCAACAAGGAAGGTTGGTCTCTATAACTGGCATGATCAGTTAGTTGTGGTGAACATTAAACACAATCTCTTGTGCGCAGGAACAATCGATCAAGAAGAAGTTTGGAGGACTAATTCCCAAAAAGCCACCACTCATCTCAAAGGTACTTGAATTTGAATAGCTCATCCCAAGATGAAACAGTCTGTATCTGATATCTGCATAATAACAACACTAGTTCTCAGCAATTAAGTTGTCTTCCTAATTGTAGGATCATGAGCGGGCCTATTTTGATTCCGCCGATTGGGCTCTAGGAAAGGTATTATCCTCGTTTGGCTTCAATCCTGTTTTCGTTATTTCAAGTAGACGAGTTCCAAATTCCAACGCACTCTAATTAATTGTGATTTTTGTTCTGCAGTCTGGACAGCAAGGTGTTTCCAAACCCAAAGGACCGCTGGAGGCACTTAGGCCAAAGTTGCAGGTACTACTTCTCATATACAGGGAAATGTTTAGCACCTTAATAAGGGAGCAAATGTGCCCTGCGAACCTGTGTTTTTTATTTGTCAAGTTGAGCTTTTCTTTTTGCCTAATAAACTAATGTTTGTACTGAGTTCCGAACACCTGCAAAAATCTGCAGCATAAACTCATTCATGTACACTGCTCTTATTTCTTTCAGCCCACGCGGCAACATCAACAACGTTCAAGGAGCTCTATCTACACCGCATCCGAAAACGAGGGTATGTTAGAGATGGTTCTACTTTTTTGTGTACTGACCAACCAGTTAACTCCTTGTATAGGACTAAGAATGATTTCGCTAAACAATTACCGTGCAGATGGAGACGGCGCTGGCTCGGAGGACATGAACATCAACTGATCAACAACCTGCTCTCGTCATGGGTTCCTGAACTTTCTGAAGCATCTTGCTTTCGTTATCTGGGGACGGCAGGGAAGGGGGTCTGTTTGCGCTTGTGACTTGCATAGATACTAAGAAAATTGGTGCTGTAATTTCGAGGACGGACGGTCAGTCGGTGCGTGATTCATCATTCAGACATGTGTGCCATATATGACGCTATTATAGACTGAACCATTGTTTGCATTTTGTGTCGCACTTGGGTTGTGCCACGCCCTGTTTCTCAATGGATGTCTCTCATCTTTGACCATCCAGTGATGAGCATACTGTTTCTGAGTTGCGTTGCATGGCATGTTTCAAGCTCAACATCACTCACGTGCCATGTTCATGCAGTTGGGTGACAGCATCTGAATTCGGAACATGCTAGTTAACGACAAGGCTTGAATACAGCAGGACAGAGAGCTGCAGCAGTAGAGCCGTCGTGTACTTTATCGGTCTTGCTTAGTGTCATTCGTTCGTTCGTGCGGGCTGGATAGGGCAGTGCCGCCTCCGGTTCAGTGGGACGTAGCGATCGCACGGTATCACGGCGAACCTCCGGCCCCTGGTTAGGCGAGGTGGCGCCATCGAGACTACTAGTT
Organism: Avena longiglumis; assembly: GCA_030063025.1. Classification (NCBI taxonomy): domain Eukaryota; kingdom Viridiplantae; phylum Streptophyta; class Magnoliopsida; order Poales; family Poaceae; genus Avena; species Avena longiglumis. The sequence goes on from CP125973.1 coordinate 468,054,170, forward strand.
GTGGAACATCCGAACATGGTTTGTTTCTCTACGAAGGAACTTGGCAAAAATGTATAGCATCTCCGTTCGGGTTTCCAGACGCGCATCTCAGGATGATTTTTTGTCCGGACACCAAAAATTGCAATGGCGTTTCTAGGACCTGGTTTTGTTCGGATTTGGGCCAATTTTGGTCCGGAATTTTCAGGGCGTTTCCGGCACCTGGAAACGGCCTGAAAACGCCGGACGAAGCGAAAACGGGCGTGAGCTAACCCAGTCGACGAGACAACCCCATTTCCTCACACCCACTCGCCTTCCTTGCGACGAAGAGCTACCCCAGCTGCCTCTGTCGCCATGCCTTCGCCGGCGAAGCTTCACCACGCCGAGCCATATCCACACCTCTAGATAGGCTCGCCGCAATCGTCGCCCCTTTCCCCTCGGCCTAGGCCATCTTTCGCCGCTCAAACTTCGTCGTAGCTCTGCTTCGTTGCGAGCTCCCACTACCTCGCACGCCAAGTGGTCGGCGTTTTTCCGGTTCGGCCATGGACTCCGACAACGAGGAGATGTTCGCCGTGTTGCTGGAGGAGGAGAACGCCACTGCCGCCGAAGATGCAGAGCACATGCAGATCCTCGTCTCCCTCGCTCGGCTGTATGTACAGACAGCAGCACCAAAGCGTGGAGGTTCGACAAAGGGTCGCCAAAAGTGCAAGGCAAGACAGAGGATGGAGGGCTACTGTGAAAGTGTAAGATGGTTAAGCTAGAGGGGGGTGAATAGGTTTCTACAAAATTCTTCATAATCTTTTGCAAGTTTTAGGCTTTGCGGAATATAAGTGAGCCTAAGTGCAAACTAGGTGAGGCAACCTAGATAATGAACAAGATACTTCAAGCTCGAAGGCTATCACAAGCTAAACAACACAAGTAAGAGATCGGTTAAGGAATAACCGAAGCACGCGGAGACGAAGATGTATTCCCGTGTTCACCACCGTTGGGAAGGGGGCTATGTCACGTTGGAGAAGTATGAGGTTCCACAAAGGATTCCTCACGCGCCACAAAGGCTCACCTTCTTCTCCGAGCCTATCACACGAAGGAATAGCTCATTTACTCGTGGTAGACTTTAAGGTAGTCTCCAAACCCTCACAAACTTTCTACAGAGCAAATCACAAGCCGAATGCCTCCGTGCGACCCTAGCCGCCTAGGGTTTCCCACAAACCCAAGAGTAACAAGCTAAATCGATGAACTCAAGGGGGAATGAACTTTGGCTTGGTCGAAACGTAGATCGGGACCTCCTCTTCCTTTCTACCAAAGGGATTTGGATTTGGTTGGGTAGAATGGGAGATCCTCAAGCTTTTGTGTTTCAACAATGGGGGAGAAAGAGAAAGCTTCAAGAAATGAAATGTTAGCTCAAGTGCCTAACCTCACAGTGGAGAAGAAAGGGGTATATATACTGTGAGGGGAAAAAGAGCCGTTTGGAAGTTCCCGCGACAGAACCGGCAATAAGTCCGGTCGGACCGAGTTGCTCGCCGGAAATTCCGGCGACAACTCCGGTCGACCGAACCCCACGCCAGAATTTTCGGCAGCGTCCGAAATTCTCGGCGAACAATCGAAAGGCTATGCAGTAAGCCATATCGGCGAACACCGAGAATTTTCGGCGGCGACCGAAAATTCCGGCGATAGCACCGGCGCCGCCGACGCTTTTGCCGATTTTGCAGTTACCTATTTTGACTCATTTTTCAAGGATGTTTTCTATCTTTCTTAGAACGGGTGTGTGTGGGTGGATGATGAGAGGCATATATGGTGTAGAACATTCCCAAAGAGCACATCGAGATCACCCCTCTTAATAGTGCGGTGTTTCCTATTTGACTCAAGAGTAAATAACAAAACAACGCCACCGGCTCTCCATAAAGAAAGGAATGGGGGGTCACCCATCACCTATCACCAACAACATGCGGATTCTCACCTATAGAGAAGCTAATAGAAACATTAGTCCAACCTCTAGCTCCGATGTCATAGTTAACCAAAATACTAGATAAGGGATATTTGCCCTTTCAATCTCCCCCTTTTTGGTTAACGATGACAAACCAAGCTAGAGTCAAAATATGATATTATGATACGATTAGATCTAGCACATAATAGCAAGCACATAGTGATAGGAAAGTCAAGTACAATAAGAGAACTGCAAAGTTGTCCAAACACACACACAAATGGTTCGATAGAGAAAATAAAAGCACAATCCCATGAGAGACAAACGAGCAAAGTAGGGCTTGTGCAAGAGGCAAATCATGAAAGAAGCGACTCTACTCTTTCTCCCCCTTTGGCATTGAGACCAAAAAGGAAGAAACGAGTAGAGAGACCGATCTAGCCACCGAAGTTGTCCTCATCGTCATCATCATAGGCTTCTTCCTCTTCTTCTTCTTCATCGTCACCCTCCTCTTTGCCCTCGCCCTCATCATCATCGTTATCCCCTGTAGTTGTAGCACGGCGCTGAGAGGAGCTGGAAGTGGCAAACCCGGGGAACATAGATGGATCAAAACCCCTAAACATGTCCTCATCCAGCGGGGGCTTCTCAAAGTTGACATAAGGGACAGGAGCTAGAGCATTGCCCAAATCTGGCACTGGTCGACCACACTCTGCCAAGAAAGCATTGTGCTGCCTCCTGTTCTCCTGACTGAGCTCCAAACTGCGGTGGGCAACATCATAGGAGGAGCGACACATATCCCACAAGTTGTTGAAGAACCGGGCAAGACCTTTCTTGCGAGGAAGAGCAAGGGAAAGGTCCCTACGAGAGCGCGAGCCACTAGCATACAGAGGATCATGAGCATGCTTGGTCCCGTGTTCAGATGGCATCATCTGAGGGAGCTCCACATGAGAGCCCCGACGATGTAAGGTGAAATCCTCCATGTCTTCACACGGACCTCTGGGAGAGCAGTTGCAGGAACGGTGGCCTCAATCAGGCGTTGAACATACTGGCAGAAATTGGGAGTCATGCGCTTCTCAATGGACCGCTGAATCTCACAGTAGATGAAGTCACAGACATTGATCTTCTAGAGACGGCGAGGCTCACGGTAGTACAACAGATTCTTGTGGTGACCGCGGACATCAACAGCATCACCAACCTTGCTCACAAGATTGTAGCGGAAGAACCAAGCAAGCACCATGTAGTAGTAGTACATCCCTGACAAGCTGGGAGGCTGATGGCTGGGATCACCGGGATAGCAGAAAAGGAGCCGATTGTCACTGAAGGCCTTCTCGGAATGAATGCAGAAGCCAGAGACGCCGTTAGGAGGGTAACCCAGGGCATGGCAGAAAGCTTCAAAAGAAGCCGAGTACGGCTTGGTGCCGGTCATCCAAGTGACAATGCGAGCATCATCAGTGTCAAAGTAAGCTGTGCAGAAGAACTGGCGAATGATATCGGGCATTAGCTTGACCTTGATAGTAGCAATAGCAAAGACATCCATCTGCTTCAGGGCCACATCCACATGCTCGAAATCGGAGGAGAGGTAATGAGCATAGTGGTCCTCATTGAGATACCTGGGAGGAACAAAGAAACCCCGCCACATACGAGTTGGCTCATTGTAAAAGTCATCCCAAAAGCACTTCTGGGTGTTAGTCCAGAACATCTTGTCAGCCCCTTGATAAGTGCGGTTGGGAAAGTGGTACGGATTCTACCTCCTCAAGTCTCGCCACTGATTCACAGTAATATACGAAAAAATATTGTAGTTGGGAGGAACTTCTTCAGTAGGACCAAGATTGGACTTGCCTTTCATAGCGGATCTTCCAGCAGAGGCTTTCTTCTTCTGGCCACTTGCAGATCCAGAACCCCCTGTGAGAGCAGCTTTCTCTAGCTGACGCTGAGTGAGGCGAGGAGGAGGAGGCCGTTGAATAGTGAGCTTCCTCTTTTTTCCGGTGTCGGGCTCAAAGTCGTTGTGTTCAGACTCTGCACAAGAAGCACACAAGAACGCAAGGCAAAGAAGAACAAATGAGTGTATATGCCATAGAGGAGCTCACAAGAACACATAAGAAGGTTGGGCAAGCGCATGGACAGAAAAATAGGCGAAAGAAAAATTTAGGCGCCAGTCGGTGGAAACCACACGGAATGATCGGCAGCAGTCTCAAGAATCGAAAGCTCGACCGGAAACTCCGGCGAGCAAGTCGGTCGACCGGAACTGTGACCGGAAATTCCGGCGGCGGGTTCGGCGCGACCGGGCCTGGGACCGAAAAATTTGGGCAATCGACCGTGAAACTATCCATGACTTAGTACTTGCACAAACAACATCATGAGGGAGAAAAGTGGGTGAAACTAGGGTGATGCTAGCCTAGTTACTCTACTAGGGGGTAGAGAGAACTAAGGGAGCACAAGACATGAAGGCTAGGGTTTCACCACAAACAAAAAAAGGGAATGAAGAGAGGAAAGAGAAAAAATACCCTCGGATGGCAAAGACGAAGCCATGCCCCCTCCCCTGCCAAGGATAGGCACGAACAAAGCACCACACGAGAAAGTGGGGAAGCACTCCCCGATCTCCCAATGCAGGCAAGGAGAGAGCAAAACCTTCGGTGAAAAGACTTGTAGAGGCCTGATCTACAACTTGGTGGAGTGGGGAGGGTTTTGGGTGGAGGGAAGGGCCTATGGGGGTGGGGAAGCTTGGGGCAGCTTCCATGGAGGAGGGGAGGGCGTGGGGAAGAAAGAAAGGAAGAGGAAGGAACTGCCCCACGCACGGGCTATAAATACCACCCTCAAAAAAAAATCGGCAATAAGTCTAGTCGGACCGGTGCCCATGCCAGAAATTCCGGCGAGAACATCGGCGAAACGACCTGGTGACCGGAAATTCCGGTGGCGACCGAAATTTTCGGCAGAGAACCGAAAACATGTTCTGTAAGGGTTTTCGGTCTGCTGCCGGAATTTTCGGCGGCCGCCAGAATTTTCGGTCGTCAGGTCGGCGAACCAGACATTTTGCCGAAAAATTTCTGAAGACAGCGAAAAAGATGTTTGATGTTTTGGAGATGAAATATTGTGAGGGATCATATGAGCATATACACAAGATTCAAATGAAGACCAGAGAGAGAGAGCACTGTCCATAAGGCAAGGTCATGAAAAATCAAAAGCGAAGAGTGACCATGGACAAGGGATTTAGCTTGAAGCAACAATGCACCCAATACACAAAACTGACCGTTTGGCGGAGGATTTCTCCCCCTATGTTTAAGCACACATGTCATGGCGCCTCAAAGATAGATGCTTGGACCAATACATGACACGTGATCAATTTATGTTGCACACATAGGCAAGCATCAAACCAAGACATGGTGAGATGACCATCCCTACATGTGTTGCGCAACTAAGCTACATAGCATGTTAAGAGCAAGAATATAGTGCAAGAAGCAAATCAATCCAAGTTTTGGGGATCTAGGATACCGAGTTCTCGCCTCAACATGACAAACCGGGCTTCATCCAAAGGCTTCGTGAAGATATCGGCCAATTGAAACATCGTACCCACATGAGTGAGATTGATATCACCATTTGCGACATGGTCACCTAGGAAGTGGTGGCGAATGTCAATATGTTTGCTGCGACAATGTTGGACGGGGTTGTTGGCGATCTTTATTGCGCTTTCATTGTCACATAGAAGAGGCACCGTACCAAGAGACACACCATAGTATTTCAAGGTTTGCCTCGTCCATAACAATTGAGCACAACAAGATGCCGCGGATATGTATTCGGCTTCGGCGGTGGATAGGGCTGTGGAGTTTTGTTTCTTGGAAGACCAACTCACCAACGACCGGCCAATAAATTGTCAAGCCCTGGAGGTTGATTTCCCGTCAACCTTATCACCTGCCCAGTCGGCATCCGAATAGCCAACAAGCTCAAAGGTTGACCCCTTTGGATACCAAAGCCCGAGAGTAGGAGTGAGAACAAGGTACCTAAAAATCCGTTTGACCGCCATCAAGTGGCACTCCTTGGGAGCGGATTGAAAACGAGCACACATTCCAACACTTAACATGATATCCAGCCTAGAAGCACAAAGGTAGAGAAAGGAACAAATCATAGAACGATATACCTTTTGATCCACGTTCTTCTCACCTACTCCAAGGCCAAGTTGTCCATTTAGTGGCATGGGTGTCTTCATAGGATTAGCCTTGGCCATCTCGAACTTATTGAGCATATCCTTAATGTACTTATCTTGAGAGATGAAAGTGCTATGAGGAAGTTGCTTTATGATGAAGCCTAGAAAGAACTTCAACTCCCCCATCATGGACATCCTAAATTTCATAGTCATCAACTCGGCAAAAGCTTTGTTATAAGATTCGTTAGTTCCACCAAAGATAATATCATCAACATGTAGGGGTTCGTAGCATGGAAAACAAAAATTTTCTATCGCATACAAACAAACAAGCCAAGATCTATCTACTAGATTGTAGCAACGAGTCGATGGAATAACTCACCCTCGAAGATTCCAAAGCGGTTAACGAGAGCAGATTCTCGTGGGTGATGTAGTCGTACACTTCCGATCTCAAGATCGCGTAGACGATCCTTCCGGCATTGCGTTCCGGCAGCGCTTCCGCAGTCGGTCACACGTTCGGTACTCGATGAAGACCTTCCTCTCCCTTGTTCCAGTAGGCAGCGGAGGTTGTAGCACTCTCCTCGCGATTCCTAAAGACAACAAATGGTACCTAAGTAGAGGAGATCCTGCAGGCTTAAGCCGGAGCGAGTATGGTGGAGTATGAGAGAGAGATATTAGTGGTCTAGGGTTTAGACACACCAATTAGAAGGCTCTAAACCGAAGGCTAGAGCAATTAGAAGCTCTAAACCAAAACGGCTCTAAACCGGAGATTAGAGGATAGGAACTTGTGTGTCTAGAGGAGGAGGCCCTGCCCCTCCTTTTATAGGTGGGAGGGGAGGCCAAGGGGAGGGGAGTCCCTCCCCAAGTCGGCCTTGGTTGGCGTGCCGGCTTGGAGGGACTCCTCCCCCAAGTCGGTTCCAACCACCTCTTGCTTGTTTCCCACAGTTTCCTGTTTCCCACAGTTTCCTGTTTTCCACAGTTTCCTGTTTTAGCGTTTGACTCTCAAACTGGCAGTTTGACTTTTCAGTTTTGGAACAGCAAGAACACTTAGTACATGATGCAATCATTCAATATGTAATGACACATTCATGTACCCTCCCCCCCCCCCGGAGTGCCGGATAATCCGGAACCTTCTAGAACATTCCCGATGAAAACACCGGAATCATTCCCGAACTCCGAAACGGGACTTTCCTTATATGAATCTTATTCTCCAGACCATTACGGATCACCTCGTGATATCCCGGATCCCATCCGAGACTCTGAACAACATTCGGTCTCTTTCTCATAATACCATAACTACTCAAACAACGTCGAATCCTTAAGTGTGTCTCCCTACGGTTCGTGAATTATGCGGACATGATCGAGACACTTCTCCGAACAATAACCAATAGAGGAATCTGGAAATTCATATGGCTCCCACATATTTCTACGATTACTTTGCGATCGAATGAACCACTTACATACGATACCAATTTCCCTTTGTCTCACGATAGTTTACTTATCCGAGGTTATGATCGTCGGTATCTCTACATACCTAGTTCAACCTCGTTCTTGATAAGTACTCTTTTCTCGTTCCGTGATATGTGATCCCTTGTGAGCCAGTCACATGCTTGCAAGCCAATTGGATGACATTCCACCGAGAGGTCCCAGTATATCTATCCGTCATATGGATGGACAAATCCACTCTTGATCCATGTGTTTCAACCAATACTTTCAACACTCAATGCCACCTTTATAGCCACCCCATTACGGTGTGGTGTTTGATGACATCAAAGCATCCATCCGGAAAAGGTGATATGCATGATCTCATGGTCGAAGGAATTAGGTTACTATGTATCAGAAAGCATATAGCAATTGAACTATTGAAATGACTTGATCTTTATGCTACGCTTATCTATAGGAGTATGTCCATCACATCATTCTCCTAATGATATGATCCTGTTGTTAATAACATCTCTATGTTCATGATCAGGAAACCATGATCATATATTAACCAACAAGCTAGTTTAACAAGAGGCTTTACTAGGGACTCTTATTTTAGTTTACAAATCACACAAGTATTAATGTTTCCATTTAATACAATTATAGCATGGTATGTAAACATTTATCATAAGTGTGAAGATATGATAATAACCACTTTATTATTGCCTCTTGGGCATATCTCCAACAGTCTCCCACTTGCACTAGAGTCAATAATCTAGTTTCAAACCTTTGTGTATTCAACACCTATGGCTTTCCGGTGTTGTATGTACACGATTGCTAGTGGTCAACTGATCTCCGGATCGACACTTCAGTCCGTGTGTAATTGCATGTCTTTGCGTCTCTACGCATCACTCATTCTCTAATGAGATGGCTTTGTATAAATTTGGTCTTTCGGTGTGACCTTTAGCTCTTTGGGGTTAAAACATGTTGATAATATTGTCGTACAATATATCTTCATAGTATTATCCCGCTGTGAACTACACCTAGTTTGATAACAAACTACTTGACACAAATGCCCTCTTTAGCTGCTATTATAGCAGTCATATACTTAGCCTTTTGTTGTAGTATCTGTCACAATGTCTTCACTTTGGAACTCATCCAAATCCATTATGGAACTTACTTTCCATTATATTGTGCCACCCTTAGTTTAGATTGAGATAAACTTAATTTGTATTTTGTGACAAAACTAGTATCAATGTAGTACTTTTACAATGAACTAACCATCTATTTGTCACTTCTACAAATAATATACTCTTAGTTCTTCCAAAAGATCATAAGAATATCCTTACTATTGTCCAATGATCATCTTACGAATCATTCTGATATATGCTCACAACATTTAGAGCATAGGACATATCTGGATTTGTACATATCACAGCATGATTGATATAAATACTCTTTGTGATTTCATACATCAAGTATCAATCTATACTTGATTATTTGTTTCACTTTACCAAATGTCAATACACTTGAATATATCATCAACATTGAACTCTTTCAATTCTTTACGTGCGACAAGAACCTTTCTTGTAGTTTCTATATTGAACTCATTCAATATCTTGTCTATGTACTTACGGTACAACCATATTAGCATCTATTGATGCCAACTATTTGGTTTTGCCAAAGTCTTTCATCGAGATGAAATTCTTACGTGTTAATAAAAGATACATTATTTCCAATCAACAACATGTCTTTCACATAATGTATTAGAAACATGTCTTAGCGCTCCACTTAATTTCTTGCAAATGCAAGCATCTTCATTGTCTCTAATGAACTTTTAAACTCCTTTAACAGTTTCATCATAGTGAAGATTCCAACTCATGATGCTCACTTTAACCATTGAAGTTTGCATATGCTTTTAGCATCCTTTGAATTAACAAAACCCTATGGACCGTGTTATGCACATGTCCTAGGTAACGATTCTATTAGAAGAACTTGTTTTGTTTATTCAACTACCATATAACAAATTATATGTAGTGGTTGCTACATTATCCGTCTAGACTAAAAATCGCTATGAAAGATCAAATCTTGTCATATACAACCTTTGAACATTGTTGTGAACTCTCTCCCAACATGTCGACTATTTCATAGATGTGAAACATCCATGTCTATTTCTTTGTAGATCCAAATACGACTGTAAGGTCTTGTACCTTCCCAGAGGGTCTTTCAAGTTCAAATCTTGATCTCTCGTATATGGAACTATCACGGATTTTATGGCTTCAAGCCATTTTACGGAGTCAGCGTCCATCATCGCTTCCTTGCATGTAGTACGTTCATTATTCTCAAATAATGATTCAACCCTCAAATCTTGGTATTTGATTGTTTACTCGACCTACTTGGTTCAACAACAACTTTGACCTTCATAACCACAACCTTTGAGGCACGTGAGCCATGAGCATTGTTGCTGCCTCCGGAACACTTTTCGGTGCTGCGCAACTCTGCACATATAGCTAAGGTTCTTTTAACCTTATCAAAGTTCTATTGTCCTCCCACTTAACTTTTCACAAAAAATTCCTTCTAAAAGAAACTTGACGTTCTAAGTGACAAACACTTTTGTCTCCGGTGTTATGGAGGAATACTTAACAAAGACAGGTTCATCCGACTTTGGTTGCAAACATCTTTCTTATGCATAGCATACCAATGTTTAAGAAAGGACAACTTGGGTTTTATCCCAAACCATAACATATGGTGTCATTTCAACGGATTATGATGGAGCTCTTTTCAGTGGAAAAACGGTAATCTCTAAAGCTTTTAATCTTTAAAATATAATGGCAGTTTTATGAATTATACCTTTGATCTTACCATGTCAAACAAGGTTTAATTACATATCTCGAATGCTCCATACTCTTATGGTGTTTCGGGAAATGCAAATCCACTGAACGATTCCATAAATCTTAGGTATTATGCTAAACTTTGTAACTCAAATATCTTCCTTTATGATCTTTATCATAAACTGTTTATACTCTTGTTACAATGATTTTGCACTTCATCTTGAAAGTCTTTGAACTTTTCAAATGTTTCATACTTTATCCTTATTAAGTAAATATTCATATATTCACTCAAATTCTCGGAGAAAGCATATGAAGTTGAAATCCATCGCTTTTGACTACACATGATGGACTTTGTACAACAATATGTATAATTTCCAATAAGCTAGTCATTCGTTCCCTTTTGGCCTATGAACGAAGTTTTAATTATCTCTAGGAAAGTTTCACAAGCGTCATTTGATCAAAATCAGAAGACTCCAAAATTCCATCCACATGGAGTTTCTTCATGTTTTCTTTCCATTATAATTTAAACGGCGATGTCACTTCCTAAGTGATCTTTCAATCAATTTGTCTTTCGACATTTTTAGCACTAGTTTTATGGATGTGATTTCTCCAACAAGATTTGTGAATCATCCATCTTTTATGGATTACGACAATTATTTGAACAACCCTTTTGTTCTCATAATACCTGATAAAACAAATCTTTGAAGGCAAGCCTTTGATGTTTAACGAGCAACACAATAACCCTTTATTTGTTCTCGATGAACATCATCACATATTATTTTGCTAGTTACTTAGGCCATTGTAGTTCATGAATTGTGTTGTTTCGTATGACGATTCACACCAACAAATTCAGTATCAAATACTTGAGAACCACATTGTTTAATAAGCAAAGAATATAGCCATAACATGTATATCATCTATATACTTAAGTGAACAATTCTAGTCTTTTCCTTTCGCCATATACTTATGAGATTTTCTTTCAATATTTCCTTTTCATTTGAAAGAATCTATCAACATCAATAGTGGAGTCATACATATGACATATAGTCCAAAGCGTGTATAGTTAAATACCAATGTCTTTGGACTTGCACTTTGAAGTAGATCACCATCATCAAATGTTTGGTGTTCTTTCAAAATTCATTTCTTTAGTAATCTCTTGGTGTAGTAAACATTTTACCTACATCAAATATTCACCCTTATCATGGAATCGTCCATGATCAAGCTACTTTTAGCTTATAACAATGAATTATGAGTATAATGTTGCTATCCAAAAACTTTTTGGAGGATTAGGACAACAAGTGTCTCCAACCTTTTTGCAAATTCTCATCAAAATACGAGAACATAAACTTTGCCATATTATACTCTATCATGTTGTAACCAAAACTTCGTTTCAGATATCACAATATCTTCCACACATCATGGTTTCTGAAACAACTCTTTCAGATCCTAGATAACCTTGATATTAAGAGAATCCTTTGAATATCAAGAATCATGGAGACAAACATGATACTTATATACTAACACTTGAATTGTTACTCTTGATTTAATACTAATTATTAAACTTCATGGAGTAACCGGAACTTACTGAAAGTTTGCAATAGGACTTTTAAACTTTAGATTAACACTTCAAAACAATACGATACCAGTCCGTAAAGTAACTAACCAGAATTCTATAGTTCTATCATCTCAATTATAACTAAGCGCAAGGTGGTAAACGGATGCCAATGACTACAACAACTATGCAAATTCACTTTGATTTAGTTTATGATAAATTGAGTTCTAATTAATAATTAAATTAATCTAGGTGAACTCCCACTAAAAACAATATCCCTCACATTGTTTTAGTGATCACACGAACCAAATCCACCACATCAAAACCGATCATCACGAGAGTTGATATAGTTTCATTGGCGAACAATCAACATGTTCATCATATCTACTATATGTTTCATGCTTTACCTTTCGGTGATCCGTGTTCCGAGACCATGTCTGTACATGCTAGGCTCGTCAAGATCAAACCTTAGTTTCCGCATGAACAAATCTGGCTTGCTCACGTTGTATAGACTTGCAGAATATAACACACCCGATCACCACGTGGTGCTTCGAAACAACAAGCTTTAGCAACGGTGCTAACTAAGGGTGAACACTTTATGACTTGAAATTCATGTGCATGAGGGATCATCTTATAATGCTACCGTCGTCTACTAAGCAATACAAGATGCATAAAGGATAAACATCACATGCAATTCATAATATGTGATATGATATGGCCTTTCTTCTTTGTGCTTCCGATCTCCATCTTCAAGCACGAACATGATCTCCATCATCACCGGCATTGCATCAAGGTCAATGACGCTTCTCCATGGTTGTCGTCCACCGGCTTCAACTATTACAACTACTTTGAATAGACACGCGGGTCTTAACATAAATTAAAGACAACCATATGGCTCCTGCCGGTTGCCAACTTACAATAAGGAACATTGCATACATCAAATATAATCACAATCATGGCCATATCACATCATCGCACACCGCAAAACAAAGTTAGACGCCTCTACTTTCTTTGCATGTTTTACGTGGTTTGGGGCTTTCAATAAGTGTCGTTCTAACTTACGAACATGAACCACAACATTGATACTAGTATTGTTAATCACCCGTTGTAAATTGGATCTTAACTATGCTAGGAGAAACAGGCACCATAAAGCCACTTATGCAATACAAGTTGCATGTCAAGCGTGGAGAAAGTCTCATGAACGATGTCATGTCGAAGTTAGCCCGCCGCTTCATCCCAACATACCGCAAGATGCAAAGTACACAAGAAGCAATCGACAATAAAAGCATCAACGCCCACAATGACCATTGTGTTCTACTCGTGCAACAGATCTACATATAGACACGGCTCTGATACCACTGTAGGGGTTCGTAGCATGGAAAACAAAACATTTCTATCGCATACAAACAAACAAGCCAAGATCTATCTACTAGATTGTAGCAACGAGTCGATGGAATAACTCACCCTCGAAGATTCCAAAGCGGTTAACGAGAGCAGATTCTCGTGGGTGATGTAGTCGTACACTTCCGATCTCAAGATCGCGTAGACGATCCTTCCCAAGGCTCCGTTCGGCAGCGCTCAGATCGGTCACACGTTCGGATTTCGGACGAAGACCTTCCTCTCCTTGTTCCAGCAGCGTGGAGGTTGTAGCACTCTCCTCGATTCCCGAAGACAACGGCGTGGTACCGGAAGTAGAGGGGAGATCCCGCAGGGCTTCGCCTTAAGCCGGAGCGAGTATGGTGGAGTATGAGAGAGATCTATTAGTGGTCTAGGGTTTAGACACACCAATTAGAAGGCTCTAAACCGAAGGCTAGAGCAATTAGAAGCTCTAAACCAAAACGGCTCTAAACCGGAGATTAGAGGATAGGAACTTGTGTGTCTAGAGGAGGCCTGCCCTCCTTTTATAGGTGGGAGGGGCGGCCAGGGAGGAGTCCTCCCAAGTCGGCCTTGGTTGGGCCGCCGGCTTGGAGGACTCCTCCAAGTCGGTTCCAACCACCTCTTGCTTGTTTCCACAGTTTCATGTTTCCCACAGCTTCCTGCTTTTCCACAGCTCTGTTTTAGCCGTTTGACTTTCAACTGGCAGTTTGACTTTTCAGTTTTGGAACAGCAAGAACACTTAGTACATGATGCAATCATTCAATATGTAATGACACATTCATGTACCTCCCCCGAGTGCCGGATAATCCGAACCTTCTAGAACATTCCCGATGAAAACACTAATCATTCCCGAACTCCAAACGGGACTTTCCTTATATGAATCTTATTCTCGGACCATTCCGGATCACCTCGTGATATCCCGGATCCCATCCGAGACTCGAACAACATTCGGTCTCTTTCTCATAATACCATAACTACTCAAACAACGTCAATCCTTAAGTGTGTCCCCTACGGTTCGTGAATTATGCGGACATGATCGAGACACTTCTCCGAACAATAACCAATAGAGGAATCTGGAAATTCATATGGCTCTACATATTTCTACGATTACTTTGCGATCGAATGAACCACTTACATAAGATACCAATTTCCTTTGTCTCACGATAGTTTACTTATCCGAGGTTATGATCGTCGGTATCTCTGCATACCTAGTTCAACCTCGTTCTTGATAAGTACTCTTTTCGTTCCTGATATGTGATCCCTTGTGAGCCACCACATGCTTGCAAGCCAATTGGAGGACATTCCACCGAGAGGGCCCAGAGTATATCTATCCGCTCATATGGATGGACAAATCCCACTCTTGATCCATGTGTTTCAACCAATACTTTCAACACTCAATGCCACCTTTATAGCCACCACTGTTACGGTGTGGTGTTTGATGACATCAAAGCATCCATCCGGAAAGGTGATATGCATGATCTCATGGTCGAAGGAATTAGGTTACTATGTATCAGAAAGCATATAGCAATTGAACTATTGAAATGACTTGATCTTTATGCTATGCTTATCTATAGGAGTATGTCCATCACATCATTCTCCTAATGATATGATCATGTTGTTAATAACATCTCTATGTTCATGATCAGGAAACCATGATCATATATTAACCAACAAGCTAGTTTAACAAGAGGCTTTACTAGGGACTCTTATTTTAGTTTACAAATCACACAAGTATTAATGTTTCCGTTTAATACAATTATAGCATGGTATGTAAACATTTATCATAAGTGTGAAGATATGTTAATAACCACTTTATTATTGCCTCTTGGGCATATCTCCAACACAACATATATTTGAACAATAAATAAGCCACCCCCTTTAACCCGTTTGGTGAAAAGGGTGGAATCGACCTTACCCACGCTAAAACCATCCATGAGTAGAAAATCCCTAAGGTGATCATACCAAGCACGAGGAGCTTGCTTTAGTCCGTAGAGAGCCTTATGGAGTAGATACACATGGTTGGGATAGCGTGTGTTTTCGAAACCCGGGGGTTGAGCTACATATGCAACCTCTTTCAAGGGACCAATAAGAAATGCACTTTTCACATCCATTTGATAAAGCTTGAAGTTATGGAAA
Source organism: Avena longiglumis (assembly GCA_030063025.1). Taxonomy (NCBI): domain Eukaryota; kingdom Viridiplantae; phylum Streptophyta; class Magnoliopsida; order Poales; family Poaceae; genus Avena; species Avena longiglumis. The sequence goes on from CP125973.1 coordinate 468,069,517, forward strand.
GATGCATAAGCAAGCAAGAGACGAATAGCTTCAAGATGAGCAACGGGCGCAAAGGTGTCCTCATAGTCAATACCTTCTATTTGGGCATACCCTTGCGCCACTAACCTTGCTTTGTTTCTTGTGATGACCTTGTTCTCATCTTGCTTGTTCTTGAACACCCACTTGGTCCCAATGACATTGATGCGATGATCTTTAGGCCTCTCCACTAGAGACCATACTTCATTGCGGGTGAAACATTCGAGTTCTTCTTGCATGGCAATGACCCAATCCGGATCCTCCAAAGCCTCATGAACCTTAAGGGGCTCAAAGTTGGACACAAAAGCATGATGCCCACAAATGGTTGTGAGGTTCTTCTTCGTGGCACGGGTCTCGATCCCTCTTGATATGCTTCCAAGAATATTGTTGACTTGAAGTCCACTTGCAATGGAGGCGGCCTTAATCTTCTGAATTGTGCCTTCATGATCAACAAATTCATCTTTTGAGGGGCCTTGATCATTGACACCATCTTGAGATTGGCCTTGAGATGGAGGTTGATCTTCTACTTGGTCTTGCTCAAGGGTTTGAGGGCTTGGTTCTTGTTCTTCGGTTTGCATGGCATCATGAGTGAGATGTTGATCTTGTGATGCATTTGATGGCTCGACTTGGGTAGAGCTTGGATCTTCTTGAGTTGAGCTTGATTCTCCCCCATCATATTGTTGAACATGAATGTGAGACTCGGTGGGCAAGATGTGCCCAATACCCATCAACTTGATGACTTGAGAAGAATCACCATCTCCTACATCACAAGAAGAAACTTGCCCCTCATGGGGGCCATTATTCTCCAAAAAATCCACGTCACAAGATACTTCAACACTACCATTGGTCTTGTTGTAGTATCTATAGGCATGAGAGTTTACCACATAACCAACAAAAATACCCTCTATAGTTCTAGATTCGAATTTACTGATCTTTTCCTTTTTGTTCTTGACGAGGCACTTGCATCCAAAGACACGGAAGTAGTTGACACTGGGCTTCTTACTTGTGAGAATCTCATATAGAGTCATGTCAAAGGGAGCACGGAGGAAGAGCCGGTTCGTGTAGTGGACCGCGGGAGCAATAGCTTCTCCCCAAAAATTGTGAGGGGACTTGAATTCACTCAACATTGTTCTTTCCATCTCAATGATTGTCCGGTTCTTCCTTTAAACAACACCATTTTGTTGAGGGGGTATAAGGAGCTGAGAATCCATGCTTGATCCCCTCATCTTCAACAAATTCTTGCATGGTGTAGTTCTTGAACTCGGTGCCGTTGTCGGTTCTAATAGTCTTGATCTCCACTCCATGAGTGCGTTGAGTTTGCTTGGCGAAGATCATGAATTCCTTGACGGTCTCATCCTTCGTCTTGAGAAGAAAGACCCAAGTATACCTTGAGTAATCATCAACAATGACAAGACCATATCTTCTTCCACCAAGAGAGTCATATGTCAAAGGCCCGAAGAGATCCAAATGGAGTAGCTCCAAGGGTCTTGACGTGGCCACCTTGGTAACGGAAGGATGATGCTTTCCAATTTGCTTTCCTGAAATGCAAGCACTACACACACGATCTTTCTTAAAGGAGATACCGATTAGTCCAATAATGTGCTCACCCTTTAAGAGTAGATTGAGATTTCTCATGTTGACATGGCCTAGTCGACGATGCCAAAGCCATCCCTTGTCAGCCTTGGCCATTAGACATGTAGGAAGATATTGGCTCTCTTTCGAGAGGTTGACCACATAAAGGTCGTCTTCCACGTGTCCAATGAGAACCAAACTGAGATCATCACCCCTAAAGACCTTCACAAAAGTTCTAGAGAAATAGGAGTCTTAGCCAGCATCCGCGAGATGTTTAATAGAAAGCAAGTTGTAACCAAGCTTTTCAACATGTAAGACGGTCTCAAGAGTCAAAACCTTGGAAATTACCAACTTACCATAACCTAGTACCTTTCCTTTAGAGTTATCTACAAAAGTGATGCTTGACGTTGAGTTGACATCGTGAATGAATTGGTCAATCCCACTCATACCTCTGGTCATGTGATCGGTGCATCCACTATCAAACACCCATTTTGATCCACCAGAGGCATAACCCTACAAAATCAATTCTTTGATTTAGGAACCCATTGAGTAATGGGTCCCCTAGCATTAGCAACAAGATCCTTAGGTACCCAAATTGATTACCACCTATAAGCATAACCATTTCGAGGGCCAACATATTTGGCATATACATCTCCTTGAGTGCCCTTTGAAAGGATACGGATGTCGCCTAGAGGGGGGGTGAATAGGCGATTAAAACTTTTCCTAGAGTGGCTCAACAAAGGCGGAATAAAACTAGTGTTTACTTTGTAAAGCACAACCTAGAAACAACTAAGGTTTACCTATGTGCACCAACAACTTATGCTAAGCAATACAAACAACAAAGTGATAGCAAGATATATATTACTTCAAGCACGAAGGCTATCATAATGTAAAGTGCATAAGTAAAGAGCTCAGGTATAGAGATAACTGAGGCATGCGGGGACACCGATATTTTACCGAGTTCCTCCCAACATGGAGTACGTCTCGTTTGGAGAGGGGGTGGTATCAAACCACCAACGCCACAAAAGGCCTCCCTTATTCTCCGGTGAATCTCACCCCAATGGGATCGATCCACGCTTCCACTATCGGTGCACTTGTCGGTGGCAACCGGAACCTCTCACAAGGTTGGGGCACAACTCCACAACTTAATTGGAGGCTCCCAACAAACGCCACAAAAGGCCTCAACAAATGCCACCAAGGCCACAAAACCGTCTAGGGTTCCAAGAACCCAAGAGGGACAAGCTCCAATGAGCAATCCAAACCAAATCCTCCGAGGAGAACTCAAACCGATGCAACAAATGCAAATGGCAAGAATACCACAAAGATGCTCAAATCCCTCACTCTCAAGTTCCAACAAAGCTACTAAAGCTATTGGGGAAACAAGAGAGGAGGAATCAAAGAGAGACACAAAATCCCCCAAAATCTAGATCCCCAAAGATGCACTCACAAAGAGATGAATCGGTTAGGTCAAAACGTGGGGCTAGATCTCCTCTCTCTTCCACTCAAATATGGGCAAGAATCATCGAAGGGAAAAGATTAGGCAAGCTTCAAGATCTAGAGCAAGTGTGGACAAAGTTTAGCCTAATAGATAATATAGGAGCTAACTAAACTAAAAACGGGAAAAACTTAAATAGAGGGCCCAGAAAAACTGACCGTTGGGGCTATTTTTTTTGGTCTGAACCGGTAGTACTGGTTTTGACCGGTACTACCGCCCGGTAGCAGGTCAACGGGGCAGAGCACCAAGCGAGCGCAGCCAGCAGGGGATGCGGGGCCTTTGCACGCTGCCAGTGTGGGGCCGGTCCAGCAGCGAAGCAGCAGCTGCAGCACAGCACGCAAGCAAGCCAGCACGCGCGATCGAAGCGGCAGCGCGCAGTGAGCAGCGAAGCAGGCAGGCTACAGCGCGTGCCAGCACGTGCGCATGCGGGATCTGGCGAGCGCGCGAGATGCGAGGCAGCACCGAGGCCAGGCCAGACGGCAGCGGGCGCGGCAGCTGCAGTCAACGCATAGCGGGGCCAGCGGGAGCGGTCGGCGCGAGCCTTGCGATGCAAGAGGCGGTGGCGGCAGCTGGGCTGGGCGCTAGGCTTGTGAAGCAACGAGCGGCAGCAGCGGATCTAGATGGCATTTTTCTTGGAGTTAAATCCATGGTTAGTCATTGGACTTGCTTAGCAAAGTCAATACGGTCATTGTACATTGGAAATATGAATTTACGATCATCGAACTCGCGTCGGAGCATCACTCATGGTCACCGCGGGCGTTGTAGAGATGTATTTGACGACGTGACGCTGAGTGGACCCACTGTCAGCCTCTATGTGTGCTTCATTTGCAGAAAAGCCCCTCACATTTGTTTTTTATCCTAGGCCCATTGATAACTCAGTTAGACTGACCGGGGGACCCACTTATCAGTCCCACCCAGACCCTCTCGTCCTCCCCTCTCTCCTCTCTCCCCCGTCCCAAACCGATGCGCCTCTGCCCATCTCTGAGGTCTTGGCTAGCGGAGGTCGGCAGCGGTCTCCCGGCCGCCTCTGCCCATTGTAGCCAGAGTTGGGTACTGTAACTCTTCTCCGGTTCAGTTACAGCGTGCTGAAGAAACCACCCCCGAGCCCAATGTCCGCGCGAGTGTGGCCGTGGCCATGACCCCGCGCGCTGTCGGACGCGAGGCTCGCGACGACGGCCGACAGCGGCGCCACACAGAGGCCCTGCCGGCGCAGGCTCGTGGCCGGTTCTTCTCCTCCTGTATCCTGCGACGACGACGGCGAGGAGCAGCTTATGCCAGGGATGGGCGCCGCCAGAATCTGCAGCAACAGACAGGGTCGAAAGTTTAGGCAATGCAGTCTGTATATACCTGTAATAGTAACATCAAGCGTGTAGCAAGCAGAGGGAAATGCAGCGCGCGTGGTCATCTCACCTGGATTTGCTCGTGGAGGCTCCTGATGCAGGCGGCTGCCTCGTGCAGGACCAACGCGTTGTCCGTCTGCAGACACACATGGATCATCGGGTTCAGAACTGGTTTTTCTTCGGAAACACAGGCAGGAATACGCATGTTTTACCTTGCCATAAGGAGAAACTAGCTGCTGAAGCGCTGTGATCTTGTCCCCCAGCTTTTGGCTCCTCTTGCACGGTGCCTGCATACATCGTGTTACAGTCGATGTGATTATTTCTGAAACTAACTGCACTAAGTAATTTTTGTGCAGCTGCTGGTTAAGCACTTCAAGTGTATGCAACTATCGACCACGACCCTGTTAATTAATTAAGAAGGAAATTCGGCGAGCCATGGAAGAGCAGACGACGCAACGTCACCTTGGCAGCATGAGTCCTTGGCTTGGCGCTGCCCTGCAGCCGGCGCTGTGGACCCTGCGCTGGAGCCCATCGTCGTCACGGTGCTCCTTGTCTTGAGCCTCTTCGAACTGCTTCCGTCGCCACCCATTGGTTCACCGCCGCCAACCTCCGCTAGCCAAGGCCTCAGAGATGGGCAGAGGCGCATCGGATTGTGACGGGGAAGAGAGGAGAGAGAGGGGAGGACGAGAGGGTCTGGGTGGGACTGACAAGTGGGTCCCACCGGTCAGTCTGACTGGGTTATCAATGGGTCTGGGATAAAAAACAAATGTGAGGGGCTTTTCTGCAAATGAAACACACATAGAGGCTGGCAGTGGGTCCACTCAGCGCCACGTCGTCAAATACATCTCTACGGCACCCGCGGTGACCATGAGTGATGCTCTGACGCGAGTTCGATGACCGTAAATTCGATTCGATAATGACCATTGACTTTGCTAACAAGTCTAATGACTAACCATGGATTTAACTTTTTCTGGTCCGCAGTAGTACCCACCCAAGCAGATTACTACGGGTCCGGTAGGACCGAAGTGGTGCCGGCCAAGCGAGAATGGGCTGCGTCTCGAGGCTCGACTGCATGGGCTGCGGTACCGTCGGCCCGCTTTTTTTTCTTTTCAATTTAAAACGACAAATATTCAAACGGACATAACTTTTAAACGGTAGCTCCGATTGACCCGATTCCAATTGCGTTGGATAGAGGAAACAAGGGCTTCTCAATAAAAGGTGGAAATATTGATTATCACCAAGTGAGAAAGTATCAAGTATAATAATGTGATATACCTCACTTGGTGATAAACCGAAAAGCCGCATAAATCAAAATCGCAACAAGATATATATGGGAGATCCGATTTTGATGAACAAGAGCTTGTTATGGAGATTACCACAAGCTCTATATCCTCACATGGATAAGACCAAATAACAACCAAATACGATGATGCAAGTATGCAAAGGTTTGAGCTCTCTCCGAATAATGTGACCGAATTACTCATACGAGAGCCCCACTTGATAGTACGGTTATCTATCCTAAACCCGGTCTCACACACACAACGTGAGACCGGCAAACGGGAAAACATATCAATATTATACCTTTGCCTTGAGCAATCCACTTGAGCTCGATGTAGACAGTCTTTCCCTTCTCAAGATGGAATGCTTTCTTAATTCCTCATCATCGACCTTGCATATTGAGCTTGCACGATAAAACTTCTTTGCATTTCATCGACCTTGAAGCCAACACATGCTCCAAGCGATGCCAATGGACAAATCCTACAAGTATAACTTAATACACACATTATTCCATAAAGATTATCATTAATTACCAAAACCACACATGGGGGCCCAACATGTTCTTTCACCCTTACATAGCACATAGGAAGGATTAGACTTTCCTGCATACTTGTGATTGGGATTGCCCCTCATGGATCCCCCATTCACCACATTCCTTTTGACTTGGTCAACCACCTTGTCACCTTATTTTACAAAGGTTATATTCTTTGGTGGAACGGCATTGATCGTGTTGTTCTTTGGATCAAAACAGACACCTTCCTTGGAAATTCTCGTCTTTTGACAGGATAAAATCTCATCTAAGATCTTTCCCTTGGAGGTAGGTGCACAACGCTCTTTCTCAAGTTGCTCTTTCAACTTCTTATTTTCCTCAATGAGGTGAGCTTGATCAAAGTTAGAGTTAGAGGTACAAGAATCATTTTCAACAATAATTGGATCCTTCAATGTACCAAGAGCCTTTTCATAGGACGCCCAAAGTTGATCATGGTTCTCTCCAAGTTTTATGAGCTCATGCTTGACAAGCAAACTAGCCTTCTCAAGGTGCTCAAGGTCCTTGGTAAGAGAATCATGAGCAACTTCAAGCTCTTTCTTTGAGGCATCAAGCTCTTGGGACAATGAGTTAGCCCTATCAATAGTGTCCATGTCTTTTGCTTTATCAATTTCAAAAATTTCAATTTGTAGTTTAAGAAAGAATTGGTATTCTTTTTCTCACAAAGCTCTTGCTCAAGAAGATTGAATCTTCGTTTCTCATCATCAATATGAGATTCCAAGCTATCAATGGCCTCATCGCGTGAGCTAACAAGTTCCATTAATTGCTTGACTCTAGCACGAGCAATGGGAGGAAGAGACTTCATGATAGCATACATTTCTTTTATATATTCTTTACCAAATTCATCACTATCATAATCACTATCAAGATCATCCAAGACACTAGATAGGTATGGAGGAGAGACAATTACCTTGGAGCTTCTTGCCATAAGACAAGAACCGGTGATCTTGGGAATAGGAGAACTCTCTATGTAGTCCTTGGAGTAGTCGTAGGTGAGAGGTGAATCGGGTTCGACATATGCCAAACCGGTCACACCCACCACTTTCTCCTTATCCCCACACTCCATGTCGGACTCGTCCTTGGAGCTCCTTGCCATGAGGCAAGTGGCGGTGACCTTGGGAGTAGGAGAGTCGTCGGAGTAGTCCTTGGTGTAGTAATAGGTGAAGAGAGACCCGGGTTTGGAAAAGGCCAAACCGGCCACTCCAACTACCTTATCTTCATCCTCTTCCTCATTGTCGGATATGTATTCTTGGCCTAGGAAACCCTTACCATCACGTCTATTGTTCCTCTTGTGTCTTTCATTGATGGGGTTGGGCTTCAACCTTGGTTTGGCACCTTCTTCATACTTAGGCTTGTCAAGCCTCTTCTCATATGGACACTTGTCGGCAAAATGGGTAGACTCATCACAATTGTAGCACGTCCTCTTCTTCTCACTTGATCCCATTGAACTTCTCCTTCTTTGGAACTTCATGTTCTTGGTGAAGAGAGCAAGTTGAGAAAGCATATCATCAACTCCATCAACATCGCTATCTTCATCACTAGCAACATCTTCTTGCACATGCTTGGCATTTAATGCTAGAGAGTGGGAAGACCCAATAGCACGGTTGATCTCCTTGATCTTTTGCCCTTCATCCGCCAAGTTATCAGTGGCAACTAGATAAGAGACTAGATCATCAGGAGTGAATTGATTAGCTCTATCAAGGAGTTGCAAGTTCAAGGCAAGCTTCTTGTCGGTGACCGTGATCATGGAGACAATCTTGGACTTGATAAGTTCATCATTCAAATTGAACCCATCATCATACTTCTCACATCCTAGGCCACCAATCTTCACTCGGAGGGCAACAAGTCTCTTGTATGCTTCACGATCGTCTCACCATCATGGTTCATGAACATGTTCATCTCTGACTTGGCAGCTTCATACTTGGACTTTTGGATAAGAGAGGTCCCCTCTTGGAGAATGAAAATTCTATCCCAAAGAACCTTTGCAGTGGGAATGTCGCTAACTTGATCATGGAGAGTGCGGTGAATGGCACTCCTTATCTTGTCACAAGCCGTTGCATTTAGTCGACGGTCGTAGTACTCTCCCGGAGTGAGATTGTTGGGATCATGCTGGTGGAAACCGGTGCATACAATCTCCCAAAGCTCAACGCTACAGCTGCGAAGATGAGATTCCATAGAGGCTTTCCAATGAGAGAAATGAGTTCCATCACAATGAGGTGCAGGACCCGAACCATTAATATGAGGCATGATGTTCTTTTGCTTAGGATAAACATAAGGGAATTGATTAGGGGGCGTGGAAGTTTTTGACGAGCCACCCTCATGAGCGGACTCGGCATCCTTATACTTTTCGGTGTCCATTGGTCTCTCTTGAGGTACTACCAATGGGTTACCGAGAAAAGCCCCATCGCCAATGGCCTTAAGTTGTCCTTCTAAGTAACTCATTCGAACAAGGAGATCGGAATCCGCCTTGGTATTTTCAAGGGAACCCTTGGCTAAGATTTCGCGAAGCTCCTTGACCGAATAAGTCTTATCCTCCTCATCATCGGATAAAACCATCTTTTCTCTAAGGCGGTAAAGCCCTTAAAAGATCCCTTGTCTCCGATACCAATTGAAAGTGTAAGATGGTTAACCTAGAGGGGGGTGAATAGGTTTCTACAAAATTCTTTATAATATTTTGCAAGTTTTAGGCTTTGCGGAATATAAGTGAGCCTAAATGCAAAATAGGTGAGGCAACCTAGATGATGAACAAGATACTTCAAGCTCGAAGGCTATCACAAGGTAAACAACACAAGTAAGAGATCGGTTAAGGAATAACCGAAGCACGCGGAGACGAAGATGTATTCCCGTGTTCACCACCTTTGGGAAGGGGGCTATGTCACGTTCGAGAGGTGTGAGGTTCCACGAAGGATTCCTCACGCGCCACAAAGGCTCACCTTCTTCTCCGAGCCTATCCCACGAAGGAATAGCTCACTTACTCGTGGTAGACTTTAAGGTAGTCTCCAAACCCGCACAAACTTTCCACGGAGCAAATCACAAGCCTAATGCCTCCGGGCGACCCTAGCTGCCTAGGGTTTCCCACAAACCCAAGAGTAACAAGCTAAATCGATGAACTCAAGGGGGAATGAACTTTGGCTTGGTGGAAACATAGATCGATACCTCCTCTTCCTTTCTACCAAAGGGATTTGGATTTGGTTGGGTAGAATGGGAGATCCTCAAGATTTTATGTTTCAACAATGGGGGAGAGAGAGAAAGATTCAAGAAATGAAATGTTAGCTCAAGTGCCTAACCTCACAGTGGAGAAGAAAGGGGTATATATAGTGTGAGGGGAAAAAGAGCCGTTTGGAGGTTCCTGCGAGAGAACCGGAAATAAGTCCGGTCGGACCGAGTTGCTCAGTTTGCCAAGGAACGGGAAGCTTGCAGGAAGGACGTGGAGAGGGAATTTGGTGTGCTCCAATAGAGGTTTGCAGTTGTCCGGTTCCCTGCTATGACCTGGTCGAAAGATTCGATGTGAGAAGTGATGAACTGTTGTGTGATCTTGCACAACATGATCATTAAGGATGAGAGGAAGTACCCAGTGAGTTTGGTCAAGCAGAACGAGCCATACTACAGACATGGACCTCTTGCCGAACCTGATCACGAGGTGCCTCCAACCTGCACAGGGTGACTAGAAACAAATAGCATAAGAACATGTAATATCACAATATGCATCAATCAATAAGCTTTGGAACACTGCACACATAATGACAACTATGCTCTCTTAATGGTGCCGAAAGGTAGAAGGTGTAGACTCAATAATGGTGGAAGAAAGGCCTTTTTGTAAAGGAAGCAGGGATTACAAGTTTCAAAAAGAGCTTCCAAAAATTATGGTACTTGTTAGCTTTCATCCCTCATTGCCCCTATCATAAGCATCTTGAAGTGATTAAGGTTAAAGTGCCAAAGGTGGAGTATATGCTTGACGAAGTATAAGTTGGCAATCTCAAGTACCTTGAATATGAGGGCCACACCTCATGCATACTCAACTTTGGGCACAGGTAAGTTCTTGTCATTGTAAGTATTTGCATATCATTGAGAACCGCCAACGGGGTACCCCTTGCACATGGTACAGGAGCATTCCCATAACCAAAATGACAAGGCAAGCAGACAATGAGCATCTCAGCGATCTTTTTATTTACCATATGCATAGCTTTTTATTGAGTATGCTTCATAGATAGCTTATTATGGTGATGCTGCAAGTTTCCACCATGATTAGGCATGGCTTAGGATAGCGGCCCAGGCGTTTCTCTAACACAGAATACAAACTCCATGGACTTACAAGTTCCCTCTTTATTTCACACCGGTGACATCCATAGACAAAAGAGCATGATATCAACTGAGTACAAAGTACAAGTGCAATGTTGAAAACGTTCCCCATGACAGCACGGTTCTGCTAATTCCAACTTATAAGTGTAAGCATATACAACAAAATTGTCACAATGGTTCAAGTTTATTAGGGGCAAGGAATAAAGTGTGCCATCAAGTTCGTGAGGGCTTTAATCACTAAGTTTTCACATAACAAAATAGTTTTTAATTGGAAGATAGCTGAAAACAAGAATATACTTGGAATGGTGTAACACACCATGCATAGGAGTTTATAATTGACACTTTCGAATAACTTGGTTTCTTGAGAGTTGGAGGCATGAGTAGAACTTACTCATACAAGTGGAGGCTAGCAAAAGACTGGGAGCAACCAACTAAGAGAGCATAATGGCCATAATCATGTAGAGCAACAAAGCATACTAATCAAAGCAAAGAGTGGTACTACAAGTCAAGGACTAAATGATCATAGAGGCTAGTGGTGACTTGTCATAGTCATAACATGGTCTGAGCATGTGCCAAGTCAACCCAAACAAAATATCAAAGGAGAATACCACAATACTATGCTCTTGTATGCTAAAACAACACATGATTCTTTCAAGTCACACTAAACACTCTCAATGATTTGGAGCAAGTCATGCTACAACAATAATCGCTAAGCATAAGGTCAAAACAACATCTAGCATGACATGATAAAGCCTAAGCCATAGTCAAAGCAAGCTCACTTTTGTAGCACTATAAGCATGAAACTCTGTACTCTTTTCCAACACCAATCAACTTATTTGAAACAACTCACAAAGATAATAATAAATAAAGATCAGTGAGCTTGTCTCACAAATCCACAAAGAAGAACTAAAAAATTCTAAGCTGAAAGCACAAGAAAACTAAGGCTGAACTCAGTGCTAGCAAAAGTGAACACTCACAGAACATAAGAGTGAAAACTAGAGTGTTCTAGGCAATGAAAACAGAGTGTGTCTCTCTCCAAAATAAGTGTGGTGTAACCAACCAACTTACTCAAGCAAACTAAGAAAATGAAAAACAAAAAAGAAAACTAAGACGCTCCAAGAACAACACAACAATGTATGAAACAATAAAAATGAAGTGTCTGGAAAGACCTGAGATTTTTATTGATGAAGAAGGGGATGCCTTGGGCATCCCCAAGCTTTGACGCTTGTACCTCTTGGATATTTCTTGGGATGACACCGGGGTGGCATTCCCAAGCTTGAGATTTTGTCCATTCTTCATCTCATTACATCATTCTCTCTCTACACCTGAAATTTTTCCTTCATACAAACTTCACAAAATCTTCATTAGCAATATTAGTTTATTCAAAAGATATTAGACCTCTGGCAAAGCTTTGGAACAGCAAGGCTTTTCACTAAAAACACAAGCTACTGTATTAAATCCTTCAAAAATCTCAATTCCCCAAAAAAGAACTCAAAAATGAATCAATAAGAAGTAAATGCAAATAATGGCAGAAATCTGTCAAAACAGACCAGCAGGCATAAACCGATTTGTTCGAACATCTTCTGTTAGTCAAATCAGAAAGTGCTAAACTAACGAAAGTTATCTAACATACTAGGGGATTTATTCGTAAATTTTGAGCTCAATCCGAGTTACAGAGACTCCTCATGAATTTTTACGGTGGAGGATAGAAATCTGTTTCAGGACAGCAGCTCCCCAAATCTTACTTCCCTCTCATTAGAGGTCATTCTTGGCACAAAAGCAAACAAAAAGGATAAGGAGAGGTCATTACAGAAGTAATAAATTCTAATACTCAAAAAAACTCTTGGGTTATCTCCCAATAAGTACTTTTCTTTAACGCCTTTAAGTTAGGCTTGATAGTTTGAGAAGATGCTCTCATAAGAAATATGAATTGAAGTAAAAGAGAGCATCAAGAAGAAAATTTCAAACACATTTAAGTCTAACCTACTTCCTATGAATATTAATCTTGTAAAGAAACAAGTCATGAAAGCAGAAAGCAACAAGCATAGGAAAGCAAAACAAGTGCAACTTCATGATTTTCAACATAAAGAGAGGAAACTTAATTTTATTGAGATGCATAAAACCATGTTTCCCTCTCTCATAATAGATTTCAGTAGCATCATGAATGAAATTAACAATATAACTATCACATAAAACATTCTTATCATGAACCACATGTATAAAATGATTATTACTCTCCACATAAGAATAGCCATTCTTATTAACTGTAGTGGGAGAAAATTCAACAAAATAGCTATCATTGTTATTCTCATCACCATAATCATCAAATATAGGAGGCATATTGTAATCACAGTAAATTTTATCCTCAATAGTAGGTGGACTAAAAATATCATACTCATCATTGTAATCATCATATATTGGAGGTATAGTATCATCATAAGCAATAGAATAGCTATCTCCCCAAGTGTGTTCATTTGTAAAAATATCATCATTGGAAGGAACATAGATAGCACTAATAGCACAACAATTATTAATATCATCATTTTCAGCATTGGTACCAAAGAGATTTTCAATATCAAAAGTGGTGTGCTTTTCCTAATCATGATCACTACTATAGGTAACAGGCATAGGAACATCATCTAGTTCAGACTCATCAACAAAAACTATGATAGGAGAAACATGATTAGAGGAAGATACCGTTTCCTCTCTCCTTTTAAAGTTCTTCTTCTTCTTATTCTTCTTCTTCTCCTCCTCTTTAGGAGGGAGAGGCTTGAAAGGAAGCTTCTCCACATACCCTGGCTTATTGTTAGAGACAATAGAAGAAACTTTGGAGGATTCCTCATTTTCATTAATAAGAACAAAACTCATATCAGTCCTATCATATTTTGGTAAAATATCATCTTTTATAAGTTTTTGTATGTAAGTATTCGCGTGGCTATTATCAACACAATAAAGATGACACCCATGCAGGACGCAATTCATACCAAAAGCACTCATGTCTACCAAAGAAGTTTTTCTTGATAACTCTTCACACCCCAAAAACAATGTAAATTCATCATGTTGATTTTCAGTGATCGCGTTATCACAATACAAACTTGCAGTACTCATATGGCCTGAGCATTGAAAATTAAAATAACCCACTTCATAGGAGAGTTCACAAATAAAAGGGTAGAGGGCACAATTTTTTTACCAAGATCATTTAGAGGCTTATACCACGTTCTGGTTTTTTCATTCCAGTGGGTGATTCAATATTCTTCTTCTATTTGATTCTTCTCACAAGGTCTATGCATAATGCAAAAATTAACATGCTTATAAGAAATAGTACTTTCAGAAGTTTGAGCATGTTTATTGCAATCATTAATAACATTTTCATTTTCCATGCAAGTGTGTTTAAAAGGTTCATGATGCATATCCCATTTTTCTTTAGGAGCATTAATATCGTAAGCAAATGCTCTATAGTATCTAACAAGAATTTGAGGATCAAGACCATATTTAGCACTAAGCTCTTGAAAATCGACAGTTTCAGCGAAAGACTTAATGCAATCATACTCATAGTTTATACCTGGTTCTTTACCTTTGTCGTTATCCCAATCTTCAGTATTGCTTTGAATTGTTTCAAGAAGATCCCACTTAGATTTGACCTTCTTACTTGTGAAGGATCCCTCTGAACAGGTATCTAGATAGTCCTTGTAATGTCCTGAAAGCCTTGCATAAAAATTATTGATAATAGTATTACTGGGGATCTCATGAATGGGACATTTGAGCATTAGTGACTTCAATCTCCCCAAAGATTCGACAATACTTTCTCCCTCATGAGGATGAAAATTATAAATATAGTTCCTATCTTTATGAATTTCATGAGGAGGATAAAATTTAGAGTAAAAGAGAGATTCAAGTTCCTTCCACTCTAAATGATGAGGATCATCTAGTAGCTCATACCACTCCCTTGCTTTGTCCCTAAGTGAGAAAGGGAATAGCTTCCTCTTAACTTGGTCCATTGAAATACCTGCACACTTGAACAACTCGCATAATTCATGTATAAAGAGTAAATGATCACTAGGATGGACAATTCCATCTCCAAAATAGCAGTTGTTCATAACACGTTCAACAATTTCAATAGGTATTTTAAAAGGGACACTTTCAGTATGTGGATTTAAAATATCACAAGTATCATTAGAATTACCACATATGGGAGATAAAGTATTATAAGAGAAAATTTTCTTCCCTAAAGCTGGGGAACTAAAAAGATCTTTCTCATAAAAACTAGCTTCCACAAGCTTAGAAGTTTCCATACCATTAGTAACAATGGTGTTCAAAAAATTCATACTAATAACATTGCTATTGGCATGCAAATAAAGCTCCATAGGTTTTTTAATTTTCTCTTCAAACACTTCATGTCCTAGCTCAAGATAAACACTATAAAGCTCACTAATTTTGTTGTTGTTTTACCATTAAGCCTAACTAGTGAGAACAAGAAACAAAAAGACAAAATTGCAGAATCTAAAGGAAATAACTTCGAGCACTCACACCGGAGGATGTGAGTACCTTTTACCTTACCTCCCCGGCAACGGCGCCAGAAAAGAGCTTTATGGCTTGCTGTTGCCGTGGGGTCACGTGTGTGAGTGCCTTTTTACCTTTCCTCCCCGACAACGGCGCTAGAAAAGAGCTTGATGTCTACACACTTCTATTATTGTAGACAGTGTTATCGCCATATTTTGGCCAAAGAAGGGGATGGGCCGTGATCAAGATGGGCTTGGAAGATGTGTATATTCAACGTGTTGTTGGATCGGCCTAGTGCGTGGATTTGGGCTAAATTGCCCGTGTATCTTGTATCATAGTAGGTTCCGTGTTAGTTTAGGTTCCGTTTCAGTTTAGGTAAAGATAGAGTTGTAGAGTTATTCTAAAAGTACACATTCTCCAGACTATAAATATGTACCTAAGGTTATTGAGAAAAAGAGGACAATCACGTTCACAACAAACACAATCTCGGCGCATCGCCACCCCTTGTTTCTAGGGTTTCTTTCGGGTAAGTGTCATGCTGCCTAGATCGCATCTTGCGATCTAGGCAGTATCTTTACTTATGCGTTATTTGGTGTTACTCGTACTGAAGCCTTTTTGATGGTGAGTAACACTACTATCGTAGATTTGTTGAGGCTAGCATCAGTGCTTTTCCGTTATAATTGTTTATGCTACCTCTAAGTTACCTCGCTACCTTTGCACCTCTTCCCAAGTGCAAGGGTAGCATATTGCTTAATCTTTATTTAGTTGATTCGATCTGTTATGGTTGTGCCTTGCTCACCAAGGTTTAGTTTGACATCTACGTAGTCAGGCCTTATAAACGGGTTGAACGATCCAGTGGTACGTAAGGACGTGGTTTGCTAGTTTTAGAGAAGTTGTTCCGGTAATTGACTTTACGTCGGTTGTTAGGCCTCCTCTAGGATTAGTTTTCTATCATCTTTTGTATCTACTAGGCTCAATTACGTGTAGGACGCTCCAGTTACGTGGTGAAATCATTAAACTGTCGTAGATCGATTTAACTTGTAGTGATCAAGCAAAACCCCATGTTATCATAACAATCTAATGTAGAACCATGGGATAATCGGCTCTAGGAGCCGATTCACGGAAACACAGGAGCCGTCACGGCTCGAATTTTACGATACTTGTTTACCATGCAGAAATCAATCGAGCAATCCTTCACCTTCCCGACCAGGTATAGGTCAGGTGGCACGCTCGAACCAAAGCCAGGCGTGCCGGAGTTTTGCGGGCCGTTGCCCGAGGGACCAGGGCCCACCAGCAGCTCTGGGAGCCTCCCGGCTCTTCGTGTTGCTCGTCGCTGCTCGCCGGTGAGTTTTGACAGGCAACACATTCTGGCACGCCCGGTGGGACGATTCAACAACATCTGCATCAACATCCGACGCTGAGATGGGGGGATGACTACCACTTACGACGATCTACCTGACGAGCACAAGGCCAAGTATGACGAGATCAAAGCTCTCTTCGAAGAAGACCTCATCGGCTCTTTCGAGAGGACCCGTAAGCATGGCATCAAGTGGAAGGGATTCTCGCCCGAGGGTGCTCTTGATGAGGTGGATCTGTCTGTTCCTTCAGAGGAGCGCACCAGAGCTCTGCGACAGGAAGTCAACTACATGGTGGCTCATTCTCTTCACCGCCATTCTGAGAGCCTGGTGAACGCTTTTGAGCGGATCGCAGTCGCGTAGTTCAGAGATCATGAAACATCGGATTCTCCGACGGGCCTGCCTGGGACTCACCAGGAGAAAGACCGCTCAGCAGAGCACCACCGCCATTCGCACTTGCAGCTCCGAGCCGCCAGGCAACCGCATGTCGCCTACAAGGTTGGAGGCGACCCAGAGATTGCCGCCTCGCTTGAACCACCTAAAGAGATCCCACACGGATATGTGTGCACTTACGTGCCGGACTGCAATAACCTGACACGCACCAACCAGATTGCAGCCGCAGGGATTTCCGCGGCAGGAGTTCCTGGAGCTGGGGTTTCAGTAGGCGTTCCTGGGGCAGCGATGCCCGGGGTGGACGCCGACAAGCAGGCATGGCTAGCCAAGTATGCCACTGGAACGAGTCATGAGAATCTAGCCCCTACAGCTCACACAGCGGAGCAAATCCGTACCATCCTGAGAGACCCGGTTCGCGTGCCAAAGAGAAGGACAATCGGCTATTCAAAGCCGTATCCCAATCAGTTTGATCTGATCCCGCTGCCTCCCAAGTATCGGCTCCCTGAGTTCTCAAGGTTCAGCGGATCGGAAGGATCGAGCTCGATCGAGCACGTGAGCCGATACCTGGCACAGTTGGGCGTGGTTTCAGCATCGGATCAGCTGCGCGTAAGGTTCTTCGCGCAATCGCTGACAGGACCAGCTTTTGGATGGTACACCTCGCTACCACCTGATTCGATTCAGACCTGGAAACAACTGGAAGACCAGTTCCACACTCAGTATCACTCAGAGGCTACCGAGGCTGGCATTGCAGACCTGGCGCAGGTACGGCAGAAGCGGGGAGAAACCGTAGCCGAGTATATCCAGCGCTTCAGGACCGTCAAGAACCGATGTTACTCAGCTCGTTTAACTGAGAAAGAAGCAGTCGAGCTAGCAGTGTTGGGTCTCTCAGCACCCATCAAGGACCTGGCTTTCCAGGTAGAGTACAACTCGTTGGCGCACATGGCCCAGAAGCTGACAATGTATGAACAGCGCCACCCTGAGTTGTACCAAGACAAAGTCAAACGTCCGATAGGCCTGGTCGATGCAGAAGAATATGATCCTACACAAGACCAGGAAGTGGCCATGGCCGAGTGGGCTCGAGGGGCAGATCCTGTATCCTGCAAATGGGTGAAACAGCAAGGGCCTGCAAAAGGGTTCGACTTCGATGTGAGCAAAGCCGAGCAGATATTCGATTTACTGCTAAAAGAGAAGCAGCTGAGGTTACCCGAAGGCCACAAAATACCTACGGCTCAGGAAATGCACGGGAGACCATACTGCAAGTGGCATCATTCGTTCACCCACACCACCAATGATTGCAAAGAGCTACGTCGCCAAATCCAAACGGCGATAGAACAAGGCCGTCTGATCCTTGGCGATTCGCCATGAAAGTGGACACAAACCCATTTCCGGCCAACATGGTAGAACTCGAAGCTCGCGAGGCGTCACCGATTTCTCGTTCGCGTTAATATGGCAGGTCCAGGTACCACCATGACACGCATAAGCGTGAAGGTGGTCGCTCTCGGGCAAAGAAAGAGAGGAGGCTAGTCCACGCGACCGCCCAGCCACAATGACAAAGCGGATTAACAGAGGAACAAGTGAGGAGAGTGCGATATCAGAAGCCACATTCCACGCATCTCCTTAACAAGTATGAGCGCCAGTATGACCAACGTCGCCGGCGCGACAGAGACGACGAGAGATATGAGCACCTTGCTAGGGGACCGTCAAAAGAAAAGGAAGGCGCAGACAAACATTGGGATTGTCCTTTCTTCAAGTATTGCTGGGACGCGGGAATGAGCCGATTGCCTACAGTCGACAACTGCCCGGAATGTGGTCAGCCGAGGGAGGATGCGGAGCCAGTTTCGGTGTTCCAACGTCTAGGGCCTCTCCCATCTCAGAGCCGTTACAGGGAGTCCACTCGAGCAAACGTCCTCGCGAAGCCAAGGGATGACAAAGAAGAAGACAGATATCACCGTCCAAGGTGGTGTCCCGACGGACTCAGACACACCCAAAAGCGCAGAGTGCAGCGGCTACGTAACTTGGAGGAAGCCGAAGCTCAATATCTCCACGCTTTAAAGAAAGCACGGCCTGATCTGGCCGTCAAAGTGAGGCAGACTTTGGAAACGGAAGATCGTCCGGGAAGGAAGGAGTGGCGCCCCAAACCGGTAAAAGCCGATGCAAAGACATCGGCTGGCACAAACATGGTGTTCATACTTCCGCCGTAATTTCGCGCCAAGAACCAATGAGCTACCGGTGGCACGATCATTGCGCCACACCGTTATCTTTGAGAAGCCACGTGAGAAGGGTTACAAACATCCGAAAGCCCTGTACCTCACGGGTTACATCAATGGGCAACTGTCGGCAAGATGTTGGTGGACACCGAGCGGCGATCAATATCATGCCATACTCCATGCTACGGCGTTTGGGACGCCCACGCAGATTTGATCGTAACCAACGTCACGTTAAGCGACTTCAACGGTCGACTTGAAACGCAAGGCGTCTTGAGCGTAGATCCGACTGGGCGTGAAAACCATCCCCACGTCATTCTTCGTCAGGACAAAAAAGCACTTACACGCCTTGCTAGGAAGGGATTGATTCACGCTAATTGCGCATTCCGTCCACAATGCACCGGTTCGATCCATTGGGACGGAGATGAAGTGGAGGTCATCCACGCAGATGATTCTATCGAGATCTCCATAGCTGGCATGAACGTCGGGAAGCGAAGACCAAGAGCCGATCTCGAATCGTCTAGACGGCTGTGAGCGTATTGAAGCTACAAAAACGGGTGAGGCTGGTCTTATCCATCGCCTTACAGAGTAGAAAAGCCCACGATCATCAGGGTACGGCCGATCTCGCGATCGCCACAAAAAATAAAAAGCAGCGATCGACAAGCGGCTCATGTAGTCGAAAGGCAGAGATGCTCTGCCACTGTAAAACAATAAGGTGTAAACCGTCCTTGACTAATGCAAGCAAAAAGGGGGCCGATTCAAGCAATCGGCCCAAATTATTTTTGTTATCCTCACCTACCGCTTGCCCTGTGTTTAGCATCGATTTGACAGGTGACGGGAAGCTAGGGTACGGGTTCACATCCGCTGATGAACTAGAAGAAATCGACATTGGTCCTGGGGATAAGCCACGACCAACATTTATCAGCAAGAAGTTAGATCCGAGTATGCGGGGCCCTATGATAGCCCTGTTGAAAAAATATCCATCGCTTCGCTTCGACTACACGAAATGCAGGTTAGACAGAGCATCATTGAGCATCGACTCCGCTTAAAGGATTTCGCCATTTCAGCAATGAGCACGACGATGAAGGCGAAATTCGGAAGAAGTCAAGAAGGAGGTCGAGAAAATGTTGATGCCAAGTTGATCAGCCATGCGGGTATGCCGAGTGGATTTCTAGTATCGCATCAGAGAAGAAGGATGGCCGTTGGCGTGTGGCCATAGATTTTCGGGATCTCAACAGAGCTACCCCAAAGGATGAGTATCCGATGCGTGGCGTAAACATTAATCAATGCAGCAGCTGGTCATAAGATTTTGAGCTTCATGGACGGCAATGCCGGTTACAACCAGATCTTTATGGCCCCAGAAGACATACACAAGACCGCATTCCGAGTCCCAGGGTCAGTGGGGTTATTTGAATATGTAGTCATGACGTTCGGACTGAAAAATGCCGGTGCCACGTACCAAAGGGCCATGAATTATATTTTCCATGATCTGATCGGCAAACTGGTGGAGATTTACATCGACGACGTGGTGGTCAAGTTCGCTTCAGCACGGACACGGACGATCTGCAACGGCGTCTGGACCGTACAAGAAAATTCGCTACGGATGAATCCAAAGAAGTGTGCCTTCGGTGACGGTCAGTTCTTGGGTTTTTGGTCCATGAACGGAATTGAAATCGGCCGAAAAGTCGAGGAGGCGAACAATGAAGCCACCCACCACGAAGAAAGAACTGCGATCCCTCATCGGCAAGATCAACTTCGTCGAAGATTCATCTCTAACTGTCGGGAAGGATAGAGCCGTTCATGGGACTAGTAAAATCAAATCGACGAGGAATTCACCGGGGCGAGAACAACGAGCCTTCGACGAGATCAAAGAATATCTGACAAAGCCGCCAGTGTTAGTTCCACCGCAGCCTGACAGGCCGTTCTACATTTACTTGTCAGTAGCTGACACGTCCATCGCCTCGGTGGTGGTGCAAGTTTATGATGGGCTGGAGCGAGTCGTCTTTTACATAAGCGAAGGATCTTTGGCCGACGAGACAAGGTACCCTGATATCGATAAGTTGTGCCTCTGCCTGTTTTTCACCTGCACAAAGCTGCGCCATATTTTGCTATCAGCAGAGATTGTCATCATATGCAAGTCAGACGTCATAAAGCACATGCTGTCGGCTCCTATGTTGAAAGGCCGACTGGGCAAATGGATGTTTGCATTATCGGAGTTTGACATCCGGTATCAACCCGCGAAAGCAGTTAAGGGACAAGCGTTGGCCGATCTTATCGCTGAAAGGATCAACACTAATATAGCAGCACTGCAGATCCGAGCGTGGGCTATGTTTTTCGATGGATCGGTTTGTGACAATGGGAGCGGCATCGGCATGCTACTCGTATCGCCCCGGGGGGCAACATTCTATTTCTCCATCAGGTTATCTGCCCCTCGCACCAACAACGTCGCTGAGTATGAGGCGATACGCAAGGGAATGGAGTTGCTCATCGAAGCTGGAGCAGAAGCAGTGGAAATTTTTGGGGACTCCAAGTTGGTGATTTCCCAGCTCACGGAGGACTACAAGTGCGAGAGCGAGTCCCTCTTCCCATTATGGCTGCACTGCCGCGAGCTGATGGCGCAATTCCGGTACATAAACTTCACTTGGATCCCACGATCGCAGAATACCGAGGCGAACGATCTTGCGCAGATGGCTTCAGGCTACAAGGACGTTGCAGAAGGAGCCGATGTTCAATTACTACAAGGACGTTGCGCAGATGGCTTCAGGCTACAAGGTACAGTTCCTGGAAGCAGACGACTGGAGAGCCGATATCTTCAATTACTTGAAGGATTCGGCTCGGGGGGCACCTAAACGGATAAGATACAAGGCCATGAAGTACGTGCTTATTGGGGATGACATGTTTTACAGGACTCTGGAAGGGCTATTGCTCAAATGCCTGGGGACAGCCGAGGCCAATCGGCTCCTACACGAGGTACACGAAGGCGCCTGTGGAACTCACCAATCAGCTCATAAGATGAAATGGTTGATCAGGCGATCAGGGTTTTATTGGCCCACCATGCTTGAGGACTGTTTCAAGTACTACAAAGGGTGTCAAGCATGCCAGAAATTTGGGAAAATTCAGACGGTACCCGCGTCAGCAATGAACCCCATCATCAAGCCTTGGCCATTTCGAGGTTGGGGCATGGACATGATCGGCAAAATCAATCCTCCATCAAGCAAAGGCCACATGTGGATTTTGGCCATCACTGACTACTTCACTAAATGGGTGGAGGCTGTCCCGATGAAGTCAGTAAACTCGAAGGATGTTATCAATTTTGTGAAAGAACATGTCATCCATAGATTCGAGATTCCCCAAACTATCACGACCGATGGAGGTTCGGTCTTCATTTCTCACGAGTTTAGAAAGTTCTGTGAGGACACGGGGATCAAGCTGATTAGATCATCTCCATACTATGCTCAAGCAAATGGGCAAGCTGAAGCATCCAACCAGAGCCTCATCAAACTGATCAAGAGAAAAGTCGATGAGCACCCTAGGCGTTGGCACGAGGTTTTGTCAGAGGCGTTATGGGCTTATCGCATGTCATGCCATGGAGCAATAAAAACCTCGCCATACCATCTAGTATATGGACAAGAAGCCGTACTACCCTGGGAAATTACGGCTGGATCGAGACGCGTCACTTTTCAGGACGATCTAACAACCGAAGAATACGCAGCCCTGATGAGTGACAGTGTGGAGGATTTAACCGAGCTCAGGCTATGGTCACTGGAGAAAATCAAAGAGAACAAGGCCAAGGTAGCTCGTGCATATAACAAGAAAGTGAGGCCAAAGGAGTTCCACGTTGGTGATCTAGTATGGGAAGCTGTGTTGCCATTGGGGACTAAGGATGCAACATATGGTAAATGATCTCCAAATTGGCACGGGCTGCAGGTCGATCAAGTTTTAAGAGGAAGCATACATGCTCGAGCAGGTGGATGGCGTAAAATTCCCGATGGCGGTCAACGGCCAACATCTCAAGAAATATTTCCCAAGCATGTGGGATGATGGACGATAAAATGGAGGCCGATACATGGAATCGGCCGAACAAAAAAAAAGATATAGGCGATGCACGGTCATCGACTCTAGAGGTTCACACGTTACAAACAGATGCGGTTTACATACGAGCTCATCAAGAAATGCCTCGAAGGCGTGGAGGGCGTCGGACACGATCCACCTCGGCGATCTCGGCCGTCATCTTCATCCTTACCCATCACTAGCTGCT
Organism: Avena longiglumis; assembly: GCA_030063025.1. Classification (NCBI taxonomy): domain Eukaryota; kingdom Viridiplantae; phylum Streptophyta; class Magnoliopsida; order Poales; family Poaceae; genus Avena; species Avena longiglumis. The sequence goes on from CP125973.1 coordinate 468,092,773, forward strand.
TGCTCGAGGCACGTATATGCCGGATCGGTCTTGATTGAGCTTTGAGGGCCTTCGCCTTGGGAACGGGCGATGGATTCTTCCTTGTCGCGGATGAGCTATTTAGTCACCCGGACCTTCTCCTCAAGATCTTCCAGCTCCTTTTTAAGGATGCGAGCTCGTGATCTTGACGGAGGTGTCGGTTTAGCATCCGAGACGCCTTTTCTCGTTAAGCTGACATCATGCGCAATATCGGCTTCAGCGGAAGTTGGGCGTGGCGCAGATTGATCCTTTCACGAGCTAACTTCACCGTGGCGAAGAAGGACAGATTTGTAATGGCCCAAAGCTTCACTTGCAATGCTCTTTGGAAGATGGTCCTGAATTTCGGAGAACGCTCTTCACTTCCTCGAACCCTCGATCAACTCCTCGATCGGGAGGACAAGAAGGTTTTAAGGCGCTGGAATTGAGGTAGAGCAACCCGGCTTGTGGTTCAACGTGGCAACAGAGGAGTTGGTTCGATGGATTCAGGTCGACGACGACAAACTGAAAGATCACAACTCTGGCAGCCGAAAAGCGTCGATGCATCCAAACGTGTAAGGATGAGCCGAAGAACCTAAACGTACCTCTCCTAAGATCGAGGATAGCCGATGAGGAGACCATTGGTTTGTGTGTGGTTCTTTGGAGGCTTGGCGAGTAGTAGCCGTTTCATCCGCACCTTGGGATTCCCGGATCCGGCGTCGGCCTTGGCTTTCCCATCGTAATGTCGGTCGCATGAAAGGTGTTCTTAGCGGTGTAAATAACGATAAATCGGAGACAAAAAGGGTGGTGATTTTGAAACCTCGACTCGACGAAGAAGCTTGTAGTCCTTTGCAAGTTCTCTTGGGACCCTTGATTGGCCCGCCTCGTGGCCTCGGCGGCGAGTTCGAGCCGACCTTTTCCTAGAAGCCGATGGTGGTGAATCTGGGCCTAGTTCTCCTCGATTGGTCTGGGCATCCTCAATGGAGGTGTCTTCGACGGAAGCCTGTAAAGGAGGAGAATCAGTAATCGCGAGCATGTCTGCAAGAATGGAAGAATGATCGGGATCGACCAAGGCCTGAATTAGCTTACATGCGAGTCTGCGGAAGTGCTCGGCGCCTCAAAGTCTTCCTAGCAGCTACCTTCCTCACCATCGTTCGGTTTTAGTCGAACTCGAGGCGGTGACTTAGGAGCTGCTGGTTTCTTGGAAGCCGATTGTGGGGTTATCAAGTTTACGCATTATGACCTTTTTCGAGGTGGCGAGTCTTTGCGAAAAGAACCAGAACCCACGAGCTGGCGGGAAGAACTCGAAGGGAGCCATCGCTGCGTAGGCTCGGGGCCATCTTGTTGCTGCAAAGAGAAAGAGTGGATTAATAAAAGGATCAATTGCGTGCATCAAGAAAATTTGCAAGTAGTGGTACCGGTCCACGGGATGTCATAGTCGACATCGATGTTTTGAACGGTCCTGTGGCTCTCCCGAAGACGTGAGTCTTCCACGACCACCAGTCTTCAAAGCCATCGGTTGATGAGGCAAAGGTGAGGTCGTTGGGAATTGGGATGGTCGAGCATCAAAGAAGGAATAACACCTTTGGTGGTGAGAGGATCGGCTCTGCTCTCCGTAAGGTGATGGAGAAAGAAGTGGGAGCTACTTGTCCAAGGTCAATTGGCGAGCCACTACGACCGGTGGTAGAATTCATACCAGGCTTGATTATTACATTGGACGTACTCATGCCAACTGGAAGGAAACAGGGACGAATCACGGTGGAAAAGAGCTGCCGAGTGCTGGTATCATCGGCAAAATTATCCAGCCTGAAGGAGAGTGGATTTTCAAAGTGTTCTGATTCCTCCATGTAAGGGAAGAAGGTAGGGTTGTCCAGGCCTTGGAAGAAAGTGCTGAACCACTTAGATGCCTCCTGAGAGGTCAGTTTACTGCCTGGCAATCGATACAAAGCTTGGCCATAGCTGGTGCATCGGATCTGCTTCCCTTTCACATCTGGAAAGGTGCGGCTCGCCAAAAGGGGGAAGTTTGGGATGTGATTTTGGAAATACAGCTGAGCCCATAGCTGAATAAACCACCAAGGACCACCTGTTTTAAGCGCTATGCCGAGAACGACAGCAGACATCAATTGGAGGTATCGATAGACTTCTCCAAGAAACAATTTGCCGAGGCCAAGTTGAGTACCTTTGGCCAGTTCATGGGCTAAGGAGAGATAGTTTTTGGTTGGAGCAAGGGAAGGGCCACATAAGATGAAATGCTCTAGCCAGAAGTTGAGAAAGGTTGTATGTTCTTTCTCTGAAACAGGGCCCTTTGTTTTCATATGGCGTTGGAGATAAGCACCCCAACTTGTACAGTCTGTTTTGGAAGACAGTTTGTAGGGGGACCTGGTCGGTTTGAAAGCGGAGGCTGGGTGATGTAACATCCGGACCAGTGATCATCACCACGTCTAGCAAGGTTGGTGACATAGGGCCATGGCGAACATAAAGCGATTGAGCGTCGACGAGTAGCCGATGGTTTTGAGAAGATTCGTGTTTATCAAGAGGAGACAACGATAGATGCAAGGCATCGGCTATTCCCAAAGTTTCCCATTGGGATTGGTAAGCTCTAGCTACCCTCTTGAACCAAGAAACCCAATGTTCAGGGGATTAGGCCAGGCTCATGGCGATCGGCCCAAGAGTTCAGATCTAGGTCTTGGCTTACGAAGGATTCTATTTTCGCAAGAAATCGGATGGGCAGGACTAGAATCATGCGAGGGCCAAGACGAGAGAATTTGGGAGAGAAGGATGCGGCGAGAATGTCTGAAACCTAGAAAGTTTAATGGTGGAATAAAGGCATTAATTCAGGTGTTCGCCATTAAGTTCTAACATTGCGTTCAGACTGCGAGGGGTAGGCGTACCTTCAGACCGGAGACCTCTGGATTGGTGTTGGACGATTCTGCCATCTGGTTTGCCGGCGGAGATGGATCTATGCAGATTAAGGATTGAGGGTTCTTGTTGCTGTGAGCTCGATCTGGTCGGTGGGCAGTTGGGGATCTAGGTCGCCCTTTTTGAAGAGAGTCGCAGGTTACCGTTTGAAACTAAGAACTGGCCGTTTAGGTTTGCCTAAGTATGCGACTGAGTTGACCTTGTCAACGATTTCGGGAAAGCCGATGTGCATCGTCTCTTTGAGTTATAGCTTGGTTGACTGTGAGAACGTAACAAGGTAAAAGCCGATATGTTGCTATCGGCTCCTGGAGCATCGACTTATTTGTGTTATCGACAAAATTGGGGCGGAAAGACAATCTGCGAGAAACGGATTTTTCATTCATTCATTCAAAAGCAGATTGCTTACAAGCGGTGATGGATTACAAAGGAGCCTACTACTACTACTACTACTGGTTCCTAATCTAGGCCGAGGTCGTCTGCGCTCCGTCGCCCGCCGTCTTGTTCGCTATCCTCGGTCGCTGCTTGCCGTCTTCACTTCTTCTTTGAAGAAGCCAGCGAGGGCCTCCTCTCATCGTCCTCGGTGTCTTCATCGGACCCGGCACGGAAGCGCTTCGTCGGCGGGTATTCATCGGAGGAGGTGTCCTCCTCCGATTCCTCCTCCTCGTCGGAGGACTCGACGCCGTCCCAAGACCAGGCGTCGTCGCTGCTCTCCGCCTCCAGTTTCCCGTTAACGAGGAACTGTAGGCTCTCCTCACCGTCAGTCAGGGACGCATCGTCCTCCGACCAGACGGCGAAATCCCAGTCCCTTTCGTCCCACCATTGTGGGGCGAAAGTACTGTACGCCGCCGTGGGCGGGTGCTCTGGCGTTGGCTCTCGATCACCGATCTTTGTTGGGCGTGGGAGGACAGGCGAGGGAAGGCGGAGGAGGCCATGGCGGAGAAAGAGGGTTTTTCGCGGAGGAAGAAGGGTTTTCTCTGGAAGAAGATGGGGCTATGAACTGCTCGAGGCGAATTTAAATAAGGGAATAGTGGAGAGACGGTTCAATCAGTAGCGGTTTCCCAGATTACCGCCAAAATCGTCAAATCATGCAATCATGGAGGAGTTGAGAAGACAGGCATCATGATGAGGGGGCGTGGCGATTACATTACTGCTCGCGCCAACGCGCAACCCGATACAAAAAAAAGAGGGAAGGAAAAATATATATCCAGAGTGGTTTTGGAATTATCATTGCCAAAACCAGGGGGGCATGTGTTATCGCCATATTTTGGCCAAAGAAGGGGATGGGCCGTGATCAAGATGGGCTTGGAAGATGTGTATATTCAACGTGTTGTTGGATCGGCCTAGTGCGTGGATTTGGGCTAAATTTCCCGTGTATCTTGTATCATAGTAGGTTCCGTGTTAGTTTAGGTTCCGTTTCAGTTTAGGTAAAGATAGAGTTTTAGAGTTATTCTAAAAGTACACATTCTCCGGACTATAAATATGTACCTAAGGTTATTGAGAAAAAGAGGACAATCACGTTCACAACAAACACAATCTCGGCGCATCGCCACCCCTTGTTTCTAGGGTTTCTTTCGGGTAAGTGTCATGCTGCCTAGATCGCATCTTGCGATCTAGGCAGTATCTTTACTTATGCGTTATTTGGTGTTACTCGTACTGAAGCCTTTTTGATGGCGAGTAACACTACTATCGTAGATTTGTTGAGGCTAGCATCAGTGCTTTTCCATTATAATTGTTTATGCTACCTCTAAGTTACCTCGCTACCTTTGCACCTCTTCCCAAGTGCAAGGGTAGCATCTTGCTTAATATTTATTTAGTTGATTCGATCTATTATGGTTGTGCCTTGCTCGCCAAGGTTCAGTTTGACATCTACGTGTCGGGCCTTATAAACGGGTTGAACGATCCGATTATGCGTAAGGGCGTGGTTTTCTAGTTTTAGAGAAGTTGTTCGGTAATTGACTTTACGTCGGTTGTTAGGCCTCCTCTAGGATTAGTTTTCTATCATCTTTTGTATCTACTAGGCTCAATTACGTGTAGGACGCTCTCGATTCGTGGTGAAAACATTAAACTGTGAGATCGATTTAACTTGTAGTGATCAAAAACCCCATGTTATCATAACAATCTAATGTAGAACCATGGGATAATCGGCTCTAGGATTCGCCGAAACTTCAGGAGCCGGTCACGGCTCGAATTTTACGATACTTGTTTACCATGCAGAAATCAATCGAGCAATCCTTCACCTTCTGACCGGTATAGGTCAGGTGGCATCTCGAACCAAAGCCGGGCGTGTCGGAGTTTCTTGCCGTTGCCCAAGGAACCAGGGCCCACCAGCAGTTCTGGGAGCCTCCCGGCTCTTCGTGTTGCTCGTCGCCGCTCGCCGGTGAGTTTTGACAGGCAACAGACAGTTATTGGGCCTCCAAGTGCAAAGGTTTGTAGAACAGCAACAAGTTTCCCTTAAGTGGATCACCCAAGGTTTATCGAACTCAGGGAGGAAGTGGTCAACGGTATTCCCTCTCAAGCAACCCTGCATTCAAGATACAAGAAGTCTCTTGTGTCCCCAACACACCCAATACACTTGTCAGGTGTATAGGTGCACTAGTTCGGCGAAGAGATAGTGAAATACAAGTGGTAACCGTGCTAGAAAATAGCTGATGGCATGGAGAAAAAGACTAAAAGCAAAAGGATGGAAGCAAGCAAACATGCAATAGATCTAGATGCAAACAGTGTTTCAATGTTTAGAAACAAGGCCTATGGATCATACTTTCACTAGTGAACACTCTATCATATAAATATCCTCTCTTCATGATACTACTCTTAACTACTCTCCGGTTGGACACTCTAATCCAAGGTAGGGCTATAACAACACACCTCAAAGTCCGCCTTCCCCAATCTAGATAACCCCACACTATCACCTTGAGCGCTAGATGGTTCCGACAAACACCACAATTTCATAGAGACATCCAACTCCAAATATAACTCATAACAAATATTCAATCTAGCCAAAGTGCCACACACGGTATGCTCGCTGTCACTTTCACACACGTGGGGAAAAGCATAGATCTATTAAAGCACAAAGAGTATTTATGTAGAATCAAGCCTAAGTGCCACCATGGCGTGCATGCTGTCACTTTCACACACATGGGGAGAGCAGAGATCTATTGAAGCACTTGAGTAGCAAGGTAGATCTACTCTATTACAAAGCTCATGACCACAAGATCATGCATAGAGAGAGAGATGAACACATAGCTACCGGTAGAGCCCTTAGCCTCGAGGAAGAACTACTCCCTCCTCATCATGGGAATCAGCAACGGTGATGGAGATGGTGGTGGAGATCGATGGAGATGGCCCGGGGGCACTTCCCCGTCTCGGCAGGGTGCCGGAACAGAGACTTTCTATCCCCCGAATCTCCCCTTCGATGGAGGCGGCGCTACAGAGATTTTCGTGGATTTCTTCTAGATGCCCTAGGTTTTTTTTGGTTAGAGGATTCTTATAGGCGCAGGAATCAAGGTCGGTGGGGGTCCAGGGGGCCCACACCCCCTGTGGGCGCCCCTAGGGCTTGCCCGCTCCTAGGGGGGTTCGGCCACCCTGTGGCCCCCCTCCGGCTCGGCTTCATGGTTCCGTGTTGCTCCAGGAAAAATAATAACTTTGGCTTTTGTCTCGTCCAATTCCGAGAATATCGATTTTCTGCCTTTCTGGAACCAAAAACAGAAGAAAACAGGCAACTGGCACTGTGGCAACTTGTTAATAGGCTAGTTCCAGAAAAGATATAAAAACACCTCAAAGTATAGACAAAGCAAAGCAAAGTAGATACAAAACAAGCATGGAGCATAAAAAATTATAGATACATTTCCGACATATCACCAACTTACTACAACGAACAACGAACCGACGACACAAGGAGCACAACGCCATAAAGAAGACCCGCCAACCGGACAACCTAAAAAAGATCATCAAGCTTTCCTTATTACGCCTCTATTTCCTCTTTTGCTCCTGAGAAATACCTTCCCGAGAGACTTCTCCACCTTCCTGATTATTTCCTTCGAAGCCGTCCCCGCCAAGACGCAAGCAATATCTTTGCCATATCTAGGACATGCCGGCTCTAAAGTGGCGAGAAGGTCGCCAAGCTCTTTAGCAAATAGAGCCTCAGAACTATCCGACAATACTCCTCCAATATCCATGGAGGCAGGCAAATGAGGTGGCGAGGGTGTCGTGTGTAACACCCTCAGAATCGGACCTATGCAAGTTTTAGCGAAACCCGCCAAACCCGCATAGAAACGATTCAAAGGTGCCCACCAGGCACTTTCGTGCGGGTGGAAAACGAAGTAATAACATTACACAACAGTCCTCAATGGGACCCAGAAGCAGATATATATATATAACGACTCCATGAGTCAAGAATACGAATATAATATACAAGATCCAAATCACCTTGAAAGCGGTAGGCGTCCGACTACGGACAAGAAGAAAATGGGGCTAAGAGCCTGCAGAATAACCAATGGCGTCCATAACCCTGCTGTGCCAAGCCGAAGGGTAACCACTTAACGGCGTCGATCTCAAAACCTGCTTAAACAAAAGGGGTGCCGACAAAGGGCAAAGGAAAAAGAGGAGCGTCAGTACTGAGGCCAGTACACGGCGAGGCTAGCATTCGGCGGTCCTCGCCTACATAGGTATGGTGGACTGAAGCGGCAACGGCAGCATGCTCTAAACAACCTATAGAGACTCGATACAACTGGCGGCAATCAGAGAGGGGTAAGAAGGACCTATGCGGATCCAACCTGATACTATCATCAAACAAACCCATCCTGGCGTTTCCCCCTCGAGACCAAACGAGGAAGTCAACCGAGGAACTCACACAGTTGGCAGTTTTACTTATTCAGTTATCGTTGCGGCAATTACTAGTCAGGTTTAGATAATCATCCTGATAAAGTAAGCAGTGGGCACTTTTAGTTAACCATTCCATGATAGTTGCAACTCTTACTAGTCAGACACAATTAGCATGAGACAACCCCAAAACCCAGCAGTTGTTGGTACTTTTATTTAGCCATTCCGTTGTAGTGAAGCTGATTACTAATCATATCGGATACAAGTCAATTTATAACAGTAACTTTAGTTATAGTTGTCTATGATCAAGCACTGTGCTCCAAGTCGTCCATAACCGCGGACACGGCTTCTCGAAAAGATTTAACCCTGTAGGGGTGCACCAAAGTATCCACAGGCACTTCGACCCTTTTGCGGATCGTTAACATACACCCATCGGTATGTCGGCGGGGCCTAAGTCATGACGTTCGGACCCAAAGCAAGCACGGGGCCACCCACTAAGTACACTTAGCGAAGTCGGCGGTCTCGAGACGGACTTAGGGTTTTGCGACAATGGTCAGAACGACAAGATCCCCAATCGGGACCTCGATACCGTGAAAACATTCCGCTTACCTAAACAAAGACAGGTGCTCCTCGCACAAACGTAAATAAAGCAGTAAAGCATGGCATAAGTACAGGATAGTAAATAAAACCTCAAACTAGTTTGTGGCCCCCATTACAATACTTTGAAATCAGTAATAATCAATGGGGGGCCCATATCTCCCCACCTGTGGTTAGCGCGCTCGATCTCGGAACAGGTGTCAAGAACTCGGGTCCTACGGGACACAAGTGGGCGGTCGGAAACCAAAACTTACCTATCACCCACCGATGCCTCTGCTTAATTCAATTTTAGTTGTTAAACAGTAATTAAAGTGAACGATAAGTAAAACCATGATCATCTCCAACATCAACATGCGGCAATCCTCCAACAATTGTGGTACTTGACGACAAGCAAAACACTTGAGCAAGCGACTACGACACGCGGGTCCAACTATCTACCAAACAACAGGTAATAGGATGTGTCCAAGGCTATATATGGGTGCAAGGGATATCACGGGTACGAAAACTAGAGCATCGCAACACAGATAGCAATAGATCAACAGGAGGGAATAAATACTATGAAAGTAAGATAGGTAGAAAGGGGGAGATGCTCGCCTGAAAACATTGTCGAAGGGTTCATCCGAAGATCGGGTCGACACTCGCATCAACTCAACGGCTTTATCCGCGAAGAAGCAAAACACTAGAATGAACACCGGATGCAATATTTAAGATTACGGCAGAAGATCGGGCATGGTGCATGAATGATGTATGGCATGGCAAAGATGCGATGCAATTAGGTCATATTAAGCGGAACCGGGGTCCCGACAATTAATTAAACGGTTCAAGTTATTTAGAATCCCCCGCAAATTAAATGTTGTTTAACAAGGCAGAAGATAGTACCGGGTTCGCTACACAAGTTTAAATGAGGCCAATATGAGACTAGGTTTGCCCGCATATGGGCCCCATATTTACTTAGAGGTGAATCGGCATAAGGCCCCCAAACCACATGACAAATATGCATGCGAGTATGACAATTCAATATGCAACAAGTTGTTATTATATTATAAAATAGGGTTCTCGGAAAGGGGTTCACACATTAGGGTGGTCTCGACGAACTTGGGGTTCCGGGGTTCGGGGTCGGTCTCAGGTCCAGGGTTCGACGGGTTAGGTCTCGGATAACGGGGTAGGTCTTGGCGCATCCGGGGCCTTCGGGTCATGTTGTCGGTCATGGCGTTCGGTATGAAGTACTAACCGCGTCAATGGCGGTGTCCGGGTGAAGCACTCGGCGTTCTCGAGGGAGTACTTGTCGTTCCGGCGGTAGATCTTGTTGGTCAGTAGGCGTACTCGAGGTCGATGGCGAACTTTTCCGGTACCGGGGTCGCGGTGCCTCAGGGTACCGATTGTAGATCTTGGCGTTCAGGGTCTTGGTGTCCGACGGGTTCGGGCGCGGGATCGGTCTTCGGTTTCCGTGAGGAAGATCTTGGTTCATCGGTCGTCTTAGAAGGTCTTGGATTCCGTGGCGATCTTCGAACGGTCTTGACATCCGTGAAGGAGTACATGGAGACGATGCCGGGTTCGAAGGGTCATGGCGATCCAAGATGGAGGTATTGGCGTCTTGGTCGCAGGAAGAGGCGCCGGGCCGACAATGACTTCGCGACAAGGACCGGCGCACCTTTGTTTGACACGGCACCACGGCTCAAGGGCGTCACGGGGACCTTGCTTCGGCAGAGGCGCCACCGGGAAGCTTTTCCGAGCTGAAGGGCCGGCTTGAGGAGGGAGGCGGAGCGGCGAGGAGCCCAGCAGGCGGACGAACTCTGGCCGGAGGCAGGCGATAGAGCCGGAGAGGGGCGGAGGCCCAGCCGGAATGAGGCGGCAGCAGCGGCTGAGCGGAGGCTCTGCCGGTGTGGGAGGGCCGGCGGGGAGGCCAAGGCGGCGGGGCTTAGGGCAGTGAGGAGCATGCTGTGTCAGGGAGGCGGAGGGCGGTGGAGAGGAAGCCGTGGTGGCGGAGGAGGGGAGAGGGAAGGGAAGGGCGTGGGCGGCGGGGGGTGGGCGTGCGGTTGGGAGAGAGAGTGTGAGGCCGAGTGGGGTGTGGGGCTGGCGTGGTGTGGGTTGGTGGGAGTGTGTGTGGGTGTGTGGGCAGGTAGAGAGAGGGGGAGAGAGATGAGGGTGAGGTGGCAACATCTGGTTGGTTGGGGGATAGGGAGAGGGCGAGGTGGCACATGGTGATTGGCCAGGGTGAGGTGGCCAAAGGGGTGTGGGTTAGTTTGTTGGTAGCTTTAGGATTTAGAGAGGCTGTTTTAGGTGGCCCGATTAATTCCGGGGGTGGTCGTTCGGGTCGTTCGGCCCGTTCAACTGCCCCACTAAAAAAAATATTTTATTTGATTCTAAATGCACCATTTGCAAACCGATAGCAGGCAAACAAAAATATTCCGGAGACCCGGGGTTTTATATTTGATTAAAGATGGGGCGTTTTAGAAAACAAAACGGGCTTTGCGAAATAGTTTTTGACAAACAACATATGATGATGACGATGCAATGCACAAAAACAACGCGATTTTCTAGTAGTGGTTTTGCGGGATGCCACAATTCGACACCACTAACAATGGATCTCGCCCTCGAGATCCGCCTCATGGTACCGGAAGGAAGATTGGCGGTCTGCGTCTTCTCGCTTCGTGTAGATCTTCGCGACACCACTAACGAGGGTCGTTGTCCGTGATCGTCGAGAGAACACTCCGGAAACAAAAGGTCGGAGGCAGAGGTATCAACAAATAAAGCCACCTCTAACTTCGATGGAAGGAGGGAACCGATGCATTCTCATCCACTTCAATGTACAAAAGCGAATAGAAGGGGTAGTCGGCATGGGGGCCAATCCATCACGCACCCAAACTATTACTCTGCACAATCAGTGGAAAAGCGTGCAACCATTCTCGGAATCAGATTGAAGATCTCGACAAGCGAGGTTCGGAAGCAAAGGAGTGATGCAGACTCTGCATCGGATCCGGCGTAGATGATGTCGTCGCGTCGGAAAACACCGGATAGCGCAAACAAGGAACAAGACGGATACCACAGCAGACGGATCACTCAGATAGCATGAAGACCAGATGTAGCAACACCGTTACACAAGGAGGAAGCGAAACCCTGAAGGTACGACGGAAACCCAACCACGAGAAATCCTAGACTTGAAGAAAGGTAAGAGAGTGGATTCAAAACGCGTAGAGGTAAGAGGAGAATAGCAGAGGGGTAAGGAGTAAAATCAGACCTAATCAGAACTATCCAACCGATTTTGCAAAATAGTTTTGACACTCTACTGCGGCGTTAGCTAGGTTATCCTCTGATTTGGACTTGTGGTATCGCAATCATGCGCTCGATACCACTCTGTAACACCTCGAATCGGACCTATGCAAGTTTTAGCGAAACCGCCAAACCCGCAGAAAGCGATTCAAAGGTGCCACCAGCACTTTCGTGGTGGAAAAGCGAAGTAATAACATTACACAACAGTCCTCGATGGGACCCACGTAGCAGATATATATATGGCGACTCCATGAGTCAAGAATACGATATAATATATACAAGATCCAAATCACCTTGAAAAGCGGTAGAGCGTCGACTACGGACAAGAAGCAAATGGGGCTAAGAGCCTGCAGAATAACCAATGGCGTCCATAACCCTGCGAGCCAAGCCGGAAGGGTAACCACTAACGGCGTCGATCTCAAAACCTGCTTAAACAAAAGGGGTGCCGACAAAGGCAAAGGAAAAGAGGCGTCGATCTTGAGGCGAAGCACGGCGAGGCTAGCATTCGCGGTCCTCGCCTACATAGGTATGGTGGATCAAGCGGCAAAGATGCTCTAAACAACCTATAGAGACTCGATACAATCATGGCGGCAATCGAGAGGGTAAGAAGGACCTATCGGATCCAACTCGATACTATCATCAAACAAACCCATCTCCGGCGTTTCTCGAGACTAAACGAGGAAGTCAACCGAGGAACTCACACAGTTGGCAGTTTTACTTATTCGGTTATAGTTGCGGCACTTTACTAGTCAGGTTTAGATATTCATCCTGATAAAGATAAGCAGTGGGCACTTTTAGTTAACCATTCCATGATAGTTGCAACTCTTACTAGTCAGACACAAGTAGCATGTGACAACCCCAACACCCAGCAGTTGTTGGTACTTTTATTTAGCCATTCCGTTGTAGTGAAGCTGATTACTAGTCAAAACGAATTCAAGTCAATTTATAACAATAAACTTTAATTATAGTTGTCTATGATCAACCTTGTGCTCCAAGTCGTCCATAACCATGGACACGGCTTCTCGAAAAGATTTAACCTCAGAGGGTGCACCAAAGTATCCACAGCACTTGACCCTTTTGCGGATCGTTAACATACACCCATCGGTATGTCGCGGGGCCTAAGTCATGACGTTCCGCACCAAAGCAAGCACGGGCCACCCACTAAGTACACCACGCGAAGTCGGCCGGTCTCCGAGACGGACTTAGGGTTTGCGACAATGGCTGTAAACGACAGCAGATCCCCAATCGGGGACTGTCGATACCGTGAAAACATTCCGCTTACCTAAACAGTACAGGGTGCTCCTCTCACAAACGTAAATAAAGCGGTAAACATGGCATAAGTACAGGATAGTAAATAAAACCTCAAACTAGTTTGTGGCCCCCAGTACAATACTTTGAAATCAGGTAATAATCAATGGGGGCCCATATCTCCCCACCTGTGGTTAGCGCTCGATCTCGGAACAGTGTCAAGAACTCGGGTCCCAGGACACAAGTGGGCGATCGGAAACCAAAACTTACCTATCACCCACGATGCCTGCTTAATTCAATTTTAGTTGTTAAAGCGTAATTAAAGTGAGCGATAAGTAAAACCATGATCATCTCCAACATCAACATGCGGCAATCCTCCAACAATTGTGGTACTTGACGACAAGCAAAACACTTGAGCAAGCGAGCGACTACGACACATGGTCCAACTATCTACCAAACAACGGTAATAGGATGTGTCCAAGGCTATATATGGGTGCAAGGGATATCACGATGCGAAAACTAGAGCATCGCAACACGTATAGCAATAGATCAACAGAGGAATAAATACTATGAAAGTAAGATAGGTAGAAAGGGGAGATGCTGCTTTGAAAACATTGTCGAAGGGTTCATCCGAAGATCGGGTCGACACTCGCATCAACTCAACGGCTTTATCCGCGAAGAAGCAAAACACTAGAATGAACACCGGATGCAATATTTAAGATTACGGCAGAAGATCGGGCATGGTGCATGAATGATGTATGGCATGGCAAAGATGCGATGCAATTAGGTCATATTAAGCGGAACCGGGGTCCCGACAATTAATTAAACGGTTCAAGTTATTTAGAATCCCCCGCAAATTAAATGTTGTTTAACAAGGCAGAAGATAGTACCGGGTTCGCTACACAAGTTTAAATGAGGCCAATATGAGACTAGGTTTGCCCGCATATGGGCCCCATATTTACTTAGAGGTGAATCGGCATAAGGCCCCCAAACCACATGACAAATATGCATGCGAGTATGACAATTCAATATGCAACAAGTTGTTATTATATTATAAAATAGGGTTCTCGGAAAGGGGTTCACACATTAGGGTGGTCTCGACGAACTTGGGGTTCCGGGGTTCGGGGTCGGTCTCAGGTCCAGGGTTCGACGGGTTAGGTCTCGGATAACGGGGTAGGTCTTGGCGCATCCGGGGCCTTCGGGTCATGTTGTCGGTCATGGCGTTCGGTATGAAGTACTCGTCGCGTCGGGGTCGCGGTGTCCGGGGTGAAGCACTCGGCGTTCTCGAGGGAGTACTTGTCGTTCCGGCGGTAGATCTTGTTGGTCCGTGTAGGCGTACTCGAGGTCGATGGCGAACTTTTCCGGTACCGGGGTCGCGGTGCCTCAGGGTACCGATTGTAGATCTTGGCGTTTCCGAGGGTCTTGGTGTCCGACGGGGTTCGGGCGCGCCGGGATCGGTCTTCGGTTTCCGTGAGGAAGATCTTGGTTCATCGGGTCCGTGCCGAAGGTCTTGGATTCCCGTGGCGACGATCTTCGGGAACGGGGTCTTGACATCCGTGAAGGAGTACATGGAGACGATGCCGGGCTTCGCGAAGGGGTCATGGCGATCCAAGATGGAGGTATTGGCGTCTTCGGGTCGCAGGAAGAGGCAGCGCCGGGCCGACAGCGACTCGCGACAAGGGACTGGCTGCACCTTTGTTTGACACGGCACCACGGCTCAAGGGCGTCACGGGGCGGACCTGCTCTTGGCAGAGGCGCCAGCGACCGGGAAGCGCTTTCCGAGCCAGAGGGCCCGATGCGGGATGGGGCAGGAGGGCGACGGCGGCGTCGGGGCGAGGGTCTCACGACGCGGAGGGAGGGCGCGCAGCAGGAGCTCATGGGAGGAGCCCAGCTGGGCGACGGCGGCTGGCCGGAGGCGAGGCGGCCGGAGAGGCGATGGGCGCCGAGGGTCAGCGAGCAGGGGCGAGGCGGCCGAGCGAGGCAGGCGCAGGGCCGGAGGAGCCACGGACGCTGCTGGGCGAGGGAGAGGCGCAGAGGCGGCGGCCCAAAGCAGAGGCGAGGCGGCTCTGTGGCGGGAGAGGCCGACGGGAGGCCAGCAGAAGCGGGCTTGGGGCGGTGAGGAGCAAAGGGTGGCGAGGTCAGCAGAGGAGAGAGAAAGCGGCGACGGCGGATGGAGGCGGCGGTGGAGAAGGGAAACGCCGGCGGCTAGCGCGGGAGGCGAAGGAGGAGCGGTAGCGGGCGGTGGAGGCGGGAAGGGGAGCCGGCGTGCGGGAGGGCGGAGAGGAGCTCAGGGGAGGTCGCGTGCGGTCGGGGGAAGGAAAGGGGAGAGGGAGGAAGAAGAACAGGGACCGGTCGGGTGCGTGGTGGGGCCAGGGCCAGGGGGCTGGAGCGTGTCGGTTGGGAGAGGGTGAGGCTGAGCGTGCGTGTGGGGTGGGGTGTGTGGCCTGTGTTGAGTTGGCAGAGTGTGAGGCTGAGTGGGGCCCAGGCGCGGGCTGGCGTGGTGTGGGTTGGTGGGAGTGTGTGTGGGTGTGTGGGCAGGTAGAGAGAGGGGGAGAGAGATGAGGGTGAGGTGGCAACATCTGGTTGGTTGGGGGATAGGGAGAGGGCGAGGTGGCACATGGTGATTGGCCAGGGTGAGGTGGCCAAAGGGGTGTGGGTTAGTTTGTTGGTAGCTTTAGGATTTAGAGAGGCTGTTTTAGGTGGCCCGATTAATTACCCGGGTGGTCGTCGTTTCGGCCTGCTCAATCGCCCCACTAAAAAAAAATATATTTTTTATTTGATTCTAAATGCACCATTTGCAAACCGATAGCAGGCAAACAAAAATATTCCGGAGACCCGGGGTTTGATATTTGATTAAAGATGGAGCGTTTTAGAAAACAAAACGGGCTTTGCGAAATAGTTTTTGACAAACAACATATGATGATGACGATGCAATGCACAAAAACAACGCGATTTTCTAGTAGTGGTTTTGCGGGATGCCACATCGTGGCCACCACCAAGGCCTCAAATGAGTCCCCACACAACTGAAGCTCGGGAGTGATATGCAACATCGGTGCCATGATCCCATCCATGCCCTCGCCCTCAAAAGCATTCGACACATCAGGCTGCGGTGACGGGCAGGGGCTACTATGAGGAGAGAAACAACCAT
This sequence comes from Avena longiglumis, assembly GCA_030063025.1. Classification (NCBI taxonomy): domain Eukaryota; kingdom Viridiplantae; phylum Streptophyta; class Magnoliopsida; order Poales; family Poaceae; genus Avena; species Avena longiglumis. The sequence goes on from CP125973.1 coordinate 468,108,767, forward strand.
AGAGATGTTCTCCCTCAACCACAGACGACTTCTGCTCAGACGATTCAAGAGGAAACGAAGCCTGGCCAGGAGCAACGGCCATGCCACCAGAAGTACACACCTCCGCCGGCTCCGAAGAATCACCAACACGCGCTAGCAACATCTTGAGTGTTGCCACCTCTTCACGAAGGGGGCGAGACACCTCCTCAACACGGACTTCGACCAGCTGAAGGAGCTCCAAGCGCATCAATGCAACCTGGGACTGAAACAGAGAGTCCAAACTGGCGTTGACATTGAACTCCTCACAACACCTATGAGAGGGTCTCGGCGGCACCGTTGCGTGCAACGACGAGTGGCCCATGACCGCAGCCCAACTCTGGGACGACGAGGCGGAGAGCGGCTCCGATGGCAAGGAACACGAGTGTTCGGAGAGAGGCCCCCTTGCAAGGAACACGAGAGTCCGAAGAGCGAGAACGAGCGGCAGGAAAGCGCGCACAACAGAATCGCTCCCGATGACCAGCGGATGCATCTGAAGGGCTCACGGCATGTGCTGACCTGGTGGTCACACCCGAGGCACCGAAAGTATCTTCCTCGAGCCCAACGCTTGAAGGCAAGACTGTGCTCAAGACCTTCTGACGATGGCTCATGGTCGGGAAGGGATAACATGCCGGGAGACGAGTTGCATGTTTTAGATGTTATCCCTTCTGCTCAGATGAGTCAAGAGGAAACGAAGCCTAGCCAGGAGCAAGGTCCAGGCCACCAGAAGTACACACCTCCGCCGGCTCCAAAGAATCACCAACACGTGGCATGATGGTCACGTCTCAAGAGTTATGAAGACGTGGCATTTGCCAGGTTGGACATGTCATCGGTACCAGCCGCAGGCAGGCCAGGCCAGGCGTGCCTCGCCTTTTCTGAGCGAGAGATGCCAGCGGATCGAAAAGCTGCCTGCGTGCCTACGTTTGGAAAGACTGAGCGGCCACGTTCTTGGTAAAAAAGCTCTAGCCCGGATGATCCCTGGATGTCTCCCTCCCTGCGCCTGTTGCTCAATCAAATCCAGGCAGGGCCAGGCTTGAAACATCTTTGGTGTCAAGTCAAGTACTATACTACGAGAGATTCCCCGGAGGAACGTGCACATGAACATGCGGCCATCGGAGGAGGCGTCGTGATCGATCGATCGGAGAGCACTAGTGGGTGGCAGGGCCCGTCGACGGTACTGCTAGTACCAGCGCCGTTGCGGGTGGGGGACCTTCCGACGCGACGGCGCTGCATGCCTCGATCCAGAGCTTTTCTCAACCTAGTCCAAGATATTGTGAGTACTACAGTAGCAGTAGTACATTGTGGAACAGAGGTTATTATTTAGACAGTTCAATTAGGGTCCTTGCACTGACTCCTTGTTGATCCTTCGTTGCGCAGCACTAGTAGTCCTCACGAAACTAAGAAGAACACGCCAGCCAATGGGCTGCTGATACTACATCCATGGCATCCGATGGTTCAGACGTCGCGCCCTGATCGCTACTTCCGTTTGGTTCATCCGTTGCATAACAATTTGCAGGCCAGATACATCCATCCACCCACGCCGTCAGGGTTCAGACGTCGACGCACATGTCCCGAGTCCCGACATGACAGGGTGACAGCTGATTTGATCGCATATCTATGCTTAGATAAACCCTGCCAATCTATCCGTTCCTGCCTCTCTTTTTCTAGTGCGTGCCGGTTTAGTTCCTGCTAGGCCGGGCATGCAGGGGCCTGAATAATCAATCACGTAGAGTAGTGCGTACATCCGGCCCAGACAAGCAGAAAGGGTTTGTTTGATCGATCAGATGGCCTGTCGGACGTCAACGTGTCGTCGATCGGACAGGCTAAACCAGCTCTAGTAGTACGAAAACCATTTTTCTTCGTACGAAAACAGGTGAGTAGCAGTGCATGCAGGCATCGTGCGTGCATGTGACGGATGGACCAACGGATCGCGAATGATTTAGGCGGACGAAGCTAACGATGATCATTGGGACTTTGCTGGCTGCCGTTGTCGGGCGCTGGATGTCTTGGCTGGCACGTCGTGATTCGTGCGTGCGTGCGCGCGCGCACATGGATGGATGGCGTCGGTTGATCACGTACCGTCTGTTGTGCACGCCTGGCTAATCATTGCTTACCGGTTCTTGGTCGATCAATGGGTGTGGATCCATCTATATGGGATAGTTTTTATTTCCTAGGAGTATATCGTGTTTGTGGTTTACGATTTTTGTTGGCACTAATCTGCCCCCGTTCCCAATAACATGGATGTCCTCAAATTCCGATTATTGGAACATGGAAAAGGTACGTCAACACATGCATGCCCTTTATACCAAGCACATGCATTGCTACTTATTATTTCTCTTCATTGTTTCAATAGTTCTATTGGTGGAGCTTGTTTAATTTCAATTTCTTGAGAGCACGGCCATCTTCATCTATTTTCCATTTTTCAACATACAACGAATTTTTGCAAGTTATAGTCCTAGTCATAGTCATATAGGAGTATAAATTCTTCCATTCAAAATTATAAAATAGCTTGTCTACAAGAAGAATAGACTTATACACATGTTAGTAACTAGGTGAAAGTCAAATCTGAAGCACGAGCTCTGGTGTACGAAGAGTGAATCGAGCTCCTAACATGATACACATCCAGTTACTCCAAACCTAAACTTTAAAACCAACTTAATTTGAACCCCAGTGATGTTTCTATATTCTGGATGTTTATGCGCACACAACTCAACGATAAGAAGAGAGCCAACTCTATCTCAAAAGCCCGGACTGAAGGGAACTTCCTTATAAGTTGGGTGTGGTCTCCTCTCGTAGGCGAGATGGGACTAAACCAAGCAGCCTCCACTAGTCAACAGAGAGGTCCTAACATCCCATCCCCTGAGAAGCCCCTCATAGATGCATTGGCGATGTTGGATCTGATACCAGATGTTAGCGTCCACTTGGCCAGCCCAACACCCGGCCTATGTTCTGAACGTTTATGTGCACACAACCCAACAATAAGAAGAGAGCCCATTACATCCCAAAAGACTGGACTGAAATGAGGAAGGAATCTCTCCCTTATAAGCTGGATGTGGTCTCCTCCCGTAGGCAAGGTGGGACTAAACGAAGCAGCATCCACTAGTCAATAGAGAGGTCTTGATGGTGCTCCGCTCCGTCCCAAGAAAAGCCTTTGCTTCCGCAATCTCAGCGCTCATGTCGACGTGGACCGCATCAACATGTGTCAACGACGTCCTTGATCTGCTGACGGGTGACGTCGATATGCCCCCGCACGGCATCCAGGATCTCCTTCTTGTGGTCCAGGAACCGGACCGCGTACGCCTCCTCCGTCTCCGCCGTGAGGATCTCGTACAGGGCTCGAGATTCAGCCGAAATGCCCTCCATGATCGCTGCTCGGTGCCACGTGACGAAGCGAGTGCTATGGTGGTGGGTAGGTAGATCCAGATCGGGAATCGGTGTGCTATGATATCAGATGTAATGGGCTAGATGTTCTATGGAGGATTGGACTGATTCATAGGAAATTGGTGTTTATTTGCTCGATCCACCCATCCACTCCCAAGGAAGTTCGTTACAATACGATAGTGTTGTCCAGTCCATCCAAGTCCTAGCCAAGTTCCTCTCTGATCTCGATGCGCTACTTATACTAGCTATTAGAGGCAGAAGCTATTACATGGGCCATCTAGCCCAGCACGTGGCCTGCAAGCCAGGAAGGAGCACGCCTAGTCGTTTTCCTTCGGTGTGTCGGTTGCCGCTTCGGTGGTGTTGCTGGCCAGTGGGGGCAGGTCGCTGACATGCTGATGCGGCACATGGTCCACCGTGGTGCGCATATTTTTCAAATTGTAAAGAACACCTAGAAATCTTGAAATTAGGAAACAATAATTGGAGTTTTTTGGAGTCTAGAAAATATAGATAATTTTACTACCCTCCGATCCAAATTAGTTGTCTTAGGTTTGTCTAGATTTAGTTGTATCTAGAATTGATTTAGTGTTAGATTTATCCGTATCCCGACAAATTTGAGTTAACTAATTTGGGTTGAAGGGAGTATCGTAAAGTTTATGAGTTTTTCTGAGGCGTGTATTAATATTCTTAACACTCTCCCTCACGTTTAGGCTATTTTAGTCCTCATCGTGGGTTCGATGCAGGCCACAGAATCTTTTTTTTAAACTGCGTGAACAGGGTCTTAAACTTGAGACCTCTTGGCTGTGATACCATATTGAATTGATGCACTAGCCATCTAAACCAAAAGTCCGAACCGACGAAAAGGGCTAGACGTATATTAAACATGGGAATGTTTTGGATATTTTTCAAGATTTGCATCATAGCTATGTGTTAACAGCCACATTGGCCAAATCACCAACATCGTGTGCAGCAAAATCTACCCGCAAAACCATCATAGGAACGATCCAAAGTATTTCTACATCAGATTGAAAGTTGAAGATCCATATTAGTTGATTTAAATTTTTCTAGAAATGGATTAAAAATTGAATAGATACATTCATATCTAGATAAATTTAGTCTACTAATATGGGTAAAAAGGGAGTATTAGATTCTAAATTTTGAGGTTTATCGTCGATGTCATGCCATAGTTATTCCTATTGATTAATCTAGTTTCTGAAAGAACATGTCCCCCGCGCGCTAAGAACCTTTGCGTGCATGCAAACTGTCACCACAGACGACATGTGCGGACACGTACAGTTTGATCGATCGTCCTTATCTCGGGCAAACACAATCATCCAAGCCGGATCAAAATTGGATCCTCGGGCCACATGGCATGTCTAAAGAATCGGGTCGGCCCTAGCTGCACACGTCAACTTGATCTCCTCTAGCTAATTTTTTTAAAGCAATCACATATTATTTTATTAATAAAAAATCAAGTTATGTGGAGTAATACATATGAATATTAAAGTACAAACTGGAATAAAATGATTATCCTAAAACCTATGCAGATAAAATCTTAAGAGACCAAGAAGTACAAATTAAACGATCCCTAGGGTTTCCCGCAACCACAGAAGCCAGCGGCCGTCGCCCAACTCCACTGCCGTTAAGACGCACGTTGGAATAGACGTCGAACCTTCAACATTACAAGATCCAAAAAAGCCTCATCGCCAATAAAGCTTTGTAAGTTGATGAATAAGCCTGCTGCACACATATCGTTGTGTCACGTCGACTGAGAGACATTCCCGTGCTGTCTTGAACCAATATCCACCGCCTCTCATCGACAAAGTCGGAGAAGAACTACAAATACACCACCTCCGGACCAACATCCTCACTCTAGAGAAACCACTTCGCCCCGGCCACCAACGACGAGCGCCAGTAACACATCGAGAAACTGATCTCGCCAGATCTGAAAAACAGCGAGAAGACCAAGCTGTCGATCTAAAGGAACAACCAGCACACCTTGTCATCAACTCCGAGACGCCGCCGTAAAGGTTGTCGCCGGTGTGGGAGTAGAGTTGAGGTAGATTTATTGCCTGGACGCCGCTTCCACCACCACAACAACGCCCAACAGTAGTCATACCCTAACCCTAACTACTAGACGAAGAAATGAGCTTCTTCCGTCTATCTATTGTCAAAGCGGCAAGCGAAGAGAGAGTGAATCAGCGGTCTCGACGGTTGAGATCTAGAGGGAGCCCCCGCCGCCGGTTTCCGTGAGGAGAAGCTAGAGCCGGCCAGGTACCTCTGTACGTATTTCCTCTAGCTAGGATCAGATACCTCCCGCGCGCGCGAATGAATCTTCAGGCACGACGCAACAGAACCGGCCTCCCCATCGATCAAGCTACTACAAGTCGTAGAGACCCAAAATTACACTGAAACGCATGTGGACAAGAAGCATTACTCTATACCTTAAGCGTGAGCAAAAGCAAGGCTCTTTAGGCCATTTGCAGCCGCGAAAGCCGACCGCTGTCCCTGGCGCGTGGGTCCCTATCGGTTAAAGCCACTCGCACCCACCCACAACCCAAATCCAGTCTTGCGTCTTTTCTTTTCTTCCTCCCGAGCTCGCGGTCTAGGTTTCCACCTATTCTGCGTGTGGACATCGATTTCGGTAGTGTGCGACCCAGTGGATTCATGGCGGTAGGCGGGTATGCAGGGAGGGCCTCCGCCTCCTATCTTCCCGCCACTCTTCTGCTAGATGCGCGGCGGCCGGGCAGGGGGATCCAGATGCGAAGCAATTCGTTAAAAGATTAAGCGTGGTGGGGGAATTTTGCTAGCGAATGCTCACCACCGCCAAGCGCTCCACCGCTGACACAGAGGGACCATGAGGACGGGCGACCGCGAGAGGAAACCATCATCCCCGAGATCAGGGCAAGACAAGGAGGCTGGGCGTGGCCGTGGGATGCGCATCGTGGTGCCGCTACATGGGGGTGGTCCACGGCCGGGGCGACCTCGTGCTCGGCTCCCTCATCCCCTGTGCGCTCTTCTACTTCCTCCAGCTCTACATCAAGCGCAACCGCCTGCCGTCGTTGCCGGCGTCGGGATCCCCCACAGCAGCGTCCCCCGCCACACCCTCCGGCGCCGCGGCCGAGGCTGTCTCTAGGATCCACCCCAACCTCTCGCGGGGCATCATCTCCCCGCGCGGCTCCCAGCCTCTCCGATGCGGCGCCCTCCCGCGTGCCGGGGACGAAGACTCCCTCTACTATGCCGGCCTCCGCTGCTGCGCCAACGACCCGTACCACCCGGCCTCCAACCCCTCCAGCATCATCCAGCTCGGCCTCGCCGAGAACCACATAAGTACCTAGCCAACTACCTTCCTCCATCCCAGCGTTGTTCCCCAAACCAATATCGATAGATTGACATGGTAATGATGATTGTTGCAGTTATTGCTAGACTTGGTCAGGCGGTGGATGGAGGAGCACGCGGGGCCGGCGCTGACGCCGGGCAGAGACGACGAGGACGAGGACCTCACCATCAGGGGGCTCGCCATGTACCAGCCCTACGACGGGATACTTACCTTGAAGATTGTAAGCCAACAGAATCATCCCCCCGATTTTGATTCCTTCCAACCCGTCCATGAGAAAACATCCAATTCTGTCGACTATGCCAATGCCAAAATAAAGTGCGGCCGGAATCCCCTTATTCTGGACTCCACACACTGGTATCAGCCTTCGCAAGTTCTCTGCAATGTGCAGTGGTTCATTCCAAATACTTGTGTCCATGGAGCTGTATGATAAATTGTTTACAGTGAATTAATAAATGTATTTTGTATGCTTATTAGTCCCTTTTGTGTCGAGTATGCTATCTTGGCATTTGGTAGACGTGGTCCTAGGCAGTTGGCCACATTTTTGGATCAGCTCAATGGAAAAAGAGTGCCCAGTTAAATTATTGAATCCACAAAGAATTGTAGCAATTCCACTGGACTTTCGTGTGGTTAAGATTGGAGTGATGCACGATTGTTGACTGCTGCTGTGGAAGTTGTTCCCTTTTTTATTTTAAATTTTTGTGGCCATATGCATGCTATGCTTCTTCTTGGTTGTCAATTTTTTGTGTTGGCTGCACCCTGCACTCGTGCCACCTGGATCAACCTGTTCCTAAATCAACAATTGTTTTAAGAAATGTAGTTCCATATAATCTTGTGTCTTTTAGCAGCTATCAACTGTGGCAATTTGAAGTTCCGCGATCTGTGTCTTTAGCTGCTGTCAACTGTGTGAATTTACTAATGACATACTACTAGATAGATCTGACCTTGCAGTTTGCTGCTAAGACAGAGCTTATTGGATGCTTAATTTCACACATTGAAAGCAATTATATTTTAGATTTAGAGCTACTTTTGTTATTCTTATTTTTTCTATCGGTGATAAACCTTTTAGTGGACATATGTAATGCATTATCATAAATACATGAAACTGTACACGTGACCTCATTCCTGGTGGTTCTGTTTCAATATTAATGGATCACCTAATTGTTGAAACTATACACCTGACATCATTTCTGGTGGTTATGTGGAAATAAAGTACACCAAATAAGGAAAAACTTGCTTGACCGAATCAAGGTCAAGATGGAGGAAGTTAGTTGGCTAGGTACTTAGAATATGTGTCTTTAGTTGGTGTCAACTATGTGAATTTGTTGATGGCTACGTAAATCTGGCCTTACAGTTTGCTGCTAAAACAATGCTTATTGGATGCTTAGTTTCACATGTCGAAAACAATATTATTTTAGAAATTGGCGCTACTTTTTTTTACTTATTTTCCTATTATTAATTAACCTTTTAGTGGACAAGCTGTAATACATTACCATACTTACATGAAACTGTACACCTGACCTCACTTGTTGGTTCTGTTTCGATATTAATGCTGAAACGATATCATACTAAAAAAAGGTGATATCATGCTGGTATTTTGAAAATCAATTTAGCGATGAGTTTCTTAGGGTGCATGTCATGGAGAAATCATGCTAAGAATTCAATGTTCCTTTTCCACATTATAACTTGTTGCTTGTCCTATATAAGCTAGAAATTGGGTCATGAAGTTGGTACAAGAAGTGGTAAGGAACAGAGAAGGGTCCTGACAGTACTCTCCTCGCATAGGGACATCAACTGTCGGTGTCTCGGTCCACAATCACGGTGGCCCGTGTCCGCTTGACTCCTTCCCTCCCATTGAATCGATGGATTCAGGCACTACAACTTGGTCATGAAGTTAATTGGGACTTTCTTCCATTGAACATGGCGGAGCTGACATATCTGTTGCAGGTTGAAGCTCTCTCTCGCTGCTCTGGATTACCATGGGAGAAGGCAACGCTGAAATCCATTGACTACCAGGTGCGCCTGCGAAAGTCCTTTATGGAACTTCTCATGGCAAGTTGAATCTTCTGCTCTGGTTTTGGTTCTCATATACTCTTATGTGTTAATGCTAAGTGATATAATGTTTGGGCTTGATTTGTATTCTAGGATGATACATCAGGGAAAACAACTCTCAGGTGTGTCGCGCCCATTACCAAATGCCAACTTTATTCACAAATAACTTGGGTCAAACAACATCAGGTAGTTCAAATTTAGAGTAACTTATTGGTAGAATTTTTCTATATCTTTATTTCAATTTTAGCATTTCAGCTCACTGCTTAGTACCAGGCATGTGCTTTTCATTTCAATGTATTTGATGATTTGCATTCACAATGAGATCCTAATGTAGATATTTCCATGTCTTCTGGGGTTTATCTTTCCTAAATTTATCTCTTCAATTGGTCACGAGGTGTTCCCTCTGGATAATATGTTTGCTGGCATGACTTTGGTGTTATCTTTACTTTCTAATGTTGTTTTTGGCTTGAACACTGTTTTCTCATCAAATCAAATATAATATGTATTTTTCCTTCACTGTTATAGTGCTACTACAATCTTAACCATTGTGGTCCTTGTTGCCTCTCTGATTCAATGGATGCAACAATTTAATGTTTCATGATGGTTCGATAAGGTTAGAGCTGCTCAAATCCATTTTCCAATCAAATTCGATAATCGTTCCTCTCAATCTAGATTTTACCAGTTCATTCTTTATATCATCGATTTTGTTCTCTATATCACCAAAATAAAAGTTATGCAACTATCGAGCTCCTTACTTATTCCGCACTCCCTCTTTGCTTATAGAAGTTAGTCCTTTGAGTGTCTCAACCAGCATCAAATAAGATTTTGTGTGGAAAATGATAAAATACGATTTCAAATCAGCCTATTCATATTGTAGTTCTTATAATGTAAATGTTTTCCTGACTTTATAGGTTCATATGGTTCTCCTCCAAAATTTTCTTCCATCAATTGCTTTTCATCCGGTTGTTCAGTGATGCTCAAATTTCGAGTTTTGAAAGCAGGTCTACTGCATTTCTAAAGTATATGAATAAGAAATGAATCAATACTAATTTGTGTTTAATCTACCTTTGGTGACAGTTTGAGGATTTAGAGGCAGAGTGACCTTCCTTCGGATACACTTTGTGTCCTCGATCCATGCTGATTTCTTTTTCTCATAGATAGTATCTTTTGAATACCCTGATATTCACCTACAACATCAACCTAAAGATGGCCATCTTTGGAAGAAACGGTTGTGAGAAAATAGCGAGCAACATTCAGTAATACGCCTCCCTGAATCAGTTGTTCTTCATAGAAACCAAACTTTGGCCACCGTGTAGGTTAACCAATATATGTCGCTATAATTTACTCCCTTTTACTAATTTTAGATTTGTTTTTTGTTAGTGCATAGCATATATTTATTTTTTAATTCTTTAGGGATGTTGCCTCCTGCACACATACATCATTCGTTGTGCTATTACATCATGTGTTCTTTAGAGAAACCAATTTTTAGCATAGAAACCATTCAGGTTAACAAATTTATATTTCTTAAGTTCCCTTCTGATAATTACAACTTTGTTATCTGTCTAATTCATAACTTATCGTATGCTAAAAAAAGGTGCACCGGATAGTTTCCTTTCTGACATGACCATCATTTCTAGATTTCTGTGTTAGTTTGACATGACCGGATAGTTTCCTTTCTGGCAAGGATTTGCTCTATGTCTGCCAATTCATAGCTTGCCTTGAGCTAAAATCATTGTCTTATTTTGTTTAAATTGTCTTATTCTAGTATTATAGCGACATTTAAATAGTTTTGACATCCACTAAATTGCATAACCACGTTTTTGTCCTAAAGTTGACCATCCTCTGTTTTTCTTTGTAACAAGAACAAAGTAGTATCTATAGGATGGATCGGTGCTACGGGTATAGACGGCCATTTTCATTACACACTGACGTACTTAGATGGCTATGGACTTCTAGATGTCCAAATACATATGCTCCATTCAAGTGAATATCTTTTCAGCATTGAGGGTGCCTAGAGGTTTATGATAGTTTCTAGCTGAATCGCTGGCTCACTCTCATGCATGTTGGTTGTCCTAATGCAACTCGGTTAAATGGAGATCAACATCTTTTGGGAAAGAATATCTAAACCATCGCTATTGTCATTCCTATAATTTTTGTGTGTGAATAATTTGTTATGCTATGTAGTTTCCACAACTAAAATTGCAGCATATAGGGGTAATCGATACCACAATGAGCTGAAATTGCATGGACTATGCCGCCCTTCTCGCCAATTCTTTTGGTATTACACCATGTGTCGTGTCAGTAAATTGTATTATATGAGCAGCATGGTCTAATCATTTAGGGTTGCTGATGTTTAGCCCTTGGTACAACATCAACAATGAAGTTATACATGTGTTATGGTTACCGATTTTTAGTCATCCAGTGTGTAATGATAGTGAATTCTGTATGCTTGATAAGAATAATTTCGTAGGTCAAATATGTCACCTCTCTGAAATTTATTTGCATGGATCCAAGACAAAAACTATCAGGACAAACATCTATTTTTGAGAGCTGGGGTCCAAATTACCAAAGTGTACTGTCTAAAATGTATAATCTTGCTGCACAAATTGGTGGCCAATTCAGATTAATATTTTTTGATTTATGTCCAATTATTATATGATTATTGTCTATGATATATCAGAAAGTTAAGTGTTCAGCATTTAACTCAAGTAAATTACGTAGTTTTTTTTAAAAGTAGGTAATGTAGAGTTGGTGTCTTAGCCATCTTGGCTTAGTAGATGAATTTTTGATCTACATGAACATGTGTGAATTAAGTGATGTTAATTTTCATGTATTTAATTTCTACTTGCCTTGTGCGGCAAAATGCCTTGATGATCGTCCCTGTGCAGCCATACAAGTGACATGTTTTTGGGCTTTCTCCTTTCTCATAGATACCTTGTGCCTCGAAGGAAATGGCGAACCAAGAACTCTATTGCTCTCTTATTTTTCTTACTTGGTAAATAGTTGTATGAAACTCCAAACGAGTGAATCTTTTTTGTTTGCAATTCTTATCAATGTTGCTTGGTACTTTGGTGAAAAAAGCGAGTTATGCTTAATAACCTATTTGCCAGACCTTTTTTGAGGATCCATTCCACCGAATGTTCAATCCATAATTGTGGGTACTGATTGTGTGCTACTTTCCATATAAAATTACAGATTAAGAGTAGGCATCCAAGAGAGTGGACCATCAACACACGCGGCGGCGATAAGAAACAAAGAGAAGGTGCATTGTCGAAGTGCGATCAGGTTTTGCAATGCATCCTACTAGGACTATCTTGTAGGATATTTATTTAGCTACCAGTTCACCATGCCGGTGCCTCCAAAATACAATGCAGATCCGTCACGTTGTGTTCTGTTTTAGTTAAGGGTATGTCTGCAACATATTTTGTGTATGGGCCCATGTCATATTATGTTCAAAGGCGAGTATATGTCTGAGCAATGGGGTCTATGAATCAGACCATATCTTAGTCATGGCAGTTAACATAGTGATCGATTTGGTTTTCTAAACCCCGGCCCTAGAACCCTTTTGTACTAAATTCCTAACTGATGACATTGTACGCCATATTTGGTGTGTCCTAAGTTGCACTGGTACCTATTAATTATTATTGTTGCTAAGTCTACGGCGTTGTCTGTGTTGGGATATCTGTCTACTGAATCCTGTAACTTTCAACATTGTTTGCACACACACAAACTTTGCTTCTTCTACATGCGACGAGAGAATGCTTGTTTTCTTCTAATGCTCATCGTTGTTCACCCAAAAAAATTAGATGATCAAATTTCCATTGTTCACCCATAAAATCTACAAGATCTGATCAGCATAGTTAATCTAAACAACCACAGGAAGCGCCACCAAACAAGTAAATTCATGCTTTGCGATGTCGCAAAAATTTCATGCTTTGCGATGTCGCCACCAAATGCATCACAACAACCATTCTTTGCGATACCACCACCAAATGCATCACAATAGCCATGCTCTATTACAACGTCATGCAGACGGCGAGGCGAAGCTCGCGAGTCCTTCTACTATATATGAATCCCGACGGAAAGTAGCGAGCATCGGTCGGTCGCAGTCTCCCAGGAGGATCGCGCGGCCGGCCTGGCGGACGAGGCCGCTGTGTCTGATCGCTCTGCAGCACGCACGCGGCCGGCCTGGCGGTCTACATGCATGTATGGTCGCGATGGGGCCGGAGGGCTCAGGATCGTGTGCGTGGCAGGCAGAGAGCATGGGATATAGTGGAACATACACGCACGCATGGAGGTTGAATTGAGGGGTGCTCCTCTCCTCCGACATGGCACGTTGGGGGCAGGCAGATATAGTGGACGCCACTGTGCTACAGATCGACAAAGCCTGCTGGACCTTTCCTCGGTTGTACTCTCTCCGTTGTAAATAAGTGTATTTCTCGTTTTTTTCTTCAATCAAACTTTATCAAATTTGACCAATTATATATATAAATATAACAAGATACTCCCTCCGTCCCAAAATAGATGTCTCGGATTTGTCAAAATTTGGATGAATCTAATCTGAGACATCTATTTTAGGACGGAGGGAGTATATTAAATAAAATTGATATATTATGAAACTAAATTTAAAAACATATCTACTAATATCAATTTAGAGTCATAAATATCATTATGTTTTCTGATATAAAATTAGTCAAATTTTAATAACTTTGACTTAGGACAAATCTAAAAATATATTTATTTGCGGACGGAGGGAGTACGAAGTACGTATAAAGTAGCTGTATATACGCATATATATATATTCCTGCACGGATCCTCCAACCTCTATGGGCTCCGTCGTCATCTCTCGGTACGTACAGTTATCTAGTTGAAGTACCGTGTTACTTGCACGTACGATTCATATATGCAGAAACGTTAACGTGAACTACAAGGTAACTTGATTAGTACCGTAAGAATCTTAGGATCGTATATATCGAGCAATATTTTGAACAAGGTTGCGGTCAGTAAAAGGGATGACCTCTATGTTCGTTAAGAGACGATTCACGTAAGCGGGCCGATAGACTGTGATAGTTATTGCTAATCGTTTTTTTTTTTCAGTTTGAATAACTTGTTGATTGCACGTACGTTATACTATGCAATTGACCAATTCTTCTTCTCAGCTCAAAGTCAAGAATATAGATGACACTACTGGAACTCGGTCGTACCGCTCTCGTCTCTCCCCTGCTTGCTTGCTTGAGGGTCGCTCCTTGCAGTCCGGCCCAAACCGAGGCCTCTCCCGGTGGCGCTGCCGCCGGTGAGAGACCGAGGGGAGGTGCCGAGGTAGCTAGGTTAGTAGTTAGGGTTTGCTTTGCCTGTGCAGGTTTGGAGTAGAGTCTCGAAGCTCTTGGTGGCTTCGATCGTCTTGGCGAAGTCTACCTGTTCTTGGTGCTCGGTGGGGCGCCCACGCTGAGAAGACGAAGCTAGAGATCTCCGATAATAAAACCGCTCTCCGGAGCCTCTCCTCGCTGGTAGTTGCGCGAGCTGCAGCGAGGGCGTCAACGGGCATGCTCTGGTGGCTCCCATGGTGGAAGCTGCTGGCTTGCCCGGGTTCAAGCTCCTCCAATAATCGCGAGCCCCGACGGATCCGTGATTCTTCTAAGTGGATCTCCCTCCTGGCCGGCCGTGGCGGCGAGGGGGAGTGGGATCTAGGCGGTGAGATGCTCGGAGCTGGTCAGGGAAAAGGATTAGGTGAAGCTTCGATTTCTGGAGTTGACAAGCAGAGGACCTTATGCGACGGCGGCGGTCGTCTTGCCTCTGCCTCTTTTGGCCGTATGGCGGCCCTCCTTGGCCATGTTTTGGCCTTGCTCAATCTTCCTGGCCTCAGGCCTTATGGGAGGATTTTCCTCGACCACGGCGCTGGATTCATGGCGGTCGCTGCTCCAAGTGGCTGGTTCCCCGGTTCCAGCGGCGGCACCGGCGCCGGGAGGTTGTTCGTCGGAGGTGGAGAAGACCAGGGATCTGATTGCTTAGAATCTTTTGTCCCTAGGGTCTTATTTGTAAAAGGCACAGCCTTATCTGCAAAATACCTAGCTCTTAGGGGTTTTGCTGTAATTTGTACCCACCGAGTTGAATGAAGCTTCCGGGGTCTTCGGACCCTTATCCTGTTCAAAAATAGATGACACTACTGGAAAATCGTTTGCTGCCGGATAGCGAGCTAAGTGTATTGTCGTCCGAAACTCGCCAAAGAGAGCTTTGCCGAGTCTTGGGAGTAATACACTAGGCAAAACTGCACACTCAATCGGCAAATTAACTAAAACACACTCGTCGAAATTTTATAAAACACTTGACAAAAATTAATAAGACTCCACATATAGTTGCGAAAAAACACTCGGCGAGATAGGAAAGGCGCACTTAATGGCGTTGTGCCGGCATGGGGTGTTTGGACCGGACACTTGACAAAAATTCAGAATTTTTATCTGCCGATTATTCCCCCTCGTGAGGGAAGGGTTTCCCATCAAAACTTTGCCAAGTGGTTTTCCAAAATCACTGAGCAAAAAGAACGTCCTTTTAAAAGCTCATTTTCTCGTCCAAAATTTTTATTCCCACCAAATTTTGCCAAGTGTATGTGCCAGTTTCACTAGTGGAAACGAGGTCTTTTGTTGAGCCTGGAAATGGGCTTTAACACCGGTTCTTCTACGAACTGGTGTTAAAGGGGTTAAAGGCCCCTGCACCAGTGGTCCGCGCAGCCCCCCCTTTTAACACCGGTTCGTGGCTTGAACCGGTGTTAAAGGGGGGGGGGCTATATAACACACCGCAGCCCACACCCCTCTCTTCCATTTTTTCACTCTCTCATTTTGGAGCGTAGCAAGAGGGTGTAGATGTGCTAGTTTTTTTTTCTATGCACAAGAGGTGTTCGGTGAAATGCCCGAGAGCTCAAAATAAGTTTTCTCGTTGCTCTTTCCTTCTCGGTCGAGGTCGGCAACTATCCTTTCATGTGTCATTGATGTACTATATATAAATGGTCATCTCCCTATTAATTTTTGATATATACTATATATTAATGCAGATGAACCGGCAATGGATATACGGTGACCGACGCACTTCCGAGTACATTACGGGCCTCCAAAATTTCATCGTTGTGGCTAATGCAAACCGTGGTCACAATGGTTTTATGTGATGTCCGTGTGTTCACTGTTAGAACAAGAAAGACTACTCAAATACCAGAACCATTCACGCCCACCTGCTTCGATCCGGTTTCATGCCTAGCTATAATTGTTGGACCAGGCACAGAGAAAAAGGGGTTATGATGGAAGACAACGAAGAAGAAGAGGATGATGACAACTATCATAATATGTATCCTGAATATGATGATACTGCAACGGGGATAGATAATGAAGATCAAGAGGCAGCAGATGGGCCCGCTGATGATGACCTTGGTCGGGCCATTACTGATGCAAAGGAAGAATGTGAAACTGAAAATGAGAAGGAGAAGCTGGAGCAGATGTTAAAGGATCACAAAACATTGTTGTACCCAACTTGCGAAGATGACCACAAAAAGCTAGGTACCACACTGGACTTGCTGCAATGGAAGGCAAAGAACGGTGTGACTGACCGCGCATTTTCAAAGTTGTTGGTAAAAATAAAGAATCTTCTTCCAAGAAATAATGAGTTGCCCGACAGTCCATACCAAGCAAAGAAGGTTGTCTTCCCTCTAGGATTAGACGTGCAGAAGATACATGCCTGCATTAATGACTGCATCCTCTACCGCGGTGAGAAGTACGAGAATTTGGATGCATGCCCGGTATGCACTGCACTGCGGTATAAGATCAGACGAGACGATCATGGCGATGTTGAGGGCGAGGCCCCTAGGAAGAAGGTTCCTGCCAAGTTACGTGGTATGCTTCTATAATACCACGGTTAAAACGTCTCTTTAGAAATAAAGAGCATGCCAAGTTGTTGCCATGGCACATGGAAGACCGTAAGAAAGACGTGATGTTGAGACACCCCGCTGATGGGTCACAGTGGAGAAAAGTCGAGCGAGAGTATCCGGACTTCGCACGGGACGCAAGGAACTTAAGGTTTGGTCTAAGTACAGATGGCATGAATCCTTTTGGTGAGCAGAGCTGCAGTCATAGCACCTGGCCTGTGACTCTATGTATCTATAACCTTCCTCCTTGGTTGTGCATAAAGAGAAAGTTCATTATGATGCCATTGCTCATCCAAGGCCCGAGGCAACCCGGCAACGATATTGATGTGTACCTAAGGCCATTAGATGAAGAACTTTTACAGCTGTGGGCCAAACCAGGTGTACGTATGTGGGATGAGCACAAAGGGGAGCCATTTGACCTACGAGCATTGCTTTTCGTAACCATCAATGATTGGTCTGCTCTTAGTAACATTTTAGGACAGACAAACAAGTGATACAATGCATGCACACACTGTTTAGATGAGACTGAAAGTGTATATTTGGATAAATGTAATAAGGTTGTGTACCTAGGGTATCGTCAATTTCTTCCGAACCTGCATCCAGTAAGAAAGAAAGGCAAGCATTTCAAACGTCTGGCAGAACCCCGGAGGAAGCCTATACTCCGTACCGGTGAGGAGGTATTTGGTATGGTCAAGGACCTAGAAGTAATCTTTGGAAAAGGTCCTGGCAGTCTATCTGTCCGAATGACGATGCCGGACACGCGCCCATGTGGAAGAAGCAATCTATATTTTGGGACCTACCCTATTGGAAAGTCTTAGAGATCCGCTCTTCAATCGACTTGATGCACGTGACGAAAAATGTTTGCGTGAACCTGCTAGGCTTCCTAGGAGTGTATGGGAATACAAAAGATACACCGAAAGCACGGCAGGACCAGCAACGTCTGAAAGACCCTGAAGAGCCTATGCATCCTGAGAACGAGAAGGGTAAACGATGCCACTTAACTCCTACCAGCTACGCTCTTACCAAAGAAGAGAAGGAAATCTTTTTTGAATGCCTGAACAGTATCAAGGTCCCGTCTGGCTTCTCGTCGAATATAAAGGGAATAATAAATATGGCAGAGAAAAAATTCCAAAACCTGAAGTCTCATGACTGCCACGTGATTATGACACAATTGCTTCCGATTGCATTGAGGGGGCTTCTACCTGAAAATGTTCGAGTACCCTTTGTGAAGCTATGTGCATTCCTCAATGCAATATCTCAGAAGGTAATCGATTCAGAAAGCCTACTAGGGTTACAGACAGATGTGGCCCAATGTCTTGTCAGCTTTGAGTTGGTGTTCCCACCATCCTTCTTCAATATTATGACGCATCTCCTGGTTCACCCAGTAGAAGAGATTGCTATTCTCGGTCCTGTATTTCTACACAATATGTTCCCCTTTGAGAGGTACATGGGAGTCTTAACGAAATATGTTCATAATCGTGCTAGGCCAGAAGGAAGCATCTCCAAGGGCTATGTAACAGAGGAGGTCATTGAGTTCTGTGTTGATTTTATTCCTAACCTTAAGGCGATTGGTGTTCCAGAATCACGACATGAGGGGAGACTGCGTGGAAAAGGCACCCTAGGATGTAAAGCAATGATATGTAGGGACGGGCATTCTCTCAATCAAGCACACTACACGGTTTTACAAAGATCTATCTTGGTTGCCCCGTATATCAATGAACACAAGAATTTAATACGCCTCAAACACCCGGGATAGTCTGATGAATGGATTATAAGTGAACACATGGCGAGTTTTGGTGGCTGGCTGCAAAGACTTCTCACGAATAACACCACTGTTGGGGATCAGCTGTACTTGTTGGTCAGGACACCATCTTCGACTGTATGTACTTTCCAAGGGTACGAGATAAATGGCAATACATTTTACACGATAGGCCAAGATAAAAAGAGCACCAACCAAAATAGTGGTGTCCGCTTCGATGCAACAGAATACAATGGACAAAAGACCACGTATTATGGGTTCATAGAGGAGATATGGGAACTTGACTATGGACCTAATTTTAAGGTCCCCTTGTTTCGATGCAAATGGGTCAAGCTAACAGGAGGAGGGGTTGAGGTAGACAAGAAGTACGGAATGACAAGTGGATCTCAACAATCTTATGAAGGTAGACAAGAACTTAGACGAACCATTCGTCTTAGCCAATGATGTGGCTCAGGTTTTCTATGTGAAGGACATGTCTACCAAACCGAAAAAAAGAAAAAATAAGCAAACAAATACATAACACGATGAGCCAAAGCATCACATAGTTCTTTCAGGGAAAAGAAACATCGTGGGAGTGAAGGACAAGACAGACATGTCAGAAGATTTAATAAGTTTGATGAAATTCCGCCCTTCAGAGTGAAGACTGACCTAACCATCCTGTTAAACGGTGCCGATACTCCATGGTTACGGCCGACGCGATCATAAGATTGACTATATGTATTAATTGAGCCATTTTTGGCACACATATATATCTCAACATGGAAATCAATGTCATATTTCTTCTGTTAACAGTATATGTATAAAATGAGCTATTTTTCTTCCAGCCATTTCTTCCATCCATTTTTCTTCCCGCCATTTTTTCCCGCCATTTTTCTTCCCGCCATTTTTTCCCGCCAGTTCTTCCCGCTAGTTCTTCCCTCCAGCCATTTCTCATTATATATATGTAGGGTTGGCCTCCATTGTCATTGCACATCTCTAGACTCATATCTGCAACCTCATCACTCTTTCCCATGGCGTCCACCGTAGCACTAACCCCAGGGAGGCGGAGGCGCTTTGCGCCTCGAACTACCCCTGCCCGGCTCTTGTGTCCCCGTCGGTGGATCTTTGAGCACCGGAGGCATGCCGGTTCCTCCTATCCCTTTAGGTGTGGCGCGCCGGATGGCCATCACGAACCACTACTACTTCGATCTCACACCAGAGCAGCGGAGGAATCCCAGATGGCATCCCGACTATTTCATTACTTGGGAAGCCTTCTTCGGGGATCGGCGTGAGAGGGCGCTCGCCAGGCACGAGGAGAACGGCCCATCTTCTTCGAACTTCAACGAGGCCGGCTGTCGGCTATGGTGGCACGGTCGGACTCTCCAGAGCGTCATGGCCTACGACACTACCGCCGACTCTAACCCCCGTCTGCGCTACCCTCAAGTCCATCCCACGCGTACTTAGCCTTTAAGGTTCAATTACGGCGACCCCGACGACGACAGCGACGACGACGGCGGCGAGTACGACGACTACAGTGGCGAGTATTACAGGTGTAGGCAGGAGCATGACTGAATCACCCCAACATTCCGAAACAAGTTCGGCCGATTGTGACTTAATCTGGCCATGTATCTTAATTTTCAGTTCTTTTATGTATCTTAATTTTCAGTCGTGCTTTATGTAACTTATTGTTAGTTGCATTCTGTATTTTAATTCCAGTTCTATCTCATTCACAAAATGACCTATCTCATTCGAGGTTTCTTGGCTTTCGGGTCAAATGACCAATGTTATGGCTAGAATCAAGGCATAGTTTGTGATAATGTGGCCATATTGTGCATACATGTGCATCATGGCATGGCAAACAATGTTGCAAGAGAAAGTTTTCCTTTTTGTCGCACCAAAAAGGCATTTTCCATTTTCCGAGCATAAAAACGGACGGTTTTGTGAAGCAACCACCAAATGGCTAATTTAAAAAAACCACCACCACATTTTACAAAAATACTAGACCACCTTATATGGACAATGTACCAACAGGGGGATCTCAAACCTTTTCGTCCATCTCTGGTGAAAAAGGCAAATTCCTGCCGAATCGGTAGGAAGTGGGTCAGATATGAACTACAGGTACATGATACGATGCTCACGATTTTTTACAAAAAATCATTTTTAGGTTCACAATATGCTATTTTATCAAAAATCCAATGCAATTTGAGCGAGGCTTGGCCCCGAGCTAAGAATCTTCATGTCCGTTGTTCGACAAAGTTTGACGATAGTTTAAACCGGGGATAAAAAATCAAAAAAGATCGAAACAGTGCGAAACCTTCGCGTGGTGTTATATTATGTGACATAGTTAGAAGGAAAAATATCAAATTGGGTATATTGATTATGTCTCAAAAAACCTGCACAAAATGACCTATCTCATTCGAGGTTTCTTGGCTTTCGGGTCAAATGATCAATGTTATGGCTAGAATCAAGGCATAGTTTGTGATAATGTGGCCATATTGTGCATACATGTGCATCATGGCATGGCAAACAATGTTGCAAGAGGAAGTTTTCCTTTTTTGTCGCACCAAAAAGGCATTTTCCATTTTCTGAGCATAAAAACGGACGGTTTTGTGAAGCAACCACCAAATGGCTAATTCAAAAAACCACCACCACATTTTACAAAAATACTAGACTACCTTATATGGACAATGTACCAACAGGGGGATCTGAAACCTTTCCGTCCACCTCTGGTGAAAAAGACAAATTCCTGCCGAATCGGGAGGAAGTGAGTCAGATATGAACTACAGGTACATGATACGATGCTCACGATTTTTACAAAAATCATTTTTTAGGTTCACAATATGTTATTTTATTAAAAATCCAATGCAAGTTAAGCGAGGCTTGGCCCCGAGCTAAGAATCTTAATGCCCGTTGTTCGACAAAGTTTGACGATAGTTTAAAATGGGGATAAAAAATTTAAAAAAGATCGAAACAGTGCAAACCTTCGTGTGGTGTTATATTATATGACATAGTTAGAATGAAAAATATCAAACTGGGTATATTGATTATGTCTCAAAAAAACCTTCACAAAATGACCTATCCCATTCAAGGTTTCTTGGCTTTCGGGTCAAATGACCAATGTTATGGCTAGAATCAAGGCATAGTTTGTGATAATGTGGCCATATTGTGCATACATGTGCATCATGGCATGGCAAACAATGTTGCAAGAGGAAGTTTTCCTTTTTGTCGCACCAAAAAGGCATTTTCCATTTTCCGAGCATAAAAAACGGACGGTTTTGTGAAGCAACCACCAAATGGTTAATTCAAAAAACCACCACCAAATTTTACAAAAATACTAGACCACCTTATATGGACAATGTACCAACAGGAGGATCTGAAACCTTTCCGTCGACCTCTGGTGAAAAAGAAAAATTCCTGCCGAATCGGGAGGAAGTGAATCAGATATGAACTACAGGTACATGATACGATGCTCACGATTTTTTACAAAAATCATTTTTAGGTTCACAATATACTATTTTATCAAAAATCCAATGCAAGTTGAGCGAGGTTTTGTCAGATTCCAAAGTATACAAAAGATGCGACATTTAAATATCCAAACAATTCAAAAATGTTAATACAAAATAAAATATGATTTTCTCTAATAAAATAGGGTTAGATTCCTTTTTAGATGATTAATATTTCTTATGTTCAAAGTTTTAGGGTTTGACTATTTTATTTTTGTTTGAATTGAATAATCAAAATTTATATGTAAGTGTTTTAATCATTTTGAAAGTTTTCATCTAAAGTAAATATAAAATGTTTTTACATGAATGGATAGATATTATTTTTCTAAAAATTATGATATATTATTTATATTTTTCTGAGTTCCAGCCACGAACCGGTGTTAAAAAGGGGGGGTATAAAGGCACGCGTTCCTCTTCCTCTTCCCCCAGCCAGATTGATCAAGCGCAAAGAGGAGCAGAACAAAGCCGCGGTGGAGAAACAGATCGAGACGCCGCCAGGCTGCCCGACCTTCCCCATCCGACGTCGTCACCACCGTCCGCCACCGCGTTCGTGTCGTCCGCCACCCCCCCATCCACTCGCGGAGCCGCCACCGCGCCACCAAAGAACTCGGGAGCGGGCGCCCGCCAAAGAACTCATGGAGCCTCGGCCAAGGCCACCACTCACGACCCGCCGGCCGACCCCACCGGTAGTGTATAAGTGTGTAGTTATTAATTAGTTATAAGTGTGTAGTTATTATTAGAATTTTGTACAACTTAAATTGGGATTATTGTGTATAAAATTTTGGAGTATGACAAATTTTGAAAGTATTTTCAATAAAATTTTGTGAAAAATGTGCTTAACCGAGGCCATACAAAAAATACAAATATGTGGATTTGCAATAGATTTCTACTTGTTGTTGTATTATTAGTAGTTTAGTGTTAGTATTAGTTTAGGGTTATTAGTTTAGGGTTTATTTAGTTTAGGGTTATTAGTTTAGGGTTATTTATTTAGTTTAGGGTTATTTAGTTTAGGGTTTATTTAGTTTAGGGTTATTAGTTTAGGGTTATTTATTTAGTTTACGGTTATTTAGTTTAGCGTTATTTATTTAGTGTAGTTTAGTGTATTTAGTTTAGGGTTATTTAGTGTATTTTATAGTTAGTATTAGTTTAGGGTCGTCACCTCAAGCTCTGCCGCCACCGGCCGTTAATTGCCGCTCGGTGACCCTAGGTAGTGGCTCACTGCTTTTAGGTAGGCGCATCACGCTAAGGAGAACTCTACCTCATGGCCGTGGAGTCGCTCTCCAAGCCATGAGGCCACTGTCTGGAGCATCCTCCAAGTGAGCCAGCGTGGCGCTGTGGTCGTGACGGCCACAGCCCCACGATCGCCCACTGTGGCTAGCCCCTCTCATATGCATCCGGGATTTCTCCGAATTAGGGTTTGGACCCCTCGGAACTCGTTTAAAATGATCAAGCATCCTTAGGGTTTTAATTTCATTTGTGTATTTATTTGTGTATTTTTGTATGAATAATATGTATATTTATGTATGAATCCAAGTCCACTTGAATGTTTACTCTCTTACTCTAGATAATATTATTGTTTTAGAAACTATGGATCCACTTAGTAGAAACCTTGAAGATGAAGAAATAATGGAGACCATCATCCACGAGGACACCTCACAATATCTGAACTTGGAGGGACATGATGAAAGCTCAAGTATTCATGGAGAAGATGACGACTCCGGTGAACGCACTTTAGTGATTACAAAGTCCGTCGAGGTATATGCATGGATTATTCCTCTGCTGACTTCCACCGATTGATTTGTATATATGTACATGTATTAATTAACGCTTATTTCTTCTTTTAGCCCTCTGGATCGACCAGCCAACAACAATCTTCTTCTACGAAAAAGAGCAAGCGAGGCGCGAGCCATCAGTTGAAAGATCGTGCAAAGTTTACAATCGAAGCAGTCCGTGTTGATGGCAGGCGGATGGAGCCCAAGAAGGCCGCAAACAAATTTGTACGTCAGGCTGGAGTTCTTGCTAGGGACCAAATCCCAATCATAATTGAAATGGATTAAGCCAAAGAAGGGCGACGGTACCTTTGTCGATGAAAGATCCAAAGAAACGCTTTGGAATTCGCTGTTGGTAAATTTCACCCTTCCGCTAGAGGAGGATGAAAACAAACCGGTTATAAAGGAAAAGGTTAAAGAGTGGACTCTAAAGAAGATGGCTGACGCTTTCCGCAACTGGAAGACAAAATTAAACAAATTTGTCAAAGCTCGCGAGACTCCAGATTTCGAAGACGCATATTATGCGAAGATAAGACCTCACTGGCCCGAATTTGTGGCATACAAGGAAGGTGCTATAGCTAAAAAGAGGCCAGAAACCAATACGCTAAATGCCTAGAAGAAGGAATATCACCAGAGGACGGGGTCAGGTGGCTACATATCTCAGAGGCCTAAGTGGGAGGAAGCTGAGAAGGCCCTGCGCACTAGAGGGATCACACCCCAGACAGATGGGTGAGACCTACGTGCAAAGACTTGGTTCTACAGAATCGGGGCAAGGTTGGACCCAGAAACATGATTGTGTATCTTCCCAACCCTCCTTGCCAAACCCGTCACTGAACTCATCACGGCATACGAGGAAACAGCCGCCAGGACCTTCCACCCCGACAGAGAGAATGACCAGCTCACACGCGCCATCGGTAAAAAAGAACACCCTGGACATGCACGAGGCACAGGGGGTATGACGTGGAAGGATGGTTTTGCCGAGTGGGGCGACTCTTACAGATGGCGCGGCGTACACAGCGGATGACACAGATAGAACATGCACTTGTGGCGCTGCAGGCGCAAGTGAATGCACAATAGAGCCAACAAGCTACCGGACCATCTCAGCGGCACGAAGTGCCTGCATTGGAAGCTGCCGGCCGCCCAGACTCTGCGCGGAAAAGCAGCGTGGCTTCCACGGAGAACGTGCAGCCCACGCTTGAAATGGCGGGTCCTCGATACCCCGTGGATGAGATCACGGAGAGCGAACACGTTGAGCTGCATGTGAGATTAATGGGCTTATCCATTAAGGTGGTTGTCGGCGATGCCTTACCTCCTGTAGCTGGTGGAACTTACCACTGTCGACCGATTCCAGATGGCTATGCTATTGTCGGGGTGGATGAGGTTGTGAAGAAATATGAGGAAGCACAGGTTGACCATGCTACAGGTGAAGGGGAAACTCAACTCAAATTTGCAGTGAAAACAACCATTCTTTGGAAGAAGGAACACATCGTGCTTCCAAATTGGAGGCCACTGGCACCCCCGCCGTCTTTGCAGCGTCAGCAGTCTGAGCCGCCTCAGCCGTCTCCAAGTCATTAGAATACTCCCCTGCCGTCTACGACGCTTCAGCCATCTCCTGCGCGGCAGCCATCTCCGACGCTTCAGCCATCTCCTGCGCGGAAGCCATCTCCGACGCGCCAGCCATCTCCTGCGCGGCAGCCATCTCCGGCGCGCCAGCCATCTCCTCAGCATAAGCGGAAGAGCACTGCCATGAAGAGCATCACTAGCACTGCCACGAAGAAATCCGCAGAAAACCGTACCCCAAAGAGTTCAAGAAACTACGTCTCGCAGCCTTCCGCCAAGCCATTGCCGGTTTTACCGTGGAATCGCAGCGACGAGGAGACCAATAGGATCTCGGAAGAAGAGGTCAAGAAATTCTTTGCACCTAGACGGGCCGAGCCAAATAAGAAAATAGATCCGGCAGTGGTGGAGAAGTTTTACAATAATCTTTTGAAACTTGAAACCCCACTTGTGCCGGACTACGAGCGCCAGATTTTGAAGGGGGATGCAAGAAGGAAGGAGACTGAAAGTAGAAGTCGTGCGGCACCCCAGAAACAGTTCCCATGCTCGGAGAGCAGGAAAAGCAATCATGCGCCCCACTCCAAGTGTTCGACACACGAAACGCTCCTCCTGTAAATGATTACGAGGCAGAGCTACAAAGAAAGGCAAATAAGATGGGGATGACTTACATTGCATACTTGAACTTCAAGGGAGACAACATTCCCACATGCGATGTCAACCCCATACAACCATGGAAGTATGGTAAGAATCTCGTCAAGAAAGAGGAGCTCAAGAATCTACCAACAAAGATGCGAAGATTGCACAAGTGGTACCTTGATTTCTACAAGACGAGAAAGGAAGAATGGATCACGACGCATATAAGAGATCAGATTTTCTTGTGCGGAGACGACGAGATCGACTTCAACATTCAAGACTTGCATTTTCTATTCAATCAGAAGGAACTCGACAAAGCTGCCATCAGCCTTTATTGTGTGTAAGTACTATTTTTGTAATTTCTATCTCATCGCATTCACTTTATTAATTGCATGTATATATATATATATATATGCTCACGATATATGTATATACTATTATGCAGGAAAAATGTTATGAAATGCATGAAAGGAGACCCTTTTGACATTGGGTTCGTTGACCCAAATAGAGTTCATGAAGAAGTGGTAAGAACCAAACCCGGGCAAATAGAAGATTACTTGCTAAGGTCTTTACTAAGACAACAAACCAAAAGGGAAATACTATTGCCTTACAAATTCTCGTGAGTACTGTTACCCTCTCTTGTACACATTCTGTTTCGGCTTACTCGATGTTAAGTGTAACTGATGATGAGTTATGCGTGCGTAGGTTCCACTTTATTCTGCTAGTCATTCAACCTGACTCAGAAAAAGTCCTTGTCATGGACTCGTTACGAAAAGAAAAAGAGCCATGGACAGACTTTAAAGAGATGCTCCAGAGGTAATTTCAATCATATTATCGCACTAGATCGGCAACTTTCGTGAAAACAAGTAATTAATTACTCCTTTATTTATTTTCTTTGCCGGACAGGGTTTGGAAAAGGTTCACGGGCAGGGCCGTGGGTGAATGGTCAGAAGAACTAAAATTTGTAGACCAAAATGTAAGTAATACTAGCTAGGTCTGCGTATCTCTTTGATTCTGCTTCCAATTCCATTATATCATGCTTTATTGATTATTATTTTGATTGAACTCTCTATTCTCGTAAAGTGCGCGTATCAGGGACCCGGCAATAACTTATGTGGATACTATGTTTGCGAGTTCATTCGCAACATGATATGTGCGACGGGCCAAGCCGTACTAGAACAACTTAGAGTAAGTAAACAAAGTACACAATATTATTTTATTACCATCAATTGTGCTGAGTTTTATTATTATATATATATTGACCCTATTCTTCATATATATTTAGATCGAACAGATGCGGGACCAACTCCTACCATTTGACCGCATACGAGTCATTCAAGAGGAATTGGCGGGGTTCATACTTGATGAGGTCGTCACGCCTGGCGGAGAACTCTTTAGATATCCAAAAACTCTTTAGATGCTTGAACGTGTTTGTCTTGTACTTGATGCTTCAACGTTTACGGAGAATACCACACAATGACAATGTTTGTGTATAATAATAGTTGCTTAATTATTCATGTACTCGTATGTACCGACGACGATGTATGTGTATATACCGCTCCCGATCGATTCCCCTTGCCCCCTCCCCGTCCCCGCCGCGCCGCAGAAATACGCTCAGAACGGGGCGGCGACAGAACTCTGCCGGCAGAGATTTATGCCGTTTTCCTGCCGCGGCAGAACTCTGCAGCGGCAGAGATTTATCTATTTTTTCTGCCGCGGCACAGAACCTTTAACAAACCGGTGTTAAAGGGGGGAGGGCTGAGCGTTGCGGCAGGCCCACGTACGCCACCATTTAACACCGGTTCGTATAAGAACCAGTGTGAAAGGGGGGAGGGGGCTCTAACACCGAACCCTCAACAACGGTTCTACAACCGCTGTTAGAGGGCCTTAGGAACCGGTGTTAAAGCCCCCGTTTGCACTAGTGTTTGCTGAAATCTGACGCTTCATTTTTCCATCTTCTCGCCGCCCTTTGTTTCTCGGTTTTTCTTTCCAGACATATTTCAGCCCACCTGAACCCTATATACTCAGCCACATAATTTCTCACTAGTTACACACTCGGTGTTTCACACAGGTAACGTTGGAACTCCTTAGGCCTCGTTTTGTTCCGGTGTTTTTTAGTGGATCAATTGGGTTAGTCCCCCAGGGATTGGGTGTTCACCCAATCCACGTCAAAGCTTGCGTCGAGAGAGAGTTTCCAAAAAAGCGGGGAGAGGGTCAGGTTTCACTTTAAAGTGCAATTCGAGTGTTTTGGCAGGGATATATAGGGTTGAACCCGTTCAAACCCAGACTGCAAAACAGCCTAGGTAGGATTTTCGGGGATCTCGAGGTTGACATGCAAACACTCCGTAAAACATCACAAAACCGGTCTGCAAAACGTGGCCTTAGGGACTCCGTGCTGATTTTTGCCAGAAGATCATACGTCGTCCCGTAAGAAGTTTCTAACGGGTGTCATTGTACATTCAACTGTACAAAAAAACGCTGTGTACGCTTTTTAGACTTGTGAATCGTGCGATGAGTGTATGCTTTTGAGGGCGATGGTGATGCTGATTTAAGTTCACGTGCCATGTTCATGTTCAGGTAGGACACAGCATCTGAATTCTGAACATGCTAGTTATTAAGCACCAATAAAAGTTGGGATGCATGCTTTCTTTTTTGAAGGACAGAGCTACAGTGGAGTCGTCCTGTACTGCTGCTTTATCGGTCTTATTACTTAGTGTCATTCGTGCGGGTTGGATAGGGCAGTGCCCCCTGCCGCCTCCGGGTCGTCAGTGGGACGTAGCGATCGCACGGTATCATGGCGAACCTCCGGACCGGGTAGGCGAGGTGGCGACATCAAAACTACTCCTAGTTGTGGAACATCAAAACGAACGAACTTGTAGGTAGCTCGCGCCCGCCGCGACGGGGCAGGAGTACACTGTACCAGTAGTAGAATGAGTTTATCTCAAGAGCTTTGAACAGGTGGGTGGATTGCCGGCTAGGACATGTCATCGGTGCCAGCCAGGCCAGGCGTACCACGCCTTTTCTGAGAGATGCGTGCCTGCGTTTGGAAAGACCGACCGGTCACGTTCTTGGTAAAAAAAAAAAGCTCTAGGAGGCCTCTAGGAGGCCAAATCAAATCCAGGCACTTGAAACAACTTTGGAGTACTACGTGCAAAGCAGGGAGATTCCTGGAGGAACGTGCACATGAACATGTGGCCATCGGAGGAGGCGTCGTGATCGATCGATCGATCCGAGAGCACTAGTGGTAGTGGTAGGCCCCCTGTCGCCACACTAGTGGCACAGTACTACTACTCGCTGATTTTGTTGGCTGGTCTCGCCTTCTAATTATTCATTCCGGCCCGCCAATATGTAAGTGCAGTGGTCCTTGGCTCCTTGCATTGACTCCTTGCTTCTCCTTATTTGCGCTCGTAAAAAACATACTCATATAACTGAAGTATATCAATATCGTAATATTTTAGTGTCTAGCAAAGCAATACTTTAGTTTTTCTCTTTTTTCAGTATTAGAAAAAAGAGGGCCTAACCTCTTTCTTAAATACTTAAAAAAACATAGTTTTGATGGATACTTCAGTTTTAAAACCATATTATTTGTTGGATCCAAACACCTCATATTTTAGTGTCTAGCGAAGCAATACTTTAGTTTTTCTCTTTTTTCAGTATTAGAAAAAAGAGGACCTAACCTCTTTCTTAAATACTTAAAAAAACATAGTTTTGATGGATACTTCAGTTTTAAAACCATATTATTTGTTGGATCCAAACACCTCAAAGTATTTAGTACTTTGATTTTTTTAGAAACCAAAGTATTCTCTTAATACTTTAAAAATACCTTCATACCAAACGGGGCCTAAGATACGGCGGAGGCCCCCGTATTCATCTTAATTATCGAGACACCCAACGAGGCCCCGCGTCGCCTAGGTTAGGCGACACAGGCGGAGGCCCAAATCAGCAATGACGGCTCCCACCCTTCCCCGCTTCCACTCGCCACTTGTGGCTCGCCACGGGCAAAGCACGGTCGGTGACGCGGTGTGATTTTTCCTTCCCGCGAGGTCTCCTATGTGGGCCGAGGTTCATGGCGGCGGGGCTGGCGGTGGACGATGGAGCTGCGGCCGGCAGCGAAGCGAGGTGCCCAACCAAGGGCTCGATGACGGTGGAGGCGGTACATGCACCGCTCCCTTGGTGTTGCGGCGGCGAGCGATTCGGGCTCGAGCGGCGGGCGGTGGCGCATGGCGGCTCATGGAGTTGTTGCCGAGCGGCAGGGCAGCAGTGGAGCCGGCAGCCAGCAGGGTGGCGGCCTAGATCTATGTCATCCAGGTCTAGCCGATGGTGGGCGAGGTGGTTTGGTGGCTCAGCGTCTCCCCTTTTGCTGTCGGCGAAGTGCGGCTGGCCCTCTCGGAGTATGTGATGTGGCCTTCTTGGTTCTGCCCTCCGATGGACACCGGGTTGGCGATTGGGCCGGGGCGAAAGCTCTACATTTACTGACGACGGCGACGCCTGTGGGCGACGTCTCCTCCTTGGAGGCCTTGTTATGGCCGCATCCACGCTACCTGCCACGAGCGCTGGGGGAAACCCTCGATTCGACGTTCCGGTCCCGGCGGCGGCGACACCACCACAGTGCCGTTACCTTCTTGAAGGCGTCGTTTTGGGCTGCTGTCGTGGAGTTCCTAGGGTAGATAGGGTTGACGGCGGGCACTTCTCGGAGCATGGGTCTCAAGGGCGCAAGGTACGCCTTGCCGACGTCTTCCTCCATCCTGGTTGGGTTCTGTTGGTCACTCAGCCGACTTCTTCTTGGCGCCAGGAGTGGGCAGTACGTTGATCCGTTCCACCGTGGAGGTATAGTCATGGTAGCGAGGTGTCCGGTCTTGGCGGTGATATGGTTTTGAGCCTCTATGTCTCGTCTTTGCGTCTAGAGGTTGGGCAAGGCAAGTCGTTGTCGTATAGCTTGGTGGGAGTGTGTTTTAAGCCGTTGCTCGGAGTGTGGCTTGGAGGGGACGTGTGTGGAGTGGTAGCCATTCGGTGACTTTGTATCAAGCCTTTCTATCTTAATACAGAAGACATCTAGCTTGTGTGTTCTTAAAAAAAACTAAGATATGGCAATATACGAATGTACTTTCTCCGTATAAAAATATAAAATGTTTTAACTTTGTGAAACGTGGACCCTATATACGCTAAAAAAAACCATTTAGATACATTCCGTTTTACTGATTTAAAACGTCTTATATTTTCTAGACGGATGGAGTAGTGTCTAGTTCTGCACCAGCTCCCATCACATGATCGGCTACCCATCGGCGTTGCACAACAGCCCGGCCCTGATCGATCGGAGTACATGCGTTCGGTTCCGCCTTATAATAAGTAGTACTGTACGTGCATCTTTCGATCTCAACGACAAGGAGAAGACACGAATCGGCACCATGTACTCCGATCGGAGTATGTTGCATCTTGAGATCCGATCGAACGCCACGAGATCGATCGGGCTGCGCGTTGCAGGTTTTGTAAATTCTCATGCTAGCTCCGTTCTCTGAACTCCAGCTAAATTCAGTTTTACTACGTGTTGTCGAGTTTCCCATGTCAATTTCACGCAGCATTCCTGGGAGACAGGGCATCGAGTTGCATACTTAGCACCTTTTCCTAATCGGTAGTCAAGGAATCAGCTGCATAGCGCATTCTCATTAAAATATATAACCTGCCGGTGATTGAACTGAACCCGGCCGTTGCATAACAATTTGCACGCCAGATACATCCACCCACGCCGTCAGGGTTCAGACGTCGACGCACATGTCCCGACCTGACAGGCTGACAGCTGATTTGATCGTACTATATCTCCGCTTAGATAAACCTCGTGTCCTCACCCAGCTAATCATGCGTGCCCAGCCCAGGGATCCATGATCTGTTCCTGCCTCTCTTTTTCTAGGCGCGGCGCTGGTTAATTCCCGCTAGGCCAGGGACCTGAATAATCAATCATGCAGACAAGAAAGCGTTAAATTTGTTCGATCAGACGGCGCCCTGTTGGACGCCAACGTGTCCACCGGAGAGGAGAGGTTAAACTACGTAGCTCTGTAGTACGATCGATTAATCTTTCTCTTTCTTCGTACGATTCGATTAATCTGCCGCTTGTGCTCCGTAGAATAACAGAACAGCAAAACCGGTGAGTAGCGAGTGCACGCATCGTGCGTGCGTGCATGTGACGGATGAACGAACGGAACTACTACACTCCGAATGATTAGGCGGCTGGAGCTAAGCGTGATGATGATGATGATGATCATTGCCTGGACTTTGCTGGCTGGCCTTGTCGGGCGCTGGATGTCCTGGCTGGCACGTCGTGATTCGTGCGTGCGCGCGCGCACATGGATGGCGTCGGTTGATCAGGGACCGTCGGTTGTGCACGCCGAGCTAATGATTGGCTGCCGGTTCTTGGTCGATCAATGGGTGTGGATCCATCTGTCGGAGAGTTTTTCTTTTCTCTCGATACTATTGTGTTTGGTCCAGCACACTCGTCATCTGCCCCATTCCCAACAACATGGATGTGCTCAAATTTGGATTAGTAGTAGAATGGACAGAGTGTCTTCATACCAAGCACATGCATTGCCACTTATTTCTCTTCATTATTTCAATATAGTTCAGAGCTTGTTTAATTTCTCGAGAGCACGGGCATCTTCTTCTGTTCTTCATTTTCAACATACCACGACTCGTTGCAAATTAGTCCCAAATCCTAGTAGTCATGTAGGACTATAACTTCTTCCATTCAAATAATAACATATAGCCTTTTAAAACATGAAACAATTTTCAAGATGGTATCTGGACCACCAATTTCTGGCCAAACATGTTAACTCGCGTAAAAATAAAAGTACGAAAACAAATCTAATATATAGTCAGTCCAATTTTTAGGATGCTAATAATTCTTTCTTTTCTTTATCGATGGTTAAGTTTGGAAATATTTGAATTAAACAAATCTATAAATACTTGTATTTTAGATCAGAGTTACTCTATTGGCTAATTTTCATATCACTGGAGTGTTTAGTTTTATAGTTCGATATAAGTTATGTCTCGGTTTACATTAGCTAATTTTAATCGCTTTGAGTGTCGATGTTCTTCCCTCGTGGTGATGCTTATATATTATGATGGGAATAGTTTATGTATGGCATGGTTCTCATGCCACCCAATGTACTCTTCTTGTAGAAGAATATATATAGCATATTTCTTGTTTGTGTAAAAAATGGACATACGCACATGTTACTAGTTAGGGAAAAGTCATTTATTAAACCTAAACTATGGTATGAAGACTTAACCAAAATCATTAACCCTCTGTCGCATAATATAAGATCTTATTACAGCCAACATATGAGTATATTCATTGTAATAACATCTTATATCATGGGACAGATGGATCATAATACAAATCCAATTACTCTACATCCTCAAGTTTAAAGACATGTTACTTTAAAACTCTAATGTGGTTTTGGGTGTTCCTTGCTGATGTGGCACATGAATTAGATATGTTTTGTACTGTGGTACATATGGCATTTTCTTGCTAAATCTCGAAAATTCTGAAACACTAGTATATATAGATAAATTACAAGTTATAAAGTATATTTTCAATAAATCTACTACGAAGTATCGAGTTGATGTTTATGATGCTAGTAATGCTTTCTTTATAACCAGTCAAACTTGGAAATATTTGAATGGTTAAATTCGAAGAATAGTTACATTCTAGATTGGAGTTACTCTACTAGCTAATTTTTACATGATTAGACTAGTAATGTTTAGTTCTATAGTTCAACAAAAAAATCCCCCTCTTACTTTTAGATAGTTTTAATAGTATTGAGTGTTGATTTTTGTGTGGGTGGTGGTGGTTTGTGTGTGTGTGTGTGTGTGTGGGGGGTAAATAATTTATAGACTCTGAAGTACCCACAATCTTA
This sequence comes from Avena longiglumis, assembly GCA_030063025.1. Lineage (NCBI taxonomy): Eukaryota > Viridiplantae > Streptophyta > Magnoliopsida > Poales > Poaceae > Avena > Avena longiglumis. Next base: position 468,142,565 of record CP125973.1, read on the forward strand.
TATGTTGTTTCATAAATAGAGTTTTCATTAGCTCAAAATTTTGCATCAATGTGATACAACCAAAGAGTTACATCCGACCTTTGTTTACCAAAGATGCGCAGTGCCCCAAAAAATGTCCGACACAAACTCTTAAACATGTGATCTAACGAACCAAAAAAACATCCTAAAGTGATAGAGAACCAATACAAAAATTACGCCACCATCTGTGTTAGGTAAAAACATCATTAACTATCTTTTCCACCTAAAACATGTCTTCATGAAGAGCTACTTATGCTCCAGTCACCACAAGTGCAAAATAAGTGTGGACACGAGTAGATAACTTGTTGAGTAGAAGGAGTTTTTTCAATAAAAGAACAACATCATTCCTGTAGAGACACAATGCCCAACATAAGGCGGCCGCTTACACATGGATATGTTTTAAAAAATATGATGGGATACCTCGTAGAAATTGCTAAACATGTCTGCAAAAGATCGAAACATATATGAATTTGATGCAGCCTGTATAATGATAACATAGAGTATGCAATTGTCTACCAAAAACAAGGACTTATACACATTCTAGTAATTAGGGGAAAGTCAATTCTGAACCCCCGCTCTGGTACGAAGACTGAATCGACCTCCTAACTACGATACACATCTAGTTACTCCTAACCTCAACTTTAAAACCAGGTTACTTTGAACCCAAATGGGGTTTTATGTGTTGCTTTGCTGATGTGGCACATGAGCTGGATGTTTTTCCAACGTTGTGTGCATATTTATGATGTGTTCGTTCCTTTGTTCAAATTGTAAAGAGCACCTAGAAATCCAGACATTAGGAAAACCATAAATCAGAGTTTTCTATAGTTTGGAAAATATTCATAATTCTACTATTCTAAATTCGTGAGTTTTTCTGTTGCTTTTGTGTCGGACTGTTTTTTTTTTGAGATTTTGTAAAGATTTGGATCATGCCTCCGCGTCAACAACCACATTGGCCAAATCGCCAACATTGTGTGCCCTGTTAGGAAAAATATACCGCAAAACCGTCGTACGATCGATCCAAAGTATTCCTACATCCGATTGAAAGTTGAAGATCTTAATCATGTTCTAAATGTTGAGGTTTATCACTGATGTCATGCCATAGTAATTCCTAGTCACTTCTCCTTCAATGCTCCTCCCTATTCCAACATAAACGCAACAACAACAGCTGAGATCGCTTCATACCCTTTCATAACTAAGGGCATGATATGTTGGAGATATGCCCAAGAGGCAATAATAAAGTGGTTATTATCATATCTTCACACTTATGATAAATGTTTACATACCATGCTATAATTGTATTAACCGGAAACATTAATACTTGTGTGATTTGTAAACTAAAATAAGAGTCCCTAGTAAAGCCTCTTGTTAAACTAGCTTGTTGGTTAATATATGATCATGGTTTCCTGATCATGAACATAGAGATGTTATTAACAACAGGATCATATCATTAGGAGAATGATGTGATGGACATACTCCTATAGATAAGCGTAGCATAAAGATCAAGTCATTTCAATAGTTCAATTGCTATATGCTTTCGATACATAGTAACCTAATTCCTTCGACCATGAGATCATGCATATCACCTTTTCGGATGGATGCTTTGATGTCATCAAACACCACACCGTAACAGGTGGCTATAAAGGTGGCATTGAGTGTTCGTAAAGTATTGGTTGAAACACATGGATCAAGTGGGATTTGTCCATCCATATGACGGATAGATATACTGGGCCCTCTCGGTGAAATGTCATCCAATTAGCTTGAAAGCATGTGGCTCACAAGGGATCACATATCACGGAACGAGAAAATATTACTTATCGAACGAGGTTGAACTAGGTATGCGAGATACCGACGATCATAACCTCGGATAAGTAAACTATCGTGAGACAAAGGGAAATTGGTATCGTATGTAAGTGGTTCATTCGATCGCAAAGTAATCGTAGAAATATGTAGCCATATGAATTTCCGATTCCTCTATTGGTTATTGTTCGGAGAAGTGTCTCGATCATGTCCGCATAATTCACGAACCGTAGGGAGACACACTTAAGGATTCGACGTTGTTTGAGTAGTTATGGTATTATGAGAAAGAGACCGAATGTTGTTCGGAGTCTCGGATGGGATCCGGGATATCACGAGGTGATCCGGAATGGTCCGGAGAATAAGATTCATATAAGGAAAGTCCCGTTTCGGAGTTCGGGAATGATTCCGGTGTTTTCATCGGGAATGTTCTAGAAGGTTCCGGATTGTCCGGCCCTCCGGGGGGGGGGAGGGTACATGAATGTGTTATTACATATTGAATGATTGCATCATGTACTAAGTGTTCTTGCTGTTCCAAAACTGAAAAGTCAAACTACCAGTTTGAAAGTCAAGCAGCTAAAAACGAGCTGGAAAACAGAAGCTGTGGGAAAGCGAACTGTGGGAAACAAGCAAGAGGTGGTTGGAACCAACTTGGGGAGGAGTCCCTCAAGCCGGGCGCCAACCAAGGCCGACTTGGGAGGGACTCCTCCCTGGCCGCCCTCCCACCTATAAAAGGAGGGGCCTCCTCCTCTAGACACACAAGTTCCTATCCTCTAATCTCGGTTTAGAGCCGTTTTGGTTTAGAGCTTCTAATTGCCCTAGCCTTGGTTTAGAGCCTTCTAATTGGTGTGTCTAATCTCTAGACCACTAATAGCTCTCTCTCATACTCCACCATACTCGCTCCGGCTTAAGGAAGCCTGGGATCTCCCATCTACTTCGGTACCACGCCACAGCCGGAATCGCAAGGAGAGTGCTACAACCTCCGTTACTGCTGGAACAAGGAGAGGAAGGTCTTCGTCAGTACCGAACGTGTGACCGATCATGGAGGGCTGCGGAAGGATCGTCTACGATCTTGAGATCGGAAGAAATGCGACTACATCACCCACGAGAATCTGCTCTCGTTAACCGCTTTGGAATCTTCGAGGGTGAGTTCCTCTATCAACTCGTTGCTACAATCTAGTAGATAGATCTTGGCTTGTTTGTTTGTATGCGATAGAAAATTTTTGTTTTCCATGCTACGAACCCCTACAGTGGTATCAGAGCCGTGTCTATATGTAGATCTGTTGCACGAGTAGAACACAATGGTCATTGTGGGCATTGATGCTTTTATTGTCGATTGCTTCTTGTGTACTTTGCATCTTGCGGTATGTTGGGATGAAGCAGCCCGGGCTAACCTTACATGACATCGTTCATGAGACTTGCTCCACGCTCGACATGCAACTTGTATTGCATAAGTGGCTTTGCGGGTGCCTGTTTCTCCTAGCATAGTTAAGATCCAATTTACAATGGGTGATTAACAATACCAGTATCAATGTTGTGGTTCATGTTAAAGTTAGACGACACTTATTAACATCCCCAAACCACGTAAAACATGCAAAGAAAGTAGAGGCGTCTAACTTTGTTTTGCAGGGGTGTGCAGTGATGTGATATGGCCATGATTGTGATTATATATGATGTATGCAATGTTCCTTATTGTAAGTCGGCAACCGGCAGAGCCATATGGTTGTCTTTGATTTCTGTTAAGACCAGCGTGTCTATTCAAAGTAGTTGTAATAGTTGAAGCCGTGGGCGACAACCATGGAACAACATCATTGACCTTGATGCAATGTCGGTGATGATGGAGATCATGTTCGTGCTAGAAGATGGAGATCGGAAGCACAAAGAAGAAAGGCCATATCATATCACATATTATGAATTGCATGTGATGTTAATCCTTTATGCATCTTGTATTGCTTAGTAGACGACGGTAGCATTATAAGATGATCCCTCATGCACATGAATTTCAAGTCATAAAGTGTTCACCCTTAGTTAGCACCGTTGCTAAAGCTTGTTGTTTCGAAGCACCACGTGATGATCGGGTGTGTTAGATTCTACAAGTGTATACAACGTGAGCAAGCCAGATTTGCTCATGCGGAAACTAAGGTTTGATCTTGACGAGCCTAGCATGTACAAACATGGCCTCAGGAACACGGATTACCGAAAGGTAGAGCATGAGTCATATAGTAGATATGATGAACATGTTGATTGTTCGCCATTGAAGCTATATCAACTCTCGTGATGATCGGTTTTGATGTGGTGGATTTGGTTCGTGTGATCACTAAAACAATGTGAGGGATATTGTTTTGAGTGGGAGTTCACCAAGATTAATTTAATTATTAATTAGAACTCAATTTATCATAAACTAAATCAAAGTGAATTTGCATAGTTGTTGTAGTCATTGGCATCCGTTTACCACCTTGCGCTTAGTTATAATTGACATGATAGAACTATAGAATTCTGGTTAGATACTTTATGAACTGGTATCGTATTGTTTTAAGTGTTAATCTAAAGTTTAAAAGTCCTATTGCAAACTTTCAGTAAAGTTCCGGTTACTCCATGAAGTTTAATAATTAGTATTAAATCAAGAGTAACAATTCCAAGTGTTAGTATATAAGTATCATGTTTGTCTCCATGATTCTTGATATTCAAAGGATTCTCTTAATATCAAGGTTATCTAGGATCTGAAAGAGTTGTTTCAGAAACCATGATGTGTGGAAGATATTGTGATATCTGAAACGAAGTATTGGTTACAACATGATAGAGTATAATATGGCAAAAGTCATGTTCTCATATTTGATGAGAATTTGCAAAAGGTTGGAGACACTAGTTGTCCTAATCCTCCAAAAGGTTTTAGAGAGCAACATTATACTTGCGATTCACCGTTACAAGCTAAAAGCTTGATCATGGATAAATCCATGATGAGGGTGAATATTTGATGTAGGTAAGATGTTTACTACACCAAGAGATTACTAAAGAAAGGAATTTGAAAGAACACCAAACATTTGATGATAGGTGATCTACTTCAAAGTGCAAGTCCAAAGACATTGGTATTTAATTATACACGCTTTGGATTATGTGTCATATGTATGACTCCACTATTGATATTGATAGATTCTTTCAAAGAAAAGGAAATATTGAAAGAGAATCTCATAAATATATGGCGAAAAGAAAAGACTAGAATTGTTCAGTTTAAGTATATAGATGATATACATGTTATGGCTATATTCTTTGCTTATTAAACAATGTGGTTATTAAGTATTTGATCTGAATTTGTTGGTGTGAATCGTCATACGAAACAACACAATTCATGAACTACAATGGCCTAAGTAACTAGAAAAAGAATATGTGATGATGTTCATCGAGAACAAATAAAGGGTTATTGTGTTGCTCGTTAAACATCAAAGCTTGCCTTCAAGATTTGTTTTATCAGGTATTATGAGAACAAAAGAGTTGTTCAAATAAATTACCGTGATCCATAAAAGATGGATGATTCACAAATCTCGTTGGAGAAATCACATCCATAAAACTAGTGCTAAAAATGTCGAAAGACAAATTGATTGAAAGATCACTTAGGAAGTGACATCGCCGTTTGAATTATAATGGAAAGAAAACATGAAGAAACTCCATGTTGATGGAATTTTGGAGTCTTCTGATTTTGATCAAATGACGCTTGTGAAACTTTCCTAGAGATAATTAAAACTTCGTTCATAGGCCAAAAGGGAACGAATGACTAGCTTATTGGAACTTGTACATATTGTTGTACGAAATCCATTATGTGTAGTCAAAAGCGATGGATTTCAACTTCATATGCTTTCTCCGAAAATTTGAGTGAATATATGAATATTTACTTAATAAGGATAAAGTATGAAACACTTGAAAAGTTCAAAGAATTTCAAGATGAAGTGCAAAATCATTGTAACAAGAATATGAATTGTTTATGATAAGATCATAAAGGAAAATATTTAAGTTACAAGTTTAGCATAATACCTAAGATTTAAGGAATCGTTCCGTGGATTTGCATTTCCGAAACACCATAAGAGTATGGAACGTTCGAGATATGTAATTAAACCTTGTTTGACATGGTAAGATCAAAGGTATAATTCATAAAACTGCCATTATATTTTAAAGATTAAAAGCTTTAGAGATTACCGTTTTTCCACTGAAAAGAGCTTCATCATAATCCGTTGAAATGACACCATATAAAGTTATGGTTTGGGATAAAACCCAAGTTGTCCTTTCTTAAACATTGGTATGCTATGCATAAGAAAGATGTTTGCAACCAAAGTCGGATGAACCTGTCTTTGTATGTTATTTGAATAATGTTAAGTAATCCTCCATAACATCGGAGACAAAAGTGTTTGTCACTCAAAACGCCAAGTTTCTTTGAGAAGGAATTTTTCGTGAAAAGTTAAGTGGGAGGACAATAGAACTTTGATAAGGTTAAAAGAACCTTAGCTGTATGTGCAGAGTTGTTGCGCAATGAAAAGTGTTCCGGAGGCAGCAACAAAGGTCATGGCTCACGTACCTCAAAGGTTGTGGTCACGGAGATCCAAGTTCCTATTGAAACAAGTAGGTCGGATGAACAATCAAATACCAAGATTTGAGGGTTGAATCATTATTTGAGAATAATGAACCGACTACATGCAAAGAAGCGATGATGGGCCCTGACTCCGTCAAATGGCTTGAAGCCATAAAATCCGTGATAGTTCCATTCATAAGAAATCAAGTTTTGAACTTTAAGGACCCTCGAGAAAGGTGTAAGACCTTACAGTTGTGTCTGGATCTATAAAGAAATAGACATGGATGTTTCACATCTATAATCGACATATTGGGAAAGAGTTCACAACAATGTTCAAAGGTTGACTATGACAAGATTTGATCTTTCATAGTGATATTTAGTCTAGACGGATTAATGTAGCAACCACTACATATAATTTTGTTATATGATAGTTGAATAAACAAAACAATTTCTTCTAATAGAATCGTTACCTAGGACATGTGCATAACACGGTCCATAGGGTTTTGTTAATTCATAGGATGCTAAAAGCATATGCAAACTTCAATGGTTGAAGTGAGCATCGCGGAGTTGGAATCTTCACTATGATGAAACTGTTAAAGGATTTTAAAAGTTCATTAGAGACAATGAAGATGCTTGCATTTGCAAGAAATTAAGTGGGAGCGCTAAGACATGTTTCTAATACATTATGTGGAAGACATATTGTTGATTGGAAATAATGTATCTTTTATTAACACGTATTAAGAATTTCATCCTGATGAAAGACTTAGGCAAAACCCAAATATTTGGCATCAATAGACGCTAATATGGTTGTGCCAGAAGTACATAGACGAGATATTGAATGAGTTCAATATAGAAACTACAAGAAAAGGTTCTTGTCGCACAGAAAGGATTGAAAGAGTTCAATGTTGATGATATATTCAAGTGTATTGACATTTGGTAAAGTGAAACAAATAATCAAGTATAGATTGATACTTGATGTATGAAATCACAAAGAGTATTTATATCAATCATACCGTGATATGTACAAATCCAGATATGTCCTATGCTCTAAATGTTGTGAGCATATACCAGAATGATTCGTAAGATGATCATTGGACAATAGTAAGGATATTCTTATGATCTTTTGGAAGAACTAAGAGTATATTATTTGTAGAAGTGACAAATAGATGGTTAGTTCATTGTAAAAGTACTACATTGATACTAGCTTTGTCACAAAGTACAAATTAAGTTTATCTCAATCTAAACTAAGGGTGGCACAATATAATGGAAAGTGAGTTCCATAATGGATTTGGATGAGTTCCAAAGTTAAGACATTGTGACAGATACTACAACAAAAGGCTAAGTATATGACTGCTATTATAGCAGCAAAAGAGGGCATTTGAGTCAAGTAGTTTGTTATCAAACTAGGTGTAGTTCACAGAGGGATAATACTATGAAGATATATTGTGCGACAATATTATCAACATGTTTTAACCCCAAAGAACTAAAGGTCACACCGAAAGACCAAATTTATACAAATCCATCTCATTAGAGAATGAGTGATGCGTAGAGACACAAAGACATGCAATTACACACGGACCTGGAAGTGTCAGATCCGAGATCGATTGACCACTAGCAATCGTGGTACATACAACACCAAAGCCATAGGTGTTATATACACAAAGGTTTGAAACTAGATTATTGACTCTAGTGCAAGTGGGAGATCTGGAGATATGCCCAAGAGGCAATAATAAAGTGGTTATTATCATATCTTCACACTTATGATAAATGTTTACATACCATGCTATAATTGTATTAACCGAAACATTAATACTTGTGTGATTTGTAAACTAAAATAAGAGTCCCTAGTAAAGCCTCTTGTTAAACTAGCTTGTTGGTTAATATATGATCATGGTTTCGATCATGAACATAGAGATGTTATTAACACAGGATCATATCATTAGGAGAATGATGTGATGGACATACTCCTATAGATAAGCGTAGCATAAAGATCAAGTCATTTCAATAGTTCAATTGCTATATGCTTTCTCGATACATAGTAACCTAATTCCTTCGACCATGAGATCATGCATATCACCTTTTCCGGATGGATGCTTTGATGTCATCAAACACCACACCGTAATGTGGTGGCTATAAAGGTGGCATTGAGTGTTCGAAAGTATTGGTTGAAACACATGGATCAAGAGTGGATTTGTCCATCCATATGATGATAGATATACTCGGGCCCTCTCGGTGAAATGTCATACAATTAGCTTGCAAGCATGTGACTGGCTCACAAGGGATCACATATCACGGAACGAGAAAGAGTACTTATCGAACGAGGTTGAACTAGGTATGCGTAGATACCGACGATCATAACCTCGGATAAGTAAACTATCGTGAGACAAAGGGAAATTGGTATCGTATGTAAGTGGTTCATTCGATCGCAAAGTAATCGTAGAAATATGTGGGAGCCATATGAATTTCTAGATTCCTCTATTGGTTATTGTTCGAAGAAGTGTCTCGATCATGTCCGCATAATTCACGAACCGTAGGGAGACACACTTAAGGATTCGACGTTGTTTGAGTAGTTATGGTATTATGAGAAAGAGACCGAATGTTGTTCAGAGTCTCGGATGGGATCCGGGATATCACAAGGTGATCCGGAATGGTCCGAGAATAATATTCATATAAGGAAAGTCCTGCTTTGAGTTCGGGAATGATTCCTGTTTTCATCGAATGTTCTAGAAGGTTCCGGATTGTCCCAAGACTCCGGGGAGGGTACATGAATGTGTCATTACATATTGAATGATTGCATCATGTACTAAGTGTTCTTGCTGTTCCAAAACTGAAAGTCAAACTGCCAGTTTGAAAGTCAAACGCTAAAACAGAAACTGTGGAAAACAGAAACTGTGGGAAACAGAAACTGGGAAACAAGCAAGAGGTGGTTGAACCGACTTGGGGAGGAGTCCTCCAAGCCGGCGCCAACCAAGGCCGACTTGGGAGGGACTCCTCCCTTGGCCGCCCTCCCACCTATAAAAGGAGGGGCCTCCTCTAGACACACAAGTTACTATCCTCTAATCTCCGGTTTAGAGCCGTTTTGGTTTAGAGCTTCTAATTGCCCTAGCCTTGGTTTAGAGCCTTCTAATTGGTGTGTCTAATCTCTAGACCACTAATAGCTCTCTCTCATACTCCACCATACTGCCTCCGGCTTAAGGCGAAGCCTCGGGATCTCCTCTACTTCCTGTACCACGCCAGTTGCCTTGGAATCGCGAGGAGAGTGCTACAACCTCCACTGCCTTGGAACAAGGAGAGGAAGGTCTTCGTCGAGTACCGAACGTGTGACCGATCGGGAGCGCTGCTTAACGTGCCGGAAGGATCGTCTACACGATCTTGAGATCGGAAAGAGTACGACTACATCACCCACGAGAATCTGCTCTCGTTAACCGCTTTGGAATCTTCGAGGGTGAGTTCCTCTATCGACTCGTTGCTACAATCTAGTAGATAGATCTTGGCTTGTTTGTTTGTATGCGATAGAAAATTTTTGTTTTCCATGCTACAAACCCCTACATGATAGACATCATTAATGATTAATTAAGCCGTACAAAGTTTATAAAAACCCGTATAATCCAATTACACCGGACGACATGAGTTTGTTCTTAGGCCGGTTTGACTCCTCATCTTGCTGCTACGCTCTCCAACTCAAAGGTCGCTCATGGCTCAAGCGCCGCCGGCAAGGCAGTGGAGACCGGCCTGGCGATCGATCTGGAACTCCGCCAACGAGCAGAAGATCTGGAGTCCTAACGATCGCAGTTTGGCACCTCTAACGGCATACTCCGCATATAATTGAGTGTGTGTGTGGCCAACGAGGATCTCACTGCGACACTCCCTCACGTTTAACCGGTTGTCCATGGTGCCTTCCTAGCATGGTTCTGGAAGAATGTGGTATGTAATAATAATCCCATCCGCATATCCTGATGAGATCCGGTATCCGTATCCATATACGCACATGGTGAGCTTTTTGTTTGTTTGCTATCTCTAGTTTGACTTGAACCATCTTCGGTGAGCCAAGTTCTAGGTTCCGTTATCCACCAATGCGGCCTCCTCTTTTTTCCTCTTCGGTCTACAACAAAGGAACTAAGAGCCTTCCTCCGTGAACGTAGGAGCCGCTGTCTTGCAGAGACATCGACGGTTTAGGGTTTAGCGTTTAGGGTTTAGGGTTTGTTTGCTATCTCTAGTTTGACTTGAACCATCTTTGGTGAGCCAAGTTCTAGGTTCCGTTATCGGCCAACGTAGCCTCCTCTTTTTTCCTCTTTGGTCTACAACAAAGGAACTAAGATCCTTCCTCCGTGGCCGTAGGAGCCGTTGCAGAGACGTCGACCGTCGTCAAATATTTGGAAACACGAGCGAGAGCTTTGATATGGGCTTCTGCCAAAAAATGTAACTAATCCGTTTAAGTAATTAATTAAGGGCAAAAGACTATCTTACCTTTTTAAATTTGAGGGAGGGAGCACTAAAGTAGGGCTCATTTCTAGTGATTAAACTAGTACCAATAGGCGGAGTATCAAAGGTAGTATCATGCACTATATATATGTAAAATGCTTATGTTCACTGCAATTAATAATGAAAAATATTGTGTTGGTATCATAGGTAGATATAGTATCATAGCACATAAAAGTAGAAAAACTAATCCTAAATAAATCTTGTACATAATTTTATAGTAAGATTTTACAAAGCAATAAATACACTAAGACTATGATATTACTACATAATATTATGCATTGTCCAGATGGTAACACATACTCCCTCTGTTTAGAAATATAAGATGTTTTAGGTTTGATGGATTCCAAATCATCCTTAAGAGCATCTCCACTCGTTGGGAGTTCCCCGGGCGAAATCCGGACCAAACTATGGCCGGACGAAACGCGTTTTCGTCCTGGGAACACCGAGTTTCCCACTCGTGTTCCCAGGCCGAGTTCCCAGGCGAAATAAAAACGGCGGAATATTTGAATTTTATCGTTCCCGCCGGCAAAAACTCGGCCAAACGTGTTTGACAAAAGTACGTCCAACAAGTTCGGCGACAAATTATTACAGAACTAGATAAAAAACTCGGCGATCAGTCGTCGACGGGGATGGGCTCCTCCGGCATGGACGATGCGACGGGGTTGGGTGTCTCGTCAGCGTACACTAACTGGTTGGAGGAGGTGGAAGTAGAGATCAGCGTGGCACTGACAATGGCATTCGACGCAGGCCCTGGCGTGATCTCGGCATCGTCCACTTGAAGAATGGCATTGCAGCACGCCATGTACCAGGCCTTGACCGGCGAACTCATCGCCGACGTGTCCTCGCCGCCCATGAGGAACTAGAGATCCGTGTTCCTCTTCTTGGTGGCTGATGTCTACACACTTATATTCTTATAGACAGTTGTTGGGCATCCAAGTGCATAGGTTTGTAGAACAGCAACAAGTTTCCCTTAAGTGTATTGTACAAGGTTTATCGAACTCAGGTAGGAAGTGGTCAAAGGTATCCCTCTCAAGCAACCCTGCAATCAAGATACAAGAAGTCTCTTGTGTCCCCAACACACCCAATACACTTATCAGGTGTATAGGTGCACTAGTTTGGCGAAGACATAGCGAAATACAACTGGTAACTGTGCCAAAAAATAGCTTCTGACTTGTTGTTGACGTGGGGTAACGTGTGTGAAACTGAAATAAAGATGGAAGCAAGCAAACATGTAACAGATCTAGATGCAAACGGTGTTTCAATATTTAGAAACAAGGCCTAGGGATAATACTTTCACTAGTGAACACTCTTTCATATAAATATCCTCTCTCCATGATAGTACTCTTAACTACTCTCCAGTTGGACACTCTAATCATCAGTAGGGCTATAACATCACTCCTCAAAGTCCGCCTTCCCCAATCTAGATAACCCCACACTGCCACCTTGAGCGCTAGATGGTTCTAACAAACACCACAATTTCATAGAGACATCCAATTCCAAATATAACTCATAAAAAATATTCAGTCTAGCCAAAGTGCCACACACGGTATGTACGCTATCACTTTCACACACGTGGGAAAAAGCATAGATCTATTAAAGCACAAAGAGTATTTATGTAGACTCAAACCTAAGTGCCACCATGGCGTGCATGCTGTCACTTTCACACACATGGGGAGAGCAGAGATCTATTGAAGCACTTGAGTAGCAAGGTAAATCTACTTGATTACAAAGCTCATGACCACAACAAGATCATGCATAGAGAGAGAGAGAGAGAGAGAGAGAGAGAGAGAGAGAGAGAGAGAGAGATGAACACATAGCTACCAGTAGAGCCCTTAGCCTCGAGGAAGAAATACTCCCTCCTCATCATGGGAATCAGCAACGGTGATGAAGATGGCTCCGGGGGCACTTCCCTGCGGTGACCCGGCATACCACTGCATGATGTAGTACACTATAGTCGTTGACATAACACCAATGAAACACAGTTCACTAGTATTACATCCCTCAGAGTGGTACAACAGAAGCACAGCAGGTCCAAGACATGACTATAGGTTACAACTCAACTCTTTACACAAGATCCAGAGAACACACTAGGATAAAGAGAGAGAAAGATACTTCTTATAAAGAAGAATCAGAAATAAATAACTCAAAAACCCTCATACTATTAAAACTAGTATCTTAACTAATGGTCTGGCACGCTACGAGTGATAACAGCCACGACCCACACATCTGGCTCCATGCGAAAGCAAAAAGATACAGCGGAATTCTCCGTCCCATTCCAAATCTCATGGTCAACGCGTAACATACGGCGCAAGAATCACTGGCGACATTGGTTGTTAAGTCCTAATAATATGTTCCTTTACCATCGGAACTTTCATAGTAGGTTATTACCTCATGGTAAATAACCTATAATCACATTATTATGAAAATAATGTTTTCTGCCGTTTTTCAAATGCAGGTGATGACAACACTGGATTTGCAAAATACTTTACAGAAAATAATCAAAGGACATGAGCAAGTGTGAACTTGCCTTTTGTGATTGCAAGATTATGGACTCACGGTCTTCGAGACAATATAAAAGATCCAATATCTGAAATCAGCATCATTGGTCTGATAAGGACTAATGTTTAAAGAAGCAAGATGCCATTATGCCTTAGTAATGTAATGCACTTGATAAACGCGAATCCCAGGGATAACGTTGTTTTAGGGTTTGGATACTGGAAATGATTTCTTAAGAATGTGTTATACTTTTAGATAAGCTTCACACTTGTGCTTCTTATTAAGGCTTGTGAGTGTGTGTGAAACAATATGTAAACATAACAAGTAGTATACCATAATAGAACATATAAGTGTGGAAGGTTCCTAAAGACTGTGTATATCAGGTTTGATCATCATTTAGAGCCTTTAGAGGAATGCTTATGTCTTGCTTTATAATGTATTTTAAAAGAATAAATTTTGAAGAAAATCTTATTTAGCTAAGAAGAAGTATTTAAACTTTAATTAACCTTATTAGGTGTTCTTACTAGTTATAGTCTTTAAGTGAGAAAGAATTACTCTATTTGAATAATGATATCATTAGTATTTTGAGACTTATCAATCTTGGTTAGTTTGGTATTAAGATGCTTTATAACTTAATTATAACAGACCAAAGTTAACTATAAAGTATATAATAAAGTTTTTAGTATAATATTTAAAGTATTGCAGACTAAAGTTAACTTTAAAGACATAGATGGAATTAAGGTATATTGCTAATGTTATTTGTATCTTGTTCACTTTATATTGTTTCCTTAAGGGTACTTAATAATGGCATTACCTCTAATTGGTATAGTGGTTTCCTAACATTATAATGAAATATAATTATTTATCTTTTTGTGAATGAATGGTTATAATTGGTAATCAGGAAAATGACATTACTTAACTACTTATGGTTCATTATAGGGTTCTGATTTATTTATAAACTTGTGGTTAAAGTAAAGGAATAGGTTTTATCTCATTACAAATTATTCTTGGAGATTTTATATTTAATAGGAATCCTTTTATAAAATAATCTACACTTATGGTTGAAGGATAATTCAATCAAATTGCATTTAAATCTTTAAAACCATTGCTATTTATTAGACTCAATTGGGTAATTTTAGAAGTATTAGTTATTTTTATTTACCCTTATCTTAATTATCAATTAAGGAGATGGGTTTAAATTCAAGTTGTTAAAGTGTTTGAATTATTTTATTTACCTCAAAGGTGGAATATCATATTTTTAACATGTAGGTTTTATTTTTGTGATCATTTAGGTATATTACATTTATTTTTGTGATTTGTAAATAATAAGATATGATTTTTATAATTTTTTTACTTTTTAAATACTTAATAAATAACAAATATTTAATTAAGTGAAATAATAATACATGATTATAGTTTTGAATTATAGTTCTTATTTTTCTAAGATTTTTGGTATTTTATTTATATTTTTAACATTTACTAATATTAAAATATGATTTATCAAGTATGTAAACTTATAAAATCTTTATTATATAATAATTATTTAAATTGTTGACATAATAATGTTTGATAATAGTTTAATGTTATAGATTTTATTTTTCTAGAAATTTTCATATATTACACATATTTTTCTGAATTACAAAACAAAAGATATTAAATTTCTAAGTTTTAATCATTTTTAGAAATTATTAAACATATTTACTGCATCACTGCTGACATCATCTCCTCTCTTAAACTTTCTACACTTCACCCTAACCTAGCCCCCAATCACTGACTGGTGGGGTCGTTGCCATGTCACATGCCACATGGGCATGGACCAGGTCAAACGATTGACCAGTTGACTTCACGTGAGCTAGACCTCACTATGAGGTCAGCCCGCCGGTGACGCACAGACGACGAACAGCGGCGACGTTCTGGCGATATCTAGCGAATACAACGACTTTGGTTCGAACGAGTGCACTGCGGGGAAGCGAATAGTAGTGGCGCCGCTAGTATATGGTCACCGGAGGGTGACCGACAACGAGACACCGCGACGGCGTGTGGTGATGATCATGGTGGTGATGATTCCAGAAGCAATCGAGAGATTAGAGACGTGCCCGAGTATCAGCAACTCACCAGCATTGCAGTGGAGAGATTAGTGTGACCGGAGGTGGTCGGAATCGATGGAGACGACGGCGGAACCCGTCGGAGATGGAGGTGACGATTGGCGCGATTAGAGCTTCTTCGGCTTGTACTTCGTGGGGTAATCGAACCAGATGATCAAGTGGATCTCAACTGTGGCCTCAGCGGTTCAAGGGAAGCTCGACAACGACGGCGACGAGCGGCTCTGGCGAGGCTAGGTTTTCGGTGAAGAAGAGGAAAACGAGATAGAGAGCGTCCAAGGGGAAAATGAGGATGAGGATAAGCAGGGACGTCACCGTGGACTCCTTATCCTCTCCGGGTGACGGCGGTATGCATCTTGACGCTTGCGACAACGGCATTGGGCGCCAGCGAGCTTCTTCGGCCGCGTTGCGGGAGGTAGACGATGACGATTAGCTTGACAAACGATACATGGGCCTGGGCCGACATCTTGGGTCAGCGGGCGAGCGATGTAAGAAGGGTTTGTCACGGTAGATAGGGAAAAGAGGATATGGGCCTCGGGCCAGTTTCTAGACTGAGTCCATATTTTTTATATTCTTTTCTGTTTTCTGTTTTCCTTTCTTGTTTTGTATTTACACTTTTGTTTTAAGTTTTCCAGAAATTTTTCATTAGAAAATTTTACTTAATATTTTTGTATAAATTATATTATTATATACTTTATTTATTTACTCTTTTTTCACTCCCTTATTCATAAAAATATAAGAAGTTATTATATTAAATGGAATAAGTAGAATCTAGGGTTTTGGGGTTTAGGATTTGTTTATAATCATATAAAACTGATTTCATTATTTCCTCTTGATGAATGTGATTAGAATGGTTTAAGATACTTAAAGATATGTAAATAATATATCCATATTTATTTTATATAGCAATCCTTATATAATATGTTTTAATTATTAAAGTTCTTAATATGGTAACTTCTATTATCCTAATTCAACTAATAGGTGAATATTGTTTTAATGATCTTGGTTATGACATTACTTATATATTGACAGTCATGATTGAAACAGAAGTTAGGGTTTTGAATTATAAGTATTTACCATGAATTCTGGAAGTTTTAATATGGGAATATCCGTTTATAGTTATAAATGAAGGTGAATGGTTAAAATATATTGCCTTTATGTTTATAATCTTTAATGATATCACCCTTTAAGAGATAAAGTTAGTTTCTATAATGTTTTATGGAAAAGAATTGATAAAGATAATTCCTAAGCACATATGGTTATACTATTTGGAAATGACATAGATGTGCTTAAGTGATTTGTTATAAGAAGATATTCCTATAAATCTTTGTGAAAATAAGATAATAGATCAGTCAGTTGAAATGAATATTATGTTTGGTTAAAGATTTAGGTTTAGTGTTTACCAAGAATTCCTATCTTCCATAATTCATAATCCTAGACTTCTAATCAAGGAATTCCTTTCCTAGATATACTACTTCTTTATATCTATCATCATGTGTTAACATGATGAGCTTTGCTTCAAAAGAACATTCTTATCCACCCTTTTACTCTTCTGAATCCATTGATAAATCCAATGAGCTTGACACTAAAGATTTTCATAATCTTCACCTATCAGACTTGGTTATATCTACTACTCTACTACTGATAACCTCCAATCTAACAAATGTTTACATATACTTCTAGTCATGCTCTTCCTTTATCATCCTTCACTAATATCACTTCAATAGATGTATACATCAAATCCTACTTCACCTCAAGTGCTAGTATTTCCAAAGAGGAAAATACTACTTCTTTAATCCAATGTTGCTCTAACATCATCTTAATCATACTATCTTGTCTCTACTTAACTCTAGTAACAAATAATCCAACCTCACATTATATTAATGTGACCTGTAATGACTAATCTAGAATAACATATCTATACTAGGTTTCAATCATGTTCTATCCACCAATGTTAATTATACATGATATAAGCATTCAATCTTGGTGAGTAGGGCATGATCATTGGAATTCTTTGATCCTTTATGGTTTAGGTTTCCAGTTGTCTAATTAAGGCTTCACCAATACAACACTACAGTTGTATTATAATTATCTTCTCAGTATATATCTATCTAACTAAGAGAGATTATTCATTTTCTACTCATGATATCATCAAAATTCATCCTTGTAATCTTCTTTATCACCATAAAAATATATATTCTAATTAACTCTTCTATCATTACAGGAGTGGGTTAACTCCATCAATTATCACCTTGATCTTATTCTCTTCCAACTCTCCCATCCTATAGATGATACTCAAATCTAGCATTACTATCTACCCCTTCTTACTTATTTCTTTATATGCCTTAAGTGATTGCTATAATATGGTCAAGAGTTGGTAGATGAAGAATTGATAATTTAAGAATTTGTGAATCAATAGTTGATTACTCAACATTGATGAACAAGAGATGTTGAGATAGGATTCCATAAGGATTCATATGGAAAGAAAGATATATGGTGAATGATCTTGACTTGGTTTCTTTCCTACTCAAACTCACTAAAGAGTTAAGGTTAGGTATTACCATGATACTCATGGTATAAGTAGATGAAATTAAGATAGATCAATATTTAGTTGTTATACTCCTATTACTTAAGAATCAAATATTAACTATTAAGTAATGTATTAGGGTTTAACCTTAATTACATTTGATCTACCCTTAGATCAAATCATGTTTACCCAAAATAAGGTTTTAACAAAGGTCATATTGAAAATTATCACAATCAACTTGATGATCTACTTCAATTCCATCAAGTTGAGAGAGGCTTCAATCACTTTGACAAGTTTTGTTCAAAAGCGCGAAAATTATTCGGATTTTCTATGCATGAATGCAATGCACACATCTGTGTTCAGCTTATTTCTAAGCTCTAATGCTGGGATGTTACAGACTCTCCCCCTTAAAATAAACTTCGTCCTCGAAGTTCGTATCCTCTCACGTTTCAGAGTAAGGAATTGACTTATGTTGGTTACGGTATTTCTCAACTCCATGGTAACCTTAAGTGCAAATAATTGTAGTATTCCATATCCAGATCCTTTCCTTGAATTCCTACCATACTTGTCAATCTTTAATCTTGTTGTCTCCAATACTCCAAAGTTCCTTTTACTTTATTTCCTTAGGGATTTTTCCTTATTATGAACTCCTTAAATAGTGGTCTTTTCTTTAGTTCATTTTTCATAATTAGGTATCCTAATCCAACTCCTTTACTTGATCATCGAACTTTCTTTTTATTCTATACAAGGTCTAGGAAGTCTCACTAATATAGGGTTTTAAATTTTGGTAGACAATAGTTGAGGCTAAAAGACTAATCTTTGATTTTTCACTCTATGAGTTGTACTGGTGATCCTTCCAAGATTGGATTTGAACTCATTTAGTCCATACCCATTGGAATTTCTTGTCCCTTTATACTTGTCCAATTAGATGTGCTTTGTTCCTTCTTAAGTATCATTTAAGAGTTGTTTTTATTAGAATGAGTTTATTGGAATTAGTCTATTCTGCCACCTTCAAGCTTTTACCTTATCAAACTTTAGATAATCTTTTGTTATTACCTAAAGTACTTCTGCAACTTCCATTTATTAATTACCTTAAAATTTGTGTCCTACTATCTTGGGGTAAACCTCAGTCTTTTATCTAGACATACTTCCAAGAGTACTGTTATTCAGATGGCTTCTTTTAACCTTATGAAAATAAGGCTTGCTGTTGTTATAGGTTAGTCTTTCTTATCCAACCTTTATTCAGAAAGTCAGATAATAATACCTTCATTTCTAATGTTTACTCTCCCCCTTAGGGTTTACTAATAGTCTTCAAACTGTCTATTTAGTAACCATTGGCTTTATAACTAGAACATTGGTCTCTATCCATCTTATACTCTACCTAGTTAGGTCTTATGAAAGATTGTACGGTGTATCCACACAATTGTGGATCCCCTAAGTGAATCTTTCAGCATTATTTGTCTTACTTACTATTTGGACATTTTCGCTTTGATAGGTCTGACTTCGCGAAGGGCCTCAAAAGACGATCGCTTAAAATTTTATAATCATTTAGGTCTTAATTAACTTAGGCCAAGTTTTGTGCTCTTTATGCAACCATTAAGATGATCTGGTTAACTATGTCAACTAACACCGGCTGCGGACAAGATACCAACTGTGGATCAAATACCAGCTGCGGATCATCCTAGGTTGTCTGAATTACCCTATGGTTTCCGACATACTACTGGCATTCTCTCTGAATTGTCAGAGCTTGAATACCATTTTGGTCCCAAAGCTACTTCGTTTGTACTTATTTGTGATACTTCCATGAACTTGGTATAATTACTTCATTAACTTCTTAACAACATTACCTACTTTGAGTGGATCTAAAGTTCATTGCCTCTTGTTGCTCCAAGTATTTTCTACACTAAACTTCTTTCTTATAACTGGCTAAGAATGATCTGAGCTTGATCCATCCTCCAAATTAAGTTGATACTCCTTACACTTTGCTTCATTCTTCATGTAAGTCTTCATCTTGGTCTTTGGAAATCGTCACTCCCTTACACGAATTCCCAATCCTATCTAGGTCTATAACGTCAAGTAATAACTGAGTTTTACAACATGCATTTGCACACCAAGTTATACTTTATGTTCAGATCTAGTCAATCAAGAAGATTCAAGAAAAACCAATAAATCCAAATGTGGTACATATAACACACAATATTCTAAGCCCAGAACATAGTAGTTGAGTATAATATCTCTAGAATTCAGGCTTAGTTGTGTAGCATATGACACCTCCTCATATAGGTTTACATTGTGATACTTAGCACTTAGGGTCAAACTATTCTTTGTCTCACTATTTACCCAAATTGCTCAATTGCAATAGGATAATGTTAAGCAAAGTGGTCTCAATTTGGTTTTAATTAAACTTCTGTCTCACTTTTAGAATGATTCATATAACCAACCTATCATTATTTAATAAACTAACCTCACATGATCACTCCAATGACTAATCATATTCTATTTGCTAACTTAAACCAAAGATTATTAGAATTTTTTAGCACTTATGAGTTCTATCATACTTCTACCATGTTATTTTCTTACTTCTACCTCAAGATAGTTTACTAATTACTTGTCATATTTATACTCTTATCATGGTTTCGGAGCTAATCTCACCATGATCTTGTTATATTTTACCCTTTTATCAGGATTTAAGAGTTAATCTATCCATGATGACTTTACTTCTTACTACACTATTATTAAGTCATAACATAATTGCACTTCATCACGTAGAATTCTCAAGTGAATCCCACATGATTACTACTCATTACATCCACATTTATTCTAATGATATTCATCAGGTTGTCTTTGGTTACCAACTGACACTAAGATTTTACTGCTCTTACTTAAATTCTATGGTTAGGTTATACCATTTAAACTACTATTGTGGATATACCAAATGGGTATACCTACGGCATAGTCTCATACCGGTAAGCCCGGGTGGCCCACAGTTGGTGGTTAGGCTTATGGCATAACCGGGCGGCCCAGTTGCTGATAGATAAGACGGAGGTCCAGCAGGAATGAAGGAAGACGACGTGCCACCGCCATAGATGGAAATCGGAGCCTTGGAGGACACGAAGACTAGTTAGTGTTAGTCTAGAACTCTGTAACCGTATCCGGCTGGGACTCTCCATGTAACCCTAGGTACTGGCGCTCATATAAGCCGGCCTACGGGAGCCTTTAGGGCATAACAACAAGTGCATAGAACTACTCGCACACAGCGAACCCCCCAATCCTGTAACTCGGCGTATTGCCATTATAGTGATTTATAGCAGGAGTAGGATCTCGCCACCGTCGTGAGATCTGAACCTGGGTAAACTGTGTCAAGCCGACCCGAACGCTCTCCGTCTTTACCTCACGTCTCTAAACTCGCCGTTGGGATACCCCTATGGCGTACGTGTCGACAAAATCACGACAGTTGGCGCCCACCGTGGGGCAAGAGGCGCTTACAACACGGATCCGAGCGGGATCCTTCGTCGTCTTTGACGACGGCCAAATCGATTTCCATCGACGCGCCGGCTTCGTCGTCACTTTTGAGTCTTCGAAGGATTTATTGTTTCTCCGCTCGAGCGTGTGACCTAGTCGGCGGAGTCGTGAAAATCTTCATCGGCAAAAACGATGTTGGCCTTGTCTGGTTTTTTCCTCGTCGACAGACTGACGGAACCGGCAGCCTTACGTCTTGACATCATAGTCGCCCACGCGTGCAACACATTGGATTGGGATTATCGATCGACTAGAAAGCGCATATACCTTGGCTATTGCATGGCCGGGTAGCTGGCCGCTTTTGGTTTTGATCGATATCCGCTTCTGAGGTGGTGCTCACGTTTACAAAAGTCAATGGGAAGTGCATGTATTAGCTTACTTTTTTCCGCCATGATGCGCTACCCGTTAGGAGCCAACGATGGATGAACCCGTGTGATGTTTCCACATTGGTTTGTTTTGGTATCGGATTGGTTTGATTTCCTGGATGTTTCCGTACGGCTGGATGGCTGTCATGGACGACAGGATCTGGGCTCCCGTACATATATACATAAAAAGCAACTCGAGTCCTCAACCTGATTTGTTTTTGTTTGCACATCAAGACAACGACGCTACATACATGATTTTTTTCGACCGGAAAGTTTCACTTTCTGATCGGTATTGTGCCAATGCATGCGCACGGCATCAGTATGGCATGCTAATTCTCTGGCTTCATCTTGGTTTCGCATCGGCCAGATTCGTCTTCGCTGCGAACAACACCAACTCCGCTCAAACAGCTAAGTTCCTAATTATATTTATTATTTTAATTGTTTATGATTATCAGATTAAGATTGGTTCACTTATATTATGAGTCTTTTACTACTTTCGTTTTTGGTCGTAACTTTTTCACGATTTGCCTTGCGCTCGTGAATATAAAGTTTTTACTAGTTTTGACCGTTTAAGGCCTACCATGCAAAAAACCCGCCTTCGGGCGTTAGTTTAAGTTTTCTGGATACACGTTTTCTGTTGTTTTATGTGGATTCTGGAGGCACTCAAAGCCGGCGTCTTGGCCTTGGGTTCTGGACGGTGCCATTAGGCATCATCGTCCAAGGACATGGTTCTGTGCCGCGAGTCTTCCGTCTCACGAAAGGTCAAGCATAAAAACCAGAATAATGGATAAGGCAGCACTTGCTTAAACTAAATTTTACATAAACTGTTCAAATTAGTTGAGTTTTTTCCTCCTAAACAGTTTTATATTGTCCAACTGCTGTATAGTTTTAACTTTAAAGCATTTGTTTAAAGGCCATGTTTGTTCCGCCTTACACTTATTTGTTGGACACGATTAAAGGAACAATTTAATACATTTGTATTTTTATGTTTATGTTTCAGGTACATGACGCTTGGATATTGCCGCGTTCCTCGGAATAAGATGTTTTAAGCCAGATTTTCACTAGGCTTGACACCTCGGGGGCTACAATTGCAATTGTTGACCAAGACTTGAGCCGCCTTTGAGGATGTCGGATCGACGCTCGGGGGCTTGACATCTCTAATTTAAGAGCTTTGTCCCGCCTTGCGTCCAAGCCGGAACAACCTCGGGGGCTACAGTACGATGATCTCCAAGATATGGTTAGTTCTCTTTGAGCATAAAGACGGAGAATTCAAGTGAATTCCACCTTGACGCTCGGGGGCTACACCGATGTTGAATTTTTGTGAAGTTCTCTCTAGAGCACTAAGCCGAAATTATTTCCAACTTGATGCTCGGGGGCTACACTATAGACATTTTTGCTAAAGCTACTCTGAGAGCACCAAGACGATTTTCCTTTGAAACTCCGACTTGGCGCTCGGGGGCTACAATCGTTTGATGTACAATTATGCATGTTCTTTTGAGCATCAAGCCGCCTTCGACGAAGCCGACTTAATGCTCGGGGGCTACATATGGTTATGTCAATAAAACTTTCAAGACGGTGAAAATCCGGCTAGCGAAACCCGGAGGATTGGCATCAATTTTGCCTTCCTAGAAGTTTCCTGGGTTACACGGCTCGATGGCCTAAACGTCCGTGATATGAGAGGCTCTAAGACCTTAATTCGGCAAGCTCTTATGTATGTGAATTTGCTGGCTCTAAGTCGGCAGTTTGGCAGCCTTTACGACCGTGGCCCAGTAGCCGTGATTTTTTCTGTCTTGCATACCATCCTACATGGATGATGATATTAAAGACTTTCCTAGAGCTTGGAAGAATCACTAACGATTCGTTAGAATAGTTCTGCGCCTTGGATTCATTCGCAGAAGCATACAAGCAACTCTCTGGCTAGGCTTAGTCGGATGAGAATATGATATGGGAGCTCTCCAAAATTCTTCGTGAAGCACGCCTACAAATTGAAGAGGACGTGATACTGACGCTCAAAGCTAGACGAAGGAACGCGAGGATCTTGAAGAACTCCGGGGGCTACTATTGTGGATATACCAAATAGGTATACCTACGGCATAGTCTCATACCGGCAAGCCCAGGTGGCCCACAGTTGGTGGTTAGGCCTACGGCATAACCGGGTGGCCCAGTTGCTGATAGACAAGACGGAGGTCCAACAGGGATGAAGGAAGGCGACGTGCCACCGCCATAGATGGAAGCCGGAGCCTTGGAGGACACGAAGACTAGTTAGTGTTAGTCTAGAACTCTGTAACCGTATCCGGCTGGGACTCTTCATGTAACCCTAGGTCATGGCGCTCATATAAGACGGCCTACGGGAGCCTTTAGGGCATAACAACAAGTGCATAGCACTACTCGCACACAACGAACCCCCCAGTCCTGTAACTCGGCGTATTGCCATTATAGTGATTTATAGCAGGAGTAGGATCTCGCCACCGTCGTGAGATCTGAACCTGGGTAAACTGTGTCAAGCCGACCCGGACGCTCTCCGTCTTTCCCCCACGTCTCTAAACTCGCCGTTGGGATACCCCTATGACGTACGTGTCGACAAAACCACGACAACTACTCCAATCGATATCTTAAACTTGATCCTAACCTACTGTGACCAATTGGCTTTCCTACAATATCTTGATGGTTTTGTATCTCATTTGGAAGATACTAATTAGCACTATACTGAGAAAAGATAATTTCTCTGAAGAAAAATGCTTATGGCATTTAGTGACGAAGTTATCCTCAAGTGGATACTCATCACAAGTCATAAGAATATTTGGTTTAGATAAGATGGCTTCTATAGTCACTATCCAACCTACAGATCTTCCTAAAAGGGTTTTAATCCTAAGGTCTAAGCATAGGCTCTGATACCAACTGCGGTGACCCAACATACCACTGCATGATGTAGTACACTATAGTCGTTGACATAACACCAATGAAACACCGTTCACTGATATTACATCCCTTAGAGTGGTACAACAGAAACACAGCAGGTCCAAGACATGAATATAGGTTACAACTCAACTCTTTACACAAGATCCAGAGAACACACTAGGTTAAAGAGAGAGAAAGGTACTTCTTATAAAGAAGAATCAGAAATAAATAACTCAAAAACTCTCATACTATTAAGATTAGTATCTTAACTAATGGTTTGGCATTGCTTCTATTGCAATACACTATATAAATAGGTTATATGGCTAGATATTATATTCCTATCTAATTAGTCACTTCGTCTTCACTTGAGTTGATGTATGTGTTGACTTTCTTAACTTTATTGAAGAGCTTTAGCCTTTGGTGATGATTCCTGGAGTATGACTTGATGTAGACGTCGTTTGTACAGGCTTTAGAACCTAGCAAGGGTTAAGAAGATACGTTGATTACGAGCATACTCAGCAAGTTCACTAGAAAAGGAGTGTTTGATGCACTATATCTATAGCCACCGACCATAGGTCGTAGGCAATGAAGGTTTTCGTAAACATTTCTTCAAAGGTTGCTTTTATTCTGAAAAACTATGTTCGTCAGCCTTCAAGGGTTTACCAGAACTTTCATGTAGTTCTTTTTCCGCCGCGTTCGCAGCTCCTTCCCGGAACAGGGAGTAATAAGTTACAGTTCTTACACTCTGCAGAGGTGTATCACTTTACCCATGAGAGACCTTAGGTTTTGTTGCACGGCCGGGAGTATGTCCCCGTTCAAACTTCCCTGGTTTGAGGCCCAACCTAAGATCCAATCCAATCACTGTCTTCTCCGCGACCTCGCATGTCTCATTGATGTACGCCAGCCCACCTATTGAATTACGGCTATTGGTAGTACAGACCGTTCAGATGTCGGAACTATCATGGGACGTTGAGGGCTCCCACCCATATGCTGCATATCCTCTATGAATTACCAATTAATATGCATGCTACAAGTGATAACAGCCACGACCCACACATCCCATGCGAGAGGGAAAAGATACAGCTGACTTCTCCGTCCCATTCCAAATCTCATGGTCAACGCATAATATACGGCGCAAGAATCACTGGCGACATTGGTTGTTAAGTCCTAGATAATATGTTCCTTTACCACCGGTACCTCATGGTAAATAACCTATAATCACATTATTATGAAAATAGTGTTTTCTGTCCTTTTTCAAATGCAGGTGATGACAACACTGGATTTGCAAAATACTTTACAAAAAATAATCAAAGGACATGCGCAAGTGTGAACTTGCCTTTTGTGATTGCAAGATTATGCACTCACGGTCTTCGAGACAATATAAAAGATCCAATATCTGAAATCAGCATCATTGGTTCGGTAAGGACTAATGTTTAAAGAAGCAAGATGCCATTACGCATAAGTAATGTAATGCACTTGATAAACGCGAATCCCGGGGATAACGTTGTTTTAGGGTTTGGATATTGGAAATGATTTCTTAAGAATGTGTTGTACTTTTAGATAAGCTTCACACTTGTTCTTCTTATTAAGGCTTGTGAGTGTGTGTGAAACAATATGTAAACATAACAAGTAGCATACCATAATAAAACATATAAGTGTGGAAGGTTCGTAAAGACTGTGTATACCAGGTTTGATCATCATTTAGAGCCTTTAGAGGAATGCTTATGTCTTGCTTTATAATGTATTTTAAAAGAATAACTTTTGAAGAAAATCTTATTTAGCTAAGAAGAATTATTTAAACTTTAAGTTAACCTTATTAGGTGTTCTTACTAGTTATAGTCTTTAAGTGAGAAATAATTACTCTATTTGAATAATGATATCATTAGTATTTTGAGACTTATCTATCTTGGTTTTTAACTTGGTTAGTTTGGTATTAAGATGATTTATAACTTAATTATAACAGACCAAAGTTAACTATAAAGTATATAATAATTTTTTTTGTATAATATTTAAAATATTGCAGACTAAAGTTAACTTTAAAGACATAGATGGAATTAAGGTATATTGATAATGTTATTTGTATATTGTTCACTTTATATTGTTTCCTTAAGGTTACTTAAGAATGGCATTACCTCTAATTGGTATAGTGGTTTCCTAACATTATAATGGAATAGAATCATTTATCTTTTTGTGAATGAATGTTTATAATTGGTAATCAGGAAAATGATATTACTTAACTACTTATGGTTCATTATTGGGTTGTGATTTGTTTATAAACTTGTGGTTAAAGTGAAGGTATAGGTTTTACCTCATTACAGATTATTCTTGGAGATTTTATATTAAATAAGAATCCTATTATAAAATAATCTACACTTATGGTTGAAGGATAATTCAATCAAATTGCATTTAAAATGCATTGAACCATTTTGACTTCATATTATCAATCTTTAACACCATTACTATTTATTAGACTCAATTGGCTAATTTTAGAAGTATTAGTAATTTTTATTACAGTTATATTAATTATCAATTAAGGAGATGGGTTTAAATTCAAGTTGTTAAAGTGTTTGAATTATTTTATTTACCTCAAAAGTGGAATATCATATTTTTAACATGTAGGTATTATTTTTGTGATCATTTAGGTATATTAAATTTATTTTTGTGTTTTGTAAATAATAAGATATGATTTCTATAATTTTTATTACTTTTTAAATACTTAATAAATAACAAATATTTAATTAAGTGAAATAATAATACATGATTATAGTTGAGTGCGGATTTGCTGCCTAGGGGGATAGCTGCCCCCCCCCCCCCCAAGCAGCACCGTACGATTCGTGCCGAGATCTGCACAACCACTAGGCTGTCAAATGACATGGTGCCAATGGAGGCGTGTTAATGGGTGATTAAGCAGTCCTCTCTACTGTCAGACTTGTCAGTGCTCTGCATGCACATATCTTATTTGTCCATGCGTCCCTGCAGTGTGTGGAGTACCGTGTCTGAATTATTTTGCTAGGTCCAAGACTTCATTGTACTGACTCTGCGCTGGATAAAAAGACAACTGATAAAAGGTAGCGCTAGCTAGATCAAGCAGGTAATAAGCATACATAGGCAGCTTCACGTTAGAAGGCCTTACTTCGGATCGCCTTCGGATGTATATTTACTAGATTATCGAAAGATCGATGATTTGCTTGGTACATGCGAATTTCCATTCTATCCAGTTGTAACCGCCTGGAGGGAATCATATCAAGCTTCTCGGGTGCTTTTGCCTGGCTTGTGTTTCATCTCCCTCTCCGTTACAGCCACCACAGGCTACCTTTTCTTTCCGTCTTTCTTTCTTACTTGAACATACGTACTACCTCTGTTCGGGATTATTAGTCCTAAGAGTTTTTTTATATTGTTTGAGATTATAAGGGCTATCTCATTTATTACTCTCTCTCGTCCAATGCATGTTCTTCTTTTTTCTTTCACTTCTCTCATGTATGTAATACTATTGGTGCATGCATATATTAACGAGAAAGAGTCATGAAGTGTCTTGGTATTAGCAACTTGGCCCTTAGGACTAATAATGCCAAATAAAGGTAGTACGTCCTTGTAGGGTGCGGCTTAGTTTTTTATCAGACAGATGGTTCCTCCCGGGTTGCTGTTCTTATTTGTTTCAGCTTTCATCTGGCTACTGTTCGTCAGCGGAGCGTCATCCATCTCTGCATCATTACTGCTAGTTGTGTACGCTTCGCGGGCATGGGATTCGGCCGTCCCCGTGCCATCGAGGAAGGTTGCGAGGGGGGTCGCCTGGCTCATGGCGGCGTTGCTCGCACTATTGTCAACGATGTGCTGCGGGAAGATACGATGCGGTCTCCAGAATATTTCTTGGCTCCTACTTTCTTTCTTCTATATATCGATGGAGGTCTATCTGTTCTTACGTGTGGTGCTGATGTGGTTTAGATGCCTAGCATCATCCGTGCATCCGGCCGCTGACGTGTAATCTTGGGGTTTTGGAACTATGTAGTAGTTGTCCTTGTTGTACTAGATAAAACTAATCCCCATTAGCAGTGATGTATCACAAAGATTATATCATTAGCACGCCATCAACATGTGTTGTTTACACCAATTATATCAAACACGCACCACTGTTGTACTCACTTGCGGGGCGTCCTAGCGCGAGACGGTTGGCTACAATCCCCCGTCCCAAAGCTCAAATGTTTCTCTCGATATTCTCTGTAAATGTATTGGCCGAGCAAGGAGAAAGAGCCAGTGGCGCCTCGTTTCTAATCGTTGGGCAATTTTTTTATTGCCCGTGTGATACTATACAGACTGATTGGCGGTGCCTAAATGTAATATACAGACTGATTGGCGGTGCCTAAATGTAAAGGCTGTAGCGTTTCTGCTTACCTCATGGTGTGGCCATTCATTGAGTTTACGATGTATCTTCATGCTGCTCGTCGATGGATCTTGTGTTAGCTCTTTTTAAAATGAAAAATAGGAATACAAGTCCTGTATATTGTGTTCATTGCTGAACCAAGGAGTCGTTGTTGGTGATGAGTGGATTGGGAAAAAAATATTTTTCTATTCCGTGCAATGAACTGTAGTTTCGCGTGTAAATAAAAAAAAATAAGAGCAGATTTTTAGTTGAAAATAAACTCTGGATTTTTGTCAGAAATTTCTTATTGCGGTAAATTACCACCAATAGTTGATTTGGCATCCATTTTATTAAGGAAAATTACCACCGATGGACAATTAACCTGCTGCCATATTTAAGACTGTCACGGCGTGTTCCGAATGGCCGGGGCTGCCATATTTAGTGGCTGCGCAAGGGAGGACAAGGCTATGCTACCAAGAGAGAAATCCCGTGGGAGATAGCCACAGATTTTCTTGGAGACAGTGCGGTGCTGGCATGACGCATGCATACTATTTCCGTGATGTTGGATGTTTATAGACGTGAGCCAGAAGCTAGCACGCAGCAGGGGTAGCACGTGGATCGCGACGTGTGCTAATATGACAGCGTATAAAAAGAGAAGAACATGGCCATTAATTTTAATAGCGTGACTTGTTTAAAAACGAAATTTAATACTAGCATACTTGGGTTCCTGAGGCCGCGCCCGCGTGCGCCTCTTGGATTCCATCCTGCTGACTAAATTATGCCCCTAAATTACTGTCCACCTCGTGCCTCCGCTGAACACCTACCTGGGTCAAGCGAAATTATCTACTCCACTAGCATGCTTCTGCCATACGGTGGCCGTACATATGCTTCCAGACAAAATTATCTAATAGCACTAGCCGCTTTTGTCATGCATGCGGTGGCCATGCATGCTTACAAAAAAGCAAAAACCTGCAATTGCCGTATCAGTCCATGTGAATTAAAATTAAACAAAGTACACGTATATTGAGGAGATGTTTTCTCCCCTGTACCGTGTCAGCTTTTGAAAATATTTTTACTGTGTCCTGTCAGCTTTATACTGCTTAATGATACTGCTTATCTAAAAGTTACTACGCACGTATCTCAGCGCATAACATGGCGTAAATCCAGGAGGGGGGCAGCTATCCCCTGGGCAGCAGACTATTAACCGATTATAGTTTTGAATTATAGTTCTTATTTTTCTAAGATTTTTGGTATTTTATTTATATGTTTAACATTTACTAATATTAAAATATAATTTATCAAAGTATTTAAACTTATAAAATCTTTATTATATAATAATTATTTAAATTGTTGACATAATAATGTTTGATAATAGTTTAATGTTATAGATTTTATTTTTCTAAATTTTTTCATATATTACACATATTTTTCTGAATTACAAAACAAAAGATATTAAATTTTTAAGATTTAATCATTTTCAGAAATTATTAAACATATTTACTGCGTCACTGCTGACATCATCTTCTCTCTTAAACTTTCTACACTGCACCCTAACCTAGACCCCAGTCACTGACTGGTGGGGTCGTTGCCATTTCACATGCCACATGGGCATGGACCAGGTCAAACGATTGACCAGTTGACTCCACGTGAGCTAGACGTCACTATGACGTCAGCCCACCGGTGACGCACAGACGGCGAACGGCGGTGACTTTCTGGCGATATCTAGCGAATACAACGACTCTAGTTTAAACGAGTGCACTACAGGGAAGCGAATAGTAGTGGCGCCGCTAGTATATGGTCACCGGAGGGTGACCGGCGACGAGACACCGCGACGGCGGGTGCTGATGATCGTGGTGGTGATGATTCCAGAAGCAATCGAGAGATTAGAGATGTGCCCGAGTATCAGCAATTCACCAGCATTGCAGTGGAGAGCTTAGTGTGACCGGAGGTGGTCCGAATCGATGGAGACGACGGCGGAACCCGTCGGAGATGGAGGACGATTGGCGCGATTAGAGCTTCTTCGGATTGTACTTCGTGGGGGCAATCGAACCAGATGATCAAGTGGATCTCAACTGTGGCCTCAATGGTTCAAGGGAAGCTCGGCAACGACGGCGACGAGCGGCTCCGACGAGACTAGGTTTTCGGTGAAGAAGAGGAAAACGAGATAGAGAGCGTCCGAGGGGAAAATGAGGATGAGGATGAGTAGGGACGTCACCGCGGACTCCTTATCCTCTCTGGGTGACGGCGGCATGCATCTTGACGCTTGCGACGACGGCATTGGGCGCTAGCGAGCTGCTTCGGCCGCGTTGCGGGAGGTAGACGATGACGATTAGCTTGACAAAACGATACATGGGCCTGGGCCGATACTGGGTTGCAGCGAAGTGAGCGGCATAAGAAGGGTTTGCTGCTGGGCGGTAGATAGGGAAAAGAGGATATGGGCCTCGGGCCAGTTTCTGGACTGAGTCCATATTTTTTCATATTCTTTTTCTCTTTTCTGTTTTCTGTTTTACTTTCTTGTTTTGTATTTACACTTTTGTTTTAAGTTTTCCATAAATTTTTCATTAGAAAATTTTACTTAATATTTTGGTATAAATTATTATTATTATATACTTTATTTATTTACTCTTTTTCCACTCCCTTATTCATAAACATATAAGAAGTTATTATATTAAATGGAATAAGTAGAATCTAGGGTTTTGGGGTTTAGGATTTGTTTATAATCCTATAAAAATGATTTCATTATTTCCTCTTAATGAATGTGATTAGAATGGTTTAAGATACTTAAAGATATGTAAATAATATATCCATATTTATTTATATAGCAATCATTATATAAGATGTTTTAATTACTAAAGTTCTTAATATGGTAACGTCTATTATCCTAATTCAAATAATAGGTGAATATTGTTTTAATGATCTTAGTTATGACATTAATTATATATTGACAGTCATGATTGAAACAGAAGTTAGGGTTTTGAATTATAAGTATTTACCATGAATTCTGGAAGTTTTAATATGGGAATATCCGTTTATAGTTATAAATGAAGGTGAATGGTTAAAATATATTGCCTTTATGTTTATAATCTTTAATGATATCACCCTTTAAGATAGAAAGTTAGTTTCTATAATGTTTTATGGAAAAGAATTGATGACGATAATTCCTAAGCACATATGGTTATACTATTTGGAAATGACAAAGATGTGCTTAAGTGATTTGTTATAATAAGATATTCCTATAAAGCTTTGTGAAAATAAGATGATAGATCAATCAGTTGAAATGAATATTATGTTTGGTTAAAGATTTAGGTTTAGTGTTTACCAAGAATTCCTATCTTCCATAATTCATAATCCTAGACTTCTAATTAAGGAATTCCTTTCCTAGATATACTACTTCTTTATATCTATAATCATGTGTTAACATGATGAGCTTTGCTTCACAAGAACATTCTTATCCACCCTTTTACTCTTCTGAACCCATTGATAAATCCAATGAGCTAGACAATAAAGATTTTCATAATCTTCAACTATCCAGACTTGGTTATATCTACTACTCTACTACTGATAACCTCCAATCTAACAAATGTTTACAGAAACTTCCATTCATGCTCTTCCTTTATCATCCTTCACTAATATCACTTCAATAGATGTATACATCAAATCCTACTTCACCTCAAGTGCTAGTATTTCCAAAGAGGAAAATACTACTTCTTTAATCCAATGTTTCTCTAACATCATCTTAATCATACTATCTTGTCTCTACTTATCTCTAGTAACAAAAACTCCAACCTCACATTATATTAATGTGACATGTAATGACTAACCTAGAATAACATATCTATACTAGGTTTTAATCATGTTCTATCCACCAATGTTACTTATACATGATATAAGCATTCAATCTTGGTGAGTAGGGCATGATCATTGGAATTCTTTGATTCTTTATGATTTAGGTTTCCAGTTGGCTAATTAAGGCTTCATCAATACAACACTACAGTTGTATTATAATTATCTTCTCAGTATATCTATCTGACTAAGAGAGATTATTCATTTTCTATTCCTACTTTATCCAATAGGATTACTCCTGGTAACTTATCTTCAGAATTCATCCTTGTAATCTTGTTTATCACCATATAAATATATATTCTAATTAACTCTTCTATCATTACAGGAGTGGGTTAACTCCATCAATTATCACCTTGATCTTATTCTCTTCCAACTCTCCCATCCTATAGATGATACTTAAATCTAGCATTACTATTTACCCCTTCTTACTTATTTCTTTATAGGCCTTAAGTGATTGCTATAATATGGTCAAGAGTTGGTAGATGAAGAATTGATAATTTAAGAATTTGTGAATCAATAGTTGATTACTCAACATTGATGAACAACATATATTAGATAGGATTCCATAAGGATTCATATGGAAAGAAAGATATATGGTGAATGATCTGGACTTGGTTTCTTTCCTACTCAAACTCACTAAAGAGTTAAGGTTAGGTATTACCATGATACTCATGGTATAATTAGATGAAATTAAGTTGGATCAAGATTTAGTTGTTACACTCCTATTACTTAAGAATCTAATATTAACTATTAAGTAATGTATTAGGGTTTAACCTTAATTACATTTGATCTACCCTTAGATCAAATCATGTTTGCCCAAAATAAGGTTTTAACAAAGTTCATATTGAAACTTATCACAGTCAACTTGATGATCTACTTCAATTCCATCAAGTTGAGAGAAGCTTCAATCACTTTGACAAGTTTTGTTCAAAAGCGCGGAAATTATTCGGATTTTCTATGCATGAATGCAATGCACACATCTATGTTCAGCTTATTTCTAAGATCTAATGCTGGAACTTTACATTCCCCATCCCAACAGGGTGCCGGAACAAAGACTTTCTGGCCCTCGAATCTCCCCTTCGGTGGTGGCGGCGCAGCGGAGGTTTTCGTGGCTTTCTGATTGATTCTTTAGGGTTTCTGAGTCGAGGGCTTCTTATAGGCGAAGGAGGGAAGGTCGGTGGAGGTCCAGGGGGCCTACACCCCCTGTGGGCGCGGCCAGGGTGGGCCTTGTTCCTACCTACGGTGTGGCCACCCTGGTGTCCTAATGATCCACAAGTATAGGGAATCGCAACAGTCTTCACGGGGTAGTATT
Organism: Avena longiglumis; assembly: GCA_030063025.1. NCBI lineage: Eukaryota > Viridiplantae > Streptophyta > Magnoliopsida > Poales > Poaceae > Avena > Avena longiglumis. The sequence goes on from CP125973.1 coordinate 468,176,836, forward strand.
ACCCAATTTATTGATTCAACACAAGGGAGCCAAAGAATACTTGCAAGCCTTAACAACTGAGTTGTCAATTCAGCTGCACCTGGAAATAGTTCTTGCTCACAGAAGTTTATCAGTAGCAACAGTTTGGTAGTAGCAACAGCAAAGCAACAACAACAGTAGAACAAGAGCAATAGTAACAATAACAGTAAACAATGGGATTTGAGTGTGGTAGGCATAGGGATGAATGGACGAGCATTGCATGGACGAGTCTAAACATGTAACCTCAAGATCTAGGGCATTGCAGATAAATAATAACAAGCATCCAAGTACTAAACAATTCTAGGCATGTGCTCCAAATATAGTCATACATGCTCGCAAAGAGAACTTGCACAATATCTTCTGTCCAGCCAGCCCGTGGCAGCGGGGCCTCTAGGGAACTACTGTCAATTAAGGTGCTCCTTTTAATAGAGCACCGGAGCAAAGCATTAACACTCCGTGAACACATGTGATCCTCACACCACAGCCATCCCCTCCGGTTGTCCCAATTATTGTCACTTTGGGGCCTTTGGATCCGGACAATGATATGTGTACACAAATTGCAGATAAGATCACAAACAATACTATCATAATGATTCAATAATAGGTTCAGATCTGAGATCATGGCACTCGAGCCCTAGTGACAAGCATTAAGCACAACAAGTTGCAACAAAGTCAAATAGCACTAATAGAGTTACTAGGCACTATGCCCTAACAATCTTATTCGATTACATGATAGAACTCCTCCAATCCCTACCATCCCCAAGCCTACAGTGGGGGATTACTCACTCATGGATGAGGGAAACATCGGTGGTTGATGGAGATGCGTTGGTGATGACGATTGTCAACACCCGGATTTTTCAATCCTAGATGCCTGTTATGCCATACATCGCAATCCCAGGATTACCATTTTTGCGAGACATAACAGAATTGGATACCATAGTACTTCATCCATTACAACGATACATAAGTTCTTACACGAATAGGGATCTCATGATACAGTTCTTAATACAACATCAAGCAGCGGAATACGTAATAATAACGGTAGCGTAGGCGAAGCTCCATCTTCGGGGTCACAGGCAATGCTGACGATGGGAGATGATCCTAGTTGTCATAACCTTCCTGGGGTCCATCCTCCAGGTACTCCTCTTCATAGTCCGCCATGGAATAGCCAGGACAAAGCCATGAGTACTCTTAAGTACTGCAAACTAATACTAACAAGTAAAGGGGTTTTGGAATATAGGACACTAGGCTCTAGGGTTGTTTTGCAAAAAGCCAGTTTATCTCTACTAAGCTCCAAAGCTAGTCACAATTTTATAACTCCTAAGTGAGATCTTGTAGTTCAGGTCACAACTCTGTGGTCAAGTCAAAGTCTCAACTCATTTCACAAGTCATTTTAAAAGGGTCTGACGGGGAACAGTATGGACATCTAATCGTCCATAATCATGACGCGGCTATTCGAATAGTTTGACACTGCAGAGATTGTACACTTTCACCACAACATTCGATACATCCGCCAGAACAAATCCTGAATTCACCATACTCAAGATGCGGATAATCAATCTTAACCTTTCAATTACACTCCCTAGTATAAGCACCTCTCCTGTGAGTTTGGCCTCCCAACCATGACCACCGTCATCTTGGGTCTTGCAGTGGACAATCTTCACAAGGTAGCCTCACTGCACCTTGGCCGTGAGGGAACTAATACTAAGGTATATAAGTGTCCAGTCAAGCCCTACCCAATATTCGGGTATTGTGGTTGTACGATAAAATTGGAATGGTATCGCATCCAGACAACCATCAGTTTTATAAAGGGCTAAGGCTCATGCCTCAATATTTTCATCACCAAAATCATCAAGTGTTTGGAAACACATGTCCAAAACATTTCAATAGAATGATCCATCATTCCAAGGTTTTCATAACCATTTTCCACCAAGTACTCCCATCTAAAGTTGATCAAGTTTTATGCTTAGCACTAGCATCTACAGTTGGTAAAGGTAATAATGAGGGGTGGTAACTGGTGGAGTTTCACTAAGTCCAACATTATATCTTAGGCTGAGATCAAGGTTTCTAGCTTAGGCCAAATTTTATGCTCTTAGGGCAAACTTGAGCGCAGTTGTCTAATATCTACCAAACTCTTAAGTAGACTCTAAGTAAGCTTTGATAAAGAAAGAAAGTGAGAAGCTTGCCATAAAACTAGGATTGGTTTAGCAAGTTGGTATGATCACATACGCTTAAGGCATATAGTATTCATATCACAAGCATGGGTTTGTGGCAACAATAGGGTATCTTGCAAGTGTTAGCTTACACATTCACTAGTAGTATTAGGCTTGCATAGGTATAGTATCTTGCAAGGGTTATCTTGCCTTGTGCAGAGAAGTGGTTGAAGTTCTCCTCGGCTTCCTCTTCGTAGTATCCTTCTTCCTCCTCGTAGTATCCTTGGTCGGTACTAGCGTCTATGAATAAATACGAGGTACACAATCACCAATCAATACTTAACTACTACACACAAGGGTCCTATAGATGATCTAGCATCATCTCTAACATTACAAGGTTAAGGATTGGTTTAAGTCCTTTTATTTTAGAAAAGTAATTTCTACTCATTGAAAAACTACTTAAGATTTAATATTCTCCAAACTAAACATGGGATCATGTTGACACATGTCATCACCACATATTGTAGTCCATGGGAATGTGATTTAAAGTGGTGTCACAATTTAATAAGGTTTTACCCTTTTATTTTAATTGATTAAAGTGTCTAGAAATGCTTATGTAGCATTCTTTTATTCCTTGAACATTATTTCTGAAAGTAAACCTATATTTTTTTTATATTCTGAAAGGTATGGTTAAATCTGATTTTTGAGAGTTGGAATCAACTCAAAAGCTTTTATGGTTTAAATTTGAAAAATGTTTGAATGCAGAAAAGCTTCTGCCTTGTTATTTTTTCTATGGGTGATCTACAGATCCAAATGACTTGAATCCAACGGGCTTGGATTAAGCATTCACAGACCTTTCCAACAAAATTGGTTTCATCCAATTTGGTGCACTGAATCGACCTGGGTTGATTTTTGAAGTTGGGTACAGAAGTGTGTTTGAAATTAAAAAGAAAAAGGTTTAATTTGAATTGCTGGGCTGCGCGGGAAATTCTAACGGGCCGGCCTGCTAAGCGCAGTGCTCCCGCGGGCTGCGTAAGTGGGTGTCCCCACTCGTCAGTGACATGGGGCTGGGCGAAGCGGTATGGGGCAACGTGGGTCGTTCGATCTAGTTCTAATCCAACGGCTGAGGGTCATCGTCGACGCGAGACAGCTCCGGCGAGAACGAAACCTAGCGCGGCCAGTGGGGGGTGCTGGGGGCTCACCGGGGTACGGGCGAGGGTCAGCGAGGCGGGCGAACGACGAAGTCGACGACGGCGATCCTCCTGGTACCGGTGGCTTCTCCTGGGGCGGCTCCAATCGCTGGCTCCCTTCTTCTCCAGAGGCGGCGGGCTCCGGTGAAATTCCGGCGAAGTGGTGCTCGCCTTGCTCTTAGGATGTTGTGGTACGGTCAGTGGGGAGAGGGGAGTGAGATGGTGTGAAGAAATCCTGCGGGGGTGGCCTCTATTTATAGTCAAGCGAGGGGACCTTCGGGGCGCAAGGTGAGCTCGTCGGGGGCGACGTTACAGGCGGCTATAGGCATGGGCAAGGGTAGGGTATGGTGCTGTGTCTCCTGGCGATGCTCAACGACATGATCGCGAGGCATGGGACGGTGTGGTTTGGTCTGGAACGGGCGGCGCTCTGCGCGGTAGAGGCGGCGTCTTCGACGGCGGGCGGTGGTTGTATGGCACGGGGTGGCAAACAGGAGTGTCTGGCGGGGTCCTGGGTCGGTGGTGATCGTGTGTGCGCGCGGTGAGGGCGGCGCGCGGTCTGGGGACGCTGGTCGCGGGTGGTTCTCTGGCGCACACTCGGCATGGTCTGGGCCTGGCTTGTGCGCGTGGTCCAGGGCTTGGTAATGCTCGAGGCCGATGACATAGTGGCGGTGACGCGGGCTGCCTCCCGGACATGCCTGGCTAGGCTTACTCGCTCCTAGCTTGTCCACATTGGGGTGACATGGGGTGCTGTTCACCATTAATGGCGATGGCAAGCTCACAGGGGTGCTAGTGTTGGGCTAATCTTTCTAGATGATCTACTGGTTTGTGTGTGGGCTAACTAGGGAACAAGTTAGGCTCAAAACACTGCACACTATAGTGTTTGTGGTTTTGTTTGATTTGTGTCTGCAACCTGTTTGATGAAATGGCCGCATGAACTCAAGTTTTGAATTTTGAAATGAATTTTGGTGAGTTTGCTAGATTGATTCTGGTGAGTCTGCAGATGCTTGGGTTTTGAAAGTTGAGCTTGTTTGAGTGGGTTTTGAAAAAGTGGGATCTTCCCATATGAAGAATATTCAATTTTGAATTGTCATTTAAATTATGCATTTGAAAGTTTCTGGATGATCACAAAGTGGGCCTTGATACTCTGTTATGAGTACATTCAAGGGGTGCAAAGATCCAGAAAAGTTTCTGTTAGGTTTTGAAAGTTTGAGACAGCCAAAGTAGGCATGTGAGTTAAATTGGCCAAAATGACCGTTCACTTAATATATTTGTTTTGATTTACTTGTCTTTAGGAAAAGTGTGGGAAATGTTTTAGATGATGTTCTTTTCACCTAAGAAACAGTTTACAAGCAATGGATCACACAAACAAGGTGGTTTTTAAAGAAATTCAAAATCCATGCATACACATATACATGCATTCATGAATTCATTTAGAAAAGTTTTTGTTAACCCTAAACTTGATGATTAGTGTTTTGATGATCTAAGTTTGATATTTTGGGATGTTACAAACCTTCCCTTAAACAAAATCTCGTCCGAGATTTGAAAAGGACGAAAAGATTACCTAGGATTTGAAGAGATCGAAACTCCGCTCGATGTGATCTTCGCTCCTGTAGCCTCCTCTTCTGTGTGGTTGCTCCACTGAATCTTGAGAAACTTGATGCTTCGGGTTCTGGTAGTTCGAAAGGCTTCTTCCAATATACGGATGGGTACTTCGGGATAGGTTAGATCATCATTGATCTCTATGGTCCGGTGATCGATATTCTTGAACACTTCGGTCTTCTCGGGGACTTCTAGACATTTGCCAAGTAACGAGATATGGAACACATTGTGCATGCTGACATCTCTTCAGGTAGTTCCAGTTGATACGATACTTCTCCTCGACGGTTTAAGATTTTGAAAGGTCCGATATATCTGGGGGCTAACTTTCCTTTGAGTTGGAAACGTTGCATTCCCTTCAATGGCGACACTTTCAGATAAACAAAATCTCCGATGTTGAAAGCGAGGTCTCGACGTCTCTTGTTGGCGTAACTCTTTTGTCGGGATTGGGCTGTCTTGAGGTGTTCACGAATCTTGTGAACCTTCTCTTCTGCTTCTCGTAGAATGTCGGGTCCGAAAATCTGACTCTCTCCTACTTCCGACCAGTTCAAAGGGGTGCGGCACTTTCTTCCGTACATAAATTCAAATGGGGACATTTGCAAACTGGCTTGGTAACTATTGTTGTATGAAAATTCTGCAAACGGCAGACAGTCTTCCCATTTGGATCCATATTCTAGCACACATGCTCTAAGCATATCTTCGAGTATTTGGTTTACTCGCTCCGTTTGTCCATCGGTCTGAGGGTGATAAGCGGTACTGAAATCTAGGCGGGTTCCTAAACCTTCTTGGACTTTCTTCCAGAATCTCGAGGTAAACTGAGTTCCTCGATCCGAGACTATGTTCTTGGGGACTCCATGCAAACTAACGATTCTAGCGATGTATAACTCCGCTAGCTTCGAACTCTGGTAGGTGGTTTTGACGGGCAAGAAATGGGCTACTTTGGACAATCTGTCCACTATGACCCAAATAGAGTCATTTCCCCTACTAGAAGTAGGTAGTCTAGTGATAAATTCCATTCCTACAGAATCCCATTTCCATTCCGAATCAAAAGGTTGCAACAATCCAAATGGTCGTTGATGTCCTGCCTTGACTCGCTGACATATGTCACACTTGGCGATATAGCTTCCGATTTCTCTCTTCATCTTATGCCACCAAAATTGCTCTTCCAAATCTTGATACATCTTGGTTCCTCCGGGATGGATAGAATAAAGAGTATCATGAGCCTCCTTCAAGATAACTTCTTTCAACTCCGAATCTGCTGGTACACAAAGGCGTCCTTTGTACCACAGAACTCCTTCTTCGTCCTCGGTGAATCCGGGTACTTTGCCTGTACAGATACGACGCTTGATTCCGTCGATACTAGCATTTCCTTTCTGCACCTCTTTAATCTGACTGATCAAAGTGGGCTGAAGTTCTATGCTAGCCAAAAATCCTTCACTTACTAATTCCATTCGAAAATCTTCCATCTCTATGTGCAAACTTGGTTGCTCCTTTAAAATCATGGAGTTCAAGCGGCACGGCAATCTGATAAGGGCATCGGCTACCACATTGGCTTTTCCAGGGTGATAGTGAATGTCTAGGTCGTAATCCTTGATTAACTCAATCCATCTTCTCTACCTCATATTCAGTTCCTTTTGAGTGAATATATACTTTAGGCTCTTGTGATCCGAATAAATCTCACAACGGTTTCCCATAAGGTAATGTCTCCATGTCTTCAGGGCTAGAACTACGGTACATGAAGTTCGAGGTCATGGGTTGGGTAATTTTGTTCATGTTGCTTCAGTTGTCGCGATAGATAAGATATAACTTTGCCTTCTTGCATTAGCACACATCCGAGACCAATCTTGGATGCGTCACAATACACATCGAAGGGCTTCGTAATATCCGGCATGATCAAGATTGGGGCTGAAATCAATCTCCTCTTGAGTTCTTGAAAACTCGCTTCGCACTTGTCCGTCCATTCAAACTTCTTGTCTTTCTTCAGTAATTGGGTCATGGGTCGGGCTATACTCGAGAATCCTTCCACGAATTTGCGGTAATATCCCGCCAATCCGAGAAAAGCACGAACTTGGGTTTGAGTGGTTGGGGCTTGCCAATCTTCTACATCTTTCACTTTGGCAGGGTCTACGGCAATTCCTCCGGCTGATACAATGTGACCGAGGAATCCTACTTCCTGTAACCAGAATTCACATTTGCTAAACTTTGCATACAACTGATGCTCTCTAAGGGTTCCAAGGATGGTCCTTAGGTGTAGCTCATGTTCTTCTTCCGATTTGGAATAAATCAGAATGTCATCGATGAAAACAACGACAAACTTATCCAGGAAGTCCATAAAAATCTTATTCATGAGATTCATGAAATAAGCGGGGGCATTGGTTAATCCAAAAGACATGACTGTATACTCATACAATGGTGGTGAAAGCAGTCTTCGGGATATCCTCTACACGAATTTTGAGTTGATGATAGCCAGTTCTAAGATCAATCTTAGAAAACACCTGGGCACCGGTCAACTGATCAAACAAATCTTCGATCTTAGGCAAGGGGTACTTGTTCTTGATGGTGACATCATTCAACTTCCTATAGTCCGTACACAAACGGTTACCTCCATCCTTCTTGTCCACAAACAAGACAGGTGATCTTCATGGGGACGCACTTGGTTGAATCAATACGATTTCCAACATGGAATCCAATTGCTTCTTCAGTTCTTCTAGTTCTGACGGGTTCATACTATAGGGTCTCTGGGCTATGGGTCCTGTTAGGATTAGTTCGATGATAAACTCGATATCCCGATCTGGGGGCATACCGGGCAAAACATCTGGAAATACATCGGGGTATTCGCAGACTATCCGAACTTGGTCAATGGTAGGTTGGGCTAGACTCTTGTTACACTTGAATTGGCGTGGTAAGGTTTCAGATATATGCTCGACTGATACTCCGGTGGTACTGGTCATGGTAATGGCTTTCTTGGCACAGTCAATCAATCCTTTATGCTTGGACATCCAATCCATTCCTAGTACTACTTCCAAACCTTTAGTTCCAGTACTATTATGGTAGCATAAAAATCTATGCCATGGATTCGGATAGGGACGGCTTTGCAAATTTGCCTAGCCTTGGTGGTTGATCCGGGAATTTGCACAATCATCACATGCTTCAATTTGGTTGGCTGAATTTTACTAGTGCAGGCAAATTCTTCGGTGACAAACGAATGCGATGCACCAGAATCAAACAACACTCTTGCAAGTCTTGAATTAACGAAAACATACCCAAGACGACGTCTGGCGCTTCGAGCTTCTTGAGATGCATGAGAAAAGACGGCCATTGCGGTTGAGTGAATTCCACAGGCAAATCTTCTCCTGGTGGACACGATCTTTGTTTGGGACATTGGCGTTGGGGGTTGTAGCATTCTTCTTGTTGGGGCACTCATTGGAATAGTGGCCTTTATTTCCTGATCATAACAGTCACTTGTGACTTGTCCTTGGCTGCGATAAACCTGATTGCTTCCGATCCTCGGGCAGTATTGGGGTTAGTGGTAGTATTGTTGGTGTTTAACTTGGGTGGGGCACGGGTGAAATTGCTAGAGTTGCCGGGGTTGTTGTGATTTCCTCCAGGTCTAGGGTTTCCACGGTTGGGATAGGTCGGACGGGTCATAGGGGGTCTGTTGGTTCGTGGGGCAAATCCTGGAGATGGGTTGGGGTGATACTTTGGGGTCTGATGGGTTCCTGGTTGATGCATCATGCGACGCTTGCGGTTTTCATTGGCTTGGTTGATCTTTCCTTCCATTTGGATAGCAGAGTCGACAAGGGCTTCAATATCCACAAAGGGGATATTGACTAACACCGTCTGCATCTCGTCATGCAGACCATTCAGGAATCTTTCTTTCTTCTTGGCTTCGGTGTCTATCTCGTCCAGGGAATACCTAGCTAATGACAAAAATTTGTCACGGTATTCCACTACAATCATCCTTCCTTGCTTCAACTCTGTGAACTCGTCTCTCATTCTCTTAATCAAACCAGTGGCACATGGGTTCTGCTAAACTTGACCTTGAATTCCTCCTGTGTCATCATCGGCCTCGGTCATTGCACTGTTCCACCAAGCCCTGGCATCTCCGGCTAGATAATGGGTGGCGAACAAGACTTTCTCGTTGGCTTCCACTCCAGCTACTTCTAAGTTATTTTCCATGGTTTGCAGCCAATCATCGGCATCTAGGGGTTCTTCCGACTTGGTGAAAACGGGTGGGTTGGTATTCTGGAAATTCTTGAGTTTAGATCCGTGGTTGTCCTGGTTTCCATGGCCTTGGTTGTTGTGGGCTAGCTGGGCTATATGTTGCAGAGTGGCTAGGTTGGCTTGACGTTCGGCTCTTTCAGCTTCACGGTCAGAAGTCACCATTTGCAGGATCTGCAACATCGGGTCCGGGGCTGAACCACTTCCTCCACGTGGCATCTGAAGATTGATATCGATCATGGGAAAAGAGGGAAATTGCAAAGGGTTTGGGTTTTTGAAAAGTTTTTTAAAGTTTTGACTCAGATTTTTCTAGCAACTTGCTTTTTCATTCATTCACTCATAGCACACAGTACAACACACACCACAACAAGGAAAAACAGATGGTTTTAAGAACCATTCTGAAATCTACGATACAGTGGGACCGACTACTACTCACTACGCTAGTGCTCAGTGCTACTACTCCTCGGAGTTTGTGGCTTCATCATCTTCAGGATCATCGATGAAGGCGAAATCATCCTCATCGGTGAAGAAGTCCATGGCCTGATCCTCCAGAAAATCATCGTCATCGCTGAGATAGGAGTAAGGGTCTCCACGAAGATCTTCTCCGGCATTCTCCCTTTCCTCTAGCTGTATATATCTCTCGTGGATGGTCTCTTCCAGAGATGAGATGCGATGGCGAAGACGGGAAATAATGCGCTCCTTCTTGTCGAGCTGACGGCGGCGAGACTTGCGATCCTTTGCGAGCATGGCGATGGTATGATCCTTCGTCTTGATGATGGCAGACTTGTGGTTGCAATAGTCACGATAGTTGTCCAACTCCTGCTGACGGTCGTACATCATGAAGCTAAGGTGGTCCAATTGAGTCTTCAGCTCGGGGTGGTATGGGGCTTCCAGTGGTTGTCCATTTGCATCACGTCTTGGGAAAAACTCAAAGCGAGTACCCTTGATCTGATTGATGCTCTGTCCACACAGACGGGAAAGAGCTTCCTGCATTGCTTTGGCAAGTCCATCAAGCCAGTTGTTTTCCTCAAGGTAAACTGAATTCCCTCCGCTGTGGGAGGTTCAATCTTTCCTCGGAGACTTGCAACAATTAGCCACTGCAGATCTTCTCCTCCTTGATCATTGAGCTGAGCTCCGAAGAACTCGGGGTGCGGACGCTCCAGAAGTTCCGAAAGCTGATCCAGATCCCTCTCAAAGATAAGGTCTCCCCCATTTCCGAGTTGATAAAACTTGCTGTAATTCACGTCCATCTATAAAAATAGAGGATGAGTAGATTAGCAGAGTGATCAAGTGTGTCAAAATTTTATCTATTTTGCAAGAGTTTTTGAGGAACATGAAGTTTTATGAAAGAATTAAAGAGATAAGAATGAGAATAGTTTTTTGTAAATATTTGTTTTCTTTGGTTTTTGAAACTAAGTTTTTGGTTCAACGTCCAACCTAACTAGGGTCTCCTATGGTCAGGATGGCACTGATACCAACTTGTCAACACCCGGATTTTCAATCCTAGATGCCTGTTATGCCATACATCGCAATCCCAGGATTACCATTTTTGCGAGACATAACAGAATTGGATACCATAGTACTTCATCCATTACAATGATACATAAGTTCTTACACGAATAGGGATCTCATGATCCAGTTCTTAATACAACATCAAGCAGCGGAATACGTAATAATAACGGTAGCGTAGGCGAAGCTCCATCTTCGGGGTCACAGGCAATGCTGACGATGGGAGATGATCCTAGTTGTCGTAACCTTCCTGGGGTCCATCCTCCAGGTACTCCTCTTCATAGTCTGGCCATGGGAATAGCCAGGGACAAAGCCATGAGTACTCTTTAAGTACTCGCAAACTAATACTAACAAGTAAAGGGGTTTTTGGAATATAGGACACTAGGCTCTAGGGTTGTTTTGCAAAAGCCAGGATTATCTCTACTAAGCTCCAAAGCTAGTCACAATTTTATAACTCCTACGTGGGATCTTGCAGTTCAGGTCACAAGTCTGTTGTGGTCAAGTCAAAGTCTCAACTCATTTCACAAGTCATTTTGAAAAGGGTCCGACGGGGAACAGATGGCCATCTAATCATCCATAACATGACGCGGCTATTCGAATAGTTTGACACTCTGCAGAGATTGTACACTTTCACCACAACATTCGATACATCCGTCAGAACAAATCCTGAATTCACCATACTCGATATGGATAATCAATCTTAACCTTTGAATTACACTCCCTAGTATAAGCACCTCTCCTGTGAGTTTGGCCTCCCAACCATGACCACTGTCATCTTGGGTACTGCACAGGTGGACAATCTTCACAAGGTAGCCTCAGCTCAGACCTTGGCCGTGAGGGAACTAATACTAAGGTATATAAGTTTCCAGTCAAGCCCTACCCAATATTCGGGTATTGTGGTTGTACGATAAAATTGGAATGGTATCGCATCCAGACAACCATCAGTTTTATAAAGGGCTAAGGTTCATGCCTCAACATTTTCATCACCAAAATCATCAAGTGTTTGGAAAAACATGTCCAAAACATTTCAATAGAATGATCCATCATTCCAAGGTTTTCATAACCATTTTCCACCAAGTACTCCCATCTAAAGTTGATCAAGTTTTATGCTTAGCACTAGCATCTACAGTTGGGAAAGGTAATAATGAGGGGTGGTAACTGGTGGAATTTCACTAAGTTCAACATTATATCTTAGGCTGAGATCAAGGTTTCTAGCTTAGGCCAAATTTTATGCTCTTAGGACAAACTTGAGCACAGCTGTCTAATATCTACCAAACTCTTAAGTAGACTCTAAGTAAGCTTTGATAAAGAAATAAAGTGAGAAGCTTGCCATAAAACTAGGATTGGTTTAGCAAGTTGGTATGATCACATACACTTAAGGCATATAGTATTCAAATCACAAGCATGGGTTTGTGGCAACAATAGGGTATCTTGCAAGTGTTAGCTTGCACATTCACTAGTAGTATTAGGCTTGCATAGGTATAGTATCTTGCAAGGGTTAGCTTGCCTTGTGCAGAGCAGTGGTTGAAGTTCTCCTCGACTTCCTCTTCGTAGTATCCTTCTTCCTCCTCGTAGTATCCTTGGTCGGTACTAGCGTCTATGAATAAATACGAGGTACACAATCACCAATCAATACTTAACTACTTTCAATCATCACACACAAGGGTCCTATAGATGATCTAGCATCATCTCTAACATTACAAGGTTAAGGATTGGTTTAAGTCCTTTTATTTTAGAAAAGTAATTTCTACTCATTGAAAAACTACTTAAGATTTAATATTCTCCAAACTAAACATGGGATCATGTTGACACATGTCATCACCACATATTGTAGTCCATGGGAATGTGATTTAAAGTGGTGTCACAATTTAATAAGGTTTTACCCTTTTATTTTAATTGATTAAAGTGGCTAGAAATGCTTATGTAGCATTCTTTTATTCCTTGAACATTATTTCTGCAAGTAAACCTATATTTTTTTATATATTCTGAAAGGTATGGTTAAATCTGATTTTTGAGAGTTGGAATCAACTCAAAAGCTTTTATGGTTTAAATTTGAAAAAATTTTGAATGCAGAAAAGCTTCTGCCTTATTATTTTTGCTATGGGTGATCTACAGATCCAAATGACTTGAATCCAACGGGCTTAGATTAAGCATTCACAGGCCTTTCCAAAAAAATTGGTTTCATCCAATTTGGTGCACTGAATCGACCTGGGTTGATTTTTGAAGTTGGGTACATAAGTGTGTTTGAAATTAAAAAGAAAAAGGTTTAATTTGAATTGCTGGGCTGCGCGGGAAATTCTAACGGGCCGGCCTGCTAAGCGGAGTGCTCCCGCGGGCTGCGTAGGTGGGTGTCCCCACTCGTCAGTGACACGGCGCTGGGCGAAGCGGTATGGGGCAACGTGGGTCGTTCGATCTAGTTCTAATCCAACGGCTGAGGGTCATCGTCGACGCGAGACAGCTCCGGCGAGAACGAAACCTAGCGCGTGGGGGTCTTGGGGCTCACCGAGTACAGGCGAGGGTCGGCGAGGCGACGAAGTCGACGACGGCGATCCTCCTGGTATCGGTGGCTTCTCACGGGCGGCTCAATCGCTGGCTCCTTCTTCTCGAGGCGGCGGGCTCGGTGAAATTCCGGCCAAGTGGTGCTCGCCTTGCTCGAGGATGGTGTGCACGGTCGAAGGGGAGGGGAGTGAGATGGTGTGAAGAAATCGTATGGGTGGCCTCTATTTATAGTCGAGCGGGGACCGGGGCGCAAGGTGAGCTCGTCGGGCGACGTTACAGCGGCTATAGGCATGGGCAAGGTAGGGGCGGTGTTGTGTCTCTGGCGATGCTCAACGACATGATCGCGAGGCATGGGGCGGCGTGGTTTGGTCTGAACAGCGGCGCTCTGCGGTAGGCGGCGTCTTCGACGGGCGGGCGGTGGTATGTAGCACGGGCGGCAAGCGGGAGTGTCTGGCGGGGTCTGGTCGGTGGTGATCATGTGTGCGGTGAGGGCGCGGTCTGGGACGCTGGTCGGGTGGTGCTCTGGCGCCGCCGACATGGTCTGGGCGGCTTGTGCGCGTGGTCGTGGCTTGAAATGCTCGCTAGGGCAGCGATGGCGGTGGACGGTGGGATGCCTCCCAGACATGCTGGCTAGGCTTGCTGCTGCTCCTAGTTTGTTGTTCACATTGGGGTGACATGGGGGTGCTCGGCTGTTCACCATTAATGGAAATGACAAGCTCACAGGGGTGCTAGTGTTGGGCTAATCTTTCTAGATGATCTACTGGTTTGTGTGTGGGCTAACTAGGGAACAAGTTAGGCTCAAAACACTGCACACTATAGTGTTTGTGGTTTTGTTTGATTTGTGTCTGCAACCTGTTTGATGAAATGGCCGCATGAACTCAAGTTTTGAATTTTGAAATGAATTTTGGTGAGTTTGCTAGATTGGTTTTGGTGAGTCTGCAGATGCTTGGGTTTTGAAAGTTGAGCTTGTTTGAGTGGGTTTTGAAAAAGTGGGATCTTCCCATATGAAGAAGATTCAATTTTGAATTGTCATTTAAACTATGCATTTTAAAGTTTCTGGATGATCACAAAGTGGGCCTTGATACTCTGTTATGAGTACATTCAAGGGGTGCAAAGATCCAGAAAAGTTTCTGTTAGGTTTTGAAAGTTTGAGACAGCCAAAGTAGGCATGTGAGTTAAATTGGCCAAAATGACCATTCACTTAATATTTTTTTTGATTTACTTGTCTTTAGGAAAAGTGTGGGAAATGTTTTAGATGATGTTCTTTCACCTAAGAAACATTTTACAAGCAATGGATCACACAAACAAGGTGGTTTTTAAAGAAATTCAAAATCCATGCATACACATATACATGCATTCATGAATTCATTTAGAAAAGTTTTTGTTAACCCTAAACTTGATGATTAGTGTTTTGATGATCTAAGTTTGATATTTTTGGGATGTTACAACGATGGTGATGATCCTCTCCAAATTCCCTGTCCCGACAGGGTGAAAGAAGGAGTTTCTGGATCCGAATCTTGGTTTCTGATGGCGGCGGCGGAGCGGAACTCTTTCTGGAAAACTATCGAACCCCCCTTGGTTTTTAGGTCGAAAGGCAACTATAGGCGCAGAGGGAGGCCGAGGGGGTGCCTGGGGTGGCTGCACCCCCCAGGCGCGACCAGTGGTGGGTCTGCGCCTGGCATGGGTGTGGGCCCCCAGGTTCCTTCGCCGTCTTGTCTTCTGGCTCCGTGGATCTTCTGGTGAAATATAATTTTTGGCATATTTTTCTGGATTTTTCCTGATAGTTCATTTTCTGCACAAAAATAAGACACCAAGGTAATTCTGCTGAAAACAGCGTAAGTCCGTGTTAGTTGTATCCAAATCACACAAGTTTAGAGGAGAAACAATAGCAAAGTGTTCGAGAAAGTAGATACGTTTTGGACGTATCAACTCCCCCCAAGCTTAGCTTATTGCTTGTCCTCAAGCAATTCAGTTAAAAAATGAGTGCGATAAAAGAACTTTCACGAACACTTTGCTTTACATGATGTAAATATTCTCAGCACAAGAGTAGATGCTTAGACAATTCGTAATAAAGAGTTTGCAACTAAGTCTACTCAATAGTCATTCCAAGCTATGAAGAGAAACCAACTCAATAATAATTAGCATGAAACATAAACATAAGCAACATTGCAATGCTCATAATAAGGTAAGATAGAGTGGTATCTCGCTTGCCTTTGTTTGAAGAGCACAATATAAATGCCAAGGAACCTCTGAAGTTTAAGTGAAGACTAGAGATAAATATATCAGAGATATAAGGATCAAAATCATGACATAATTAACCAAGTTTTGGAACAAACACAAGAATGACAACTATGCTCTCAAGAAGGTGCTCATAGAATAAGTGGTGACTCAACAAAGTTGTGAAAACAGTTTTAAAAGGTTTGAAAGGCTTCCCAATGCTGAAAGGAAGGTACTCATTAGCTTTGAGCTATTATTGCCCCTATCATAGGCATCTTCATGTGGTTAAGGTGAAAGTGAGGTCCACTCCGAATCATATGCTTGACATAACATAGACTGGAAATCCCAAGTCCCTTGAGTACGAGGGCCGCTCCGCATGCTACTCAACTTGGGTCACCTGAAAGTTCTTTTCATTGTAAATACATGCATATCATAGAGAACCGCCAATGGGGTACCCCTTGCACATGATATAGGAGCTATCCCATGATCAAAATGACAAGGCAAGCAGACAATGAGCATCTCAGCGATCTTTTTATTTACCATATGCATAGCTTTTTATTGAGGATGCTTCATAAATGCTCATTATGGTGATGCTACAAGTTTCTCATAATGCTCATTATGAGGATGCTTCATAAATGCCCATATGCCCAGACGTTTCTCTAACACAATGTTTAGACTCCATGAACTCACAACCTCCCCTTTTATTTCACATCATGGACATCCGCTAACAAAAGAGCAAGGAATCAACTGGATGGGATATCCAAAAAGTGTTGAAAGCGTTCCCCGTGATAGCACGGTTCTGCTGACTCCCAGCATATAATTTGCAAGCATATAACTTTCATGGACAGGTCACATTGGTTCAGGATTATTAAGCACAAGGAATAAAGTGTGCCATCATGTCGTGAGAGCTTTACTAACTAACTTTCTCAAAATAGACAAACATTTTATTTTGGAAGGAAACACGGCATATAGAATATGCACTGAAGTAGAAAATGATGCTAATAGGTAGGTATGGTGGACACAGCTGGCAATATTGATTTTGGGAAGTTGGAAGCACAGGTAGAGCACATACTCAGTGCAAGTGAAGGCTAGCAATAGAGAGGGAGTGACAAACGAGAGAGCAATAGCTGTCATAATCAAGCTTGCAACAAAACATGACTAATTATGGCATGAAAGTGATACAAGAACTCTGAGGCAAAATAAATCATCGAGGCTTACTGACTATTGATTAGTCATATGCATGCGTGAGCATGTGCCAAGTCGATTCACATGAACAGTCAGAGGAGGATACCACAATATCATACCAAAGTATGAATAAAACAATGCAAGCAAACATTCATACGACATGCTACAACTATTAGCAAGCTGAAGCTAATCACAAGCAAGCAAGAACTACTAAGCATCCATAATGACATACACCTCACACAAACAGGCTAAGCATGCTCACAATGATGAGTATATGTACATAATTGAAAACAAATAGAGTTCGTTACCAGCCTCTTACCACTCCTCAAGTTGTCTTAATCTTCATTATTTCTCTTCACTTGAGTGACTTGAATGATAACATGAAACCAAAATCCACTGAGGACGGCTGAACCCTGCAAAGAACTCACAACACCAAAGAAGAACAACAAATATTTTTGGTGTTTTCGATTTTTAGAAACAAGCAAAGAAAAACCAAACAAGAAGCAAACAAAGCAAAGCAAACAAAGCAAAATATTTTTGGATTTTTCTTTTAAGGCAAACCAAAACCAAAAGGCAAGGAAACAAACCAAGAGAAACAACGAAAATATTTTTGGTATTTTTGTGTTTTTGAGGAAGAAGCAACAAGAACCAAAAAGAAAGCGAAACAATGGATATACAAAGAACCGACCGAGCATGATATATATATGAGTGTGATGTCGGTATACCTCCCCCCAAGCTTAGACTTTTGTCCTAAGTGGGGCTCAATCCCATGGTGTCCAAGAAGATGCACCTCCGTAGTATGTCAAGGAAGCTCCCTCGTCCTGGTATGAGCTCGAGGCTTCCCCTGTGTAGTACACAGAGGGGTCGTATGCTGGTGCTTCCTCCTGATAGTGCCCGTGGAAGTTAAGAGAGTGCAGCTTGTCATCCATCTCCCCCTTCGAGCATGACAACGGTCCCTGAGAAATACAGAACAAAGTGGTTTGGGGTAGAGGGATCTCTCTCTCTTCCTCGTCAATAAAAAAATTCTATAAACCAAGTTCTCAAGGGTAGAACCAGTGGTGACAAAGTTATGTGCCTTCATGGCAGCAAGATCAAGCCTCTAAGGAGCCAAAACTGTATCATGTGGGTCAACAGCAATGTTCAAGGCAACAGCAACACGAGTAGCAATAATTCCCCCATAAATGGGTCCCTTAGCAGCTAAGCAACAAGCAATGAGAGAACCGAGATTATACTTAGCTTCATAGTTGAGCGCGACAGCTAAAAAGGCGAATTGATAGTTGGAAATATTACTAGTGTTCTCCTAACCAAGAACACTGGTGGCAAGATAGTAGCCAAAGTACCTGATGGCTGGGAGTTAAATATTCTTTATCTTCCCTCGTTGAGCTCTGCGGTCATCATCATTAGTGATTCCTCGGTAAATCTCCAACAAATTAGCGGGTTGAGATGGAATCTTCTTTGATGACCCAGCTGTACCAAGAGCCAGGGCCTTACAAAATTGCTTCAAAGTCATAGAATGAGCCCTGCCATAAATTTTGAAAGACGCTGGCTTGAACACGCTATTAGTAAAGGAGAAGCTCTCCACAAATGTTTTAGTAAGCAAAGCATATTGCGCGCTCTCATCCTGCATGTAACTTGTTAGTCCAGCCCTTTGAACCAAATTCATAAAATCATTAAGAATCCCAGCAGCCCGCGAGAAAGTTTGGCAAGGAAAGGTGGAGGGGTGCGCATCCCCTTCATCTCCCTCGTCACCAAATCGCGGAGAATGAGATCCTTATTGTATGAGGGTCTAGTACTGGTGGATGACATTGGAAGCCTTGCCCTTCTAGGTGCATCACTCTCAAATATTTCACCAAATGTATGGTTGTCCATGACCTTTCTTTAATTCTGAAATTTTTAGAAAAACATCAAGACAAGTGATTTCTAAGTTGATAAATGATGAGCAACTAGTATAGGAACTTGCTAGAGGGCTACACATGTATCAAAATAAAGTTTCTAAGCATAGAACAAGCATGCAAGCTCAAACAACCTATCACCTATAGCAGAAAAATGCTCAAGATACAATCTACCAATCACAAATCTAATTGGACAAGTGGAGGAGGCACATACCAAGGAGCAATCCCTCCAAAAATCAGCACTTGAGATGGGCTGAACAAGGAGATCTAAAATCGCGAGCAAGAACAGCAAGAACTCGAGCTTGCGCAGGTTTTCCGTTGTTTTTCTGGAGAGAGAAAGAAGGTGGCTTTGAGGAGGCAGCCTAGAGGGGCCCAGGTGGGCCAAACCCCCTAGCCATCACCCCTAGGTAGGCCGCGCCTACCATGGGTGTGGTGGCCTGGGGTGGCCCCCTAGGTCACTCCAGGTGTCCCTCTGCCCCTTTTTTCGAGGAAAAAATTATTTTGAATTTTCTGTGATTTTTCAGGAAACTTTATTTTTGGCCAATTTTCAGGGTATGAAAATTGATTTTCTCGCAGAAACAGTTTTTTCAGAAGAAGCAAAAGCAAACCAAAAGCCAAACTACATCAGCTCTAAGACACTCTAACAAACAAACAACTAACAAAACCAAAGCTAGCAAAAGAAAGGCAAATACTAGGAAGGATAAAAGTAAAAAGAAAGCAAGAATAACCATAGTGGAAACATTATGTTGTTCATTAAAATCCTTTTGTTAACAAGGTTGATCAAGTCTTGTTACCAAAACAATCTTATATGAAACAAAACTTTGCCTTCCACAAGGTGATTATGTTACCTCATACTTGATAGCAATGGTCCCAATCATAATAGTTTCAAAATTTTCTTGTGGAATGGGACAGTATATTTCTCCAACCTTGATGCTCTCAATATTTTCAATGGAATTCAGGCAATAGCTTTTAACAACCTTCTTGGGGAAATACACAGTATGCTCTTTGTCATTAATATTGAATGTTACTTTTCCTTGATTACAATTGAAGACAACACCTGCAGTGTTAAGAAAAGGTCTCCCAAAAATAATAGACATATTATCATCTTCAGGCATTTCAAGCAAAACAAAATCGGTTAAAACCATGCAATTATGAGCAACTTGAACATGAACATCCTCACATATACCAACAGGTATAGTAGTTGACTTATCAGCCATTTTCAAAGATATATCAGTTGGTATCAACTTTTCCAGCTGGAGTCCCTTGTAGAGAGAAAAAGGCATAATACTAACTCCAGCTCCTAAATCACATAAAGCAGTTCTAACATAATTATTCTTAATAGAGCAAGGAATAAACGGTATAACTGGATCACTGTGGCGCCCCGCAAAACCACTACTAGAAAATCGCGTTGTTTTTGTGCATCGCATCATCCTGACCGCATGCTCATGTCGTCATGCCACATTGCATTTGAGCATCGTCATGTCATCATGCATATGTTTGTCAAAAACTAGTTTCTAAAAACCTACCTTTGGTTTCTAAATAACCCCCGTCTTTATTTCAAATTAAAACATCGGTCTGTTCAGATATTTTATTTGTCTAAAAAGTATTTACAAAAATGTTTTACAAATAAAATAAATAATAAAATGTTTTGTCCGGGGAGGAAGTCCGATCAGTTAGGCCAGAGGCCCAACCTGACCAGACTACCTACCACCCGACCCATCTAAGGAAATCCTAAACCCTTTTCCTACCCAGTCCTATTCTACCCACCCTTCAGCCACCTCACCCCACCCAATCGATGTCCGCCACCTCATCACTTCCCTAACTCCACCCACTCCCAGCCTGCCACATCACCCCGCCAGCCGTCACCCTCTCTTCCACCACACCAGGACCCGGTCCCACCCCCACCGACCCGAGCCACACACCGCACACACGCCACACACGCAGATGCACGCACCCCACGCGGGCCCCACCCCGACACGCTCCCTCCTCCCGCACGCCTCGCGACACCCTCCTCTCGTTTCTCTGATCCCGGCCTCCTCCCTCAGCTCACTGCTCTCCTCCCTCACCCTCCTCTCTCAGAACCCCGCCCTCCGCCTCTCCATCCGGCCGCGCCGCCGCGGATCCTCGCCTCCCTCGCCGGCCCGCGCCTCCTCCATCGCCCGGCAACCAACCGCTCTCGCTCCTCGCGGATCCCAGCGCCCTTGAGCTCGGCGCCTTCACTCGTCTTCCGTCGCCCGCCTCTCCTCTCCTGGCAGCGTCGCTCCCTGCAGCTCGAGCCGCCACCTTTGGAAGCTCCTCTCCTCCCGACGGCGCCCCTCTTCTCCGCCGCTCGAGACCCCCATCGGCCTCCACCGCCCTGGCCCGACGCCCCGCCTCGCCGCCCCCGCGGACAACCTCTCCTCGTCCTCCCGTTCGACCCCACCTCCTCTCGCGACCCTCCTCTTCCTCGCGACCGCCGCCAATGCCCATGGCCGCCTCCCTTGCCCGTGCGGCTGCGCAGGCGCTCACGCCCTCGGCCGTCCCGCTGCCCCGCGAGCCAGCGCTCACGCTCTTGCACGCCCTCGCCTGTCCCGCTCGTGTCGTGCCTCGCCGTCCACCGCGCCTCAACCGTTGGGCGCCGCTGCTGTCTCCGCCTGGCCGCATCGCTGCTGCCTTCTGCTTGCTGCCGACGCCACGCCACCGCCTTCCCGAGTACCATCTGCGGGGACATCGACCCTCGTGTTGTTGTGGATGCTGTGTTCTTGGCGAGGGAGGGTGCAGGCGATTTGTTGGTGATCTTTGTGTCTGTGCGTGTTGGTGAGCCTAGGCCGATCACTTCACTGTTAACCCGATGCCTCTGATACAAATCTCCTGTTGCGATGCAAATATCGTGATTCCCAAAGACAAGAGCGACACCGACCTGGAAGAATCCGATAAACCATCGGCAGTGGATCTGAGTCCGTCACCAACGCCATGACCTTCGGCAAGGATCCGACAAGATCGTCTACACGGACGTAAAGTTCTCCACCCCGAAGACCGATCCCGTACCCGGCGCCACGCCAAATGCTCCTTCCCGGACCCGAAGACCATCGGTCAAGTTCACCACCGACAAAAGACGGACGACAAGTTCTACCTCATGGGCACCGAGTGTCAAGATCGCCTTCACGGGAACACGCAAGACATCCTTCCCGGGATTTGCATACCGAACCCTCGGCACGCCAAGATCTTCTCCTCGGAACGCCATGATCTCCTTCACGGAAACCCGAAGACCCTAAATCCCGGAGTCCGAACCTCGTTTCCCGTCGAGCCGATCCCCGACGAACCCTGTCAAACCCTGAACCCCCGGAGCCCAAGTTCGCCGAACCCCAAAGTGTGACCTCTTTTTCGTGACCTATATTTTATAAATAATATAACTTGTTGCATTAAATCATTCATCTCGCATGCATATTTGTGTGGTTTGGGGGCATTATGCCGAGTCACCTCATAATTAAATATGGGGCCCATATGCGGACAAATCTAGTCTTATATTGGTCCCATTTAAATTTGTGTAGCGAACCGGTGTTATATTTTGCCTTGTTAAGACAACATCTAAATTGCGGGGTACCTAAACAGCATGAACGATATAATTAATTGTCGGGACCCCGGTTCCGCTTAATATGGCCTAATTGCATCGCACCTTTGCCATGTCATACATCATACATGCATCATGCCCGATCTATTGCCGTAGTATTAAATAGTGCATCCGGTGTTTATTCTAGTGTTTTGCTTCTTCGCGGATAAGGCCGTTGAGTTGATGTGAGCTTCGCCCCGACCTTCGGATGAACCTTCAGCAATGTTGTCAGGCGAGCACCTCCCCCTTTCTACCTATCTTACTTTTATATTATTTATTTCCTCTTGTTGATCTATTGCTATCTGTGTTGCGATGCTCTAGTTTCCGTACCCGTGATATCCCTTGCAGCCATATATTGCCTTGGACACATCCTATTACCTGTTGTTTGGTAGATAGTTGGACTTGCGCGTCGTAGTCGCTTGCTCAAGTGATGTTGCGTGTCGTCCAGTACCACAGTTGTTGGAGTATTGCCGCATGTTTAATGTTGGAGATGATCATAACTTTAATTATTGTTTAATAACTAAAATTGAAGTAGGTAAATGCAGAGGCACCGGTGGGTGATAGATAATATTTGGTTTTCGACACTCCTTTGGTGTCCGTGGGACCCAGTTCTTGACACCTATTCGAGATCGGTAGCGCTAACCACAGGTGGGGTGTATGGGCACCCCATCGATTTAGTACCGATTCCAAATCTTGTCTTTGGGGCCCACAAGTAGTTTGGGGATTTATTACTATTCTGTACTGATGCCATGCTTTACTGCTTTATTTACGATTGTGCGAGGAGCACCTGTACTGTTTAGGATCGTGACCCGTTTTCGCTGTATCGACAAGCCCGAGAGTTTCGGGTTCCCGATCGTTCTTGGCTCCTAAACCGAGTCTGTCTCGGGCCGGCCGACTTCGTTGGGTATACTTAGTGGGTGGCCCCGTGCTTGCTTTGGGTGCAGGAAGCGTCGTGTTGAAACCCGTCGACATACCGTTGGGTGTATGTTTTGTGATCTTGTACCTACGATCCGACAACAAGGGTGTAGGTGCGTGGAAACTTTGGTGCACCCTGCGGTTAAATCTTTTCGAGAAGCCGTGTCCGGTTATGGACGACTTGGAGCACAGGTCTCGATCATAGACAACTATAACTAAAGTTTACTATAATTTGACTTGTATCCGATATGACTAGTAGTCGGCTTCCTTCACCGCAATGAATGGCTAAATAAAAGTACCAACAACTGCTGGGTTTGGGATGTCTCATGCTAATCGTATCTGACTAGTAAGTGTTGCAACTACAACGGAATGTTTAACTAAAACTGCCCATTGCTTATTATATCAGGATGATTATCTATACCTGACTAGTAATTGCTGCAACGATAACCTAATAAATAAAACTGCCAACTGCGTGAGTTCCTCGATTGACTTTCTCGTTTGGTCTCGAGGGGGAAATACCAGGATGGGTATGGTTGGTGGTAGTATCAGGTTGGTTCCGAATAGGTCTTTCTTATCCCTCTCTGGTAGCCGACGGTTATATCGAGTCTCTATAGGTTGTTTAGTGCATGCCGCGCTGCCGCTTCAGTCCACCATACCTATGTAGGCGAGGACCGCCGAATTCTAGCCTTAGTGTCTTGTCCTTAATCTTGACCGCTCTCTTTTCCTTTGCCCTTTGTGCACCCTTTTGTTTAAGCAGGTTTTGAGATCGGCGTCGTTAGCGGGGTTACCCTTCCGCTTGGCACAGGCAGGGTTATGGGCGCCATTGGTTATTCTTGAGCTCTTAGCCCCATTTGCATCTTGTCCGTAGCTGGACGCTCTATCGTTTTCAAGGTGATTTGGATCTTTGTTCTGTATATCTGTATTCTTGACTCACGGAGTCGTGTTGTATATATATCTGTTCTGTGGGTCCCATCGAGGACTGTTGTGTAATGTTATTACTTCGTTTTCCACCCGCACGCAAGTGCCTGGTGGGCACCTTTGAATCGTTTCTATGCGGGTTTGGCGGGAAGCGCTGAAACTTGCATAGGGCCGATTCTGAGGGTGTTACAATCACCAAGTTTCTTTGGAACCTTACCATTGAAGGAATAATTAGCAAGCAAAGTATAAATCTCCTCATTAGGAATCTTCCTTTTATTAGAGACAATATCCTTCATATACTTTGAATAAGGAGGCAACTTAATAGCATCAGTCAAAGGAATTTGCAAAAATAAAGGTTTCATCCACTCACAAAACTTGTTATAGTGTTTTTCCTCCTTTGACTTGTGTTTCTTACGTGGAAAAGGCATAGGTTTCTGCACCCAAGGTTCTCTCTCTTTACCATGTTTATTAGCAATAAAATCTTCTTTTGTGTACCTAGTGTTATTAGTGTGCTTCTCAGGTTCTTCCTCACCTTCCTCCTTATCAGGAGCATCATTTTTATCATTACCACTCTCAGTTTCAGCATCAGAGACAGATATACTATTAGGATCTACAGCAGGATCAAGTGGTTCCTCAACTATTCTATGTTTCTTTTTCTTCCTTTTACGAGGGCAACCACTACTATCACCTTGTTGAGAATCTTGCTCAAAATGTTTTAGGGTGTCCTTCAGGATATAAAGGATCTTGAGTAGCTATACCACTCCTAGTTCTAATTCCATAAGCATGTTTATCTCCTGAGGCATTAAGTAGCATATCCTTTTGTACCTTAGCAAGTTGATCAATCTGAGTTTGAACCATTTGAAAGTGTTTACAAAGAATTTTAATATCATTAGAAGTTCTTTCCACAATATCTTTCAACTCTTTAATAGCTCTAAAGTTTTCCAATAAATGATTCTGAACTTGTTTATTAGAATTACCTTGTTTAACAATAAAAATGTCAAGTTCCTCTAAACATTGACCAGGAGGCTTACCATAAGGAATATCACCTTCATCAAAGTGTTGGAGAGAGTGTACCTCAATAGTAGATGAGTAAGGAATTGGCTTACATAATTCTTCTATAGGAGTTAGATTCTTCACATCTTCAACTCTAATACCTATCTCCTTTAGACACTTCTTAGCTTCCTTCATCACTTCATCATTTAATGCAATAACTCCTCTCTTCTTTGGTGTTGGTATTGGATCTGGTTCAGGCACAACTGGTCCAGGAGTAATAGGCTCAGGTGTATTTAGCTCAGTTGAAGTCCAATAATCATAATTATTTCTTATTTTAGCCATTAATTCTTCAGCATCTGTAGGGGTTCTTTTCCTGAAAACACAATCAGCAAAGCTATCTAGGTATGTCCTAGAATCATTAGTTAGTCTATTGTAATAAATATCAAGAAGCTCATTTTTAGGCAATGGACATTCGGGATGTGCATGAATCAAGGCACAGAACCTTGTCCATGACTCATGCAATTTCTTTTCTTCTCCCTATTTAAAATCAAAAAGTCTCTACAAAGCAGCATGTCTAGCACTAGGAGGAAAATATTTCTGGAAGAAAGAAGCAATCAAGCAATCATGGCTATCAATGGAACCAGGAGGTAATCTATTAAACCAAGCTCTAGCTTCTCCTTTTAGTGAAAAAGGGAAGATCTTAATAACAAAGTACTTGCACATCTTAAAATCATCAGAGAATAAAGAACTCATAGTAGAAAGCTCATTCATATGAGCCACAACACTCTCATTTTCAGTCCTACAGAAAGGTTCTTTCTCAACAATATCCAAATAAGATAAATCAAGAGAGAAATCATAATCTTTATCTTTAATATCTATGGGAGAAGTGGCAAACTTAGGATCATAGGACAACTTAGGAATAATAGTACGTCTAGCAAAGAGACTCTTAATAGCACTAGTACCATGTGTGTTTCAGCAATCTTCAACAAAATCATCAGTGAACTCAATGTAACCATCATTAATATCATAACTCTCACTAGACTCAGGTGAGCTAACAGGTGTAACAGTGTCTTCACTAGGAGTTTCGGTATTTCCTAGACTAGCCATAGTAGCATCTAGAAAAGGACCTAATGAACTACTCGCATCAAGCACAGTAGAAGTAACATCATGAGTATCAAAAGCAGTTTCAGACTCGTGTAGTAGCGATGTGTGTAGCATGTGTATGTGGTGGTGTAACAAGCTTACTTATAACAGACGGTGAATCAAGAGCAACAGAGGTGTTTAGGACTGTACCTCTTCTTGTAGTGGATGGTAAAATATGGAACTTTCCATCACGAGACTTCCCCATGATGAAAGGAGTACCAGTGAACAATAATAGATCCAATTAAACTTACAAATAAAGCTATGCTCCCCGGCAACGGTGTCAGAAAATAGACTTGATGACCCACAAGTATAGGTGATCGCAACAGTCTTCGCGGGTAGTATTAACCAATTTATTGATTCGACACAAGGGGAGCCAAAGAATACTTGCAAGCCTTAACAACTGAGTTGTCAATTCAGCTGCACCTGGAAATAGTTCTTGCTCACAGAAGTTTATTAGTAGCAACAGTTTGGTAGTGGCAACAGAAAAGAAACAACAACAGTAGAACAAAAGCAATAGTAACAGTAACCGTAAACAGTGGGATTCGAGTACGGTAGGCATAGGGATTGATCGACGAGAGTTGCATGGACGAGTCTAAACATGTAACCTCAAGATCTAGGGGATTGCAGATAAATAATAACAAGCATCCAAGTACTAAACAATCATAGGCATGTGCTCTAAATATAGTCATACATGCTCGCAATGAGAACTTACACAACATCTTCTGTCCAGCCAGCCCGTGGCAGCGGGGCCTCTAGGTAACTACTGGCAATTAAGATGCTCCTTTTAATAGAGCACCGAAAAAAGCATTAACACTCCGTGAACATATGTGATCCTCACACCACAACCATCCCCTCCGGTTGTCCCAATTATTGTCACTTTGGGGCCTTTGGATCCGGACAATATATGTGTACACAACTTGCAGATAAGATCACGAACAATACTATCATAATGATTCAATAATAAGTTCAGATCTGAGATCATGGCACTCGGGCCCTAGTGACAAGCATTAAGCACAACAAGTTGCAACAAAGTCAAATAGCACTAATAGAGATACTAGGCACTATGCCCTAACAATCTTATTCGATTACATGATAGAACTCATCCAATCCCTACCATCCCCATAGCCTACTGCGGGGGCGGGGGATAACTCACTCATGGATGAGGGAAACATCGGTGGTTGATGGAGATGCGTTGGTGATGACGATGGCGATGATCCTCTCCAAATTCCCCGTCTCGACAGGGTGTTAGAACGAAGTTTCTGGATCTGAATCTTGGTTTCTGATGGTGGCGGCGGAGCGGAACTCTTTCTGAAAAACTATCAAACCCCCCTCGGTATTTAGGTCGAAAGGAAACTTATAGGCACAGAGGGAGGCCGAGGGGGTGCCTGGGGTGGCTGCACCCCCCTAGGCGCGGCCAGTGGTGGCCCCGTGCCTAGCATGGGTGTGCGCCCCCTAGGCTCCTTTTCTGTCTCGTCTTCTGGCTCCGTGGATCTTCCGGTGAAATATAATTTTTGGCACATTTTTGGGATTTTTCCTCATAGTTCATTTTCTGCACAAAAACAAGACACCAAGGTAATTCTGCTGGAAACACCATTAGTCCCTGTTAGTTGTATCCAAATCACACAAGTTTAGAGGAGAAACAATAGCAAAGTGTTCGAGAAAGTAGATACGTTTTGGACGTATCATGTCCTCCTCCGTCTCGTCTTCGATTTTTCGTATTTTTCAGGAAAAAATATGAACCTTGGCTTTTGTCCTGTCCAATTCCGAGAATATTCATTTTTTAGCTTTCTGAAACCAAAAACAACAGAAAATAGGCAACTAACACTATGGCATCTTGTCAATAGGTTAGTTCCAAAAAGTTTATAAAAATACCTTAAAGTATAGACAAAACAAAGCAAAGTAGATACTAAACAAGCATAGAGCATCAAAAATTATAGATACGTTTACGACGTATCAACGACGAAGTTGGACTTCAGGAGGTCGATCTTTCGGCCTTGGTTTTGGAGCAGCTGCGCCCACCTCTCATCGGACTTCTCCGCTCTCTTCTCGGCGTGTGCCTTCGTGTCAGTGATGCACTTCTCGATAGAAGCCTGCAAGCGTTCGGCGGGAGGTCCTGCGGCTTTGAGCATCTTGGCCTTCTTCTGGCCAACCTCCGGCCTTTCTTCGCGGCAGCAGGCGAGGAGCCCCCGGGTTGTACACGCCGTCCTTGGTCTTGGCGAGGCTCAGGCGAGTTTCCCGCCATTTCTCGTAGTGCTCGATCTCGGTGAATACATGGTGAAACTTAAACTCCGCCTACATGTCGTCTTGGTACAAACCGAGTGCATGAAGGAGCTACAAAATGCAAGACAAAGTGTGTCAGGATATGCTTGAGCTTGTCATAACTTCGGCTAGTGTTCGCGAAATACCTTGTTGTCCATGTTTTCCCCGCTGGCTTGTGTGCGTTCCACCTCCTCCACGCAGTTGTGCAAATTGCTACACGCATGCTGGATGAGCCCCCAATGGTTGGTCATCGCCTTCTCCCCTTGATCCATATGAATTTTATTATACTTCGGGTCGCAAAGGTTACGCTCGTCGAACGCTAGCTTCACACGCTTCCAGTAGTTTCCGGAGTTTTGGTTGGCACCGGTGATGGGATCCATACTCACCGATTTTCAGGCTTCGGTGAGATAAAGGTCATCGGGCACGGTCCACTTGATTCGTGCCTCTGATGCCGATGTGCCCGGCTTCTTCTTCCCCTTCTTTCCCTTCGCCGGAACCACGACATCAACCTCGACGTCCTTGGCCTGTGTCGGTTCGCCCTACGTCTCCTCGGCATCGATGTTGGCGGAATCCTGAGACTCGATGCCGTGTTCGGCATCGGCCCAGGACTATTCTTGAGTGAAGAAGGAGGGGTTGACTGCGTGCACCGAGCCTTGGGCGATCATGTCCTGCATGTATGTCTCGGCTGATATCCCGTCCAACATTCCACTGAATAGGTTGTGCGTGTCGACTTCGCCGTAGGTTGCGTGCGACGAGCTTCCGCCGAATGGGAGTGGGCCGTGGCGCATCGCCGACGACGAACCTACGTACGCCGGAGAAGTGGAGTAGGGGATGTTGATGTCGACGTTGAAGGCCGAAGGAGGTCAAGGCGCGGGGCAGGGGAAGAACACGTTCGGGTTGAACCCGTCGTCGAACTCGGGGGACGAGGAGTACCTGTGCCAAGCGTTCGCCTGACTCTCCTGGAAGCCGGCCGACGAGATCGGCAAGAATCCGGCCGGCGAGCCGACGCTTGCCTAGCTTCCCCAGTGGAGGGGATAGGGCGCCGGAATGACCTGCTTCGCCATCATCGCCGCGCGCGACGCCGCCGCCTGATTTGCCTGATTCGCCCTTATCTCTGCCTGCTCGTCGACGTGCTCATGTTCTTGCCTGAGCTTCGCCCTGTCATTTCTCTCCTTCCGGCCTCCCGACTCGACCTTCCTCTTTGCAACAATGGCCGTTCACTCGATGTTCTTCACGCCTGGTGGCCTCGCCTTTGGCACTCTCGGTTTCCTCGCCTTTTTCTCCCCCGATTCCTCGCCGAGTTTCGATCTGGGTTTGACGAAACCCTTGGGCATCATAGCGGGCGGGCGGGAGCTCGGCGAAGTGGCGGGAGTGGGGGGAATGGGGAAGAAAGGTGGGAATGGAGCAAGAAAAGTGCAGGAGTTCGGCCTTCTGTCGCCGACAGAGCTGGTCCACGCCCATTTTCGTTTCGCGAGACATTCCTAGGGCGTTTCCGGGATGTTGCGAATGGCCGGGGAAGTCCGGAGCAAAATTCGACTGAATCCAGACAAAATCGGGATCCTGGAAACGCGACTGGGCCAATTTTCGGCGTCTAAAACTAAATTTCGTCCTAGGATCGGCATACTAGGAAGCTAGTGAAGATGCTCTAAGCCGGATCAAAATTGGATCCTCGGACCACATGGCATGTCTGAAGAATCCGGCTGGCCCTAGCTGCACACTATCAACTCGATCTCCTCTAGCTAGGATCGATACGTCCTGCGCGCGCGAATGAATCTTCAGGAACGACGCAAACGCAACCCATCGATCAAGCTACTACAAGGCGTAGGGACCCACCCAAATTTACACCGAAACGCGTGTGGACGAGAAGCCTATATATGAGATCCCGACGGGACCGAGCATGGGTCGCAGTCTCCCAGGGAGGATCGCGCGGCCGGGCCGGGTCCCGAGCGAAGGAGGCCGCTGTCTGATGCTCTGCAGATGGTGTGGATGCACATGCGTGTATCGTCGCGATGGGGAGGGCGTGTGCGTGCGCGTCCAGAGGGGATAGGGCCCGACAAAATGACAAATGGCAGTATAGTGGAACATGCAGGCACGCATGGGGAATTGGGGGTTGAGGGGTGCTCCTCTCCGACATGGCACGTTGGGGGCATGGTGGACGCCACTGTGCTACCGACAAAGCCTGTTGAAACTTTCCTCGGTAGTAGCTGTGTATATGTGTAGGTATTCCCACACGGCACGGATCCTCCAACCTTTGTGGGTGTCATCGTCTCTCTCAGTACACCTACGTACAGTTATCTACTCCTTCGTTTTAAAATATAAAATATTTTAGATTTATAAATAAAATGTGGGTGAATCTATATACTAAAATAAATTTAGATTTTTTTTATAAAACTAAAACATCTTATATTTTAAAATGGAGAGAGTAGTTGGAGCACCGTGCTTATATCGTACAATTCATACGTATAAAAACGTTAACGTAAAATACAATACAAGATAACTTGTACCGTAAGCATCTAAGGATTGTATGTATCGAGCAATATTTTGAACAAGGTTGCGGTGAGTAAAAGGAAAACCCGTGTACATGGCTAGTACTAAATTCCGTGACTAAAAGTTGATTATTCATTTACACACTAGCTTGTACAGGTTTATATAGAAGGAGTTTATCACTACGGGAACAAATCAAGACGCCGACGGCTAAATGCTACGCCAAGTGTTGGAATTTGGTGTATATTGATGTTGGCCTATTAGATTCTGAAATTCTTTTTGGCCTATTTGTATATAACAGCATATGGCTGTGTTAGTGGTGCTAAAGTTTAGTCCCACATTGCTAGTGGAAGGGGAGTTAGACCACCTTATATAGTAGAGTGTTGCACCACTCACTAAGTTGTGACAAGGAGAGAAGCCCTCGCGCACTCCTCCCCCGACGCCGCCCGCCACGCCACACCTCGCCTCGCCTAGTCACGACGCTCGCCGCTGGTTGCGGGAATCTCGCCGAGCTGAATTACAGCCGTTTCCAGTTTTTATGGAGGTGGGCTGTTACCTGACCTTTACTATATAAGCGTCTGCGCTAAACCTAATCGGTAATCAATCCACATACGCACCTACCTCCAGAACCTTGCGCCGCCGCTTTCGCCTTCCCCATCCCAGCTTGCGGTGTGTACCGCAGATCGTGACGATGAGCCTCAAACCCGTCTCGTGAACCTGCGGGTGAGGATGATCGATTTTGGGGAGGCGCTCAAAGCGCAACCACGGCGTTGTCCGACGACGAGTTTCCGGACGACGACTTCTTCCCGGACGTCACCAATCTCTTTGACAACCTCAACATGGGCGGCAACGCTGCTGCGACCGCTGTGGCTGCTATTCAACCTACACTGTATGTGATCATCAACTGTCTTTTTCAGATTATGCTAGAGTTCTTTGTTCTAGCGTTTGGTGTAGATATGATAGGTTTATCTCCTATAGATGTAATCTGTTCATCTACTTTGTTGATCTGCATAATTGGTTTTAGTACCGTTTGTATGATCATGCTTTATCAGTTTATTATTCGGATTAAATCATATGAATTATTGCTTATATTTTCAACAATCCAAAAACCTGATTATAGGCAACTGAATTCCACTGGTGTAGCCGCGACTACTAGGCCGCCTTCTTTTGATGGCATGCACTATAAGATATGGCGCAAGAGAGCAGTTATCTGGTTTAAAAACCTAAACTGCTAGAGCGCCACTTTTGGCAAGCCTGAAGGAGAACTTTCTGCTGAGCAGGAAGCGACCTTTAAAAAAGCCGATACCATGTTTATGGCGGCTTTGTTCAGTGTTCTTGGGGACAACATTGTTGACCCGTATATGTCATTTAATAATGGCAAGGACACGTGGGAAGCGCTCGAGGCCAAGTTTGGGGTCTCGGACGCTAGCACTGAGTTGTATGTCATGGAGCAATTCTATGACTACAAGATGGTTGATGAGTGATGTCTACGCACTTCTATTCTTGTAGAAAGTTGTTGGGCCTCCAAGTGCAGAGGTTTGTAGAACAACAGCAAGTTTCCCTTAAGTGGATCACCCAAGGTTTATCGAATTCAGGGAGGAAGTGGTCAAAGGTATTCCCTCTCAAGCAACCCTGCAATCAAGATACAATAAGTCTCTTGTATCCCCAACACACCCAATACACTTGTCAGGTGTATATGTGCACTAGTTTGGTGAAGAGATAGTGAAATACAAGTGGCAACGATGCCATAAAATAGCTGACGGTGAGGTAAAGACTAAAGGCAACAAGAAGGAAGCAAGCAAACATGCAACAAATCTAGTAGCAAACGGTGTTTCAATGCTTAGAAACAAGGCATAGGGATCATACTTTCACTAGTGAACACTCTCTCATATAAATATATTCTATTCATGATACTACTCTCAACTACTCTCCGGTTGGACACTTTAATCATCGGTAGGGCTATGACAGGACTCCTCAAAGCCCGCCTTCCCCAATCTAGATAACCCCACACTGTCACCTTGAGTGCTAGATGGTTCCAACAAACACTACAATTTCATAAAGACATCCAACTCCAAATATAACTCATAACAAATATTCAATCTAGCCAAAGTGCCACACACGGTATGCCTGCTATCACTTTCACACACGTGGGGAAAGCATAAATCTATTAAAGCACAAAGAGTATTTATATAGACTCAAGCCTAAGTGACACCATGGCATGCACGCTTTCACTTTCACACACATGGGGAGAGCAGAGATCTAATGAAGCACTTGAGTAGCAAGGTAGATCTACTTGATTACAAAGCTCATGACCACAAGATCATGCATAGAGAGAGAGAGATGAACACATAGCTACCGGTAGAGACCTTAGCCTCGAGGAAGAACTACTCCCTCCTCATCATGGGAATCAGCAACGGTGATGAAGATGGTGGTGGAGATCGAAGGAGATGGCTCCGAGGGCACTTCCCCGTCTCGGCAGGGTGCCGGAACAGAGACTTTCTGTCCCCCGAATCTCCCCTTCGGTGGCAGTGGCGGCGCTGTGGAGGTTTTCGTGGATTTCCGAAATATGATTGAGGATTTTTGGGTCGGAGACTTCTTATAGGCGAAGGAGGCAAGGTCAGTGGAGGCCGGGGCCCACACCTCCCAGTGGGCGGATTGGCCGCGCCAGAGGGTCTGGCGCCTCTCCGTCTCCCCTTTGGACTTCTAGTCGCCCATGGTAAAATATTTACTTTGGCTTTTGTCCCGTCCAATTCCGAGAATATTGATTTTCTGCCTTTCTGAAACCAAAAACAGAAGAAAACAGGCAACTGACACTGTGACATCTTGTCAATAGGTTAGTTCCAGAAAGTGTACAAAAAATACCTCAAAGTATAGACAAAACATGAGACAAATGATATAAAACAAGCATGGAGCATCAAAAATTTCAGATACGTTTTCAACGTATCAAGCATCCCCAAGCTTAACTCCTGCTCATCCTCTGGTAGGTAAGTGATAAAAGAATAATTTTTGAGGTGACATGCACCATCCAAGATAAAACCATTTGCAAGCATTGAAAGATGGGATCAAAGAACTCTAAACATGTGCATGAAAGATGAAGTTCTAATAATAAGACAAAGTAACTATGCATGCAACATGAAAGGTTAAAAACAAAGATCATGAATAAGATGCATTGAAAAATGTTTGTTTGTTTCACATACCGAAAATATGGCATAGTGACATTCAGCTTGTCCCTCATAGAGTAGCAAATACATGCATAGTACACCTTCAAAGTTCACAAGGGTGGCTAGAAACAGATAGCACAAGAACAAGTAATATCACAATATGCATCAATCAGTAAGCTTTGGGACACTGCACATAGAATGGCAACTATGCTCTCTTAATGGTTCCTGAAGGTAGAAGGTGGAGACTCAATAATAGTGGAAGAAAGACCCCTTTGTAAAGGGAAGAAGGGATTTCAAGTTTCAAAAAGAACTTCTAAAAATTATGGTACTTGTTAGCTTTCAGCCCTCATTGCCCCTATCATAAGCATCTTGAAATGATTAAGGTTAAAGTGAATAGACTATGGAGTATGTACTTGACAAAGTATAAGTTGGCAATCTCAAGTCCCCTGAATACGAGGGACACACCTCATGCTACTCAATTTCAGTCACTTGTAAGTTCTTGTCATTGTAAGTACATGCGTATCATAGAGAAACGCTAACGGGGTACCCCTTCACATGGATTAGGAGCTATTCCATAACCAAAATAATAAGGCAAGCAGACAATGAGCATCTCAGCGATCTTTTTATTTACTATGTGTATAGCTTTTTATTGAGGATGCTTCACAGATAGCTCATTATGCTGATGTTGCAAGTTTTCACCATGATTAGGCATGGCTTAGGCTAGCGGCCTAGTCGTTTCTCTAACACAAAATACATACTCCATGGACTTACAAGTTCCCTCTTTATTTCACACTGGTGACATCCATAGACAAAAGAGCATGATATCAACTGAGTACAAAGTATAAGTGAAATGTTGAAAATGTTCTCCATGACAGTATTGTTCTGCTAATTCCAACGTATAAGTGCTAGCATATACAACATAGACGACACAATGGTTCAAAGTTTATTAAGGACAAAAAAATATAAAGTGTGCCATCAATTTTATGAGGGATTTAATCACTAAGTTTTCACATAACAAAATAGTTTTAAATTGGAAGATAGCTGAAAACAAGAATATATTTAAAATGGTGTAACACATCATGCATATATGGACCAGAGAGTAGTTATATTACCGTGTTACCTATCGTATGATTCATATAAGGTAAATTTATTAGTACCGTAAGCATCTAAGGATTGTATGTATCGAGCAATATTTTGAACAAGGTTGAGTTGAGTAAAAGGGAAACCCGTGTACATGGTTAGTACTAAATTCCAGCTTACCCTGATTCCCTTAGCGATTTGACTAAAAGCCGAGTTAGCTAAGAATGCATGAAAGAGAGATGATCTTAAAGAAGATAACCAAGTGGTGTATCAGCCTGATAGCTTGCTTGGCTCCTTTACCCTTCTGGGTTAGAATGGGTACCTCGCGGTTCTGCAGGGATCAATTCCATCATCCATCACTCTCTGGATCCAGGCTCGCCTTCACTCGGTCAAGGGGTAGCCCTTTACCTCGTTCCGGTGTGATTTGTCTGAAAGTTGATTATTCGTTTACACACTAGCTTGTAGTGGTTTAAAAAGGAGTTTATCACTACGGGAACAAATCAAGACGCCGATGGCCAAATGTTTTGCCAACGGCTATATGCCGGTGCCGTCCGTAGCCCCTAAGGCGAGCGGCCGAGCAAACCGGTCGTCGGTCTAGGTTGGCCGTCAATGTAGTATAGATAAAACGACATCCGCCATCGGCGTAATGGATTGGCCGTGACGGCAATACGACGACATCAATGTTACGCTGATGGCTTAGCCATCGGCCTAAGTTTTGCACCTACGCCTAGCTATTTTCCTTTTTTTCCACAATAATCCTAAAAAGTTATAATTAAATTATTCCAATTTTTTTAAAAAAATAATATATCAAAATTTGCAGAAAAATAATATCTATCTATCTAAACTCAAATATTATATATTTTTGTTGAATAAAATATAAAAACATTACATATACTTTTGTATAACATATTTTCCATTTTTCGAGTGCCAAAAATAGGGTGTTTTGTAAAGCAACCACCAAATGAAAGTTTCAAAATAGTACCATCCCATTTTTCAAAGATATTAAACCACCTTGCCTGGAAAATGTCTCAACTGGGATATCTTAAATCTTTTCGTCTATCCCTCGTAAAAAAGTGGGTTAAATTTATAACTATAGGTACATGATCTAATACTCATGATTATTCATAAAAATCATGTTTAGGTTCACAATATTCTATTTTATCAGAGATCCAATGCAAGTTTAACGAGACTCAGCCTCCAGCTAAGAATCTTCATGCCCGTCGTTTTGACCATAGTTTGAAACGGACAAAAGAAATTAAAAAATAACCCGAACAATGTAAAACCTTCTTGTTATGTCATAATCTGTTACATAGTTGCAAGAAAAAATTATCAAACTTGGTATTGCTTACATCTCAAAAAATTCTTCTCGGAAATAAGCTATCATATGCGAGGTTTTATGGCTTTCAGGCTAAACGACCAATATTATTGCCAGAATCGCGTCATAGTTTACGATAATATATCCATATTGTGCAAGCATGTGCATCATGGTATGGTGAACAATGTTGCAGGAGAAAATTTTCCTTTTCATTGTACCAAAAAGCATTTTTCTATTTTTTGAGTACAAAAAGGGGTGTTTTATGAAGCAACCATCAAATGAAAGTTTCAAAATGGTACCACCCCATTTTAAAAAATGCTAGACCACCTTGCATGGATAATGTTCCAACCGGGGTATTTTAAACCTTTCCGTCCACCTCTCACGAAAAACATAAAATTCTGCCAAATCGGCTGAAAGTGTGTCATATTTGAACTACATGTACATGATCTGATGCTCATGTTTTTTTAAATCATTTTTAGATTCCTAATATGATATTTTATCAGAGATCCCCTGCAAGTTTAGCGAGACTCATCCCCGAGCTAAGAATTTTTTAGAATCCTCAAATTCAAAAGGGGGTTTTATATGATTTTTTTGAAGATTTGAACACTATTAAATGAATTGAATTTTATTTAGAAACCTTACAATGCACTATTAAAAATACATGATGCATGATTAAAAATATGATAGTGATGTCCTGTTTGGATTCTTCTCATTTTTCTGATTGATTTAGACATATTATTTGTCAAATTTTAATTTATGGATTTAAGATATGAATTATTCCATATTAAATAAAAAAATAAAATATTTTATTGTTCTTTGAATTCAAGATTATTATTACTTTAACTTTTGTTTACTTAAATAATTGTTTGAAATTTAAAAAATAAAAGCATCTGACACCATAGTTCAAGGGTTAATATGATTGATATGATGGTATTATCAATACTGTCTAATTTATTTTATTGAAAGCTCATTTAGAAGGAACGGAGAAGTTAAGCGTACTGAGACTGGAGTAGTGTGAGGATGGTGACCGATTAAAAAGTTTCACCATGGGTGCAATTTGACCGGAGATTAAGCATACTTAGAGTTAAAAATGGCTTGTGAGTTTAATGGGTTAAACAATTCAAAAAGTTTGAAAAAAAACTAGTTTGACGGCTATCCAAACTATCGCTAGCAGTCTAGGTGGGGACCATCTGGTCTATCACTACTAGGAAAAGGCACGTTTTTGGCGCACCCGTAAACAGCATCTGTGGCGCACTAGGTGTGCGCCACTAGCCGCACGCTACGACTAACACTTACCCGTAGTGCACTGCCTGGTGCGCTATGGCTATCTGGAGACAGTAGTAGAGCATCTGCTAGTGCGCCGCGGCTAGGAAGACATGTGCGCTTCCACTATTTTTCCTGTGGCGCACATGGCAGTGTGCCACTGAGGGAAGGCATGTGTGTTTTAGTTGTAGTGCGCCACTAAAGCCATGCCATGTGCGTGTGAAACTTTTTTTAATTCTGATCCAGATGATATACAGTACAGATTATATATAATATTCAAGGCAGATATAAACACATAGATATATGATATACAGTTATATATATGAATACATAATTTGCAAAACAAGATTGAAACAAATATATATATATATAGATAAGTCTCATACATAAATACATAGTATAAGTTACATTATTTCGATCAAGTTACGAAGTAGTTGGTGACATGCGAATACATGTGTCTCGAACAAGTTAGAGCTCTCAAGCTCGCCTAGACATCTAAACTAGAAACAAACGCGGGATAAACAACCAAGGATGATAAGCATCACCGCAACAAAGGTGTAGGTCTTCATCCGGTTCCTCGTCCTAACTCCCGCTAGATAGCGCATGTATCTAGCTTCCACCTCCACCATAGTGTTGTACCCTTTGTAGCTATTGCCGCTGAAATGGTGTACCTGTCTTCAGTAGTCTTTCCAATCATCGTAGACTCCAGGAACCCGTCCCTTGTACAAGACATACCACGTCATCTACAAGTTGGCAATAATAATTAACCGGTGATTGAAAAAACATGTATAGTTAAAGTCACATATGAATATACACTTATAGAAAGTAGTCCCAACTCAAAAAGACCAAAGTAACTCAAAAAGAATGCCTCATATATAACTAGGTCGTTGGACGCAGGAATATGCTATGACGGAACTATAAGCCAAGTAGGATGCACAATATCTGGACTTGTGCATAGCACAAGGCTTACAATCCCGTCACAACACATTCACATATATAGTGTGCCACGAAATTTTAATCATCGACATTATTCTCGAAAAAGACCAAAGTAACTCAAAAAGAATGCCTCATATAGAACTAGGTCGTTGGACACAGGAATATGCTACGACAGAACAGTAATGCAAGTAGGATGCACAACACTTGGATTTGTGCATATCACAAGGCTCACTATCCCGTCGTAGCACATTCACATATATATAGTGTGCCACGACATTTCAATCATCGGCATTCTCGAAAAAAGGCCAAATTAAGCAAAGGACCAAAGAGTAAGCAAAAAAACCAAGCATTGATTCATATATAATAATAATAAGCAACAAAAGTAAGCGATGATTCATAAACCTAATAAGCTAAGTAGTAGCATGTACTTGTCCACACACACAAGGTCATCTATAGTTTGGAACTACAACTAGGCCAACATCAAGACTTCTGGCTCGGCTCAGGGAACGGGAGGACTCCTTGTCTCGTCATGAACTTCCTATAGTCACCCTGCATCTCTAGGCGATCTTCTATGTCACTGTTATTCGAGAGATTACCTCCGTAGAAGACCCCCCCCCCCCCCCCCCGAAATCATGACATCACGAAAGATTATTACCCCAAACTGCTGCTGGATGCGATACATCTCTTGTCTAATATCTGAATCAGTGATCTTGGCCTTGGCTTTGGCCCACTATTTGAGATGATCTCGCAGCGTAGAATTCTGTTGGTCTAGTAGGAACACCCTCATGTGATGGAGTGCGTAGAAGGCTTCTTTCTGACTGCCTCTTGGCTGCTTCACGTAGGGGAACTTCATTACGTGGTTGAAGACGTGCCTGCCGAACTTGACCTTCTTACGCATGAAGGTGGTGCCTTCCGTCGAGTCATAGCCAGTGAGAGCATCATCCAAAACTTCCTTTATCTTGTTGTAGTTTTTCTTATTTTCTAGACTCCCCGAGTCGAAATACGTGGCGTGCGAATGCTTCAGCGATAAGGATATGAGTGTGAAGTGTTCATCTCTACGCAAAAAAATTAAAATGGAATGTGTTGGAAAAAAATGATGATAATCTAATAAAGCCAATCGATGGTGGCGAGTTAATATGACTTAATCGGGAAAGTAAGGCACGAGAATGTATTCTTTTGTGTTGTTCGCCATGAATATTCCTTTTAGGTACGAGGCCACGAATCGTCGTTCAACGACGCTTCCCAAGCAGCCGTCATGCATGTAGTAGGGGTCCACTACCGCGATGTCTGGGGTGTTCTCTCTAATGATCTGCATGGCCAGACTGAGAGAAAACAGGCGGACCATGGTATAGTGCAACGGGTATAGGTGGAACATAATGAAGATGTCATCAAACCGCAGGAAGAACAGATCCATGGGGGCATTGTCTATGAAGCTCAAGCCTGGTGGCACCTTAACCACGAATACCGGGTGCGAGGGATCTTTCTCCACTAGAAGGTGTCGCTCTACCGTCATGCACACTCTTCATTTTCGAGATGGCAAGCCTCCGCAAATTCTTAGTTAGCATGGGCTCACCCGCCACATGAATCCTCCACATAATACCCTCGGGTATTGGTGGCCCGTATCGAAACCTGGTCGGATTCGTAGTTGACGCCACCGGCTGGCTCGACCTGCTAGATTTTCTTTTCCTAGCCTTTTTGCCTTTTGGAGAGCGGGAAGATACCACAATCTGAGCACCGTCCACCCTATGTAGTGTGCCAGGGTTTAGAATAAAGAGCCGGTTGGTTGTATCAGCTGGCTCGGTCAAGGCGCAAGCTGGAGGCGTCTCCTGAGAACCAAACAGACGCTTGGTGATAGTGGGTTTCTCTATGGGGCCACCAGCTGGGTCTTCATTGCAAAAATGAGTGTTGAAGAACTGATCAAAGTCTACGTCGTCCTTGTTTGGATCCTGCGCCATGTGCATATCATCAACATGATCATCCGA
This sequence comes from Avena longiglumis, assembly GCA_030063025.1. Taxonomy (NCBI): domain Eukaryota; kingdom Viridiplantae; phylum Streptophyta; class Magnoliopsida; order Poales; family Poaceae; genus Avena; species Avena longiglumis. Next base: position 468,217,354 of record CP125973.1, read on the forward strand.
CCCACCGTGTGGAGGTGACGGCGGGGGCGATGCTATTGTCTGTGGGGTGATGAACCCCGCCGTCCCCAAACGAATCATGCTATTTGGCCATTGCAAGAATAAGCCGAAGCAACTTCTGAGGACAACCGACTCTTCTTCATCCGCTCCTGGGGGTTGAATGGGAGGTTCCAGGTCGTCGCAGCCCCTTAGCACCCGACTAATTTTAACCCTGTGCACGCTATCTGGTATTGGCCTTGAGTGGAACGTGCGCTGCAAGGGTTGAACGATGGTACCCTTGGCAACATACCTTAGCTCATTTTTCACGTAGCATAAGAGGGTGCAAGAAACATCCATCTGAGGAAAACATGTACCGCGTCAGAGAGATGCCATAAGAGTAAGAGATGGCGTGAAAGGAGGTAAAGTAATTTTTTTACCGTGATGGCATCGAGATCGGCTAATGTCAAGGCACAGCATATGACGACGGGCGTGCAAGAGACGGAGGGGCTGCTTGATGGCGCGGTGCCGTCCGCCGGTGCATTCTCCCTACCGGGTGCATGAAGCTCCGGTGCCGCTGCGATGATGGCAGGGGGAGTCACTAACATGTCAGGCGCCACGATGATGGCGGGGGAGGGGGGAGTCACCAACACTTCCGGCTCCGTGGTGCTAGCGGGCGCAGCCACGAACACATAATTCGCGTGATTCGTCGATGCCGCGTTGTTCGAGTGGCTGTTGACCATGCTTGGAATTGGGCACGGCCCTTGTTGACCACCCGCACTCTAGTTCCCTATTGACTCCACCAAGGTAAGCAGGATGAACGTGAGGGTGATTGTCAGGTTGTCTTGGACGATCTGCGGGATCCATGCCACTTGTTCCCTAAGTTCTTGAACCTTGCGGTTTTCCTCCTCGCTCCTTCCCAACGGCTCCACACGCGTCCTCGGCGGTGGAACAAAATGATCCACCCAATTATTACCCCCGAAGCCGGCCAGACGGCCGGCCAAAGACGACTTCTTCATAGCCGACGTGATTTTATTGGCCCAGTTCATCGCCCTGTTAAAAGGGTTATCCCACCGGGTGGCCGCCATCGACCCCTGGGATGAGGAACCCTGGGATCCATGACTAGAAATTTCCTGCTCCTGCAGAAGAAGTAACAGTGAACCATTTAGAAATTTGAATTCATCGACTAGAATTCAATCAAGTTGATCCGCGGTAATTAAATTACTTACCACAATTTCCTCGAAGTCCTTCACCGCAGGATCCGCGGTGAGTTGTTTGGTTTTTGGGTCCACATGGTAACAGGCCTGATGAAGTTTCGAAGCTGCTTGATACGTCCAAAACATATCTACTTTTCCGAACACTTTTGCTATTGTTTCTCCTCTAAACTTGTGTGATTTGGATACAACTAACACGGACTGACGCTGTTTTCAGCAGAATTACCTTGGTGTCTAATCTTTGTGCAGAAAATCAACTATCAGGAAAAATCCCGGAAAATATGCCAAAAATTATATTTCACCAGAAGATCCACGGATCCAGAATATGAAACGGAGTGAATGCCTGGGGGGTTCACGCCCCTGCCAGGAGCGGGTGGGCCCTGCCTGCCCCCTAGGGGGGTGCGGCCACCCTAAGCACCCCCTCGGGCTCCCTCTGTGCCTATAAGTTACCCCTTGACCTAAAAACACAGGGGGTTCGACGTTTTCCAGAAAAGAGTTCTGCTACGCCTCCACCACCTGAGACAAGATTCGGAACCAGAAACTCCGTTCTGGCACCCTGCCGGTACGGGGAATTTGGGGAGGATCATCGCCATCGTCATCACCAACGCCTCTCCATCAACCATCGATGTTTCCCTAATCCATGAGTGAGTTATCCCCCGCCCCCGCAGTAGGCTATGGGGATGGTAGGGATTGGATGAGTTCTATCATGTAATCGAATAAGATTATTAGGGCATAGTGCCTAGTATCTCTATTAGTGCTATTTGAATTTGTTGCAACTTGTTGTGCTTAATGCTTGTCACTAGGGCCCGAGTGCCATGATCTCAGATCTGAACTTATTATTTAATCATTATGATAGTATTGTTTGTGATCTTATCTGCAAGTTGTGTACACATATAATTGTCCGGATCCAAAGGCCCCAAAGTGACAGAAATTGGGACAACCGGAGGGGATGGCTGTGGTGTGAGGATCACATGTGTTCACGGAGTGTTAATGCTTTGCTCCGGTGCTCTATTAAAAGTAGCACCTTAATTGCCAGTAGTTCCCTAGAGGCCCCGCTGCCACGGGCTGGCTGGACAGATGTTGTAAAAGTTCTCATTGCGAGCACGTATGACTATATATGGAGCACATGCCTAGGATTGTTTAGTACTTGGATGCTTGTTATTATATATATGCAATGCCCTAGATCTTGAAGTTACATGTTTAGACTCGTCCATGCAACGCCCGTCCATCCATCCCTATGCCTACCGCACTCGAATCCCACTTTTTACTGTTACTGTTACTGTTGTTTTGCTGTTGCTACTACAAACTATTACTACTGATAAACTTCTGGGAGCAAGAACTATTTCCAGGTGTAGCTGAATTGACAAATCAGCTGTTAAGGCTTGCAAGTATTCTTTGGCTCCCCTTGTGTCGAATCAATAAATTGTGTAATACTACCCGCGAAGACTGTTGTGATCCCCTACACTTGCGGGTCATCAAGACTATTTTCTGGCGCCATTGCGGGGGAGCATAGCTTTATTTGTAAGTTCACTTGGATCTATTATTGTTCACTACTACTCCTTTCATCATGGGGAAGTCTCGTGATGGAAAGTTCCCTATTTTACCATCCACTACTAGAAGAGGTACATTCCTATACACCTCTGCTACTCTTGATTCACCGTCTGTTATAAGTAAGCTTGTTACACGGCCACCACATACTCATCCTACACATACTGCTACTACTGCTGAGTCTGAAACTGCTTTTGATACTCATGATGTTACTTCTACTGTGCTTGATGTGAGTGGTTCATTAGGTCCTTTTCTAGATGCTACTATGGCTAGTCTAGGAAATACCGAAACTCCTAGTGAATACACTGTTACACCTGTTAGCTCACCTGAGTCTAGAGAGAATTATGATATTAATGATGGTTACATTGAGTTCACTGATGAATTTGTTGAAGAATGCCGAAACACACATGGTACTAGTGCTATTAAGAGTCTCCTTGCTAGACGCACCATTATTCCTAAGTTTTCCTCTGATCGTAAGTTTGCCACTTCTCTCATAGATATTAAAGATAAAGATTATGATTTCTCTCTTGATTTATCCTACTTGGACATTGTTGAGAAAGAACCTTTTTGTGGGACTAAAAATGAGAGTGTTGTAGCTCATATGAATAAGCTTTCTACTATGAGTGATTTATTCTCTGATGATTTTAAGATGCGCAAGTACTTTGTTACTAAGATCTTCCTTTTTTCACTATAAGGAGAAGCTAGGGCTTGGTTTAATAGATTACCCCCTAGTTCCATTCATAGCCCTGAATGGTTGATTGCTTCTTTCTTACAAAAATATTTTCCTCCCAGTGCTAGACTTGCTGCTTTGCAGAGACTTTTTTATTTTAAACAAGGAGAAGAAGAGAAGTTGTCTGAGTCATGGAAAAGGTTTTGTGCCTTGATTCATGCACATCCTGGATGTCCATTACCTAAGAATGATCTTCTTGATATTTATTATAATGGACTAACTGATCATTCTAGGACATACCTAGATAGCTTTGATGATTGTGTTTTCAAGAAAAGAACTCCTACAGATGCTGAAGAATTAACGTCTAAGATAAGCAAGAATTATGATAATTGGACTTTAACTGATCTAAATACACCTGAGCCTATTACTCCTGAACCAGTTGTGCCTAAACCAGTTCCAATACCAACACCAAAGAAGAGAGGAGTTATTGCATTAAATGATGAAGTGATGAAGGAAGCTAAGAAATATCTAAAGGAGAAAGGTGTTAGGGCTGAAGATGTGAAGAATCTACCTCCTATAGAAGAATTATGTAAGCCAATTCCCCACTCATCAATTATTGAGGTACACTCTCTCCAACACTTTGATGAAGGTGATATTCCTTATGGTAAGCCTCCTGATCAATGTTTAGAGGAACTTGACATTTTTATTGTTAATCAAGGTAATTTTAATAAACAAGTTCAAAATCATTTACTAGAAAACTCTAGAGCTATTAAAGAGTTGAAAGATATTGTGGAAAGAACTTCAAATGATATTGAAATGCTTTGTAAACACTTTCAAATAGTTCAAACCCAAGTTGATCAACTTGCTAAGGTACAAAATGATATGCTAGTTAATGCCTCAGGAGATAAACATGCTTATGGAATTAGAACTAGGAGTGGTGTAGCTACTCAAGATCCTTTATATCCTTAAGGACACCCTAAAAGAATTGAGCAGGACTCTCAACAAGGTGAAGATAGTGGTAGTCCTCGTAAGAGAAATAAAAACAAACATAGAGTAGTTGAGGAACCACTTGAACCTGTTGTAGATCCTAATAGTATGTCTGTCCCTGATGCTGAAACTGAGAGTGGTAATGATAAAAATGATGCTCCTGATAAGAAGGAAGTTGAGGAAGAACCTGAGAAGAACACTAAGAACACTAGGTACACTAAGGAAGATTTTATTGCTAATAAACATGGTAAAGAGAGAGAACCTTGGGTGCAGAAACCTATGCCTTTTCCAGGAAAGAAACACAAGTCAAAGGAGGAAGAACACTACAACAAGTTTTGTGAGTGGATGAAGCCTTTATTTTTGCAAATTCCTTTGACTGATGCTATTAAATTTCCTCCTTATTCAAGGTATATGAAGGATATTGTCTCTAATAAAAGGAAGATTCCTAATGAGGAGATTTCTACTTTGCTTGATAATTATTCCTTCAATGGTAAGGTTCCAAAGAAACTTGGTGATCCATGTATACCAACTATTCCTTGCTCTATTAAGAATAATTATGTTAGAACTGCTTTATGTGATTTGGGAGCTGGAGTTAGTGTTAAGCCTTTTTCTCTCTACAAGAGACTCGAGCTAGAAAATTTGATACCAATGGATATATCTTTGCAAATGGCTGATAATTCAACTACTATTCCTGTTGGTATATGTGAGGATGTTCCTGTGCAAGTGGCTCATAATTGCTTGGTTCTAACTGATTTTTTTGTGCTTGAAATGCCTGAAGATGATAATATGTCTATTATTCTTGGGAGACCTTTTCTTAATACTACAGGTACTGTCATCAATTGTAATCAAGGAAAAGTAAATTTTAATATTAACAAGAAGGTTGCTAAGAGCTATTGCCTGAATTCCTTTGAAAATATTGAGAGCATCAAGGTTGGAGAAATATATTGTCCCATTCCAAAAAAAATTTGAAACTATTATGATTGGGACCATTGCTATCAAGCTTGAGGTAACATAATCACTTTGTGGAATACAAAGTTTTGTTTCATATAATATTGTTTTGGTAACAAGACTTGATCAACCTTGTTAACAAAAGTATTTTAATGAACAAAATAATGTTTTCACTATGGTTTTACTTGCTTTCTTTTGCTTTCCTCCTTCCTACTCTTTGCTTTTGCTCTTGTTAGCTAGTTGTTTGCTTGTTAGATTGTCTTAGAACATCTATAGTTTGCCTTTTGTTTGCCTTTTCTTCTTCTAAAAAACTGTTTCTGCGAGAAAATTAATTTTCATACCCTGAAAATTGGCCAAAAATGAAGTTTCCCAAAAATCCTAGAAAATTCAAAATAAATTTTTCCTCAAAAAAAGGGGTTGATGGACACCTGGAGTGACCCAGGGGGGCACCCTAGGCGCCCACAACCCAGGTAGGTGCGACCTGCCTATGGATGGCACCTAGGGGGTTTGGCCCACCTGGGCCCCTCCAAGGTGCCTCCTCAAAGTCATCTTCTTTCTCTCTCCCGAAAAACACCGGAAAACTTGCTCAAGCTCAAGTTCTTGCTGTTCTTGCTCGTGATTTTCTATCTCCTTGCTCAGCCCATCTTTGCTACTAATTTTTTGGAGGGATTGCTCCTTGGTATGTGCCTCCTCCACTTGTCCAATTAGATTTGTGATTGGTAGATTGTATCTTGAGTATTTTGCTGCTATAGGTTTCAGGTTGTGTGAGCTTGCATGCTTGTTCTAGGCTTAGGAACTTCATTTTTATGCATGTGTAGCCCTCTAGCAAGTTCCTATAGTAGTTTCTCATCATTTATCAACTTGTAAATCACTTAGTTTGATGTTTATCTAAAAATTTCAGCAAGGAAGATGAATGCATATCCACTGAATCAATATGACTTGATGGTACCTGAGCCAATGAAAGTTCATCATGAGGAAGGAGTTATACCTTCCATATATACATGCTTATGAGAACTGGGGGAATCTTCCAGGATTTCCAAACTTTGATTGCCAATGCAGGGTTGGAACACTTTGTTGAATGTGAACCATTTCAATGTGTTAAGCTAATGATGGATTTTGTGCTGTACTTCTGTTTTACTTGGTCTACATCTAATCCCATGGTCCATTACAAAATATACAATATACCTGTCGACCTGCCTTTTGCTGATTTCTGTGCAGCAATTAAAGCACCTCACTAGGGATCTTGTGAGAAGATCAAGGAGAGGCCCAAGTCTCTTATGGATTTATATGCTGAGATTTGCCAAGGTTTCGACTTCTCAAAATAAAGTGGTAAAATTCGGAACATTCAGTTCCCAGCCATTAAATATTTTGCCTATTTAATTACCAAGTGTGTTCTTGCTAGAAAGATTGCTAGGAAGTTATCTTGTTTTGATCTAGCTTTTATCGCAGCTGCTTTGAATAGGAATAGATCTTATAACCTGGGTGATTTGATAGCTTACCGTCTCACCACTAACCGCGAGAATGGTGGAATTTGTGGAGGTCTCATTGCCTCTAGGTTGCTAGCTTTCCATGGTTTAGAGCCTCACCATTCAGATTATCAGTTCCCTATTGAGAGACTTGATCTTGAATCTATGATTCAGCATGGTTTTGTTTCCTTGGGGGGTTAATCTGAGAAGTTTACCGTTTGAACTATATTTTGCTCAGCGAGGTTGGAGAGGGGTAGGACAGAGAAAGTAGTTTATTTGCCTACACCTGCTTTGTTAAATTCTGATAACAGGCAAGGATGGTCGCTCACGGAGGAGGAGTTTGGCACATATGTGGCAGAGGTCTCCCAGAAGGAAAATGTTCGAGTGGATGCCTAAGATGATTCAGTTCAGGCCTCCAACTTGGGAGAGTCTTCGTACCAGCAGCCTTATGATTGGGGCGCGTCTTCTTCTTCATCGGAAGCGCCTGACTATGATCATTCCTATGATGACCCACCAGCTTGGGGTTACTACCCGCGCTATTGAGCCCCACTTAGGACAAAATCCTAAGCTTGGGGGGAGGTATACCGACATCACACTCATCTATATATCATGTTTCGTCGGTTCTTTGTATATCCATTGTTTCGCTTTCTTTTTGGTTCTTGTTGCTGCTTTCTCAAAAACACAAAATACCAAAAATATTTTCGTTGTTTCTGGTTTGTTTCTTTGATTTTTAGCTTGGGTTTGCCTTAAAATAAAAATCCAAAAAGATTTTGCTTTGTTTGTTTCTTTCGTTTTGTTTTTGCTTTGTTTGTTTTGTTTTGTTTGCTTGCTTTAAAAATCGAAAACACCAAAAATATTTGTTGTTCTTCTTTGGTTTTGTGAGTTCTTTGCAGGGTTCAGCCGTCCTCAGTGGAGTTTGGTTTCATGTGAAGGGCAATAATGAAGATTAAGACAACTTGATGTGTGGTAAGAGGCTGGTAACGAACACTATTTTGTTTTCATTTTTGTACATATACTCATCATTGTGAGCATGCTTAGCCTGTTCTATAAGGTGTATGTTATTATGGATGCTTAGTAGTTCTTGCTTTCTTATGATTAGCTCCACCTTGCTAATAGTTTGTAGCATGTCACATGAATGTTTGCTTGCATTGTTTTATTCATACTTTGGTATGATATTGTGGTATCCTCCTCTGAAAGTTTCATGTGAATCAATTTGGCACATGCTCACGCATGCATATGACTAAACAATAGTCAGTAAGCTTCCATGATTTATTTTGCCTCGGAGTTCTTGTATCACTTTCATGCCATAATTAGTTCTATTTTGTTGCAAGCATGTTTATGACAGTTGTTGCTCTCTCGTTTGTCGCTCCCTCTCTATTGCTAGCCTTCACTTGCACTGAGTATGAGCTCTACTTGTGCATCCAACTCCCAAAAACCAATATTGCCAACTATGTCCACCATACCTACCTATTAGCATCATTTGCTACTTCAGTGCATATTCTATATGCCTTGTCTTCTTCCAAATAAAATGTTTGACTTCTTTGAGAAAGTTAGTTAGTAAAGCTCTAACGAACTTGATGGCACACTTTATCCTTGCACTTAATAATCCTAAACCATTGTGACCTGTCCATGAAAGTTATATGCTTGCAAATTATATGCTGAGAGTCAGCAGAACCATGTTGTCACGGAGAACGCTTTCAACACTTTTTGGATACTTATCCAGTTGATACCTTGCTCTTTTGTTTGTGGATGTCGTCGATGTGAAATGAAAGGGGAGCTTGTGAGTTCATGGAGTCTATACATTGTGTTAGAGAAACGCCTGGGCTGCTAGCCTAAGCCATGCCTAATCATGGTGGAAACTTGCAACATCACCATAATGATCATTTATGAAGCATCCTCAATAAAAAGCTATGCACATAGTAAATAAATAGATCGCTGAGATGCTCATTGTCTGCTTGCCTTGTCATTTTGATCACGGGATAGCTCCTGTATCATGTGCAAGGGGTACCCCGTTGGCGGTTCTCTATGATATGCATGTATTTACAATGACAAGAACTTATAGGTAACCAAAGTTGAGTAGCACGCGGAGCAGCCCTTGTACTCAAGGGACTTGAGATTTCCAGTTTATGGTCTGTCAAGCATATGACTCAGATTGGACCTCACTTTCACCTTAATCATATGAATATGCCTATGATAGGGGCAATGAGAGCTCAAAGCTAATGAGTACCTTACTTTCAGCATTTGGAAGCCTTTCAAACTTTTCAAAACCTTTTCACTTCCTTGTTGAGTCACCACTTATTCTATGAGCACTTTCTTGAGAGCATAGTTGTCATTCTTGTGTTTGTTTCAAAACTTGGTTAATTATGTCATGACTTTGATGCTTGTATCTGTGATATCTTTATCTCTAGTCTTCACTTGAAATTCAGAGGTGCCTTGGCATTTATATTGTGCTCTTCAAACAAAGGCAAGCAATATACCACTCTATCATACCTTATTATGAGCATTGCAATGTTGCTTATGTTTATGTTTCATGCTACTTATTATTATTGAGTTGGTTTCTCTTCATAGCTTGCAATGACTATTGAGTAGACTTAGTTGCATACTCTTTATTATTAATTGTCTAAGCATCTACTCTTGTGCTGAGAATATTTACATCATGTGAAGCAAAGTGTTCGTGAAATTTCTTTTATCGCACTCAGTTTTCAACTGAATTGCTTGAGGACAAGCAATAAGCTAAGCTTGGGGGGAGTTGATACGTCCAAAACCTATCTACTTTCCCGAACACTTTTGCTATTGTTTCTCCTCTAAACTTGTGTGATTTGGATACAACTAACATGGACCGACGCTATTTTCAAGAGAATTACCTTGGTTTCTAGTTTTTGTGCAGAAAATCAACTATCAGGAAAAATCCCGGAAAATATGCCAAACATTATATTTCACCAGAAGATTCATGGAGCCAGAAGACGAAATGAAGTGGATGCCGGGGGGGCACACCCCTGCCAGGCGCGGGTGGGCCTTGCCCGCGCCTAGGGGGTGCAGCCACCCTAGGCACCCCCTTGGGCTCCCTCTGCGCCTATAAGTTACCCCTTGACCTAAAAACAGAGGGGTTCGAAGTTTTCTAGAAAAGAGTTTCGCTGCGCCGCCACCACCAGAGACAAGATTCGGAACCAGAAATTCCGATCTGGCACCCTGCCGGGACAGGGCATTTGGGGAGGATCATCGCCATCATCATCACCAACCCCTCTCCATCAACCATAGATGTTTCCCTCATCCATGAGTGAGTAATCCCCCACAGTAGGCTATGGGGATGGTAGGGATTGGATGAGTTCTATCTTGTAATCGAATAAGATTGTTATGGCATAGTTCCTAGTATCTCTATTAGTGCTATTTGACTTTGTGGCAACTTGTTGTGCTTAATGCTTGTCACTAAGGCCCGAGTTCCATGATCTTAGATCTGAACTTATTATTGAATCATTATGATAGTATTGTTTGTGATCTTATCTGCAAGTTGTGTACACATATCATTGTCCGGATCCAAAGGCCCCGAAGTGACGGAAATTGGGACAACCGGAGGGGGTGGCTATGGTGTGAGGATCACATGTGTTCACGGAGTGTTAATGCTTTGCTCCGGTGCTCTATTAAAAGGAGCACCTTAATTGCCAGTAGTTCCCTAGAGGCCCATTGCCAATGGCTGAACAAAAGATGTTGTGCAAGTTCTCATTGCGAGCACGTATGACTATATATGGAGCACATGCCTAGGATTGTTTAGTACTTGGATGCTTGTTATTATTTATATGCAATGCCCTAGATCTTGAAGTTACATGTTTAAACTCGTCCATGCAACGCCCGTCCATCCATCCCTATGCCTATCACACTCGAATCCCACCGTTTACTGTTACTATTGCTCTTGTTCTACTATTATTGTTGCTTTGCTATTGCTACTACAAACTGTTAGTACTGATAAACTTCTATGAGCAAGAACTATTTCCAGGTGCAGATGAATTGACAACTCAGTTGTTAAGGCTTGCAAGTATTCTTTGGCTCCCCTTATGTCGAATCAATAAATTGGGTAATACTACCTGCAAAGACTATTGTGACCCCCTACATTTGTGGGTCATCATTGCTCCTTTTCGAATTTCGCAAAGGGGTTAGCTATCCCCTTAGCTCTCTACTCGTCGTCCTCCTTATCCCATTTGGCCTCCGCGGTTCTGTATCCACCAGATCTGAGATGGTGGTGACCTATATTCATCACCTGCAGCACCTTTCCCCGATTACTCGAGGCGTGGGCTCTTTCCGATTCACACCTCTCCTTGAACTCCCGGTACTGATCTTAGGTGATCTGCGGGTCAATCTTCTGGATATCCTCGAGACTTTTTCCTTCTTTATAGATCTTCTTCTTTATCCGGGTTCTCCAGCTGGCCAAGTCGGTCCTCATCTTTGTGAGGGCGGATTTGTTTACTTCATTCAAATGATAATTTGTGTTCCGATACTTAGTGGGTAACTTGTATCTTGCGTGCATTTTCTCGAAGAGGAGTGTGCGCACATGGCCATTATCTTTATGCCAGAGATTCTCGGTGTTGATCGATATGGTAGTCCGGGTGATAGCCGCCACTTGCCCACTGTACCCTCTGACGACAAGGTCGGGCGCCAAAGGAACCCTTGTTGGGCTCACTTTGGTGATTTCCTCTCTGAAGGTGCCGATCGTGTTCGGGCACCGTTCCTTCGACTTCTTCTTCTTAGGAGAATTCTACCACTCATTGTGCCCTCGCTGCCATCAGTGGTTTCATCATCCGCTGTTCCTTCGGCTTCTTATTCCTCCGCATATTCCATCTCATCGTCCTCGCTCTCTGAAGGATGGTATTGTTCATCTTCTTCTAGTCGCTGGGCCTCCTCCCAAAATGACAATTGTCTATTCGGAGGTCTAACTTCTCCTTCAGCACTGATGCGCTTAGAACAGCCAGCCTCGTCGTTGTCACACATGTTTGCACTAATAAAAATAAAATAATGGTTAGTAATAAAGTTCCCGGAAAAATACGTCATGACCTTTGTCTAATTTTCTTAAACTAGGAGTGCCCGATTTCTGCCGAAACGGAAGTTAATCAACATTCCGGCAAAAATTAGGAGGCATTTCATACAAGAACCTACATATATATGGCTAGCGCAGCCGACACAACCAACACACAATAAATGTCCAGCACAGCCAGCACACAATAAATGGCCAACACAGCCAGCACAGCACATTACCAGAATATATATATGGAAAACAGAAAGCTATACATTCTTGAAATCAGTACACTGTCTCAAAAATCAGTACACTATCTCAAAAATCTGTCCCAAGATATAAAATAGAGACACCCATCCTGGTTCTATAGGAAAACAGAGAAAACAGAAAGCCTATGCCACTAGGACAGTATTGGTTGAATATTATTAATGTTTAATGATTAATATTCAATGAAAACATATTGTGATGTTAAGTTCCAATGATGATTTGGCAATGTAAATGATTGCTGGTAAATAGCTAAACAGATTGTGTGTTAGTATTCCATGTGGAAATGCTGATAAAATATCAGGATATCAACTACATTTCCTGTTAGAAATCTTAGGTGCTGATTAGTGCAAACCAAATAAATAAATGTCTATTATGACCTTCAAACCTTGTATGACAACATAATCTGAACCACATTATTGTATGACCACATAATCTAAACCATAATTATTAGTGCAAACCAAATAATTAAATGTGTTGATTAGTGCAATCTTTATTATACAAATTTAATCTGATCCACATGCTTGTATGACCTACAAATATTCTTAAGTTACGCCTAAAAATCTGTTTTTATAAATAAATGTCTTATGATATATGTTTTTTATTATCTGCTTAAGTTACGCCTACAAATCTATCGATAAAGATATACATATATTGAAAACTACATGGTGTTGTGAACATGAACTACATGATATGGGGTGATCAAGGACATGCTGCACTGGAGAAGGCTAGCATATGCTTACTTAACTGTGGCCCTACTGGAACTGAAGCACTGAAGAACCTTGTGCTTGGATGAATAGGGAGTGTTATTGTGGATAATAGAACTAAATACAACATTATTATACGCTGATAACATAACTAAAATGTACAAACTGTCATACTACAACTCTGAACCTGATGCATATTTGCAAGGATACGAGGGAGCAAAATTGAACCATTTACCTACTCTAAACAAGACTACAATGGATCCTCATTCTACAACTCTGAACCTGATGCAAATATAAGAAGTATAGCAAGGTTGTACAAGCTAACCTACTACTCTGAACCTGTCATGCTACACCTCTGAACCTCATACTATATTTCTTACTAACCTACTTCTAACCTACTACTGCTAACCTACTAAAGCAACTACAAGCTAACCTACTACTAACTACAAGCTACTACTAACTACAAGCTAACCTACTGCCAAGTATATTTCAATCTACTGCTAACTACAAGAATAACAAATAAAACCTACAAGCTAACCTACTGAGCCTAAACAAATCAACTACAATGAATTTAACCGCCTAAATCAGTATATGCATACTGAACCTACTGCATACTGAACCCTAGCTAAATTTTCCTAACTAAATTTGCCTAACTAAATTTAGCAGCCTAAACAAATTTAGCAGCCTAAATCAACTACAATGAATTTAGCAGTAGCTTGCTCACCTAGGGCAATGGTAGTCAGAGAGAGGGGAGAGAGGGAGAGGGGAGAGAGGGAGAGAGGGGGGGCGCTAGCTCACCTCTGAGACGGACAAAGATGGCGGGTAGACGAAGAAGGGCAGATGACGGCGACCTCCTCCTTGGAAGTGCGCGGGCCTCATAGGCGTAGCGCACTTAGGCATAGTGCATGATACGTCGGAAACGTATCTATAATTTTTGATGTTCCATGCTTGTTTAGTATCTACTATGCTTTGCTTTGTCTACACTTTGAGGTATTTTGATAAGTTTTTCAGGACTAACCTATTAACAAGATGCCACAGTGCCAGTTGCCTGTTTTCTTCTGTTTTTAGTTCCAGAAAAGGCAGAAAATCAATATTCTCGGAATTCAAAGGGACAAAAGACAAAGTCAATATTTTACCGTGGGGAACACGGAGCAAGAATACGATACGGAGGGGAGACACCAGGGGGCCACACCCCACGGCGTGGTCGGGCCCAGCGCATGAGAGTGCGGCACGCCTACCTTGCCTCTTCGCCTATAAAGACCCCTCGATACCAAAACCCTAAGGACCCGATCAATATTCCACGAAACCGTCTGTAGCCGTCGCCACCATCATCCTTAGATCGGGGGATCTAAAGCTCTTCCCGGCACCTTGACGGAGGGGAGATTATCCTGGAGGCCATCTTCTTCATCATGCCAGCCTCCGGTATGAAGTGTGAGTAGTTCCACCTTGGACTACGGGTCCATGTAGTAGCTATATGGTTATATCTCCTCCTTTGTGCTACCATTTTTAGATCTTGTGAGCTCCGTTCATGATCAAGATCATCTATTTGTAATCATGCACGTTGTGTTTGCGAGGATCCGATAGATATTGAGATTACTATGTTAGATTGATTAATGTTTTTGTGATTGATTCTATCATGTCTGTGTTGTTTGAGATCTTGCATGTGAAGGGAATATGCCCTGAGAGGCAATAATAAAGTGGTTATTATGTATATTCCAAGTATATTATAGATTTTTATTTTGCATGCTATAATTGTATTAATACGGAAATGTTAATACATGTGTGTTTAATAAACAAACAGAAAGTTCCTAGTTATGCCTCTCTTATAAACTAGCTCATTTATTAACAAGATGATCAAGGTTTCCTCATCATGGACATTGGATGTTGTTAATAACGAGGTCACAACATTATTGAAAGGGAATTTTGTGAGTGGAGCTTCCACCCACAAGAATGAAGGAGGGGAAGGGGCAGACCCCATGGCCGGCGGCCACCCCCTTGGTGCCCCCCTCCTCCTATAAAAGGATCCCCCTCCTCACTTCTCACTCACACCTCCTCATGAAGGATCTCTCTTCCCCTCTAGTATTTATCCCCCATGGTCTCAGACTAGGGAGATACATGTTACCCGTGGCTTTTCAGCAATAAAGAGTTGAGCTTCCTATGCATCGCTGGAGCGAGGAGGCGGAGGTTGCTCGGTGCCTCGGACGTGTGTGTGAGCACGGATGCGCTGCTAATTTGCAGCGCTAGGACTTCCTCTCGACCTTGAGATCGACAAGAGATCGTCTACATCAACCATGAGTTCAAACTCGTTAAGCTTTGTCGGTCTTCAAGGGTATGTTCTCTACGGATGTATATACGCTCGTTGCTTGTATCTAATAGATAGATCTTGGTACATAGTTGTTCCCATCGTAGAAATTTTTTGTTTTCTATGCTACGAACCCTACAACATGCTCTCCGTTTCCAGTAACTATCTTGGCCAAGTAGATGCTAGTGACTCCAATAGGGGGTATTTATGCTCGATAGTGGGTTCATGCCTCTATTTAATCTAAGGGAAGTGACATAAATCTCTAAGGTTGTAGATGTGTTGTTTCTACTAGGGAGAAAACAACGTATCTTGTTCATGGAACAAGTGGATTGTTGACTTTACACATTTTTCTTAAAGCAGTTATCCATTGTTTGCAACTTAATACTGGAGGGGGTTCGGATGATAACCTGAAGGTGGATTAATAGTCATAGATGCAGTTGGTTGGCGGTCTATGTATCTTGTTGTATTGCCCAATCGAATCTCATAGGATCATGAATGTCTAGTATTGCATTTTTATGCCTAGCTCAGTCCTGTCAATTGCCCTGCTGTAATTTTTTTACCCAGCATGCCATGTTTGCTTATCTTAAGGAGAACACCTCTAGTGAACTATGGACCCCGGTCCAATCTTTACCATTGATACATCTTCCACTATTACTGTTTACTTTCTGCAAACCCTATTACCTTCCACACCATATAGTTAACCCTTTGTTTTTAGCAAACCGGTAAGATTGATAACCTAACTATTCGTTGGGGCAAAGTCTTGAGTTTGTGTTGTGCAGGTTTCCAAGTTGCTAGCAACACCTTTGAGTCGTTTCCTTCCTCCTACTGGTTCGAAAACCTTGGTTCCTTACTGAGGGAAAACTTGCTATTGTGCTCATCACACCTTCCTCTTGGGGTGTCCCAACGAAGCTCTGTAGTCAACTAAGCCATCATCAAAGACTTTTCTGGCGCCGTTGCCGGGGAGGCTAAGGACATCTTCACAAGGGGAGTCCTTCACAACCTTTCTTTTTACTTTTTTTTGTTTTGCTTAGTTTATTTTTGCTTGGTTTTGTTTGCCTTTTTTTTATCAAAAACTCCAAAAAATTAGTTTAGTTTGGTTTGCTTTTCTTATCAAAAACAAAAAAAATTTAATTCCTGCTCTATTTGCTACCATGTCTGGTTTTGGTACAATCCCCATGTCACCTATGGAAACGATCTTTACTTTCAAGCAAGAAAGTGAAGAAAGTTTCAAAGAAGCTTGGTCTAGAATCTCTATTTTACAAAGGAAAACTGAGCCCAAGATGAGTCTTAGCTAGGTTATTAATAGTTTCTACCATGATCTTGCTCTTTCTTATAGATATGCTTTGGATGTTGTAGCTGAGAAAGATATTTTTTGATGTACCGAGGATGAAGCTTTGGATGCCATAAAGAAGTTGATTATAATTTATAATATGCCTAGAAAGTCTGATTCTTCCTTTATAAATATATATGCTAGGTTGAATACTCTTGAGACCCGTACACTTGCTTTGAAAGATTGCTATAACATGGTTAGAGAGAACCATGATTATGTTCTAATAAATTATGAGCCTTCAAAATGGTTTCCTACAATAAAAGTTGCTATAAATAGTGAAACTTTTGATGCTCGTTGTGATATCATGTCTGAATTTTGCCCGATGCCTAAAGATATCTATGAGTCTTTAAATCTTTGTGGACTTTCTGAAGAACGAGAATAAATATATCTTACCAATAATACAAATTTATTACCCATTGGAATAGATGAAGGTGTGTTTACAAAAATCTCAGGGAAAATGGTGTCTACTGATTACCTTGTTATTGAATGTGTAGGAAAAGAAGAAATTACACTTGGAATGCTGAAACACCTTGGAGCAATAATAGATGTGGGAAAAGGCATTATGCATTTTGCTTCTCCAATAAGCAATCATATATTCCTTAAAGACAAGAAGAGAGATAAGAAAGGTAGGAGCAAGAAATTGGTGCTAATTCTTCTTCATTTGAAAATACTTGATTCTTGCTTCTTATGCCTAACTTAAAGGCGTTAAAGAAAAGTACTTATTGGGAGATAACCCAAAAGTTTATTGAGTCTTGGAAGTTATTACCTCTGTAATAACCTCTCCTTATCCTTTTTATTTGCTTTTTGTGCGAAGAATAAGCTCTATTGAGAGGGAAGTAAGATTTGGGGAGTTGCTGTCCCGAAACAGATTTTTGTGCTCCACCGTAAAAAATCATGTAAAATCTCTGTAAGTCGGATTAATCTGATATTTTCTGAATAAATCCCCCAGTATGTTAGATAATTTTTGTTAGTTCAACACTTTTTTTATTTGATCAACAGAAGGTCTTATACAAAACCGGTTTCTACCTGCTGGTCTGTTTTGACAGATTTATGTCATTATTTGCATTTGCTTCTTATTGATTCCTTTTTGGATTCTTTTTGGAAAATTGAGATTTTTGAGGGAATTGCTATAGTAGATTGTGTTTTTAGTGAAAGTTTTTCTGTTCTAAAACTAAACCCCAAGTGTCTATTATCTTTTGAATACACTAATGTTGCTAATGAAGATTGTGTGAAGTTTTGTATAAAGGAAAATTTGCAGGTGTAGAGAAAGAATGTTGTAATGAGATGAAGAATGGACAAAAGCTCAATCTTGGGGATTACACCCCGTGTCACCCCAAGAAATATTCAAGAGTTTCAAGCGTCAAAGCTTGGGGATTCCCAAGGCATCCCCTTCTTCATCAATAAAAATCTCAGGTCTTTCTAGCCACTTCGTTTTTACTGTTTCATGCACTATTGTGTTGTTCTTGGAGCGTCTTAGTTTTCGTTTGTTTTGCTTAGTTTGCTTGAATAAAGTAGTTTGGACCCCCATTTTCGCTGTGTTGTTTCAAATAAGTTGATTGATGTTGGAGAGGAGTAGAAAGTTCTTGCTTAAGTAGTACAAGAGGAGCTTTCTTTGACTGTGACTTAGACTTTAGCATGTCATGCTAGATGTTGTTTTGACCTTATGCTTAGTGATTATTGCTGTAGCATGACTTGTTCCAAACAATTAGGATTTCTTAATGTGCCTTGAAGGAATCATGTGTTGTTTTAGCATACAAAAGCATAGTATTGTGGTATTATCCCTTGATGCTTTGTTTGGGTTGACTTGGCACATGCTCACACCATGTTGTGACTATGAACAAGTCACCATAGCCTCTATGATCATTTAGTACTTGACTTGTGGTACCACTTTATGCTTTGAGTAGTAATGTTTTGTCGCTCTGCATGATTATGGCCATCATTGCTCTCTTAGTTGGTCGCTCCCAGTCTTTTGCTAGCCTCCACTTGTATGAGTAAGCTCTACTCATGCATCCAACTCCCAAGAAACCAAGTTGTTCCAAAGTGTCCACTATAAATTCCTATGCATGGTGTGTTACACCATTCCAAATATATTCTTGTTTTCATCTATCTTCCAATTAAAAAGTATTTTGTTATGTGAAAAATTAGTGATTAAATCTCTCACGAACTTGATGGCACACTTTATTTTTGTTGCCCCTAATAAACTTGGACCATTGTGTCATCTATGTTGTATATGCTTGCACTTATACATTGGAATTAGCAGAACCATGTTGTCACGGGGAACGCTTTCAACATTGCACTGTACATTGTACACATTTGATATCATGCTGTTTTGTTTATGGATGTCGTCGGTGTGAAATGAAAGGGGAACTTGTAAGTCCATGGAGTTATGTATGTGTGTTAGAGAAATGCCCGGGCCGCCAAACTTAGCCATGCCAAATCATGGTGGAAACTTGCAGCATCACCATAGTGAGCAATCTATGAAGCATTCTTCTTATAAAAAAAGAGATAGAAAAAGAGATTGAGAAAAAGAAAAAAATATGAGAAAAGAGGAAAGAGAGAAAAAGGCACCATTTTCCCATGGTAAATAAGAAGATTGCTAAGATGCTCATTGTCTGCTTGCCTTGTCATTTTGATTATGGGAAAACTCCTATATCATGTGAAAGGGGTACCCCATTGGCGGTTCTCTATGATACACATGTACTTACTATGACAAAAACTTACAAGTAACTAAACTTGAGTAGCATGAGGAGCGTCCCTCGTATTCAAGGGACATGAGATTGCCAACTTATACTTTGTCAAGCATATACTCCATAGTTTGTTCACTTTAACCTTAATCACTTCAAGATGCTTATGATAGGGGCAATGAGAGCTGAAAGCTAACAAGTACCATAATTTTTGGAAGCTCTTTTTGAGACTTGAAATCCCTGCTTCCCTTTATGAAGGGCCTTTCTTCCACCATTATATTGAGTCTTCACCTTCTATCCTTAGGCACCAATTAAGAGAGCATAGTTGCCATTGTTAGTTCTATGTGCATTGTCCCAAAACTTATTGATTGATTCATATTGTTGATATTACTTGTTCTTGTGCTATTTGTATCTAGTCAATCTTATGAACTTTGAAGGCGTCATATGCATCTATTTGATACTCCATGAGGGCAAGATGAATGCCACTATGCTATGTTTTGTATATGTGAAACAAATAAACGTTTTTCAATGCATGTTATTCATGATCTTTGTTTGTAACCTTTCATGTTGCATGCATAGTTACTTTGTCTAACTATTAGACCTCCATCTTTCATGTTCATGTTTAGAGTTCTTTGATCCCAGCTTTCAATGCTTGCAAATGGTTTGATCTTGATTTTCATGGTGCATGTCACCTGAAAAATTATTCCTTTTTATCACTTACCTACTCGAGGACGAGTAGGAGTTAAGCTTGGAGATGCTTGATACGTCTAAAACGTATCTATAATTTTTGATGTTCAATGCTTGTTTAGTATCTACTTTGCTTTGCTTTGTCTACACTTTGAGATGTTTTTATATGTTTTTCTGGACTAACCTATTAACAAGATGCCATAGTGCCACTTCCACGTTTTCTTCTATTTTTGGTTCTAAAAAAGGCAAAAAATCAATATTCTCGGAATTGGACGGGACAAAAGCCAAAGTCAATATTTTACTATGGGGGACACGGGCGAATCACGAGATTTGGGGAGCCACCAGGGGCCACACCTGTCATGGCTGGGCCCAGCCAGCGCTTAGGGGTGCGGCACGCCTGCCTGCCTCGCCTCTTCACCTATGAAGACCCCCGATACCAAAACCCTAAGGACCCGATCAATATTCGACAAAACCATCTGTAGCCGCTGGCACCATGATCCCTAGATCAGGGGGGATCTGAAAGCTCTTCCCGACACCTTGCTAGAGGGGAGACCATCCCGGAGGCCTTCTTCTTCATCACGCCAGCCTCCGGTATGAAGTGTGAGTAGTTCCACCTTGGACTACGGGTACATGTAGTAGCTAGATGGTTGTATCCCCTCCTTTGTGCTACCATGTTTAGATCTTGTGAGCTCCGTTCATGATCAAGATCATCTATTTGTAATCATGCATGTTGTGTTTGCGGGGATCCGATGGATATTGAGATTACTATGTAAAATTGATTAATGGCTTTGTCTTATTGATTCTATCATGTCTGTGTTGTTTGAGATCTTGCATGCTCTTCGTTTCTAGTAGCTATCTTGGCCAAGTAGATGCTAGTGACTCCAAGAGGAGGTATTTATGCTCGATAGTGGGTTCATGCCTCGATTTAATCTAACGAAATTGACATAAATCTCTAAGGTTGTAGATGTGTTGTTGCTACTAGGGAGAAATCAACGGTCTCTTGTTCATGGAACAAGTGGATTGTTTACCTTACACACTTTGCTTAAAGCAGTTATCCGTTGCTTGCGACTTAATACTGGAGGGGGTTCGAATGATAACCTGAAGATGGATTACTAGTCATAGATGCAGTTGGATGGAGGTCTATGTATCTTGTTGTATTGCCCAATCGAATCTCATAGGATCATGAATTTCTAGTATTGCATTGTTATGCCTAGCTCAGTCCAATCAATTTCCCTGCTGTAATTTTTTTACCAAGCATGCCATGTTTTTTTTATCTTAAGGAGAACACCTCTAGTGAACTATGGACCCTAGTCCAATCTTTACCATTGATACATCTTCCACTATTACTGTTTACTTTCTGTAAACCACTATTACCTTCCACACCATACAGTTAATCCTTTGTTTTCAGCAAACCAGTGAGATTGACAACCTCACTGTTTGTTGGGGAAAATTCTTGAGTTTGTGTTGTGCAGGTTTCCAAGTTGCCAGCAACACCTTTGAGTCATTTCCTTCCTCCTACTAGTTCGATAACCTTGGTTTCTTACTGAGGGAAAACTTGTTACTCCGCTTATCACACCTTCCTCTTGGGGTGTCCCAACGAAGCTCTGTTATCAACTGATCCATCATCAATGCGCTACAGTTATCTATAGCACACTCGAGGCTAGTGAGCTATGCCTATCGGCTTCTAACAACTGTATAAGATTACAGCAGCCCCGCTCTCTAACATATACTCTACCCTATCTCACTGGTTCCGCCCACTACTCTATTTAAACTTGTGAGCACCCAGGTTCGAATCGTGGTGCCCACCTTTTTTGTTTTTATTTGAAAAATACTTTTAAATGTTCCAAAAATGCCCAAAAGTGGTGATATATGCCATACAAGTTTTGTTTTGATTTTCAAAATACTTTTAAATATTCCAAAAATGCCCAAAAGTGATAATATATGTCATAAAAGTGGTACAAATATGATTCAAAGTATAACTACATTAAATACTAATTTGTCCATGAATATTACAATCTTTTTTGACCACATGTTTTACAATATTTTTTGAGCTAGCGTTTTACAACCTTTTCCCTTCTTTGTCGCGGTTGAATAATTTAGCCCCGACACTTTAATGTTTCTTCTGTCGAATGGGATACCTTTTTTGGGTAGGTTTGTCCTTTTTCTTCTTGTGATGTATGTTGCTGCACCGTAGTCGTCATCATCTTCAATATTTGGATCGCCGTACTGGTCGAAGTCTTGCTCGTTGACGACCCCATCCATTCCGATGATGTTTCTTTTTCCTCTCCTCAGGACAACACGGCTAGGCTTTGTCGGGTCGGTAATGAAAAAACATTGGTCCATGATGACCCACAAGTATAGGGGATCGCAATAGTCTTCGCGGGTAGTATTACCCAGTTTATTGATTCGACACAAGGGGAGCCAAAGAATACTTGCAAGCCTTAACAACTGAGTTGTCAGTTCAGCTGCACCTGGAAATAGTTCTTGCTCACAGAAGTTTATCAGTAGCAATAGTTTAGTAGTAGCAACAGCAACATCAACATCAACAGTGAAACAAGAGCAATAGTAACAGTAACGGTAACAGTAGGATTTGATTGCGGTAGGCATAGGGATGGATGACGGGCGTTGCATGAACGAGTCTAAACATGTAACTTCAAGACATAGGGCATTGCAGATAACTAATAATAAGCATCCAAGTACTAAAAAATCCAAGGTATGTGCTCCAAATATAGTCATACGCGCTTGCAATGAGAACTTGCACAACATCTTTTGTCCAGCCAGCCAGTGGCAGCAGGGCCTCTAGGGAACTACTGGCAATTAAGGTGCTCCTTTTAATAGAGCACCGAAGCAAAGAATTAACACTCTGTGAACACATGTGATACTCACACCACAACCATCCCCTCCGGTTGTCCCAATTATTGTCACTTTGGGGCCTTTGGATCCGGACAATGATATGTGTACACAACTTGCATATAAGATCACAAACAATACTAGGATAATGATTCAATAATAAGTTCAGATCTGAGATCATGGCACTCGGTCCCTAGTGACAAGAATTAAGCACAACAAGTTGCAACAAAGTCAAATAGCACTAATAGAGATACTAGGCACTTATTCGATTACATGATAGAACTCATCCAATACCTACCATCCCCAAGCCTACAGCGGGGGATTACTCACTCATGGATGAGGGAAACATCGGTGGTTGATGGAGATGCATTGGTGATGACGATGGCGATGATCCTCTCCAAATTCCCCGTTTCGGCAGGGTGCCAGAACGGAGTTTTTGGATCCGAATCTCGGTTTCTGGTGGCGGCGGCAGAGCGGAACTCTTTCTAGAAAACTATCGACCCCCCTGAGTTTTTAGGTAAGAAGGCAACTTATAGGCGTGGAGGGAGGACGAGGAGCTTCCTGGGGTGGCCAAACCCCCTCCAGGCGCGGGGCTAGTGGGCCCACGTCTGGGGTGGGTCTGGGCCCCCCATGCCTCCTCTCTGTCTCCCCTTCTGTCTCCGTGGATCTTTTGGTGAGAAATAGTTTTTGGCATATTTTCCGGGATTTTTCCCGATAGTTCATTTTCTGCACAAAAACAAGACACCAAGGTAATTCTGCTGAAAACAACGTCAGTCTGTGTTAGTTGTATCCAAATCACACAAGTTTAGAGGAAAAACTAGCAAAGTGTTCGAGAAATTAGGTACGTTTTGGAAGTATCAACTCCCCCAAGCTTAGGTTATTGCTTGTCCTCAAGCAATTCAGTTGAAAACTGAGTGCGATAAAAGAACTTTCACGAACACTTTGCTCCATATGATGTATATATCCTCAGCACATGAGTAGATGCTTAGACAATTCATATTAAGGAGTATGCAACTAAGTCTACTCAATAGTTATTGCAAGCTATGAAGAGAAACCAATTCAATAATAATAAGTAGCATGAAACATAAAGATAAGCAACATTGCAATGCTCATAATAATGTGTGATAGAGTGGTATCTCGCTTTCCTTTGTTTGAAGAGCACACTATAAATGCCAAGGCACCTCTGAAGTTCACATGAAGACTAGAGATAAAGATATCAGAGATACAAGTATCAAATTCATGACATAATTAACCAAGTTTTGTAACTAACACAAGAATGACAACTATGCTCTCAAGAAGGTGCTCATAGAATAAGTGGTGACTCAACAAAGTTGTGAAAATGGTTTTGTGAAGGTTTGAAAGGCTTACCAATGCTGAAAGGAAGGTACTCATTAGCTTTGAGCTCTCATTGCCCCTATCATAGGCATCTTCATGTGGTTAATGTGAAAGTGGGGTCCACTCTGAATCATATGCTTGACAGACCATAGACTGGAAATCCCAAGTCCCTTGAGTACGAGGGTCGCTCCGCATGCTACTCAACTTTGGTCTCCTGAAAGTTCTTGTCATTGTAAATACATGCATATCATCGAGAACCGCCAATGGGGTACCCCTTGCACATGGTACAGGAGCTTTCCCATAACCAAAATGACAACGCAAGCAGACAATGAGCATCTCAGCAATCTTTTTATTTACCACATGCATAGCTTTTTATTGAGGACGCTTCATAGATGCTCATTATGGTGATTCTGCAAGTTTCCACCATGATTAAGCATGGCTTAGGCTAGCGGCCCAGGCATTTCTCTAACACAATGTATAAACTCCATGAACTCACAACCTCCCATTTTATTTCACATCATCGACATCCATAAACAAAAGAGCAAGGAATCAACTGGATGAGATATCCAAAAAGTGTTGAAAGCGTTCCCCGTGATAGCACGGTTTTGCTAACTCCGAGTTAATAATTAACAAGCATATAACTTTCATGGACTAGTCACAATGGTTCAAGATTATTAAGAGCAAGGAATAAAGTGTGCCATCAAATTCGTGAGAGCTTTACGAACTAAGTTTCTCAAAACAGACAAACATTTTATTTTGGAAGAAAACACGTCATATGGAATATGCACTAAAATAGCAAATAATGCTAATAGGTAGGTATGGTGGACACAGCTGACAATATTGGTTTTGGGGAGTTGGAAGAACAGGCAGAGCACGTACTTAGTGCAAGTGAAGGCTAGCAAATAGAGAGGGGGCGACAAACGAGAAAGAAATAGCTGTCATAATCATGCTTGCAACAAAACAGGACTAATTATGGCATGAAAGTGATACAAGAACTCTGAGGCAAAATAAATCATCAAGGCTTATTGACTATTGATTAGTCATATGCATGCGTGAGCATGTGCCAAGTCGATTCACATGAACAGTCACAGGAGGATACCATAATATCATACCAAAGTATGAATAAAACAATGCAAGCAAATATTCATATGACATGCTACAAACTATTAGCAAGATGGAGCTAATCATAGAAAAGCAAGAACTACTAAACATCCATAATGACATACACCTTAGACAAACAGGATAAGCATGCCCACAATGATGATTATATGTACAAAAGTGAAACAAATAGAGTTCGTTACCAGCCTCTTACCACACCTCGAGTTGTCTTAATCTTCATTATTGCCCTTCACTTGTGTGACTTGAATAATTAACATGAAACCAGTATCCACTGTGGACGGCTGAACCCTGCAAAGAACTCACAAAACCAAAGAAGAACAACAAATATTTTTGGTGTTTTAGAATTTTTACAAACAAGCAAACAAAGAAGAACCAAACAAAAACAATGCAAACCAAATAAAGCAAAATCTTTTTGGATTTTTATTTTAAGGCAAACCAAAGCAAAGAAACAAAGAAACAAACCAAGAGAAACAACGAAAATATTTTTGGTATTTTTGTGCTTTTTAGAAATAAGCAACAAGAACCAAAAAGAAAGCGAAACAATGGATATACAAAGAACCGACCGAACATGATATATAGATGAGTGTGATGTCGGTGTACCTCCCCCAAGCTTAGGCTTTTGTCCCAAGTGGGGCTCAATCCCATGGTGTTCAAGCAGATGCGTCTCCGTAGTATGCCGAGGAAGCTCCCTCGTCCTGGTATGATCTCGAAGCCTCCCCTGTGTAATACGCAGGGTCATATGAGGGTGCTTCCCCCTGATAGTGCCCGTGGAAGTTGAGAGAACGCATGTTGTCATCCATCTCTGCCTTCGAGCGTGACCATGGTCCCTGAGAAATACTGAACAAAGTGGTTTGGGGTAGAGGGATCTCTCTCTCTCTTCCCCGTCAGTAAACAACATTCTATAAACCAAGTTCTCAAGAGTAGATCTAGTGGTGACAAAGTGGTGCACCTTCATGGCAGCAAGATCAAGCCCCAGAGGAGCCAAAACTATATCATGTGGATCAACAACAATGTCCAAGGTAGCAACAATACGAGTAGTAATAATTCCCCCATAAATGGGTCCCTTAGCAGCTAAACGACGAGCAATGAGGGAACCAATATTATACTTATCCTCACCGTAGAGCGCAACATCTAAGAAGGCCAATTGATAGTTGGAGATATTACTAGTGTTCTCCCTACCAAGAACACTGGTGGTAAGATAGTAGGCAAAGTACCTGATGGCTGGAAGTTGAATATTCTTTATCTTCCCTCGTTGAGCCTTGCGGTCATCATCGTTGGTTATTCCTCGGTAAAGTTCTAACAGATCAGCAGGTAGAGCTGCAATCTTCTTTGATGACCCAGTTGTTCCAAGTCCCAGGGCCTTGCAAAATTTCTTCAATGTCATAGAATGAGCCCTGCCATAAATTGGTAAAGGATAAACTCTCCACAAATGTTTTAGTAAGCAAAGTATATTGTGCACTCTCATCCTTCATGAAACTTGTTAGACCAGCCCTCTCAATCAAAGTCATGAAATCTTTAAGAATCCCAGCAGCTCGCAAGAAAGCTTGGCGAAGAAAGGTGGAGGGGAGCGCATCCCCTTCATCTCCCTCGTCACCAAATCGCGAAGTGATGAGATCCTCATTGTATGAGGGTCTAGAACTAGTAGATGACCTTGGAAGCCTTGCCCTTCTAGGTGCATTACTCTCAATAATGTCACCAAAGGTGTGGTGGTCCATGACTTCCCTATTATGATTTTTTTTAACAACCATCAAACCAAGTGATTTCTAAGTTGATAAATGATGAGCAACTACTATAGGAACTTGCTAGAGGACTACACATGCATCAAAACAAAGTTTCTAATCATAGAACAAGCATGCAAGCTCAAACAACCTGTCACCTATAGCAGCAAAATACTCAAAACACAATCTACCAAACAAAAATCTAATTGTACAAGTGGAGGAGGCATATACCAAGGAGCAAACCCTCCAAAAATCAGCACTTGAGATAGGCTGAACAAGGAGATCGAAAATCGCGAGTAAGAACAACAAGAACTCGAGCTTGAGCAAGTTTTCCGGTGTTTTTCGGGAGAGAGAAAGAAGGTGGCTTTGAGGAGGCAGCCTGGAGGGGCCCAGGTGGGACAGACCCCCCTAGGCTCCACCATTGGTGGGCCTATGCCTACCACAGGTGTGGTGGCCCCCTGGGTCACCTCTGGTCTCTCTGTCCCTTTTTTCAAGGAAAAATATTTTGAATTTTCTAGGATTTTTCGGGAAATTTTATTTTTGGCCAATTTTCAGGGTATGAAAATTGATTTTCTCGCAAAAACGGTTTTTCAGAAGAAACAAAAGCAAACCAAAAGCCAAACTACAGGAGCTCTAAGAAACTCAAACAAGCAAACAACTAGCAAAACTAAAACTAAGGCAAAGACTAGGAAGGAGAAAGGAAAAAGAAAGCAAGTATAACCACAGTGGAAACATTATTTTGTTCATTAAAATCCTTTTGTTAACAAAGTTGATCAAGTCTTGTTACCAAAACAATCTTATATGAAACAAAACTTTGCATTCCACAAGGTGATTATGTTACCTCATGCTTGATAGCAATGGTCCCAATCATAATAGTTTCAAAATTCTCTTGTGGAATGGGACAATATATTTCTCCAACCTTGATGCTCTCAATATTTTCAATGGAATTCAGGCAATAGCTTCTAACAACCTTCTTGGGGAAATAGACAGTATGCTCTTTGTCATTAATATTAAAATTTACTTTTCCTTGATTACAATTGATGACAGCACCTGCAGTATTAAAAAAGGTCTCCCAAGAATAATAGACATATTATCATCTTCAGGCATTTCAAGCACAACAAAATCAGTTAAGACCATGCAATTATGAATAACTTGAACAGGAACATCCTCACATATACCATAAGGAATAGTGGTTGACTTATCAGCCATTTGCAAAGAAATATCAGTTGGTATCAACTTTTCTAGCTAGAGTCTCTTATAAAGAGAAAAAGGCATAACACTAACTCTAGCACCCAAATAAAATAAAGCAGTTCTAACATAATTATTCTTAATGGAGCAAGGAATAGTTGGTATACCTGGATCACCAAGTTTCTTTGGTACCTTACCATTGAAGGAATAATTAGCAAGCAAAGTAGAAATCTCCTCATTAGGAATCTTCCTTTTATTAGAGACAATATCCTTCATATACTTTGAATAAGGAGGCAACTTAATAGCAACAGTCAAAGGAATTTGCAAGAATAAAGGTTTCATCCACTCACAAAACTTGTTGTAGTGTTCTTCCTCCTTTGACTTGTGTTTCTTACCTAGAAAAGGCATAGGTTTCTGCACCCAAGGTTCTCTCTCTTTACCATGTTTATTAGAAATAAAATCTTCCTTTGTGTACCTAGTGTTCTTAGTGTGCTTTTCAGGTTCTTCCTCACCTTCCTCCTTATCAGGAGATCCATTATTATTATTACCACTCTCACTTTCAGCATCAGAGACATATATACTATTAGGATCTCCAGCAGGTTCAAGTGGTTCTTCAACTATCTTATGTTTCTTTTTCTTTCTCTTACGGGGACTACCACTATCCTCACCTTGTTGGGAATCCTGCTCTATTCTTTTAGGGTGTCCTTAAGGATATAAAGGATCTTGAGTAGCTATACCACTCCTAGTTCTAATTCCATAAGCATGTTTATCTCCTGAAGCATTAACTAGCATATCCTTTTGCACCTTAGCAAGTTGATCAAGTTGGGTTTTAACCATTTGAAAGTGTTTACAAAGCATTTTAATATCATTAGAAGTTCTTTCCACAATATCTTTCAAATCATAGATAGCTCTAGAGTTTTCCAATAAATGATTCTGAACTTGTTTATTAAAATACCCTTGCTTAACAATAAATGTGTCAAGTTCCTCTAAACGTTGATCAGGAGGCTTACCATAAGGAATATCACCTGCATCAAAGTGTTGGAGAGAATGTACCTCAATAGTAGATGAGTGGGGAATTAGCTTACATAATTCTTCTATAGGAGGTAGATTCCTCACATCTTCAGCTCTAATACCTTTCTCCTTTAGACACTTCTTAGCTTCCTTCATCACTTCATCATTTAATGCAATAACTCCCCTTTTCTTTGTTGTTGGTGCTGGAATTGGTTCAAGCATAACTGGTTCAGGAGTAATAGACTCAGGTGTATTCATCTCAGTTGAAGTCCAATCATCATAATTCTTGCTTATCTTGGTCATTAATTCTTCAGCATCTTTAGGAATCATTTTCATGAAAACACAATCAGCAAAGCTATCTAGGTAGGTCCTAGAATCATTAGTTAGTCCATTATAATAAAGATCAAGAAGCTCATTTTTAGGTAATGGACATCCTGGATGTGCATGAATCAAGGCATATAATCTTTTCCATGACTCAGGCAATTTCTCTTCTTCTCCCTATTTAAAATCAAAAAGTCTCTGCAAAGCAGTATGTCTAGCACTGGGAGGAAAATATTTATGGAAGAAATAAGCAATCAGGGCTATCAATGGAACCAAGAGGTAATCTATTAAACCAAGCCCTAACTTCTCCTTTTAGAGAAAAAGGGAAGATCTTAGCAACAAAGTACTTGCGCATCTTAAAATCATCAGAGAACAAAGAACTCATAGTAGAAAGCTCATTCATATGAGCCACAGCACTCTCATTTTCAGTCCCACAAAAAGGTTATTTCTCAACAATATCTAAATAAGATAAATCAAGAGAGAAATCATAATCTTCATCTTTAATATCTATGGGAGAAGTGGCAAACTTAGGATCAGAGGACATCTTAGGCATAATAGTACGTCTAGCAAGGAGACTCTTCATAGCACTAGTACCATGTGTGTTTAGGCACTCTTCAACAAAATCATCAGTGAACTCAATGTAACCATCATTTATATCATATCTCTCACTAGCCTCAGGTGAGCTAATAGGTGTAACAATGTCTTCACTAGGAGTTTCAGTATTTCCTAGACTAGCCATAATAGCATCTAGAAAAGGACCTAATGCACCACTCGCATCAAGCACAGTAGAAGTAACATCATGAGCATCAAAAGCAGTTTCAGACTCAGCAGTAGTAGCAGTGTGTGTAGCATGAGTACGTGGTGGTGGTGTGACAAGCTTACTTATAACAGACGGTGAATCAAGAGAAGCAGAGGTGTTTAGGACTGTACCTCTTCTTGTAGTGGATGGTAAAATAGGGGACTTTCCATCACGATACTTCCCCATGATGAAAGGAGTAGAAGTGAACAATAATAGATCCAAGTGAACTTACAAATAAAGCTATGCTCCCCGGTAATAGCGCCAGACAATAGTCTTGATGACCCACAAGTATAGGGGATCGCAACAGTCTTCGCGGGTAATATTACCCAATTTATTGATTCGACACAATGGGAGCCAAAGAATACTTGCAAGCTTTAACAACTGAGGTGTCAGTTCAGCTGCACCTAGAAATAGTTCTTGCTCACAGAAGTTTATCAGTAGCAACGGTTTGGTACTAGCAACAACAACATCAACATCAACAGTGAAATAGGAGCAATAGTAACAGTAACGATAACAGTAGGATTCGAGTGCGGTAGGCATAGGGATGGATGACGGGCGTTTCATGGACGAGTCTAAACATGTAACTTCAAGACATAGGGCATTGCAGATAAATAATAATAAGAAATCAAGTACTAAACAATCCTAGGCATGTGTTCCAAATATAGTCATACGTGCTCGCAATGAGAACTTGCACAACATCTTCTGTCCAGCCAGCCCGTGGCAGCGGGGCCTCTAGGGAACTACTGGCAATTAAGGTGCTCCTTTTAATAGAGCACCGGAGAAAAGCTTTAACACTCCGTGAACACATGTGATCCTCACACCACAACCATCCCCTCCAGTTGTCCCAATTATTATCACTTTGGGGCCTTTGGATCCGAACAATGATATGTGTACACAACTTGCAGATAAGATCACAAAAAATACTATCATAATGATTCAATAATAAGTTCAGATCTGAGATCATGGCACTCGGGCCCTAGTGACAAGCATTAAGCACAACAAGTTGCAACAAAGTCAAATAGCACTAATAGAGATACTAGGCACTATGCCCTAACAATCTTATTCCATTACATGAAAGAACTCATCCAATCCCTACCATCCCCAAGCCTATAGCGGGGGATTACTCACTCATGGATGAGGGAAACATCAGTGGTTGATGGAGATGCGTTGGTGATGACAATGGCGATGATGCTCTCCAAATTCGCTGTCCCGGCAGGGTGCCAGAACGGAGTTTCTGGATCCGAATCTCGGTTTCTAGCGGTGGCGGCGGCGGAACTCTTTCTGGAAAACTATCGAACCCCCCTAAGTTTTTAGGTCAGAAGGCAACTTATAGGCGCGGAGGGAGGCCGAGGAGCTGCCTGGGGTGGCCAAACCCCCTCTAGGCGTGGGGTCAGTGGGCCCACGTCAGGTGTGGGTCTGGCCCCCCTGGCCTCCTCTCCGTCTCCCCTTCTGGCTCTGTGGATCTTCTGGTGAGAAATAGTTTTTGGCATATTTTCCGGGATATTTCCTGATAGTTCATTTTTTGCACAAAAACAAGACACCATGGTAATTCTGCTAAAAACAGCGTGAGTCTGTGTTACTTGTATCCAAATCACACAAGTTTATAGGAAAAAACAATAGCAAAGTGTTCGAGACAGTAGATACGTTTTGGACGTATTAGTCATTTTTTCTAGCCAGTACCCACGGTTCATTTTTCACGGCCACGTTTGCCCCGACGTCCTTGGATTTGGCTGCTTCGGGTATAACTATGGTTGTGAAATACCGGTTGACATGGTTATACCCTACGGGTGCACGATATTAGTATACCTGGTCCAGCCCAAGGAAGGCCCACAAGAACATATGCGACCTGTGGAGATTTTCGGGTGGCCCAAGCCCATGACATCTTCGGATCTTTGAAGAGAAGACTAGAATAGATAGAATATTCAAAGGGGTAAACCCTAATTTGTAACCGACTGGACCTGATGCTCGGGACCTACCTATCTATATAAAGGCTAGGAGCGCACGACGAGGAGGGCATCCTCTCATCGCATACACATCTCCACACCAGATTGCATCTGCGCACCCGTGTACTTTTCGGTTCCTCCGTAATCAAGAGTAGACAAGCAGGAGTAGGGTTTTCCCTCCGGGGGCCTGAACCTGGGTAAATCTCGTGTCCCCGCGTTGCTTGTCTGTTAACCATTCCACGATCTCCAGCATCCCCATCTTCTCGAAAACCCAAGCTCATGGGCATTGACGAGATCGAACCTCATCAATTGGTGTCGTCTGTGGGAATTGGGGGTGCTGATTGTGTGATCGTGACGGTCCCAACCAAAGCGATCTACAACTCCTTGGTGACGGAGAGCCACCTCGTCTTCGGCGCTTTCAACTTCACCGCCCACTCGTCAGCCACCATGAAGGATTTCGAGCCCGTAGGCGATGGGCTCGAGATTATGTTCAGAAGCTTCTGCTTCTAGGTGGGACAGACCGGCACCCTCTGCCTCCTAGATCAGGTGCCATTTCCATCTATCAGGCCCGCTTCATGGGCCCCTCATCCCAGCGTGCTACGCACAACGTCCTTAACAGACGAGTCATATGACAGCAGCAACTGCAACTTAGATCTGTGCGGCCCTCCGTCAGACGAAGGAACCTATGGTTCCATATCTGAAAGCTGCGGCATTAGCTATCCCATCCGTGGGCACTATCAGTGCGCCGTGGTCATCCAAAGCGATGTGGAACAACAACCACTAGGTGTGAGTGCCCACATACCACCACCCAACCCACAGGGTGGAAACGGGAGGCAACCGTCCCTCCCGCCCAACGAAGGCGACGCCAACGCCTATCAGAAGATCAACCTCACGGGAAGACGTGGCGGGCAACAAGATCCTGCCTGTGAATGCTTCACAGGATCTGTTCATGGCATACCACCTGCTCCTCATCGGAGAGCATAATCGGTAGGTGAAGATGCAGGAGGACCTCGACAAGCGCAAGCGACCTCGAGTCCGGCTACGAAGCGGCCTTCTCGCCCGGCGGCGGATCGCACGGCAACAATGCCAACAAGCATCGCTCTCGCACAGAGCACATGGACCCCGCCGCACGCCGCGAGGTCACCAAAACCCTCAACGCGTCCTTCATGGAGATGGACGCCAACAACAATGTCATACCAAAGACGCCACAGGCCGCGATCATGGCATCCACCACGTATGTCGCGTCCCATCCACCTCTGGTGGGGGACCTGAAAAGGGCTATGCACAAGTCCGCGCTAGCCGGACTCGGACTAGTCGGAGCTGCACTCCACGATGAGGCTCCTGCGGAGCCAAAAAAGAAAGCTGCGGTCAGATTCAACCGTAGTCCCACGCCCTCATCCGACGAGGAGGAAGACGAGCACGATCTACCTCAACGACGCAAAAGCCCAAGGCGTCGCATTCGCGAATATGATGCTCGAAGCAACCTCGCTCAGTGCAAGGTCGACAAGCCACGCGCCAAATGCGCGTGCTCAACCGAATCCAAAGAGGATGACGACAGAGAACTTTGCGGAGCTCGATGCTTCAGCAGATCTGTTCGGCGCACGCGGATGCCGAGAAATTTCAAGCTTCCTTCGGACACTCCGAAGTTCGACGGGACGCAGGAACCGAAGGCCTGGCTTAGCGACCACCTGTCGTCTGTCAAGCTGCAACTGACTGGCGCAGCTCGAATCTGGCTCAACAGCCTGTCTTCAGGATCAATCCAAAACTGGGAGGAACTAGCTTATAGTTTCATCCGAAACTTCAAGGGCACCAGCAAGAAGCCAGCCTCGATCGAGGAGCTACGGGCCTGCACCCAACAAACGGGCGAATCCATTGGCTCACACATACAATGTTGGTCCAACATCAAGAACTCCGCGGCGCACATCTCCGAGGAGAGAACGATCGATGCCTTCAAGGATGATCAAGCGCCTAGACTTCAAGGAAGAATTTGGGCGCGTCAAGCCCAAGACACTCGACCACCTTATGGATATCGCCAACAGGTGGGCAGATGGCGAGGATTCCCTCCACCGGGCACATTCGGATGATGAGGCTGAGTACGGCCGCAGACGCGAATGCCGTAGCAAGCGAAGATCGCTTGTCTATGACGATCGTGACGGACCCGACATGGTTGCGGCTGGCTACGCCGAACGCCGCAACGAAAACAACCGCAACAGCTGGGGATACCGTGGAGGCAACTTCCGCGACGGAGGACGCCCAATGCAAACATGGCAGCATCGCGGTCGTGACGACGAACCCTCAGCATACGACAATTTTTCAGGTCCCTATACCATCCACTTCTACATCGACAATAAGGATGGAAAAAAGAAGGCCAGCCACGTGCTCAAGGATTGCCACGAGTTCCAGAAACTCAGCGAGAGCCTCACCCAAATGCGACGCCAGATCGTGAACCCTGGGTTCGGACCCGCACCTGCACCAGGTGACATCGCACACGGAGCTCCTCCACCACCACCCGTGGGACCGTCGAATCCCGCAATTGCACCAGTGCCAAACATCAGCATAGGAGGAAACCCACCGCCAAAAGGGTCTCTCATGATCCAGAAGGGACGCCCTACCAATAGGGTGAAAAATAAGATCACTCAACTGGTCAGCCTCGCTGTAACCACTCCGCCAGCCATCCCTTAGTACCTCAGCGTCTCGGAGTCCTGCATCACGTTCGATCGTTCGGACCATCCCTGCCAGATCCCTCGCCCAGGTCATGCTGCCCTGGTGCTTGAGGCGTAGATCGAAGGATTCGAGATGAGCCGTGTCTTCATGGACGGCGGTAGAGGCATCAATCTGATGTTCGCCAGCACCCTCGCCATGATGCGGATCCCGCTGTGCAGCCTGGAACAATCCGATACAACGTTCCAGGGCATAGTCCCAGGGAAGGGCATACATCCCCTGGGAAAGATATGGCTTGACGTCATCTTAAGCAAGCCCGAAAACTTTCGGTGTGAGTGGATCGAGTTCGAAGTGGTGGATTGGCCATCGCAATACCACGCCATCCTCGGGCGTGTGGCAGTCGCAAGGTCAAGATGCCATGGCCTAGGGGCGTCATCACGGTCCAGGGAAGCTTCACCCGATCCGACCACTGCGACAGAGACTTCAACAGAATCTCCCAGTTATTCGGTATGCAGGAGGAGTTCACGAGGCTTCGAGAGGTGACACACAACGGGGCACCCCCAGTCTCCAGGAAAAACGCACCGACATGTCGTTCGACTCCACAGTCAACATGAAAAAGGTGCAGGTCCACCCAACAGACGCCTCCAAGACGGCGCTGATCGCCAACGACCTCAGCCCCGCATAGGAAAGTGCGCTCGTTGAATTCCTCCGTGAGAGCTGGGAAATCTTCGCCTGGTGTCCTGGAATTCGCTGAGCACGCACTCAATGTGTTTCCGGACGCCAAGCCCATCAAACAATCCATCGGACGATTGTCCGAGCCACGAGCTGAAGCCGTCAAAATTGAAGTCAATAGACTGCTCGATGCGACTTTATCTGGGAGATAAAGGAGAGCGAGTGGCTAGCCAACACTGTGTTGGTCCCTAAAAAAGACGCGGACATCCTTCGGATGTGCGTGGACTTCACGTCGCTCAACAAGCACTGCCTAAAGGACCACTTCCCTCTCCCTCGGATCGATCAGATCATCGATTTGACTGCAGGATGGGAGAAACTCTCCTTCCTCGATGCGTACTCATGCTACAATCAGATTCGGCTGAAGGTCGAAGATCAGGAGAAAACGCCGTTCATCATGCTGTTCGGAGTGTTCTGCTACAACACCATGCCCTTCGGGCTGAAGAACGCAGGTGCCACGTACCAGCGGTGCATGTATGCGTGCCTGAAAAGCCAAATCAGACGTAACATACAGGTCTATGTCGACGACATAGTCATCAAGACAAGGGAGGCCAAGACATTGATCGACGATCTCCGCGAGACGTTCGACAACCTCGATCACTATAAGATCAAGTTGAATCCAGAAAAGTGCACCTTCGGCGTCCCATTTGGCCAATTACTCGGCTACTTCATCTCCCAGCGAGGGATCGAGGCGAACCCGAAGAAAATCTGGGCCATACTGACCATGGAAAAGCCGAAGAACATCAAGGGTGTCTAGTAGCTAGCTGGGCACATCACGACGCTGAGCATATTCATCAGTCACATGGGCGAGAAGGCCCTGCCTTTCTACCAGCTGCTACGCAAAGCAGACAAATTCGAGTGGACACCCGAAGCAGACGATGCATTCGAAGATCTGAAGGGACTGCTCTCCACCTCGCCCGTCCTGGTCATGCCAAAAGAACGCGAGCCTCTGCTGCTATACATAGCAGCCACGCATCATGTGGTAAGCACCGTACTCGTGATCGAACGACCCGAAGAAGGAAAGAACCACGGGGTCCAACGCCCAATTTACTACCTCAGCGAGGTACTAACGCCAACAAAACATAGGTACCCTCACTACCAGAAGCTGGCCTACGGCTTGTTCATGACGGCTCGACGACCGAGCCACTACTTCCAGGAGCATCAGATAATGGTCGTCAACGAGGCACCACTCTCCAACATCCTGAACAACACCGAAGCCACGGGACGCGTGGCCCTGTGGGGCATCGAGCTATCCCCTCTAGACATAGTATACGAGCGGTGCAAGGCGATCAAATCTCAGGTCCTTCCTGACTTCCTACTTCACTGTATGGAGCTCCAGCTGCCGGACACACCGGACATGACACAATCATGGACGATGCACTTCGATGGCTCCAAGCGCGAGGCCGGAGCAGGAGAGGGCGTAATACTGACGTCCCCGCAAGGCGATAAGATGAAATACCTCCTTCAGATGAAATTTCGAGCCTCCAACAACGAGGCCAAATAAGAGGCCCTCATCCACAGCATGAGGATGGCCAAGATCTGTGGCGCAACGCGCCTCGTCATCTACGGTGACTCGAACCTCGTCGTCCAGCAGACAATGAACGAGTGCGACGCACACACCACCAACATGATTGCGTACCGCACACTCTACAACTCACTCGAGGGAGACTTTGATGGCTGCGAGCTTCGCCACATTGAAAGGAAAAGCAACGAGGAGTTCGATAGACTCGGCAACATCAGCTCCACCTGCGCACGGGTGCCACCAGGTGTGTTCCTCAAACAAATCTGAGTACCTTCTATCAAAAGTAAATTCCCCAAGGGATCACCCGAAGAAGCAAAGCACTCGGGGACTGCACTGCCCAAAGGACAATAAGGACCCGAAAAGCTCGACACATGGTCGAGTTGGTCAGCCTGATGCAGGTCATGGCAATCGAAGAAACATGGATGCAGTTGTACCTTCGATACCTGATAAACAGGGAACTGCTTGATGACCCGACAGATGCCCGGCGTATATCTCGCCGGTCCAAGGCCTTCACCATAATCAATGGCGAGCTATACAAGCGCAGCCTTTCAGGTGTACTCCAACGGTGCGTCACCATCGGTGATGGTAAAACCATCCTCTAAGACATCCACGAGGGAATCTGCGGCCATCATGCGGGCAGCCGCGCCCTCGTCACCAAAGATTTATGAGTTGGATTCTACTAGCCAACAGCCATGAACGATGCCAAGGACATCGTCCAGAGGTGCAACGGCTGCCAGAGGTTTGCGGACAAACCACACACACTAGGATCGAAGCTCAGGCCCATAGACTTGGCTTGGCCCTTCGCCCAATGGGGCCTCGACATGATCGTCAAACTGCCCAAATCTTCGAAAGGAGGCCACGTATACCTCCTAGTCGTGGT
This sequence comes from Avena longiglumis, assembly GCA_030063025.1. Taxonomy (NCBI): domain Eukaryota; kingdom Viridiplantae; phylum Streptophyta; class Magnoliopsida; order Poales; family Poaceae; genus Avena; species Avena longiglumis. Next base: position 468,255,212 of record CP125973.1, read on the forward strand.
CGACAAGTTCACCAAGTGGATCGAGGCCATGCCTGTCATCAACCAGAAGGGCAAAACAAACGTCAAATTCTTCAAGTCCATAGTCTACAGGTTCAGCGTGCCGCACAGCATCATCACGGACAACGGGTCAAACTTCTTCTCCAAAGAATTCCAGGACTTCTGAGAAGGCCTTGGCATCAACATATCATACACCTCCGTGGCGCACCCACAGACCAACGGGCAGGCTTAAAAGGCTAACGGTCTCGTAGGCGATGGCATCAAGAAACGCCTACTCAGCCCACTCGAATGACTCGCGGGAGCTTGGGCAGAAGAGCAACCCTCCGTCCTCTGGAGCTTGCGTACAATGCCAAACAGCTCGACTGGCTTCACGCCATTATTCATGGTGCACGGAGCCGAGGCCGTGCTACCTGCAGAAGTACGCCACAAGGCTCCACGGGTCGTCGCCTACAGCGAAGCCGAATCAACGGCTGCACTCAATGATGCCATCGACACACTCGACGAGGCACGCGACATCGCCGCGACTCGCTCAGTGGTCTACCAGCAGAGCCTCCACAACTACCACATCCGCCGGCTGCGCCCAAGGTCCTTCGTCGAAGGAGACCTCGTCATGCGACTCAAGCAAGAGTGGCCGAAGAAGCTCGAGTCGCCCTAGGAGGGACCTTACATCCCAAGCGACTCCTACCTCCTCAAGGACGTCAAGTCAGGACTCACATACTCCAACCCATGGAACGTTGCACAACTGCGACGCTTCTACCCCTAGCTATCTCTTTACTTTCAATAAGGCTACTCAGCCGAAAAATGTACCTCCTCGTTACGATATGAATAAAAGCTAAGTCCCCAGTCTCTTTTACTTTGCATATACTTTCTGTTACAACATACTCGGGGGCTCCGCCTCACCTCACAACTTTGTCGACTGAGAATAACGCATGCAAACCTGAGTACCTGACCGCGTCGGGCTAACGAAAAGGACATGCATACAATGAAGCACCACGTGCTAACACAAATAATCTTTACAACAAAGGGCACAACAAGCCCACTCGAAATATATACAAGTTTTACATCTATATTTTTACAGGGACTACCTATTCTGAAGGATCACGCGCGCTCGATGCTTAAAGAGATCCACGATCTCTTCGGCATACTGCCTAACAGCCGCATAGTGCGGGCGCATGTCCTAGAGGCTACCGTCCGGTCGAAGAGGCGGCCCAGTCGCCACCGTCGCAAGGTCAACATCAGGGCGATGCATCCGAACAAGCGAAATGGCAGCTTTCACGCCTGCAACCAATTGGTGCCGCACCAACTCCCTCACATGGCTCACGTCTCGAATATTCGCTAGCAAGCCCCAAAGAGTTGAGGGTGCCTCATCTAGAGGGAACACGACGTACATAATCGACGACATGGAAGTATTCGCCTGCTTCAGCACCCACGAGACTTGATGCACACGATCCTGCACAGTCGCAAGAATGTTGGCTCGGTCATGATCCATCCAGAAAAAGCCACCAGCCTCCAAGTCCTGTTGGGTCAGACAGTTGATCCGAACCGCAAAACTTTACTTCTCCTCCCTGGGAACAAGGTTGACACCTGCAGAACATCCAGGATAAGGTGACATGCAAATAAGGCGCACCCGAAAAACGAGCAGCAGCTCAAGAATACTTACATCACTACTAGGAAAACGCTCGTTAGTGGCGCACGTGGAAAAGCCATCCATGGCGCACTGCCCGTGCACCACTAGGCTTGCGCTGCAGCTATCTCCTAGCCGTGGCGCACTGCCTGGTGCGCCACGGTTGTGCCGAGATAGGCGTGGCGCACATGCCAGTTGAAAGGACTATATCTTCCCATGATGTTTTTGGTGTTAAAATGACAATCCCAACCATGTTTTTAACTGTGCTCTTGAGTTTCAGGGGAAACGTCGTTGATGTCTCCTTCTATTATGATGGATGCTCTCTTGTGATCTTTTGAAGACGGTGGCCTTTTAGTCTTCTAGTTTCTTTCCGGTTGTTGTTTTTAGATCACCGTACTATTAAGAGGGGGTCCATTTTGGAAGGCTGTGGGAAATCACTTGTTCTTGCACAAACCTATATGCATCGCCACAGCCATCCCATTATCCCGTGAGAGAGAGCGTGTTCCTGTTCTGTTGGGGCCTTTTGTGTCTCACCGGAACTTCCGGTCATAGGCCGGAAGTTCCGCTCAAACTTTTCTGCGGGCTGTTCTACAGTTTGTTCCGACGCTAGTTCCGCCCCAAGTTCCGGTGGCGGCTCAGTAACCTTCTGTTTTGAAGTGTGCTATTTGCCGGAACTTGGTCGGAACTTGGCCGGAACTTGCATCGGAACTTGTCCTGCCAAAATTTCTTGAGCGGAACTTCCGCCTGAAAGCCGGAACTTCCGCCTGAAAGCCGGAACTTCCGGTCAAACTCGCTTCGCGACCCAAAAGCCCCGCCCCTTGTTCCGCCCCAAGTTTCGGTGGAGGCTCAGTAACCTTCTGTTTTGAAGCGTGCTATTTGTCGGAACTTGGTCGGAACTTGCTCGGAAGTTCATCGGAACTTCCGGTCCGTTTTGACCGGAACTTCCGGTTGCGCTTCTGGAGCGGGCGTCAACGGTCTGATGACCGTTGGAGCCAGGCTGGGCGGAACTTCCGGCCCCTCACCGGAACTTCCGGTGAGGTCGCGGGGAGGCTGTAACGGTTCAGCGTGGGGGGGGGGCTATTTAAGGCACCCCCTTCTTCCTCCCACTCACTCTCTAATTTCTCTCTCTCCTCCATTAATGCTTGAGCTTCACCTCACTAGATCTCTCTCTCTAGCCACTCAAATGACTTGATCTTTTGAGAGGTGAGGGAGGTGACCTAGATCTACACTTCCACCAAAGAAGAATTGATTTCCCCCACCCATCCTTTGTGGATCTTGTTGCTCTTGGGTTTCTTGGAACCCTAGACGGTGTAGGGCATCCTCGGAGCTGAGGCGTGTGTTGTAAAGCTTCGAGGTGTCATTGAGGGCCTCCAATTGAGTTGTGGAGCCTCCCCCTCAACCTTGGTGTAAAGGTTTCGGTTGGCGCCTTCAAGGTCACCGGTTAGTGGATTGTGAGGCCTCCTTTGTGGGGGAGCTCACCGGAGAAGAAGGTGAGGCCTTTGTGGCGCTCGGGTAACCTTGTGTGGCCCCGACACCACTCCAACGTAGACGTAGCTCCTTGGGAGTGAACTACGGGAATTACATCTCCGTGTCCCCTCGCCGGTTACTTCGTTCCCTTCCTTTACTCCTTGCTATTTACTGTTTTTGTTGTTGGTGTTTGTTTTCTTGCATTTAGGTTGTTCACTTAGTTGCATATCTAGATAACTTCGTTTCTTGTTGAGCCTAAAAGTGAGAAACAAATTAAAATTGGGTAGACGCCTATTCACCCCCCCTCTAGTCGTATCAAGTCGGTACATTCAATAGGTATCAGAGCCCAGGCTCTTACTTCGGGCTTTACCGCCTAAGAGACTATGGCCGACGAAGGGGGTAGTGAAACTGAAAAATCCAAGAACTTGGCCACTATGGATGACCTCAAGCAATTGGAGTCATCCATGATGTCCAAGTTCGAGGAAATGATGACTCTCTTGCAGTCTCTCAAGCCAAACCCCATGGTTGCTATTGACACACCCCAACCCAACGAGGTTCCTCCCACTGCATTGTCCGCCCCGGGTAACTCCATGCTGCCACCACTCACTTGGGACTTGGTTTTGTTGCTCAAACCTCTACCAAGGTTCCAAGTGAGAACATCGAGGAGCCCGAGAACCCAACTTCCAAAGGGGAGAATGGAGGAAAGGACTACTCGGCGGTACCCCCACCGCCGAAGTACACTCCGGATCCACCCATCCCCATGCCACACATTATACCTCAAGGATCACCACCCATGCTAGATACGTCTAATTTCGTCAATTGGCAATATCTAATGCGCTCACATATTTCCAGCTCATCCATTGAGTTAATGAGGATTGTGGAGGATGGATTCTCTCCTTTTGACCCAAAGAAGTTGACACAAGGTGAAGTGGTGGACAAGCAACTCAATGCTACAGCTTTGGGAATGATTCAAAAGGCCTTGACTCCAAAGGATTTTGCTCACATTCGCCAATTTGACACTGCCAAGGGAGCTTGGGATCAACTCACCGAGCTCTTTGTTGGGAATGCTAGCATCCAAAGCTCCAAGTTTGATGAGATCAACAACGAGTGCGATGTTTTCGCAATGCAAGATGACGAGACCCCTGAAGACATGTATAGGCGCCTTAAGGTCCTTTGTTCCACTATGAGGGACCTTGGGGCTCACTATGTTGATGACAAGTTTATGAAGAGGAAGTTCATTCAAGCTCTTCTCCCATTTGAAGAACAAAAGCTCAACTCTATCAAGGGAAGAACCAACTTTCACTTAATGACCTCCCAAGAAGTCTTGAGTGAAGTAATTGCCATGACTATTGCTAAGAAGAATGTGGAGTCCGCTCGAGCTAGAGCCATTGGATCAACAAAAGTGAACCTTGCTTTGAAGGCCAAGGCTATTGAAGTTGATGATGATGATACATCAAGTGAGTGGTCTCAAGAAGATCTCAAATGTGCCTTCAACAAAAATCTTGCTCTCGCTTCAAGGGCCTTTTGGAACAAGTCCGGATTCAAGTCAAGATCAAGGGACAACTCAAGATTCAACTCACCCAACAAGTCTCCCAAAGCAAGGTCATGCTACAATTGCAACGACAAGAGTCACTTCGTGGCCAAGTGTCCCTTTGAGAACCGTGAAGACAATGGTGGTCGTCTCATTCGCAAGGTCAAGTCAAGACCTCCTCATCCCTTAAACAAGAACTACGCCGTCAAGAACGCCACTAACAAGGAACGAGCAATTGTGGTCCATGAAGAATATCTTTCGGGCACGGATGAAGATGATGATGATGAAGTTCATGGTGGAGAGATTGTGGGGGTTGCTGCTATTGCCACTACCTCAACTCCACGTCTATCCCTCTTCGACTCGCCAAATGAAAATGTCATCTCCTCCAACCAAAAGTGCTTCATGGCCAAGGCCACCGAGGTATCACCGAAACCCACTCCTCAACCTATCTCTAGTGAGCCTTCCTCTCTTGATCTTGTTGGTCTAGAGGTGAAGAAAGAGATGATTGACATGTGTGAATTTGTTGCTACCTTAGATGAAGAAACTAAAAACTGCTTTGAGTCCTTACTTGCACAACTTGAAAATGCTAGAGATGCCTTAGATGAAAAGGAAGAACTTCTTGACTTTCTAAGTAAAAATGAAAGAGATGCCGTCGATGAAATTGCCTCTCTCACTCAAAGTCTTGAGGATGAACAAAAAATGAGAATTAATCTCGAAGAAAATGTGTCTAAGCTTGTAGATGATCATAACAATACTTTGACCTCTACAATTAAAGAACGTGACCATGCTCTTGCTTTGATTAAGGTTCTCAAGAAAGAAAATGTTGAGTTTGTGGGTGGTCATGATAGGACTCAAAAGGATATTGAGAAACTCAAAGAGGAACACAAAGCCTTGGAGAGTAAATTCTCAAATCTTTTTGAGGCTCATGAACAGCTTCAAACTTAATTAACTTGTGATCTTTCTAAGTCTTCCGCTGTGCAAATTATAGACTTGTCTAGCTCTCCTAACCCTTGTTGCAAGCATGAGCATCTCATAGAGGAGGTCAAGGTTTTGAAGGATCAAATTGCCAAGACTAAGAAGAAGAATAAGAAGAAGAAGAAGAAGAAGAAGAAAAATAACAAGGGCATGGCCCAAGGAGTACCAAATGGCCTAACCCTCTTGCAAAGTGACAACTTTGCCGGAAAGAACAATCCCTCTTATATTCTTTGCAAATCTTATGGTGGTCATGTATATGCTAGATATGTGGGGACATCTTACACGCATGATTATCATTGGGCCATTTGGGTGCCAAAGGTTCTTGTCGCTAACAAAAGGGGACCCATTGCAAAATGGGTACCTAAAACCAAGGCTTGATTTTCTTGTAGGACTATGCTTACGGCGGATCAAAATGGGTTCTTGATAGTGGTGCCACGAGTCATATGAACGGAAGCAAGTCTATCATGACCGAATTGAGACCCAATATTGCCAACACCATGGTCTCCTACAGTGACAAAACAAGCTCTCAGGTTTTGGGTTTTGGCAAAGTGGTGGTAACCCCGGATGTATCCTTGGTTGACGTCATGCTTGTCAAAACTCTTGGTTACAACTTACTCTCTGTTCGTGCTCTTGCTCTTATGGGTCTTTCTTCTTTCTTTAATTCTCATTCCGTGGTCCTCATGTGGAGCAAGTCTCTCAAGGTGGCTTTTGTAGGATATGTGGAACATGACTTGTATGTGGTGGACTTTTCAGGGACCACTACTCCTCATGCTCTATGTCTCTATGCTAAATCCGACAAGGGCTGGTTGTGGCATCGCCGCCCAGACCATGTTAACATGAGGACTTTGCAAAGACTTCACTCCGAGGGCCACATCCTTGGAATTAACGATGTTTCTTTTGCCAAAGATCATGTTTGCAGGGCTTGTATTGAAGGGAAGATGCATGAAACTCCTCACAAAGCGCTCAATCAAATCACTACCGAGAGATGTTTGGAGCTTTTGCATATGGATATCTTTGGTCCTCCCTCTCATGATAACCTTGGAGGCAAGAAGTATTGCTTGGTTATTGTGGATGATTTCTCAAGATACACTTGGGTGTTCTTTTTCAAGTACAAGAGTGAGACTCAACAAACCGTCATTGATTTTGCTAATGAGGTTCAACGGAAGCACAATGCAACTATTCTCTCAATTCGAAGTGACAATGGCACCGAGTTCAAAAACTATACCTTGGATGAGTTTCTCAGTGATGAAGGAATCAAGCATCAATACTCCACTCCCTACACCCCTCAACAAAACGGAGTTGCCGAAAGGAAGAATCGCACTTTGATGGATGCGGCTCGGTCTATGCTAGCTGAGTTCAAGTCTCCATACAAATTTTGGGCCGATGCCATCTCCACCGCTTGCCATGCAACCAACCGGCTTTATCTCCGCAAGAATAAGAACAAGACCCCCTATGAACTTCTCACCGGGAAAAAGCCTAATGTTAGCTACTTTCGGGTGTTTGGTTGCAAGTGCTACATCCTCAAGAAAGGAGTTCGGTTGTCAAAGTTTGAATCCAAGGCTCAAGAAGGAATTTTCGTTGGTTACTCAAATCAGTCACATGCTTATAGAGTCTACAACAAAGCCAATGGAAGAGTTGAAGAGACAAGCAACGTGAAGTTTGATGAAAATCATGAGTCTCTTGTTAGGCAAGATGGTGTTTGTGATCCAAGTGATGAAATTCCTCCCAAGGCCATAGTAAGAATGGGTGTGGGTTTCCACCTCCCCATTGAGGATCCCCTTATGGACGAAGGAGAAGGACCAAGCTCTACTCAAGTGGAGCCCTCACTCTCACAAGATCATCTTGCACCTCAAGGACCTACTTTCTTGGCACAAGCTCCCTCAAGCTCTCCCGAAGGTTCCCATACTCATGACTCTCCAAGCTCTAAAGAACAAGCTCTTCATCAACAACATCAACCTCCCCACGATGGGGCTCCTCCTCAAGGAACCTCCCACGGACAAGCTCTTCATCAACCTCATCAACCTCCCCAAGATGGGTCTCCTCCTCAAGGTCACGTTTCTCCCCAAGGTCAAGCTCGTCGAGATCAAGAGAAAGTCAATAATCCTCAAGGATCCTCTCCAAGTGATGACTCCCCCGAAGTGGAAATTGATGAAGATGACCCTCGTGTTCGTGCTTATAGTCAAGGGGCGGCTCAATTGGTGGAAATGACCAAGTGGTAGCTCAAGAATCTCGAATTGAAGCACAAGCCTGTCGTCAAGCCTATCGTCTCGCCAAGCTTGTTCGAGATGGCCATATCCTTGATAATGTCTATGGAGATTTCAATAAAGGTTCCACTACTAGGAGGCAACTAGCTTCCTTTTGCTCTCACCATGCGTTTATCTCTCTTGTGGAACCACAGAAAGTCTTCGAAGCTCTTGAATATGATGATTGGCTTGATGCTATGAACGAGGAACTTCACAACTTCAAGAGGAACAATGTTTGGACATTGGTTGAGTGGCCTAAAGACTGTCAAAACGTCATTGGAACCAAGTGGGTCTTCAAGAACAAGTGCGATGCGAATGGAATTGTCGTGCGCAACAAGGCAAGGTTAGTTGCCCAAGGATACTCACAAGTTGAGGGCATCGACTACGGTGAGACTTACGCCCCCGTTGCTCGCCTTGAATCCATTCGTATGCTTCTTGCCTTCGCTACCCATCATAACTTTAAGTTGCATCAAATGGATGTTAAGAGTGATTTTCTTAATGGTCCTTTGAAAAAGTTGGTTTACGTCAAGCAACCTCCGGGTTTTGAGGATCCATTTTTTCCGAACCATGTATACAAGCTCAATAAGGCACTCTATGGCCTCAAGCAAGCCCCACGTGCGTGGTATGATTGCCTTAGGGAGCTCTTGTTAGACCGTGGCTTCGAAGTGGGCCTCATTGATCCCACTCTTTTTACTAAGAAAGTTGGAGGCCACTTGTTCGTATGCCAAATCTATGTTGATAACATTATCTTTGGGTCTATTAACAAAACTTTTAATGAGGATTTTGCCAAGCTCATGACCGACCGCTTCGAGATGTCCATGATGGGGGAGTTGAAGTTTTTCCTTGGGTTTGAAGTCAAACAATTGAGGAAAGGGACTTTCATCAACCAAGCCAAGTTCATCCAAGACATGCTCAAGAAGTTCAAGTTTGATCAAGTCAAAGGTGCCAAGACTCCCATGCCAACTAAGGTTAATCTTGATCTCGATCCCAAGGGTAAGGAGGTGGATAAAAAACTCTATCGATCGATGATTGGTTCTTTGCTCTATCTTTGTGCATCCGGACCGGATATTATGTTGAGTGTGGGTATGTGTGCAAGATTTCAAGTCGCACCAAAGGAAAGTCACATGGTGGCTGTCAAGAGGATCTTTCGATATTTAGTTCATACCCCAAACTTTGGGTTGTGGTACCCCAAGGGAGCCAGCTTTGATCTCATTGGTTACACGGACTCGGACTGGGCTGGTGACAAAGTGGGAAGAAAGTCAACCTCCGGAGCTTGTCAGTTTCTCGGAAGATCTTTGGTCTGTTGGTCCTCGAAGAAGCAAAATTGTGTCTATGTCTCATGAAAGTGAGTACATCTCTGCCGCAAGCTGCTGTGCTCAATTGCTATGGATGAAGCAAACCTTGAAGGATCTTGGACTATCTTTTGACAAGGTGCCTCTTCTTTGCGACAATGAGAGTGCCATTGCTATTGCTCACAATCCCGTGCAACACAACCAGACCAAGCACATTGAGATTCGTCATCATTTCATTCGGGACTATGTTTCTAGAGGAGACATTTCTTTGGAGTATGTTCCCACCAAGGCAAATCTTGCGGATCTTTTCACAAAGCATCTTGATGAAGCAAGGTTCCGAGAGTTAAGGCATGATCTAAATATCATTGATTCGAGCAATGTTGCTTGAGCCCTTGCACACCTACCCGTGTCTCAATGTGTATCTTGTTTGGATGTAGGCATGGATTTAGGGGGAGTGTAGTTCCTCTTATGAACAAACACTATCCCTATTATGCGCACATTAAAGTTTTCATACTCTATAGTCTCTAAAGGAGACCATTTGAGCTTCATGATGAGTGTTGGTAATGAACCCAAGATATATCTTCGCGGTTTCAAGCCATTTACTCTTATATAAGGTGGCTTGACCCACTGCTTTTTATTTGGTTCTTTGACCTTTTTTTGTTTTCTTGGTTTTTGTTGGTTTTGGTTCTTCACAGTTTGAGCTATCTATCCTAAGCCTTTCCTTACCTCAAGCCCTCTCTATTCCTGCACAAGTTCTTCCTTGTTGTCCTATCTGAGATGGTCTTCAGCATTAGCGGAACTTCCGTCGATCGACCCGGAAGTTCAGTCCACCGAACTTCCGGTGATGCTCCTGTCCTATATAAGGTGGGCCTGGAGGAAAGCAGGATCTTCTTCCTTTTTCCCCAAGACCCATCTTCTATTTGAGCGCCTTGCCAGACCTCTCCACGAAGGAGCTCCGGCCTCGTCTCCAACCTCTCATCCACAGATGCACTCATGGGATCCTTCCCCACCTCGATCTCCCGCCATGGACTCCGGTATTTGCCCTCAACTCCCTCCATTAATGGAGATCTTGCTCTCACCATGGCTTGAGTTAGGGCACACCTTGTCTAGGCTAGTTCTTTGGCTAGAACTTGTTGGAAGATCTTGGTAGGTCTTGGGTATCATGCTTGAGTAGATTGGTCCAATACATCCTAGAAAAATCTGTGAACTTGTGGTTTTTTAGATCTACATCTAGTGAACTACTGTTTGGAACCGTCAGTTCGTGGTCTCACCGGAACTTCCGGTGAGCCACGACCGGAACTTCCGGTGGACCATTTTCACCGGAAGTTCCGGCGATTCAGCGGAAGTTCCAGCCACAATGCAACTTTTTCTTTTTGTATTTTTCCAATCTATTTCTTTTGTTTCCTCTTCCGAACTTGTGCACTTATCCCACCTTCCCTCCCTATTCTTGTGCTTTCTTCTCAGGGGAAGGAGATACTCGCCAAGGCAAGCGTGCCCGCCGACCATCCGCTGACATTCCTCCTGAGATTGATGAGGAAGATGCTGAGGTTGTGCATCCGACTGCTCAGACTTCTCGCCAGAAGGCTGCTGCTGCTACAGGGAAGAGGCCTGCTCTTGCTCAGAAGGCCACTGCTGTTTGGCCAGACATGACAAAAGCCCAGATTTCCAAGTGGTCTCAGAAGGCTTACTCTGCATTCAGGGCTACGGATCCCTACCTCGTGCCTCGTGATCGTCTTTGCTTGGACCCTCATTTTCACACCTGCCGTCAGGAACAGATTTATGAAGAAATTTATGCATCAAAGAAGAAGTTCGTGGTTGCTCCTCAGAAGTACATCAATGTGCCTCACATGGAAGAGAAGCAAGTCTACTTTGGAGAGGCTCTTGATATCTGCCAGAAGTTTGGGCTGATTCCCCTCATGGAGCACCGTCAGAACTTTGATGTGACTGCTATTGCTTAGTTCTACTCCACTCTATTTCTTCACATGCAGTCCTCTACTGAAGGTGTGATGAAGTGGATGACCAGGGACATGTTTCTTACCGCTAATTGGGCTGAGTTTGCTGAGCTTCTTGGCTATCCCATTCAGCCTAGCCGCGGGGCAAATGGTTGGCGTGTTCATGGTCTTGTAGCTGCTGATCCTGAGGTCCTGGAGCCTCTCTACATTGAAGGATGGGGAACTGTTGGGTATGTGAATCATCTGCTGCCAGTTTTTGACATCATGGGCAGGGTGTACTTGAACACCATCTCTCCCAAGGCTGGCAACTTTGATCAGTTTCATGGATATCAGGTTGACCTCATGCATCAGACTTATCTTCGCCGAGACACTGACAGGTCAATGGATGTTATGCACTTCATCTACTCAGAGATGTGGGCGGCTCTCATTGAAAAGCGCTCCTGCATCTATGCTCCCTACATTCAGACTCTCATCAATCACAAGTGGCTCGAGAAGACTGGCAACCCCTTCCCTCAAGACAACATCACCATTCATGAAGAGAAAAAGTTCCGTGTGAGTAAGCACCAGAAGCCTCGTACTCAGGAAGAAAAAGAAGCTGCTCTCAAGAAGGCTCAAGATGTTGCTAGTGGTCCCTCCTCTGCTCCTGGTGGCTCTAGTGCTGGTGGTCCTTCTCTCCAGAGGCAGCCATCTTGGGCAAATAAGCTGCTTGGGAAAGTGAAGAAAACTTTCTGCTTTCTGCAGGACCGCGAGTATCAGAATTATGTTGATCAGCGTCACAATATTCAGCGCCAGAAGGCCATGATGGCAGCCCTCAACATTCCTTGCTCACCGGTCTCTAGCTCTGTCACTGCTCCCAAGGAGGATTGGATTCTCAACAACTGCAACTGGTCCGAAGATGAGTCTGAGGAGGAGGTCACTGGTCCTCCTTGAAGGGAATATGCCCTGAGAGGCAATAATAAAGTGTTTATTATGTGTATTCCAAGTATATGATAGATGTTTATTTGCATGCTATAATTGTATTAATACGGAAACGTTAATACATGTGTGTTTAATAAACAAACAGAAAGTTCCTAGTTATGCCTCTCTCATAAACTAGCTCGTTGATTAACAAGATGATCAAGGTTTCCTGATCATGGACATTGGATGTTGTTAATAACGGGATCACAACATTAGTGTAATGGTGTGATGAACATTCATCCGAAGTATAGCATTACGATCAAAGTCATTGAGTTTATATTGCTATAACAACTTACGAAGTGATCCTAATCCTTAGACCATGAGATCATGTCAATCACTAACACCGGAAGAGTTTCTTGATAACATCAAAGCGTCACACCATAGAGGGTGATTATAAAGATGGATTCAGAACTAATAAAGTGTTATGTTGAGGCTCATGGATCGAGAGTGGAATTTTTTCATCCCGATGACGGATAGATATACTCTGGGCCCTCTCGGTGATATCACATTGATTAGCTTGCAAGCAAGTGATTTGATCACTAGAATGTTATAGCAGGGCGAGAAAAGAGTGCATGTCGATGCGAGATCAAACTAGGTATGGAGATACCGATGATCGAATCTCGGACATGTAATGTATCGTGAAACAAAGGGATTAAGATACTGCGTAAAAGGTTCTGACGATCACAGGAAAGTCATCGTTGAATGTGTGGGAGTCAATATGGGTCTCGGATCCGCTTGATTATTGATCCGAGAGGGGTCTCGATCATGTCCGCATTATTCACGAACCGTAGGGTGACACACTTAAGAGACACCGACATCCAACTGGAGCAAAAGTTTCATGCCGAAAGAATGAACAATCGCAGGAATTTATTTCACTAGATACCGAAACAGGTTTTCGGGTGAAATTGCATAAAGTGGTTATGCATGTGAAATGGAATTATAGCAAGGGGTTATTTGTGAATGTTTGTCATTAAAGTAATTGACAAAATTCTGAATAAAATAAAAGAGTTTTATTTAATGAGAGTTTGCATTAAATTTGGTGGAAATTTAATGGGAATTTGAGTGGACTTTTGAGTGGAGGGAATTTAAAGGAGATTTGTGAGTGGAGTGTCCACCCACATGAAGAGGGGAGGGCAAGGGGGCAGCCCCATGCGCCGGCCACCCCCTTGGGGTTCCCCCCTCCTCCTATAAAAGGATCCCCCATCCTCAGTTGTCTCACACACCTCCTCGTGAAGGATCTCTCTCCCCTTCTAGAATTTATCCCCCATGGTCTCGGACTAGCGAGATACATGTTCCCGGTGGCTATTCGACAAGAAAGAGTTGTGCTTCCGCTGCATCGCTGGAGCTAGGAGGCGGAGGTTGCTCGGTGCCTCGAACGTGTGTGCGAGCACGAATGCGCTGCTGATTTGCGGCGCTAGGACTTCCTCTCGATCTTGAGATCGGCAAGAGATCGTCTACATCAACCACGAGTTAAACTCGTTAAGCTTTGTCGGTCTTCAAGGGTATGTTCTCTACGGATATACATCCGCCCGTTGTTTGTATCTAGTAGATAGATCTTGGTACGTAGTTCCCATCGTAGGAAATTTTTTTGTTTTCTATGCTGCAAACCCTACACGCCTGAGTCTTCTCCTCCTCCCCCTTCTCGTGGCTGGGACGAGTAGATTGATCTCTTCTTCCTTTTTGGTGTCTCGATGCCAAAGGGGGAGAAAGATGTCTATTAGGTTGTCTACGGGATTTGCATGGGATGAGTCGCGAGCCTGTTCTTGCCTTTGATCTTTTCTTACTCGCGAACTCTCTAGTTTATTTGTGTGCTTGTGGTTTTATGTCCGTGAACTTCTGTGTGCCTGTGGACCATGTGGTATGTTATGTTTGAGACTATGTGGTATCTACTATGTGGTATCTTATACTTTGCCATGAGTGTGGTATCTTGTTGTCATCTCTTGAGCTGTTGCTATGGTGGTGGAGCCTCATTGCTCTTATTGTTATTATTACTCCGTTTGTCTCCACCACATTTAGTTGGTTCTGGTATGATCTCTATCCCTTTTTGTACCTTGCACTTGTGCTATCTTTGCAATTGTTGGGGGGAGCCTCCGTGTATGTGTGCTAGTCCTGTCCTTAGAGGTCTTCTCTCTACCTTGCACACACATGAGGGAGCTTGCCCGTCCATTGCAAAGATTGCTTTGTATCTATGCAAATCATGGGATTGTCATCTAACACCAAAAGGGGAGATTGAAAGGACTATATCTTCCCATGATGTTTTGGTGTTAAAATGACAATCCCAACCGTGTTTTTAAGCGTGCTCTTGAGTTTCGGGAAACGTCGTTGATGTCTCCTTCTATTGTGATGGATGCTCTCTTGTGATCTTTTGAAGACGGTGGCCTTTTAGTCTTATCCTAGTTTCTTTCCGGTTGTTGTTTTTAGGTCACCGTACTATTAAGGGGGGGGCCATTTTGGAAGGCTGTGGGAAATCACTTGTTCTTGCACAAACCTATATGCATCGCCACACCATCCCATTATCCCGAGAGAGGCGTGTTCTGTCATTGGGGCCTTTTGTGTCTCACGGAACTTCCGGTCATCTGTGGAAGTTCCGCTCAACTTCTGCGGGTTGTTCTACAGTTTGTTCCGGCTACTTCGCCCCAAGTTCGGTGGCGGCTCGAGAACTTCTTTTGAAGTGTGCTATTTGTCGGAACTTGGCGAACTTGCATCGAACTTGTCACCTTAAAGTTCTTGGCGGAACTTCCGCTGGCCGGAACTTCGGTCGACTTCGCATGACCAAAAGTTCCGCCCCTTGTTCCGCCCCAAGTTCCGGTGGAGGCTCAGTAAACTTCTGTTTTGAAGCGTGCTATTTGTCGGAACTTGGTCGGAACTTGGTCGGAACTTGCTCGGAAGTTCACCGGAACTTCCGGTCCGTTTTGACCGGAACTTCCGGTTGCGCTTCTGGAGCGGGCGTCAACGGTCTGATGACAGTTGGAGCCAGGCTGGGCGGAACTTCCGGCCCCTCACCGGAAATTCCGGTGAGGTCGCGAGGTCAGCAGTTCGGCGTGGGGGCTTTAAGGCACCCCCTTCTTCCTCCCACTCACTCTCTAATTTCTCTCTCTCCTCCATTAATGCTTGAGCTTCACCTCACTAGATCTCTCTCTCTAGCCACTCAAATGACTTGATCTTTTGAGAGGTGAGGGAGGTGACCTAGATCTACACTTCCACCAAAGAAGAATTGATTTCCCCCACCCATCCTTTGTGGATCTTGTTGCTCTTGGGTTTCTTGGAACCCTAGACGGTGTAGGGCATCCTCGGAGCTGAGGCGTGTGTTGTAAAGCTTCGAGGTGTCGTTGAGGGCCTCGAATTGAGTTGTGGAGCCTCCCCCTCAACCTTGGTGTAAAGGTTTCGGTTGGCGCCTTCAAGGTCACCGGTTAGTGGATTGTGAGGCCTCCTTTGTGGGGGAGCTCACCGGAGAAGAAGGTGAGGCCTTTGTGGCGCTCGGGTGACCTTGTGTGGCCCCGACACCACTCCAACGTAGACGTAGCTCCTTGGGAGTGAACTACGGGAATTACATCTCCGTGTCCCCTCGCCGGTTACTTTGTTCCCTTCCTTTACTCCTTGCTATTTACTGTTTTTGTTGTTGGTGTTTGTTTTCTTGCATTTAGGTTGTTCACTTAGTTGCATCTCTAGATAACTTCCTTTCTTATTGAGCCTAAAAGTGAGAAACAAATTAAAATTGGGTAGACGCCTATTCACCCCCCCTCTAGTCGTATCAAGTCGGTACTTTCACCAGTGCGCCACGGATAGCTGTCCAGATGCGCTACAAAACTTATCTTCTGTGGAGCATGTGGTAGTGCGCCACTAGCCTGCGCAGGTGCGCTTTAGACACTGTGCGCCACAGAAGCTGTGCCATGTGCGCCACGGGTGTTTTTTTTCATTTCAGAGCCAGATGATATACAATTCAAATTATATACAATATTACTGGCAGATATACACAAAGATATAAGATATATAGTTATATATATATAAATACACAATTCACAAAATAAGATTGAAACAAATACATATAGATAAGTCCCATACATGAATACATAAGTTATACATTGTTTCGATCAAGTTACAAAGTAGTTGGTGACATGCGAATTCATGTGTCTCGAACAAGTTAGAGCTCGGAAGCTTGCCTAGACATCTAAACTAGCTAGACACAAACGCGGGATAAACAACCAAAGAAGATAAGCATGATCACCATGACGAAGGTGTAGGTATTCATTCGGTTCCTCATCCTAACTCCCGCTAGATAGCGCGTGTATCTAGCTTCCTCCTCCGCCATAGTGTTCTACCCTTTGTAGCTATTGCCGCTGAAACGGTGCACCTGTCTCCGACAGTCTTCCCAATCATCGTAGACTCCGAGAACCCGTCCCTTGTACACGACGTACCACGTCATCTACAAGTTGACAATAATAATTAACCGGTGATTGAAAAAAACATGTATAATTAAAGTCGCATATAAAGATACACTTATAGAAAGTACTCCTAAATCAAAAAGACCAAACTCAAAAAGCATGCCTCATATATAACTAGGTTGTTCGACACAGGAATATGCTACGATGGAACCGTCCGCCAAGTAGGATGCACAACACCTGGAAATTTGCATAGCATAAGGCGAACAATCCCATCGCAGCACATTCACATATATAGTGTGCCACGACATTTCAATCATCGGCATTCTCAAAAAATACCAAAGTAACTCAAAAAGCATGCCTCATATATAACTAGGTTGTTCGACACAGGAATATGCTACGATGGAACTGTTCGCCAAGTAGGATGCACAACACCTAGACCTGTGCATAGCACAAGGCGGACAATCTCATCGCAGCACATTCACATATATAGTGTGCCACGATATTTCAATCATCGGCATTATTTTCGAAAAAGACCAAAGTAACTCGAAAATAATGCCTCATATATAACTAGATAGGTTGTTGTACACATGAATATGCTATGACGGAACAGTTAGCCAAGTAGGATTCACAACACCTGGACTTGTGCATATCACAAGGCTAACTATCCCATCGTAGCACATTCACATATATAGTGTGCCACGACATTCCAATCATCGGCATTATTCTCGAAAAAGACCAAAGTAACTCGAAAAGAATGCCTCATATATATATATATATACATAGGTCGTTGGACACAGGAATATGCTACGATGGAACTGTGAGCCAAGTAGGATGCACAAGACCTGGACTTGTGCATATCACAAGGCTCACAATCCCGTCGTAGCACATTCACATATATATTGTGCCACGACATTTCAATCATTGACATTATTCTCTAAAAAGACCAAAGTAAATCAAAAAGACTGCCTCATATATATACATAGGTCGTTGGACACAGGAATATGCTACGACGGAACCGTGAGCCAAGTAGGATGCACAAGACCTGGACTTGTGCATATCACAAGGCTCACAATCCCGTGGTAGCACATTCACATATATAGTGTGCCACTACATTTCAACCATCGACATTATTCTCGAAAAAAGAGTAAGGAAAAAAGAAGGACCAAAGTGAGCAAAGGACCAAAGAGTAAGCAAAAAACAAGCATTGATTGATATATAATAATAAGCAAAAGAAGTAAGCGATGATTCATAAACCTAATAAGATAAGTAGTAGCATGTACACTTGTCCACACACACAAAGGTCATCTATAGTTTGTAACTACAACTAGGCCAACATTAAGCCTTCTGTAGGGAATGGGAGGACGCCTTGTCTCGTCATGAACTTCCTATAGTCACCCTACATCTCTAGGCGATCTTCTATGTCACGGTTATTCGGGATATTTCCTCCGTCAAACATCCCCCCTCCCCCCCGAAGTCATGACATCACGAAAGATGATTGCCCAAACTGCTATTGGATGCGATACATCTCTTGTCTAATATCTGAATCAGTGATCTTGGACTTTGCTTCGGCCCACTGTTTGAGATGATCTGGCAGCGTAGAAGTCTGCTGGTCTAGTAGGAACGCCCTCATATGATGGAGTGCGTAGTAGGCTTCCTTCTTACTGTTTTCCAGCTGCTTCACGCAAGGGAACTCAGTTACGTGGTTGAAGACATGCCTGTCGAACTTGACCTTCGTACGCACAAAGGTGGTGCCTTCCATCGAGGCATAGCCAGTGAGAGCATCATCCAGAACTTCCTTGATCTTGTCGTAGTTTTTCTTCTTTTCTAGACTCCCCGAGTCGAAATACGTGGCATGGGAATGCTTCGGCGATAAGGAGATGAGCGTGCAGTGTTCATCTCTGTGCAAAAAATTCAAATGGAATGTGTTGGATAAAGAATGATGATAATCTAATAAATCCAATCGACGGTGGCGAGTGAATAACGACTTACTCGAGAAAGTAAGGGACGAGAATGTATTCCTTTGTCTTGTTCGCCACGAGGATTTTTTTAAGTACGAGGCCACGATACGTCGTTCAGCGGGGGAACCCAAGCAGCCGTCACACATGTAGTAGGGGTCCACTATAGCGATGCCCGGTGTGTTCTCTCTAATGATCTGCATGGCCAGGCTGAGAGAAAACAGCAGACCATGGTATAGTGCAGCGGGTATAGGTGGAACATATTGAAGATGTCGTCGAACCGCAGGAAGAACATATCCGTAGGGGCATTGTCAACGAAGCCCAAGCCTGGTGGCACCTTAACCACGAATACCGGGTGGGAGGGATCTTTCTCCGCCAGAAGGCGTCTCTCTATCGTCAGCATGCCGTCATGCACACCCTGCAGTTCTGAACTGGCGAGCCTCTGCAAATTCTTAGATAGCATGGGCTCACCCGCCACATGAATCCTCCACATAATACCCTCGGGTCTTGGTGGCCCGTCCCGAAACCTGATCGGATTTGCAGTTGACGCCACCGGCTGGCTCGAGCTGCTAGATTTTCTTTTCCTGCCCTTTTTTCCTTTTGGAGAGCGGGCAGGCACCGCAATCTGAGAACCGGCCGCCCTATGTAGTGTGTTAGGGCTTAGAATAAAGGGCCGGTTGGTTGTATCAGCTGGCTCTATAAAGGTGCAAGCTGGAGGCGTCTCCTGAGAACCAAATAGACGCTTGGTGATAGTGACTTTCTCTGTGGGGCCACCAGCTAGGTCTTCGTTGCTAAACTGAGTGTTGAAGAAGTGATCATTCCAGTCTTCGTCGTGTTCGGACGGATCCTGCGCCATGTGCATATCATCAACATGATCATCCGACCCACCGCGTGGAGGTGACGGCGAGGGCGGTAAGGGGTCCTTGCCACCGCTTGTCGCTGGCACGACAGGCGATGCTGTTGTCTGTGGGGTGATGGCCCCCGCCGTCCCCAAATGAATCATGCTATTTGGCCATTGCAAGAATAAGCCGAAGCAACTTCTAAGGACAGCCGGCTCTTCTTCATCCGCTCCTGGGGGTTGAATGGGAGGTTCTAGGTCGTCGCAGCCCCTTAGCACCCGACTAATTTTAACCCTGTGCACGCTATCTGGCATCAGCCTTGAGTGGAACGTGCGCTGCAAGGGTTGAACGATGGTACCCTTGGCAACATCCCTCATCTCGTTGTTCACGTAGCATAAGAGAGTGCAAGGAACATCCATCTGCGGAAAACATGTACGGCGTCGTCAGAGATGCCATAAGAGTAATAGATGGCATGAAAGGCGGTAAAGCAATTTTTTTACTGTGATGGCGTCGAGATCGGCTAATGTCGAGGCACCGCATACGGCGACGGGCGTGCAAGAGACAGAAGGGCTGCTTGATGGCGCGGTGCTGGCCGCCGGTGTATTCTCCCTACCGGGTGCTTGGAGCTCCGGTGCCGCCGCGACGATGGCAGGGGGCCACCAACATGTCCGGCGCCGCGGTGATGGCAGGGGAGTCACCAACACTTGTGGCACCGCGGTGCTAGCGGGAGGATTCACGAACACGTAGTTCGCGTGATTCGTCGGGGCCACATTGTTCGAGTGGCTGCTGACCATGCTTGGAATCGGGCATGGCCCTACTCGACCACCCGCACTCCAGTTCGCTATTAACTCCAGCAAGGTAGGCAGGATGGACGTGAGGGTGATTGCCAGGTTGTCTTGGACGATTTGCAGGATCCACGCCACTTGTTCCTTAAGTTCTTGAAACCTCGCGGTTTTCCTCCTCGCTCCTTCCCGACGGCGCCACATGCGTCCTCAGCGGAGGACCAAAATGATCCACCCAATTCTTACCCCCGAGGCCGGCCATACGGCCAGCCGACGACGGCTTCTTCGTAACCGGCTCTATTTTCTTGGCCTGGTTCATCGCCCTGTTAAAAGGGTTATCCCACCGGGTGGCCGCCGTCGACCCCTGGGATGAGGAACCCTGGGATCCATGACTAGCAACATTTTCCTCCTCCTGCAGAAGAAGTAACAGTGAATCGTTTTGAAACTATACTTCATCGATTAGAATGCAATCGAGTTGATCCGTGGTAATTACATTACTTACCACAATTTCCTTGAATTCCTTCACCGCAGAATCCGCGGTGAGTTGTTTGGTTTTTGGGTCCACATGGTAACGGGCCCTGATGAAATTTCGAACCTGCCCAGGTTCGAATTTTGCAAAGGGGTTTTCTATCCCCTTAGATCTATACTCTTTGTCCTCCTTATTCCATTTGGCCTCCGCGGTTCTATATACACCAGATCCGAGATGGTGATGACCTATATTCATCGCCTGCAGCACCTTTCGCCGATTACTATTGGCCAGGGCTCTTTCGGATTGACACCTCTCCTTGAACTCCCGGAACTGATCTTCGGTGATCTGCGGGTCAATCTTCTGGATCTCCTCGAGACTTTTGCCTTCTTTATAGATATTCTTCTTTATACGGGTTCTCTAGCTGGCCAGGGCGGTGCTCATCTTTGTGAGGGCGGATTTGTTTACTTCATTCCCATGATAATTTGTGTTCTGATACTTAGCGGGGAACTTGTATCTTGCGTGCAGCTTCTCTAAGAGGAGTGTGCGCAAGTGGCCATTATCTTTATGCCGTAGATTCTCGGTGTTGATTGAGATGGTTGTCCGGGTGATCTCCGCCACTTGCCCACAGTACCCTATGACGACAAGGTTAGGCTCCAAAGGAACCCCTGTTGGGCTCACTTCGGTAATTTCCTCCCTGACCGTGCCGACCGTGTTCGGGCGACGTTCCTTCGGCTTCTTCTTCTTAGGAGGATTGCTACCACTCCTTGTGCCGTCACCGCCATCAGTGGTTTCATCACCCGCCGTTCCTTCGGCTTCTTCCTCCGCGTCTTCCATCTCATCATCCTCGCTCTCCGAAGGATGGTATTCTTCATCGTCTTCTAGCCGCTGGGCCGCCTCCCAGAATGTCAATTGTTTATTCGGAGGTCTGAGTTCTCCTTCAGCGCTGATGCGCTTAGAACATCCAGCCTCGTCGTTGTCACACATCTTTGCACTAATAAAATACAAATAATTGGTTAAATGCACGGAAAAATCCGGCATGACCTTTGCTAATTTTCTAAAACTAGGAGTGCCCGATTTCTGCCAAAACGGAAGTTAGTCAACATTCCGGCAAAAATCGGGACTCATTTCATACAAGAACCTGCATACACGACATAATAAAGTGCTTCGTACAAGCACAAGCACAACCAGCACAGCCAGTACATTACCAGCACAACAAGCACATCAAGATCATTACTAGGTATATAAAAATAAATGGCCAGATCCAGCAACACATATAGTAGTAGCAGCACAGTAGTTTTTTGCAGCCAGCAGCACATATAGTAGTAGCAACCAGATGAACAACAATGCCTAGATGATCAAAAACATTAGCACATATAGTTTTCCATCAAGTCTAGCACCAGGTTATGCCTAGCATCACAAACAGTACCTTGACATTCATATTTATGCAATGATGCTGAAACTGTTACAACATGATCTGGTCCCAACTCCCATACTAACTCGCTGCATGATCTGGGTTGTGCCATCCCACAGGCATCCTATGCAGCGACTAAGTCTAAAACTAAAACAAACCTAGCTACTTTCAGCTGTAACGCAAAGATGGAATCCTATTGCTTGCTTTGCCTTCATGGTTAGTCTGTGGAAGTCTGATGTTTGCCATTGTGAGTAATTGGTGTGATCTAGGTGCCTGTTTAGAGTGTAATACCCACCATTGTGTGTTGAACAGATGTATATATACCTTGTTATCTAACAATAGAGAAAACAACATTTCATACATTTACTTTGGCTGGCTTAGGCCAAGACTGTGTCCCATCTGTGTGTTGTTTAGGTTTGAGTTGGACATCTCTAATGCTGCATGATTAGATCCAAATGCTTTGTTGATGATTTACTTGGTCCTATAATTGTATTTATGGATAGTGTTGTCTCCTAAGCATTGTTGTTGTCCTCTGCTGTTCTGATTTCTGAGTGAAATTTTGGGCCTGAACTAGCATGGTTGTTTTTATTAGCCTATTAAGTGATGGCCAATCGGATACATATTGTCTGTGTGGTGTTATTCTCTTTCGATTTACTGTATCTCTCTAGAATCATATAACCTAGACAGCCATTTTGGAAAATATATTGGAATTCCAGCCATATGCTCCTACAACAAAATGAATGAAAATGTTATACTACTACATGGTTGAAAGTGCACCATGACAAGTACTACAGTTCTATCATTTACATATCTCTGGCTATGGGTTATAATACTGCATTGTAATTTAGGTGGTGACCTTTTAGTGAATTGCATTGTTTACATGTTTAAAGGTTGTAGCCGCCAGAGAGGTGCAGTCAACGTGCACGAGGCCAAGTTGTTTTGTGTTTGATGATTGGGTTCTTTCCCTGTGTATGGTGCATCGCTAGTATTACACCCTTGCTAGCGCTGATGATTTTGTTCCTGGAATCTTGCTCCTTGAGAGAAAAAATGGAACGCAAGAGAGTTGTTCGGAGCAGTACTATGTGGGAAGGGAGATAGGGAGAGAGGGGAGAAGGCTCACCTCCTCTGAGACGAGGACGACGACGAGCGCGTGGGCGAGGCGGCGGCCTCCTCCTCCTCAACCTCGAGCGGCGGCGACCTTCTCCTCCACGGATCGGCAACGACGCGGGCCTCCTTCTCCTCGAGCGGCGCGAGCCACCTCCTCCACAAGCGGTGCGGGCTCCTCCTCCACGGATCGGCAGCAGCGTGGGCCTCCTCCTCCTCGAGAGCGCAGCGGCGGATCGAGAGCGCAGCGCGGCGGGGCTCGAGGTGGTGTCTAAGATGGGGATGAGAGAGGCGAACGTGGCACGATTGACTAGTCCAACCCACTTAGGTGTAGCGCACCCTGGCCAAGTGCTACGGGTAACCGTAGCACACTTGGCCAGGGTGCGCTACGCCTAAGTGGGTTGGACTAGTTAGATAAGAGGGCGGCCACCCCACTAGTTAACACTAGCACGCCTTATCCCACGGTTACGCCTTTGCTCTATTCTAAACTTGTGAGCACCCAGGTTCGAATCCTGGTGCCCCATTTTTTATTTTTATTTTAAAAATACTTTTAAATATTCCAAAAAAAATGCCCAACAGTGGTGATATATGCCATAGAAGTTTTGTTTTGTTTTTAAAATACTTTTAAATATTCCAAAAATGCCCAAAAGTGATAATATATGTCATAAAAGTGGTACAAATATGATTCAAAGTATAACTAAATTTCATAATAATTTGTCCATGAATATTACAATCTTTTTCGACCACGCGTTTTACAATATTTTTTGAGCTAGCGCTTTACAATCTTTTTTCCCTTCTTTGTCGCGGTTGAATAATTTAGCCCCGGCACTTTAATGTTTCTTCTTTCGAACGGGCTACCTTTTTTGGGTAGGGTTGTCCTTTTTCTTCTTGTGATGTATGTTGATGCATCGTAGTTGTCGTCATCTTCAATCTTTGGATCGCCGTACTGGTCGAAGTCTTGCTCGTTGACGAATCCATCAATTCCGATGATGTTTCTTTTCCCTCTCCTCACGAAAACACGGATAGGCTTTGTCGGGTTGGTAATGAAAAAACATTGGTCCACTTTGGTAGCCAGTACACACGGTTCATTTTTAGCGGCCACGTTCGCACCGCGGCCTTGGATTTGGCTGCTTCGGGTATAGACATGGTTGTGAAATACCGGTCTTCTCTTTCGACGCTCTTTGCCCATCTGACACGGAACATCGGCACCTTTTCTCCATAGTAGTCGAGCTCCCAGATCTCCTCGATTCTTCTGTAGAATCTTTCCTTCACGTTGTCATCGGTGTAGAATTCCGACGTTACGCCTGAGTTCTGATAATCACACTTGTCCTTTTCCTCCATATAGAATGTGTAGCCGTTGATATCATACGCCTGATAGGTCACCAGGTTTTGCATCGGTCCCTGCGACAAGGTGAATATGATCTTTTCCATGTCAGAAGAATACGATCGCGGGGGATTATCAAGGAGCGTCTGCCTAAACCAACGCGTGAAATATGAGTTGTGCTCTTTGATTATTTCTCCCTACGTCCTCTGTATGCCCCGGTCACTGTACTTCTTCTCGATTAACCTTTTGTGCTTCTGTACCCAAGGATCGACCAGTTTTAAATGCTGTAGCGCGACGAGGTTTGCTTGATCAAAGTCTGCGCGTCGAAAATCGAAGTCTGCATGCAGTATGCGATGACCCTCTCGGTGACCATATCCGTCGAGCTTGCCAAGGAGCCTGTTGACGGGAAGACCGACAGGGTTCTCGATGTCTAGATAATTCGTGCAGAAAGAGATGCACTCTTCGGCCAGAAAGCCCTTGGCTATGATTCCATCTGGAAGGGACCTGTTACGAACGTATCCTTTGATGTGTCTGTTCATCCTTTCGAACGCCATCATGCTGCGGAGGAAAATCTGCCCGAGTTGGACGATGTCCTCCACGACATGGACCAGCAGATGCACCATAATATCGAAGAATGCAGGTGGGAAGTAGACCTCAAGCTCGCATAGTATCACCACGATCTCCTCCTGTAGCCTCCCGAGTTGATTCACGCCAATCGACTTCCTAGAGATGACGTCGGAAAACTTGCAGAGGCCAAATAACGTTTCACGTACGTTCTCGTCCATTATCCGTCTTAGTGCAACTGGAAGTACCTGCGTCATTAGCACGGCACAGTCGTGAGACTTCATGCCACTGAACCTCTCCTTCGCCTCGTCTAGGTATCTGCTTATCTTGCCCGCGTAGCCGTAAGGAAATTTGACTCCTAGAAGGCACTTGAAAAATTGTTTGATCTCATCCTGGCCTAGAGTGAAGCAAGAAGGAGGGCAGTAATATTCGTTCTTCTTGAACTTTTTACCCTTCCGACGACCTTGTGTCGTCTCCGACTCTTAGCAAGGGAACCAGCAGTAGTGACGCAGCGATCTTCGACCGCTGCGGTGGCATCATCCAGAGCGCTCCCATGCTCTAGGACACTGCAATCAAACGCAATGCCCGAAGCATCTGGCGCAAAGAAGAACATGCAGGAGTCGAATAAGGACATGAAGAAAGAGTAGTCGAAAACCCAAAAGACCAATTTTCATGCAAGAACACTTACCGGAGAAAGCCTTGGCCGCAGCCATCGACTTCTTGGCCACCTTCTTCTCGCGTGCGGCCGCAACAGTGGCGAGCTGATCCTCGCGATCCGAAGCCTCCCGCTGCAAGTGCTCCTTGGCCTCATCAGCATCGGCCAACTCCTTCTGCAGGCGCTGCTTCGCCTCCATAGCATCTGCAGCCTTCTTTTCCGCTTACCTGAGGCTCTTTTTGAGAGCATCAAGCTGCCGAAGGGCCGCATTATTTTCATCTGCAAAGCACCAAGAGCACATGTGAGTAACACAAGCATTACTCAATCAACAGACAAAAAAAGACAAGTGTGGACAAAACACATACCTCGAAGCTGCTGCATGCTGGCCTCCAAAGCCAGATGCTGCTGAATGAGAAGGTTTGCGCCATGCACAAAGGACTACGAAAAGAAGAAAAAGCCAACAATCAAGAAAGCACCAGGAAAAAGGCTCGGGGGCTACGCCCCACAAGATCGAAAACAAGACCAGCGGGTTATCCGACAATAGGGATCAGGGGATCCCCCTAGGACAAGAATAAAACAACTTACATGGTCAGACGGGGACTCCGAAGGTCTAGGTGCAGTCTTCTGGGAGACGATTACTCGAGCCTCCTGTGGAGAGGGGTTCAGAGCATCGCCCCCAGATTTGGCCACCACCTGAGAAGGAGGGGCCGTCGGCTTTGACTCCCCTACGTTCTCTTGGGCGCTCCAACTAGGAGAACCCTCCGAGGAGTGGCTACACAGAAAATATTCGTCAAGGCAAGAAGAAAATTACACACGCAAAAACCAAAGAGAAAGCACCCGAAAACTACTACGGGTCAATGTCACTCAAATTGAAGACGGGCGGCGCCTTCTCCTTCTTATTCTTCACCGGCGGCTGCGGCGCCACTGCCTGCAGAGGCACAGCCGGGAACGGTGCGGAAGAAGCGCTCTCATCCTTGCTGTGGCGCATGAGGAAGGATGGGTCCCTAGGCGTTGGCGGAGTCAAGGCATCCGAAGATACGCTTGAGCTCTGTGCCCGCTTTCGGGTTTGCCCCTCGCTCGCTTCGGGGGTTTCAAGAGTTGGCGACTGCACCGCGGAATCTCGGACTCGGAGTCCACAACTTCGTTGTCCGGCGCAACCGGAAAATTTTCGGGCAGTTGGGGCACCATGCCAGCCATCTTGAACTCCTGCATAATGAAGGCATCGAAGATCAGTGCAAGCTATCATAAGGAAAATCACTCGAAAAAGGCGCAACGTGCATGTCGCAAATCTACACCTGCGGAACTGGTTTCGTGGAACTGAAGGGGGGCATCAACAACTTCCCTGGAAGATCCTCCTTGGACTTATACTTCAGCAGTGGCCAAAGAACTCTATTGAGGTCGCCTCGGGATAACTCCTCGGCTAAGACCCTCGTCGAGTCGTTGCGGCCAGCATACAGAAACATCGGATGCACCCTCGCTTGGAGCGGCTGCACCCGACATTTGATGAAGGTGCGGATTATATCCACACCATTAACCTCCTTCCCAGGCTCCATCTGGAGCGCCTACGCCCGATGGTAGAGCTACTCTACCTCCGCCACCTCGCTCTCCAGGATATGGTTCTTCCAGGATCTCTTTGGAAGGATCTCCTGGGCGGAGTCGAAGGGAGCGAGGCCAAATTCTTTCCCGTCCACTGTGGACTCGCGGATATAAAACCACTTCTTCTGCCAGTATTGGACGGACTCAGGCATAGAAAAGGAAAAGAAGAGAATAGAAGATCGAAGGGAAATAATGCAGACGCCGAGCGAGGAGACCCCGCCGGTGCCAGACTGCATCTTCACGGAATAGAGCTTCCAGAATAGGACAAAGTGCGGCTCGATACCGAGCCAGCACTCGCAAATATTAACGAAGCAGGCGATGTGGAGAAGAGAATTGGGCGAAAGATGGTGGAGTTGGATGCCATAGAAAAACAGAAGTCCACGAAGAAAATCATGGACTAGGAGCGAGAGGCCGCGAAGAACGAAGGCAACAAAAATCACCCGAAACCCTACGGGTGGACGGGGAATTACCTCATCACCGGGGATCTTGACGGCCTCCTTGTCCTGCGGGATTAAACCTGCATCACGCAGCTTGCGCAGGTCACCCTCGCGCGTCTCCGTGCGCCTCCACCCGCCATCAGTGATACGAGCGGCGGTGTCACCTTTCTTGCCGCCGCCGGTGGCGCTCGAGCCCGCTCCGACGGATGTTTTATTCGACTTCACCATGGTGAATAATCGATGATGGCGGTGCGCGCGGAGAAAGGAGGAGGGGAAAGATCAGAGAATGTCCAGTGCGCACGAGAAAGAGCTTGTGAAAATGGAAGCAGCGGAGAATGCAAATGGAAAAGGGTGAAAACAAATCACCGTTTTCACCACGGTTATAAGGATAAAGACGATGACCAGGAGCCGTTCATCCAAAAGCCCTAATGCCAGGTACAAATCCAACCATCCACGTGTCAACACAACAGCGAACAGTCGCCTGTACGCAGTCCACTATGCCCGGAAATCGAGGAGACGCCGTAATTTTCGCCACGTCGCGCATGACTAGTCAACTTCAAGTCAGAATGTGGGACCCACGTTTGTCCTGTTACGTCACCTCTGGCGCCGCAGACGGTTGAGGTCATCAATCGTCAGCACTAACGTCATCAAGGAGCCTAGCAACGGCTAGAATTTTTTTGACTAATCAAACAAGTACTTCCTAGAATCTACGATTCGAAAAATTACTCGGGGGCTACTCCTATCAGTAGCGCTGGCCGCGCACCCGAAGGACGATTGAAGCAAAACAACTCGCAAGCTACCTTCGAGTCCTACGTTGAGTTTACGACTCCACTAAGGACTCGGGGGATACTCCCATAGGGAAGACTGATCAAGCATCTGAAAAATTGTGTCCTACGGACCTGAAGCTCAAATAACTGAACTAAAGTCTCTGCTCAAGTCTATGACTCGAACATACACTCGGGGGCTACTCCCATAGGGAGCGCTGGTCGCGCACCCTATGAATTATTCGACTGAGATCCTTCGGATCAAACACGACAAAATATTTATGGCAACTTTGCCCAACTCAACGCTAAGTGAGAAGCATCCTCCTTGGCCACCCGAAGCACCTCCGCGGTGATAAACATTTCGAATGATGTGTCTGCGACGCAAAGATAAGACCTGCAGATATCATCTGATGGCCTGGTAACACACCTGTTTGCGCTCTTCCAGTAAAAATCCGTGTCAACAGGCACGATGAAAATACCGACGGACGCGTTGGGTACCTCACTCGAAAACTACTAGGATTTGACTCCTGTAAGACCTCAGTGGCTTAAATCGAATTTCTCCAGCATCTGTTCCAGATTCGAGTCTAGGGAATCGAGTCTGAAGAAGATCGTGTTGTTTTGTCCTAAGACAATAAACTGACCCTGATCCGTCAGGAGAGTCAGGCACAGGCATCAACAATCCCTACGAACTAAAGTCATTCCTTTCTCCTACAAACAGAAATAGCTGCACCCGAAAGGTTGAAGAGTCCTCAGCCGAATCTACGATTCGACTGAACACTCGGGGGCTACTGACATGGTTATACCCTACGGGTGCACGATATTACTATACCTGGTCCAGCCCAAGGAAGGCCCACAAGAACATATGCGTCCTGTGGAGATTTTCGGGTGGCCCAAGCCCATGACATCTTCGGATCCTTGGAGAGCAAGACTAGAATAGATAAAATATTCAAAGGGGTAATCCCTAATTTGTAACCGACTCGACCTGATGCCCGGGACCTGCCTATCTATATAAAGGCTAGGAGGACACGACGAGGAGGGCATCCTCTCACCGCATACACACCTCCACGCCAGATTGCATCTGCGCACCCCTGTAATTTTCAGTTCCGTCGTAATCAAGAGCAGACAAGCAGGAGTAGGGTTTTCCCTCCGGGGGCCTGAAACTGGGTAAATCTCAAGTCCCCGTGTTGCTTGTCTGTTAACCGTTACGCGATCTCCAGCATCCCCAACTTCTCCAAAACCCAAGCTCATAACAATGGGCATTGACGAGATCGAACCTCGTCACCGGTCTTCTCTTTCGACTCTCTTGAACATCTGACACGGAACATCCCTTTTCTCCACAGTAGTCGAGCTCCCATATCTCCTCGATCCTTCCGTAGAATCTTTCCTTCACGTTGTCATCGGTGTAGAATTCCGATGTTACGCCTGAGTTCTCATAATCACACTTCTTGTCTGTTTCCTCCATGTAGAATGTGTAGTCGCTGATATCATATGTCTGATAGGTCACCAGGTTTTGAATGGATCCCTGCAACAAGGTGAATATGATCTTTTCCGTGTCAGAAGAATGCGATTGCGAGGGATTATCAAGGAGCGTCTGCCTAAATCAACGCATGAAATCTGAGTTGTACTCTTTGATTATTTCTCCATGCATCCTCTGTATGCCCCGGTCACTATACTTCTTCTCGATTAACCTTTTGTGCTTCTGTACCCAAGGATCGACTAGTTCTAAATTCCGTAGCGCGACGAGGTTTGCTCGATCAAAGTCTACGCGTCGACAATCGAAGTCTGCATGCAGTACACGACGACCCTCTCGGTGACCAGATCTGTCGAGCTTGCCAAGGTGCATGTTGATGGGAAGACCGACAGGGTTCTCGATGTCTAGATAATTCGTGCAGAAAGATATGCACTCTTTGGCCAGAAATCCCTTGGCTATGATTCCATCTGGATGGGACTTGTTGCGAACGTATCCTTTGATGTGTTTATTCATCCTTTCGAACGCCATCATGATGTGGAGGAACATCGGCCCGAGTTGGATGATGTCCTCCACGACATGGACCAGCAGATGCACCATAATGTCGAAGAATGCGAGCGGGAAGTAGACCTCAAGCTCGTATAGTATCACCATGATCTCCTCCTGTAGCCTCCCGAGCTGATTCATGCCAATCGACTTTCCAGAGATGACGTCGAAAAACTTGAAGAGACCAAACAAAATTTCAAGACGTGCTCTTCCATTATCCCTCTTAGTGCAATCGAAAGTACCTGCATCATTATCACGACACAGTAGTGAGATTTCATGCCACTGAACCTCTGCTTCGCCTCGTCTAGGTATCTGCTTATCTTGTCCGCGTAGCCGTAAGGAAATTTGACTCCTAGAAGGCACTTGAAAAACTGTTTGATCTCATCCTGGCTTAGAGTGAAGCAAGAAGGAGGGCAGTAATATTCGTTCTTCTTGACCTTTTTACCCTTCCGACGACCTTGTGTCGCCTCCGACCCGTGATCATCGTCATCTTCCCGATCATCAGGAGTAGTGTGTCCTCCGTGAAGCTTCTTCCGGATTCCCATCTCCATACAAACACGGGCCAAGTGTTGTGTGTGCTACTCTGGCTACCGAACAGATTGAGTCCATCGGTGCTCGCACCAAGCCTGATGTTCCTCGAATCTCCACTGAATTGATCGAGTCCTTAGGTTTCCGAAATAGTGTAATGGAAAAATAAGTGCTTCGAATCATTTCTATTTGACTCGGACCTGTTCTGAAAAAGTCGAGGTATTTCGAATTGTTTGTTGACACAGACAAAGTAAGGGAAAACTAGTACGAGGGGATTTTTTTCTCACTGTTGCCATCCTGTGTTAAGTTCCAATTTCATAGTAGGAGACATACTCAAAGGGATAAACTTCTATCTTTGCCTTTACGAGCAGGATCCGGCTTGTCCTTCCTTTCTCATTTCAGTCCTCGCCTTTTTCATCTTCCGTAGGGGCCTTTAGTCTTTTGATTAGAGTAGAGGTCGCGAGAGAGCACCATTCAGCCTACTTCTTAGCTTTGTTCCGTCAGTCTAAGGCAAAGCTTAAGTGGTTTTCCTACCTTACCCACTTAATGAAAGGGAACGAACTTCGTTTCCTTGGCGGCTTTATGGATGGAACGAATCACAAGTGAACCAGTTGACACTTGATCTCTCCACAACCAGTTTACTAACAAAAAGATCAGAGCAAATGAATTGCAAGACCTCGGTACCGATGCTTGATACTTTATCTATGGTGTCCTTGCTCATCCTATCCCTGCTTCTCTCATTTCACCTATCTCTGCGAGACAAACCTACTATCCAGGTTAGGCTGGCACATTATTCGAGACTAGTATTTGATCTTATCAAGCTTCATTTTCAGGATGATCTAGATAAACTCCCACCCGAACTACAACAAAATGCAAATAAAGAGGAGGTGCCTCCACAGGTTGACATCCGATCCAACCTAGTAGTAAGCAATCCGCCAAAAGCAACCAAAATATTCCTTGGTGAATGGTCAAAAACTTGAACTACGCACATACATTTCTTTACAAAAAGGTAAAGCCAAGAGAGATATAAAAACTGGTGTATAAAGGGAATCGAACCCGTGTCTTCGACATGAAAAGACGATATCCTAACCTCTAGATGAAAAGGACCACACTAGAGCACTGAACATTTGTTTTTATCTATGAAGAGTTGACAGCCCAGGCTAACGGAGCCTGACTTATTCAGGGGAGAGAGTGGAGCCTATCGAAGCACTCTTGAGGGTAAGATCCTTGGCTCCTCTTCATTCTCTACAGGGGTCTCTGCCCACATGGAAGCGGGGCAGAGATGGATAAGATCAAACACGGGAATAAGAAGCACGTCGACCACACGGCCTAACATGGCCTTTCCCGCAGGAACATCCACAATAGATCCAGTGCTGGGAAGTACTCAAGATGTAGAAGAGGACTCAAGCAGGGCTTCCCACTGTCACCTCGCTTCTTCTTCCGGCTTCGTACTACCATGTCCTGCAGTTTGAACACGAAACCATAATAATGTTATGAGCGTTGGTTTGTCATTCATTCAACAATAGGTCTGAGAGTTGTAAGTAGTCATTTTGTCAGAATCCAACGGCCCCCCTTTCAGGCGCATGCTTCCCCTTCTCAGTCTCTTTCGCACTGTTTTTTCACTTTGATCTGAGCCCTCATCCCTGGATGTCAGTAGCAGTTTCTTCTTCGGCGAGATCGACTCAGATATATCTTCCGCCCGGGTGGCACAAGCAAAGAGAGATTGCGCTCTCTTTTCCGAGAGATTCTTTCCAAACTTGTCAAGTAGATGACTGGCTAGCTATGGTTCTCCGTTGAAGATAATTCTAGAAAATACCTGGACATGCTTGTGCAACACGTGAGCTAGGGAGCACCAGATCAAGATTGGAGACCCACCACAAGCAGAGAACAAAAAGCCTAAGAGTGGTGACCAACCATCTGCAAAAGGAGTAACCTTTCTCGCTTTCCTTATCAATTGAAGTTCAAATAGGCATTTTCAAAACAGGGTCAAGCGGCGCATTAAAAAGGGTTGGCCCGTGAAAAGTACGCTTACTTTGCGAGCCCCTTTAGAGATAGATTTATTTATTCTCTAAGCACTCAGGGGTAACTTGTTTGAGGAGATGATTAGTCCTTTCTAAAGCTTTGTGTTAGACCTCTTCGCCAGCAAAGGGGCTTTCAACGAGATAGGGGGTTGTACAATTCCGTGGCTACGAAAAAAGAAGATATTTCTTTTACACGAGCAACTCTTTTCTTCATGTGGGTTTTTCTTTTCCTTTGATGAAATGCGAACACAAACTTCAGGCATCCAAGAAAGAATTCAAGATCGAAATCGAAGCATTGGGTTGAAGATCAATTCATATCGACAAGACTTTCCATTCATCTTTTTGTTGCTATTTGGATTCCGTTTTCAAATAAAAGTAACCCCTCTATTCTCGTTTCCTCTCTATTTCATGGGTGGAAGAACAAAAAAGAGGATTCTTAAAAAAATGGATTTTCGAAATCTATTTTTATGTGTAGCGAAAAGGAGATCCACCAGACTGTGTGGAAAAGAAACACGAAATCCAAGAAAGAAGTCAAGATCGAAACCGATAGCATTGACATTTCTTTGTTACATATTCATGCCTATTTATGGTGGTGAGTGCTTCCACCTCTACCCCCCTTCCTGTTGAGCCTAAGAGTCCAGTCATTGCTTGTCTCTAAAAAGCTAAAGGAAGCCGATCAATCGAGTAGGAACCTACACCGTGGCCGTTTTTCGAAAGAATCGAAGCCGAGGACTCTACTACCCGGAACTCAATACGATTCAACCAAAGCCTTTGCTTTGCTAAAGATACCCGTTCCGTTGTCCGGCAACAACTATTGAATAACAACCTTCGCTTTGCTTTCGATAGGCATTAGCGAATCTAAAAATAGAGTAGATCCCGGGGCATACCTAATGGTTTCATTGATTTTAATGGATTGATCCGTTGTAGGAATCCTCATCCGATGTACGTGGAATCCAATTATTTGATTTTGTGTCCCCGACGACGATGCCCCCTAGGTGAAAGGAAAGGGGCCGCCATTCTCTTTCTTTCCTCAATCGTTCCGATCATTTCTCTCATTCCCTTTTGTTTTTTTTTTGGGCCCCGGGTTGGTTCGTAGACCAATCAAAATTTCAGTAAAACCCTTGGACCCAGAAATGCTGCTATGTCAACTTATGATAAGGAGAAGCTTTAGCGATTTTGGAATCCTTAAAGAGATGGCGCCACTACTTTCTTGGTTCCCAATTCTTGATCAAAACTGATCGTTCAGATTCTTTGCCTGGAGAGTCCCTGGCTTTCGAGCCCTACTCGTGGGAGTTGCTTTATCCATCATTGCTATTGGCATCTTGGCGTGAAACAAACTGAAGTTCTGCCCTTCGTCTTTAATATGGAACCTCTCAGCTGCTCCCTCGGGATAGGTAGGCCCATCCCCCACCCCCCCTTTCCCGAGAGGCGGCCGAGCTGTGTTTCCCCTGCGGCCACCCATCGGCGACAGAAAACGATTTTACGTTTTTATGTGATCGCAGCATAAAAAGGAAAGTCTGAATTTTCCACGGAAGCCGGCTCAAAATATTTGATCTTAGGTGCATTTCCCTCTGGAATATTATTGTTCGGGTGCGACCTTATGAAGTTATCCGCCTTTTTAGAAGTCGATTTTCTGTATGTCAATGAAAGGTTTAGACTCAAAGAGGGGTAGAGGAATTGGTCAACTCATTAGGCTCATGACCTGAAGACTACAGGTTCGAATCCTGTCCCCGCCTAATCATGTCAGAAACTTGTACGAGTCCTGATCTTCTGGGATCAGCAGACAGTCTTACTAGCGATGAGTAAACAAAGTCGCTAGGAAAGCTATAGATAGGTATCAAGGCACAACCGAACTGACAAGTCAGTTTCGAGGACTTCCACCTATTAATGTTCTTTTTCTTTTGAGTCCAGGCGCATTATGGTACGACTGAGACTGAGTTGGGAAGGAGCAAGCGGTTGGATTTTTTTTCTTCAAGACCAAAGATACTCGGCTTCCTCTTCATCAAGTCATGAAATTAAGAGGTTGAGCTTTGCCTCCCTCCAATTTGAAGTGATCAAGCCACCACTGGTACCAGTAGGGAACTGGTACTACCACCTCCTCCAGCTCTAGCTGAGCTCTCAAGTTCTTCTCCCATAGCATCGAAGAAAAAATCCTGGATCCCCTACTGGGAATTCGAGGTCCAATACTTTCCACTGGCTAGAATCTGAAGGGTGCGTCAGCAGCTCGTCCTTTTCGGGGTCATTGTCATCTCCTGGCTTCTTCCTTTCCACATGACATCGCATGAGCTTCGCTTCCTTAGGGTCAAAGAAATAGTGCTATATACGAGGAGTGATAGGAAAGTACCATACCACTTTTCACTACTAGGAAAACGGCTATAGGTAATCAGCACATCCGTGGCTCACATGGTTGAAGTGCCCCACGGCTAAAACAGGCGTGGCTCACCTGTGGGCAGTGCCCTACTAATAACTAGAACAACCGTGGCGCACATGACTATAGTGCGCCACAGATGTGTGTGGGCCAGGGCCCTGTTGGCCACACGCCAAACATCTGTAGCGCACTATAGTCATGTGCGCCACGGTTGTTAGGGTCATCTGTGGCGCACGTGTGCCTGTGCGCCACGCCGAGCGCATGCCCACCTCTGCTCAAACGGCCACAAACTGCGTGGCACTCCGCCTAGTGCGCCACAGGGACTAGATCATCTGGCGCACTCGGCCTAGTGCGCCACGAAGTTTGTACTCTATGGCGCACTAGGGCCGCAGCGCCATGGATGTCGATTCTTTTAGGACAGCACTTTATGTGCACATGTGTGCCCACACATCCACCACCCACACTTCACTTTCCCCTTCTTCTTCCTCCTTAGATCTAGTCGGGATATTCTCCTTCCCACCTCAATTTCTCCATACATTCACCATTTTTAGCATGTAAAACTTGCTTTGGATGTTACATAAGTAATAGAGGAGGTCTCCGGTCTCTCATCTATCCGTCTCCGGTCGACGCACGCACCTCTCCTTTCCATCTTTCTCGCGATCGGTCTCTCATCTCGGTAAGTTGTCCATGTAAGGATGTGTTCATGTGTATATGGATGATGCATGTGATCATATGTATGTAATGATCGATGCTCATGATGTGTGTATGTGTGGAGAGGATCGATGGTCATATGTGTGTGTATATGGAGAGTATCGATGATGCTCATGCATGTGTGTATGGAGAGGATAATGATATGTTCATGTGTGTATGGATCGGTCTCTCTCTCTTGTGTTTGTATGTGAACAAGTTGCCATTTGTTTTGCCAAAATGTTGATTCATTTCCATTTTGGCAAGACTTTGGCATTTCGCAAAGGTCCTAATTTTAGGATAGGTCATGCCGAAATTTTCTATCGACCATTGCATGCATGCATTCATTATGTGGTTCTAATAGACTTCAAAATTGTACCGTGTACATCGCGGTGCAAAATGGTCCGCATAATGAGCGAAGGCATTGTGGCTAGATTTTTGAAATGTGCGACGGCCGACATGATACGAAATAACAAGACAGATATAAGATGTCCGTGCGTAAGATGCAAACTCAATCGGTGATCGACCCAGATTCCGGAATCTGCAGCGCACTGCCCGCCATGGTTTCATGGATGGATACACTCGTTGTATAAGCGATGGCGTAGATGATGGAGACGGTGAAGAAGGTGGCCAACATGACGATGATCATCATCACGAGAACGGGCGAGATGATGAAGAGGCTCGGAGATGGTGAAGGTGCGAGGCATCGGGATGATGATGATCTAGATGCGGAGGAGCATTTACGATGGAACAACGCGTCGGGTACGGGACCCTTATGTGCAAGAGCTGCTTCTCAAGCGCATTTAGTAACGCCAGGGCTGCCGCTAGAGAGAAAGCCAAGCTTGCGCAACTTGAGAAAGACGCGGTTACTCCATTGTATGAAGGATGCAGGCCCGATGATACCCGGTTGAATGTAACGCTCAAGGCTATGGAGATGAAGGCAAAGCACAAATTGAGCGACGCAAGCTTCGACGATATGATGGCATTCTGGCACGATCGTCTCCCGGAGGGGAACACATGTCCAACTAGTATCGAGGATGCCAAGAAAATCGTTTGTCCTCTCGATCTACCGCACGTTAGATATCACGTATGCATCAACGATTGCATCATTTATCGGGGCGAGGACGCGGAGAAAACCACATGTCCGGTGTGCGGCGTGAGTCGATACAAGAAAGGGAAGAAAGCACCTCGAAAAGTGGTATGGTACTTTCCTATCACCCTCGTCTGCTGGCTATTTCACGGACCCTAAGGAAGCTCATGCGATGGCATGCGGAAAGGAAGAAGCCGAGATGATGATGACCCGAAAGGATGAGCTCGACGCACCCTTCAGATGCCACCTGGAAAGATTGGACCTCGAATTCTAATTCGTGGAGATTCGAGGAACATCGCTTGGTGCGAGCACCGATGGACTCAATCCGCTCGTAGCAGAGCAGCACGCATAAAGACTTGGCCCGTGTTTGTATGGATGTACAACCTCCTCCATGGTTGTGCATGAAGAAGAAGTACATACAAATGAGTATGCTAATTCAAGGCGAAACAACCTGCACCGACATCAATCAGTATCTCGGCTGTTGAAAGAGGAGCTAGCCACGTTATGGGATTCGAGCCAATACTTACGACGCGTCACAAGATTATTTCACTATGAGAGCCGTTGGTCACTACGGTGCAAGACTATCCAGTTATGGGTATATCTCGGGCAGGTTATCCAAGGATTACGCGCATGTGTTAGGTGCATGGATAACACAAGCTATCTCCAACTAGAGAAAGATTCAGGGTCTTCGAAAACCGTGTGCATGGTGCACCGGAGGTGGCTCTGCAAGAATGATCCATGGAGAAAACGGAGACCTGTTCGATGGCAAATCCGAGACCCGAGGAATCCCAGAGCGTAGGAGCAGCAAAGAAGTGGAAGAGTTGCTGAAAAACTGGAAAGATTGTCCTAAGCCTGGAAAGAAGCCAAAGAGGCAGCAAGACAAGCCGCTAATGAAGGTATGGAAAACAAGGTCTGCTCGGGAGTTGCCATCGAAGTTTCTCCACGCCTCATAGCCTCGACATCATGCATATCACGAAAACGTGTGCGAGTCTGGTCGCCACCATAATCAACATGCCGATAGGACGAAAGATGGTCCGAAAGCAAGGCATGAACTGATATGCTTGGGTATCCTAAGGAGCTTCACGGAGGACGACTACTCCCGATGATCGTGAAGATGACGATGATCATGAGTCGGAGACGACACAAGGTCGCGGAAGGGTAAAAGTTCAAGAAGAACGAATATTACGCCTCCTTCTTGCTTCACTCTAAGCCGTGATGAGATCAAACAGTTTTCAAGTGCCTTCTAGGAGTCAAATTTCCTTACGGCCACGCGGGCAAGATAAGCATATACCTAGACGAGGCGGGCAGAGGTTCAGGGCATGAAGTCTCACGATCGCGTGCTAATGACGCAGGTACTTCCGGTCGCACTAAGAGGGATAATGGACGAGCACGTCCGTGAAACGTTATTTGGCCTATGCAAGTTTTTCGACGTCATCTCTAGGAAGTCGATTAGCTTGAATCAGCTCGGAAGGCTACAGGAGGAGATCGTGGTGATACTATGTGAGCTTGAGGTCTACTTCCCACCCGCATTCTTCGACATTATGGTGCATCTGCTGGTCCATGTCGTGGAGGACATCGTACAACTCGGGCCGATGTTCCTCCAAAGATGATGGCGTCAAAGGATGAACGGACACATCAAAGGATACGTCGCAATGTGTCCCGCCCGATGGAAGCATAGCAAAGGGCTTCGGCAAGAGTGCATCTCTTCGCACGAATTATCTAGACATCGAGAACCCCGCCGGTCTTCCCGTCAATGACACCTTGGCAAGCTCGACGGATCTGGTCACGAGAGGTCGCCGACATCGCATGCGACTTCGATTTTCGACGCCGACTTTGATCGAGCAAACCTCGTCGCTACAAAGCATTTAGAACTGGTCGATCCTTGGGTATGTAGCACAAAAGGTTAATCGAGAAGAAGTACGATGACGGGCATACAGAGGACGCAGGGAGAAATAATCAAAGAGCACAACTCAGATTTCACGCGTTGGTTTAGGCAGACGCTCCTTGATAATCCCCCGCGCTCGCATTCTTCTGACACGGAAAAGATCATATTCACCTTGTCGTAAGGACCGATGCAAAACCTGGTGACCTATCAGGCGTATGATATCAACCGCTACACATTCTACACGGAGGAAAAGGACAACAAGTGTGATTATCAGAACTCAGGCGTAACGTCGGAATTCTACACCGATGACAACGTGAAGGAAAGATTCTACGGAAGAATCGAGGAGATCTGGGAGCTCGACTCATCGTGGAAAAAAGGTGCCGATGTTCCGTGTCGATGGGAAAAGAGCGTCGAAGAGAAGACCGTATTTCACAACCATGGTTATACCCCAGCCAAATCCAAGGTCACGGCAAACGCGTGGCGCGAAAAATGAACCGTGGGTACTGGCTACCAAAGTGGACCAATGTTTTTCATTACCGACCCGACAAAGCCTAGCCGTGTTGTCGTGAGGAGAGGAAAAAGAAACATCATCGGAATGGATGGAGTCGCCAACGAGCAAGACTTCGACCAGTACGGCGATCCAAAGATTGAAGATGACGACGACTACGATACAGCAACATACATCACAAGAAGAAAAAGGACAACCCTACCCAAAAAAGGTAGCCCGTTCGAAAGAAGAAACATTAAAGTGCCGGGGCTAAATTATTCAACCGCAACAAAGAAGGGAAAAAAGATTGTAAAACGCTAGCTCAAAAAATATTGTAAAACGTGTGGTCGAAAAAGATTGTAAAGTGCGGGTGGTCGAGTAGGGCCATGCCCGATTCATATTATTATGGACAAATTATTATAAAATTTAGTTATAATTTAAATCATATTATTTGTACCACTTTTATGACATATATTATCACTTTTGGGAATTTTTGGAACATTTAAAAGTATTTATAAAATAAAAACAAAACAAATATGACATATATTACCACTTTTGGGAATTTTTGGAACATTTAAAAGTATTTTAAAATAAAACAAAAAGGGGGCACCAGATTCAACCTGGGTGCTCAAGTTTAGAATAGAGCAAAGGCGAACCGGTGGGATAGGATAGTGATTACATTAGATAGTGGGACGCTCCTTTCTTATACAATTCTTTGGGGAGATAGGCGTGGCGCACTCGCATAGTGCGCCACGGATATCTGTGCGCACTATGCCGAGTGCGCTTCTGATCTCTGCCTTATCCACTTTCACGCAGCACACGCGGCCTCATCCCATTCTCAACCGCCGCGCTTACCGCCGTTGTCGATCCCGATCCCGCCGCTCTCTCCATCCACCGTCTCGCCAGCCGCTGTCGCTCGAGGAGGAGGCTGTGGAGCAGGAGGAGGCCGTGGAGCAGGAGCAGGAGGAGGCCCGCCGCCATCGTCGTCCGCCCGCCTGCCCGCCACCGCATCCCAGGAGGAGGAGGTCGCAGTCGCCACGCCAAGAGGAGGGGGTCGCGCTCGTTTCGTGGAGGAGGAGGTCGCAGTCGCCGCGCAGTCCGTGAAGGAGAAGGCCCTCATCGTCCGCGTGCTCGCCGTCGTCCTTGTCTCGGAGGTGAGAATCACCCTCTCCCCTCTCCCCCTCTCTCCCCTCTCGTTGCATCCATTCACTTAGGGGATTCAGAGTAGGATTCAGAGTAAGGGTTCAAAGTTAGGGTTCAGTTAGGGTTCTTAGGATTCAGAGTAGGAAATGTTCAGATTTTCTTAGGATTCAGAATAGGGTTCAGTTAGGAAATGCTCAGAGTAGGAAATGTTCTTAGGAAATTCAGTTAGGAAATGTTTAGATTAGGAAATTTAGATTAGGAAATGTTAATCAGTTAGGAAATTCAGATTAGGAAATTTAGAGTAGGAAATTCACATTTGGAGTTAGGAAATTTAGAGTAGGAAATTTAGAGTAGGAAATTTAGAGTAGTGGTTCAGAGTTAGGATTCAGAGTTAGGAAATGTTCTTAGGTAGTATGAAATCATAACAGTGGTTTTGTCTTCATGGTTCATGGATTACACTGCAAGCAACTTCCTTTCCTAGTTGTCTTAGCCCCTAGATAAATTATTCTGAGATGAACATTATTCTGAATTTTATTTCGCATGATTGTATGCTTGCTCGTGTGGATGCTTCTAATATGGACATTATGCCTGTGGCATACACCAACCGTAGCATGTTAGTTAATGAAAACAGTAAAAGGAGGTCCTCATTGTGTGCTGCTCTACATTACCGGTGTCCAGTAGTAGTAGCTTTGCTAGAAATGGATGGTGTGTTATTGGTAGTAGTAGGTTTAGAAAGTAGTGTTAGGTCACTTCTTTTATGCTTTTATACTTAAGCAAGTAGCAAGATTCAAGTTGTAAAAAATCTGAGTACTAAACTCTTGTGAAAATCTTGCCTTAATTACTAGCTTAGCTGGTTTCTGTATGTATTCATAGCAAAAGTTCAAGCAAGAGTTTGTGCTGGGTGTTTTGTAAAAAAATGCATATTGGGAAGTTAGTACTTCTAAACCAGCTTCCAGAAAAAAAGCATATGAGCTTGCTGTGTTGTGCTTGCTGTTCTATGCTACTTGAGCTGCTACTACTTCTATTATCTGTGCTGCTACTATTATCTGTTCCTTATA
Organism: Avena longiglumis; assembly: GCA_030063025.1. Taxonomy (NCBI): domain Eukaryota; kingdom Viridiplantae; phylum Streptophyta; class Magnoliopsida; order Poales; family Poaceae; genus Avena; species Avena longiglumis. The sequence continues at coordinate 468,296,813 of CP125973.1, forward strand.
TCCATCCTAGTGTTGCTCTGGCTACTACTATCTGTGGTTCTACTCATGTGCTTCTACTACTATCTGTGCTGGGACAACAGCACCTTGAAATTGTGCTTGTGCTTGTATATGAAGCACTTTATTATGTGTGTATGCAGGTTCTTGTATGAAATGAGTTCTGATTTTTGCCGGAATGTTGATTAACTTCCGTTTTGGCAGAAATCGGGCACTCCTAGTTTAAGAAAATTAGCAAAGGTCATGCCGGATTTTTCCGTGCATTTAACCAATTATTTGTTTTTTATTAGTGCAAAGATGTGTGACAACGACGAGGCTGGATGTTCTAAGCGCATCAGCGCTGAAGGAGAACTCAGACCTCCGCAATCAATGCTTGGTTTTTTTGCTTACTCTTTGGTTTTTTTGCTTACTCTTTGGTTCTCGGACGACAAGTGTGAGTTATTTTTGTCTTTTTCGAGAATATGCCGATGATTGAAATGTCGTGGCACAATATATATGTGAATGTGCTATGACGGGATTGTTAGCCTTGTGATATGCACAAGTCCAGGAATTGTGCATCCTACTTGGCTAACAGTCCCGTCATAGCATATTCCTGTGTCCAACGACCTAGCTAGTTATATATGAGGCATTCTTTTCGAGTTATTTTGTCTTTTCGAGAATATGCCGATGATTGAAATGTCGTGGCACAATATATATGAATGTGCTATGACGGGATTGTTAGTTGTGATATGCACAAGTCCGTGAATTGTGCATCCTACTTGGCTAACAGTCCGTCATAAGCATATTCTGTGTCCAACAACCTAGTTATATATGAGGCATGCTTTTCGAGTTATTTTTGTCTTTTCGAGAATATGCCGATGATTGAAATGTCGGCACAATATATATGTGAATGTGCTATGACGGGATTGTTAGCCTTGTGATATGCACAAGTCCGTGAATTGTGCATCCTACTTGGCTAACAATCCCGTCATAAGCATATTCCCGTGTCCAACAACCTAGTTATATATGAGGCATGCTTTTGAGTTTGCTCTTTTGATTTAAGAGTACTTTCTATAAGTGTATCTTCATATGCGACTTTAATTATACATGTTTTTCAATCACCCGTTAGTTATTATTGTCAACTTGTAGATGACGTGGTACGTCGTGTACAAGGGACGGTTCCTGAGTCTACGATGATTGGGAAGACTGCGGAGACAGTGCACCGCTTCAGGCAATAGCTACAAAGGGTACAACACTATCTATGGCGGAAACTAGATACACGCCTATCTAGCGGTAGTTAGGACAAGGAACCGGATGAAGACCTACACCTTCGTCATGGCGGTGATCATGCTTATCTTCTTTGGTTATTTATCCCGCTTGTGTCTATCTATCTAGTTTAGATGTCTAGGCGAGCTTCCGAGCTCTAACTTGTTCGATCGACACATGTATTCGCATGTCACCAACTACTACTTTGTAACATGATCAAAACAATGTAACTTGGACTATGTATTCATGTATGAGACTTATCTATATGTATTTGTTTCAATCTTGTTTTTCATATTGAGTATTTATATATATAATTGTATATCTTGTATCTGTGTGTATATCTGCTGTAATATTGTATATAATCTGTATTGCATATAATCTGGCTTGGAAATTAAAAAAAAAAACAAAAAATACATCTGGGCGCACATGGTCTACCTTCTGTGGTGCACTACACCTAAAGTGCACCATGGATGTTTAGTGGCGCACTAGGTAGTGCGCCACGTAGATCCAAGGGTAGCGCACCACGCCAAACTTCGTGGCGCATTGAGTGCGCCACGCCTATCTCTACACAACCGCGGGCGCACTAGGCGGCGCCACTACCGGAGATAGTCGTAGCGCAAGGCCCGTGGCGCACTGCAGGTGCGCCACAGATGATGGTTTCAGGTGTGCCACTAAAGGCCGTTTTCCTAGTAGTGTTTGAAGGTACTTTCTTGCCTTGTATCGACTCACGCCGCACACCGGACATGTGGTTTTCTCCGCGTCCTCGCCCTGATAAATGATGCAACCGTTGATGCATACGTGGTATATAACGTGCGGTAGATCGAGAGGATAGACGATTTTCTTGGCGTCCTCGATACTAGTTGGACACGTGTTCCCCTCCGGGAGACAATCACGCCAGAATGCCATCATATCGTCGAAGCTTGTGTCGGTCAATTTGTGTTTTGACTTCATCTCCATAGCCTTGAGCGTTACATTCAACCGGATATCATCGGCCTGCATCCTTCATACAATGGAGTAACCGCGTCTTTCTCAAGTTGCGCAAGCTTGGCTTTCTCTCTAGCGGCAGCCCTGACGTTACTCATCTGCTTGACAAGCAGCTCTTGCACATAAGGTTCTCGCACCCAGCCTGACGTTGTTCCATCGTCGTCTGCTCCTCCGGCATCTAGATCATCAGCATCCCGGTCTGCTTCTGCACCTTCACCATCTCCAGTAGACTCTTCATCATCTTGCCCGTCCTCGTCGTGATGATCATCATCATGTTGCCCACCTTCACCGTCTCCATCGTCTTCGTCATCGCTTATCCAACGAGTGTATCCATCCATGAAACCATGGCAGAGCAGGTGCGCCTGCAGATGCCCGAAATCTGGGTCGATCAACCAGTTGAGTTTGCATCTTCTGTACGGACATCTTATCTCCGTCTTGTTATTTCGTATCATGTCGGCTATCGCGCATTTCAAAAATCTAGCCATAATGCCTTGTCTCATTATGCGGACCATGGTTTCCTGCGCGGTGTACATGGTAGAATTAGAGGTTTATCAGAACCACATAATCAATGCATGCATGCAATGGTCGATAGAAATTTTGGCATGACCTATCCTAAAATAAGGACCTTTGCGAAATGCCAAAGTCTTGCCAAAATGGAAATGAATCAACATTTTGGCAAAACAAATGCAACTCATTCACACACAAACACAAGAGAGAGAGAGAGAGACCAATCCATACACATGAACACATCATCTTCTCCATACACACATGAGCATCGATCCTCTCCATATACACACACACACATGAGCATCGATCCTCTCCATATACACACACATGAGCATTGATCCTCTCCATACACACATGAGCATCTATCCTCTCCATACACACAAGAGCATCGATCCTCTACATACATATGAGCATATCATCCATATATACATGAACACATAATGGATAACTTACCAAGATGAGAGACCGATCGAGAAGATGGAAGAAGAGGTGCAAGACCGAGAGGATGGCGTGTACGAAAGGAGAGCTTCCTCTATTATGTATGTAGCATCCAAGGTAAGTTCTAGATGCTAAAAATGGTGAATGGGTGGAGAAATTGAGGTGGTAAGGAGGAGGATCACGACTAGATCTAAGGAGAAAGAAGGAGGGGAAAGTGAAATATGGGTGTGGTAGTGGTAGTGGATAGTCACATGTGCAAAGTGGAGCTACCAAAAAGTGGTCAACACATTCGTGGCGCACATGACCTAGTGCGCCATATAACTTACCGCAACCATGGCACACTGTGTACACGTGCGCCACGGATGTGTTTGCCCAGTTAGGGAGCAGACCTACGGTGGGTTAGTCGTAGCGCACGGGCAGCAAGTGCGCCACGGTTACACCTCACAACCGTAGCGCACGTACGTGTATGTGGCATGCGGCCGGCAGGACCCTGGCCCACATGTATCCGTGACGCACTATCCCCATGTGCGTCACGGTTGTTCTAGTTACTAGTAGGACACTGTCAACAGGTGAACCACGCCCGTTTTACCCGTGGGGCATTTCAACCACGTCAGTCACGGATGTGCGGATTATCTATAGCCCTTTTCCTAGTAGTGTATGCTAATGGCTTAGGCGTTGGAGTAGACGATATGCCAACGGCAAATAAGTTTAGGCTGACGTTGTGCTATGCCGACGGCTGCCGTCAGCATAGATCCACGTCGATGGCAATTTGGTTTACAAACCATTGGTGTACCGTGTGTATCCAGTAGTATATCTTAGCCCCTTTTAATTGTAAGTCCATTCGGAATCTAAACATTAAAGAAAGATCTAGATATACCTTTTTCACTAACATAAAACATTTTATATTTTAAAACGAGGAGTACGATACACTGCCGATATTTATTAGGACCAACTTGACAAATTGGGCACTGGATTGATCATGATTTAGCCAAATTTGTCTTGTGGTGACCCCATGAGGCCATGATCGACGTGGTCACAGACCAGACACATGTGCGTTAACATACGTATATTATCTTTCTAATACTAACTACAACATGCTGCTAGCTCCCATATTAGCCCCACCTCCGTAGCTCTGCACCAATCCATGCATCCACCATCGATCGATCAATCGCGCACCCTGCGCGCAGCTACCTAGTCATCCATACCATGGGTAGTGCTCCACCCACTCTACCTAGCCACTCTACGCCATACTAGGCCACGCATCACTACCTCGCCGCCGCCGCCACTACCACTAGCTTAGTCGGTCGATCGACTCCGATCCGGCCGCCACTCTATAGAACGCGCTCACCAACCCTGCAAATACACTACGCTAATAATTAGAACGTGTTTGCTTCAGCTATGTACTCCGTAAATGTAACGGCATTGGAATCAATTGACGAGCGGTAATGGTAAGGGAATGGGAATTTTCCAAACCTGTATGGTTCACGCACAGGTAATGGCATTGACGGAAAGAGTGCATTTTCTCTTTCTACCAATGTTTGGAAGTTCCGATCTTTAACCCCAAGAAAACAAACCCCAAGGTCTGGCTGAAGGCCTCCAATATGGCTGGAAAGAGGAGTAGCGATCTAGAGAAGACATAGCTCAAAGCTTGGGATCGATGGACGGAACGCCTCCTCGCCTGCCGCCTTTGCTAGTAAAATAGAGGAGGCCGAGGGATGGGTTACGGTTCTGTAGCGCTTCCGACGGCGGTGGCGGTGGGGACGGTGGCGACGGTGGTGGCGAACGGAATCAATGGTAGGTGGAGGCAAGACTTGTTGGGGAAGATGAGGCTAGAGAAGACGAGGGGGAAACTCGCTCGGTAACGATTTGTTATCGAAGGGGTACGACTGGTATTAAAACTGTGCAGCGATGGAATTGGTTTACAGAAAAATTGATTGCGTGTAAACTGAACCAAACACGTTTTAAAGGTATCTATTATCACCATAATCAAATTACGTTACAAATTCTTGAACCAGACACCTTAACCTCAATTGAGCTCACGACTGTATATGCTCATTTAGAGGACATGTGTAGCCTAATTAAGCGGGTCGACGTGTATTGTTCCACCAACTCCGTCTAGCCAGCCACTCTACGCCATCCAAGGCCACGCATCGCCACCCTCGCTGCTGTCGTCTGTCTGTATGGTTTTTCTCGAAATAGAGACGATACCCTTGAAAAAATGCACGCTACTTATTTATTTATTATACACCACTAGATCGATCTAGATCGCCATTTTACCAACCAAATAGGCTACTACTGCTCGCTCGCTAAATTCGGAGTAAATGACACTAGGAGTCCTGTATGTGCACTTAAGTCACAGAACTTGCAAACTGAACTAATAAGTCACACAACTTGCCAACCTGTGCACTCGTGGTCACAAACCGGTCAACTGGATGGTTTTTGATCAAAACCGATTATAGATAAACTAATTTTTTACAAAGAAAACATTAAGTTATTTATATTTTTATGTTTGCAAGTGTATATGATGCTCATGACAAAACTGGTAGTGGCTTCCGAGCGGAGCTCTTTTTTTTAAAAAAAAGAGATATTTTTTAGACCCCAAAAATCTGAAAAAAATCACGCACAAACATTTATACATTCCAAAGGTACGCAAAAAAATTTAGGCAAAAATACATTTTATTTTGCGAAATACAAAAAAGACAAATCTCATATAGAAATATGTACATATATACAGCTGGGATTTTTTTCTCATAACCCAAAACAAAACGAGTTTTCACCGAAACGTGCCACAATCATTCAGCCTGCACATATGTATTTCCAAAATAAATTTTAGATTTTTTGAAACGGAAAATACGGATTTTGCAAAAATTTAGTCTTTCTATGACCGATTTTGGTCAAAAACTACTGAGTTGACTGGTTTTGTGACCACGGGTGCACGGGTTTACAAGTTGTATGACTTGTTAGTTTGGTTTGCAAATTATGTGACCTAAGTGCACATGTGAGACAAGTTGTGTGACTACCGGTGCCATTTACTCCTAAATTCGACCAATCGATGACGTCTATATTTGTTTAGAGATGATTGAGGTAAGCAGGCCGACAGACTGTCATTATCCATTTTGTTAATCGATTTTTCAGTTTTAATAACTTGTTGATTGCAAGTTATATACTATGCAATTGATCGTTTCTTCTGATATGTTCAAACTCGAGAGAAAAGATGAGCAATGAGCTTGTACTACAACCGAAAATCCAATTCTCGGCTTATGGGTGTGGATAAACCCATTGTTTGAAAACATATTTTTTGATATGTCAAAAAGTTTATAAAAAAGATATTCGCATGCATATCCAGGCATTCTATGTTGGCACTCAAATTTTAGGGAAAAGAAATATTTTTGAGTCCTGTGTAAAAAATTCAAATCCGGATGCTTTCCAACATTATTATTATTGGACTTATTTTTGTCTTTTTACACTAGTCACAAAAAATGCTCTTCTCCCGAGAACTTGTGCGCGAACAGAATGTACACGTGAAATTTTCCTTCAATTCTTTTTAATATTTTAAAATTTATTTATATGTATTTTTTCATAATAATTTCATTTGCACCCTCGAGCCAAAACACCACCTCACTCTTCACTTATAGCTTCACCATGCCTGGACGTGGTTAACAATGTCTATTCCATCTTAGATTACACTGATCATATATTTAATCTAAAAGTGATGCATGCACAAATATCAATGAAAAGATAGCATGCCATTTTCTTAGCGTGATCCTTCTCTAGACTATATGAGCGTGCCATATTTAAAAATATCGAAAATAACCCAAAACAAGAATAAAGGACTAGTGAAACAAATAGATCTTGTAGCCCGATCTGTTGTGTCAACAGTCAAGATTTGCATCATATACTCGCTTATTCCACACCTTCATTCGTATGCTCACTTACTCTGCACCCACCAAGAAATATAAATAGCGTGCTATATTTGAAATAGCACCAGCTCTATGTTGTTTTAACGCGATATAGCATACTATTTTACAAATAGTATCATGGCGAGCCAAATTACAAAAATAAAAAATTAGCGAGATCTCTACAAGTATGCTATAGCGTGCTATTTTTACTAAATATACTCACTTGCTTACTCGAAAAAATAATCTCACTCTCTTAATCGAAAAAAATTCTCACTCCAAGGTTTGAGTTGCCGGGGAGATTGATCCGCAAATACATATGAACGTCGCATATCAACTTCAAGTAAGATATAGATCGCGTATATTTTAATATACTCCATCTGATCCATATTAATTGTCACTGGATTGGATGTAGGAGTAGCAGTAAAACATATCTAGATATATCCATTTCTGCGATAAGTAATATGGATTAGAGGGAGTATAATTTTTTACTTATTAAAAAATAATACATATACAAATAATATATGATATATAGACACACATAATTTTTTCATAAAACTCAGTCTGGTTATCTAGTATGTAACAATAAAGTATATTGTACCGTATCTATATAAGTATTATCTTTTTTTAAGAAACACGGTACAATCGAAGACGCTCATAACACGTACATGCACCCACCCCTACATTGTAGGGGTATCTATATAAGTATATCTTTTTTTAAGAAACACAGTACAATCGAAGATGCTCACAACACGTATATGCACCCACCCCTATAAACGCACGGACGCACACCCTACCCCTATGAGCACCTCCGAAAAACTGAGCCGACGGATCGGATCTTGAGATTGACGAAGTCACGGCCCATTGTCGGCCAACGTTGTCTCCATTGAAAGAATATTTCGCCAATTACGCACACACGCAGGTTTGAACTACGATAACTGTAGATACAACCATCCTCCTAACCATCCAACCAAAGGTTGATTTGCTATATAAGTATATCTCAGCACCCACTGTTTTAATTCCTTTCAACTCTGCTCTGCAATGTGAAGACCATGTGACAACGTACACGAATCCTCTATAGTGGAACGATAACAACGGGGGAGGAAAGGGAAAGGCGCGCAAAGCCTCTTCCTTTTCGCCTTTTCTGGATTTCGATGGGTCGGAAGGCACGACATGTGGCCTGCCGGCCGGCCGGATCCAACTCCAACGTGCGCTGCCTACATCTCCTCATCAACGTCTCATGAACGACAATTGCACGGCGACAAGGACACTGTCCGTGCAGACCGAGAGCTCACTGCATAATTACTACTACTACTACTTCAGCTACTAATTATATATGGAAGTGGACATGCTACTCGATCGCTCGTACTACTACTGATTTGTGAGGACATTTGGTGTATGAACTGAAATGTTAAGGACTTGTTTTTTTTTTTAGAGAGTTATGGACTTGTTTGATTTAAAGGAATTTCGTAGGAAACTTGGAGGATTTTGATCCTTAGGATTTTTTTTTCTTTTATGCATCGCCTGATTCATATGATTAGAGCCTTTCCTATATAGGATTTTATTGCACTATATTTGGAGGAAAATTTCTATCCATCCAAACCTCATGTTACAATTTCTTTGTCTCTCCTGCGATTCAAACACTCATTCAAGAATGTCTTGTTTGATTCATAGGAATTGTATAGAAATTATGTACGATTTGAATCCTATGGGAATTTTTCCTATGTTATTGTTCGATTCATAGGAACACATCCTATAGGAATCTTGTAGTCAGACCTCATGGAAATTCTTTTGCTACATAAGACAGAATTCATGTTCCTATAGGATTCAAGTTGGCATGACATCTTAATTCTATGTTTTTTCTATTCCTATACCTTTTCTATCCTATGAATCAAACGAGCCCGAAATTTTTATGTAGGCTCCAAATCCTATAGGATTCGACTAGACGGAACAGTCTAATCCTAAACTTCTCATATTCCTGAGTTTTTCCTTTTCTGTGAATCAAACAAGCCCTAAAATCTATATCACACGTCACGGTAAATTTGGTGATGGTATATCTTCGCAAGTAAATACAAAATCAAATATCTGTGGCGAAGTACTGAAAAGTAGATAAGGGGTATTAGCAAGATACTAATTAGACTCCTTTTGATTGGTGTTCCATTAGGGGAAGAAAAGAGTGAGCTAGTTCACTCGTATTTTATTCCCTTTTCCTTGTTTCTTGACGTGAACACAAAGAATAAAGTTAACAAAACTTAGTAAACTTGTCTGTCCACTCATGATGTTAGGCTACCGACTTTGAAGAAGTTATTATTAGATTAGATGAGGCTACAAATGATGGACATCACCTCTTTAAAGAGTTCTGCAAGCCTGTATATATATGATGACATCGCCTCTTCATAAGGAAACCTTGCTTTGTTTCCTCGTTAATTATGTGGAGGGAAATTTGCCACTCACACATAGGCATCGACTCTTCTGGAGTAGATTTTTTTACAGAGCTGACCGATGAAAGTCGTATGTAACCCACTCCCTATTTATTATTTGATTCCCCTCTAAACAAGATATTAAAACTATCTGGCGATAAGGTCTCATGATTGCACACATGCCTAACTAGCTTGCGCTGGTACTGGGCCATTACTACTTTTAATACATTAGTGGGATTATTATTTTTATTAGCAACCAGCGGCTGAAAAGAAGACATGACAACTAATATGGTCACGAGTCTTCTCTAGAAAGCTTTTGAAACATGCTCATTCGTCTAAAGAGAGAGGGTGCACATGGAAGCCACACAAAATTAGGAGAAAGCAATCTTGCAACGGCTAATAAACTAAGCTAGTGTGTGTGTTTTTTAGGGAACTAAGCTAGTGTGTTTAGCACAGCGGTACTCTTAGACTATTGAAAAACACAAGATAATTAAGAGACCTACAAATGTAAACCTTTTCGGATGATGGACCTATTCACATGTCTACGTCTCACACCACTAAACAACTCCGAAATAAAATGTTAGTCTGTTCCACTCACCTCCCTCATAATTGAGATAATAAACAGCTCAAAAAAAATTTGAGATAATAAAGTTTTAAGGAGATGGAAACTCTCTTTGTCATATGCATCTATCTAAATTTAGAGATTTGCACATGCAGGTCTAGGACTCCACAAGCTATGCTAGTGTTTCCTAGACTCCAAACATTTCCCAGGAATTGATAACTAATATGAAAGAAAAACCGATTGAAGTTGATCAAGGGTGACATAGCCGTGAGCAGTTTTTCGGTACTGTTTAGATACTTTCATATCACTTGGCGCCGGTGTTGTCCTCTTCATATTTGAAAAATGGAAAATAATGGATAATTCATGGTTTATCAGTAAAATGTTTGCACTCTATCAACAATTCATATAGAGTTTGACCGGAAAACGGTTCAAAAGAGTTACTTTTGTGCTCTAAAATCCGTGCTTTCCATAATAATAGTGTAAATGAAGCCCGTTTTGAACCTAACCAACTTTCAAATCTCCTAAAATTATTGAACTCGGAATACCTTACCCATAGATAGTGGTTGTCTTTAGGAGGTTTTCCAATGTGAAATTTGCAGACATACGAAATTCTAGGATGTTGTAACGTGGAAATAATAACAAAAAAAGGCCATTTTGCATAGAACCACAAGATAAACAGATATATCTTGTCCCTTTCATACGTAAGACAAAATATCATAGTTTTGGATCAATGTTCTTGCACAACACTTCTTAGCGTCCACATTTTCATGATTTCTTACCCTTCATAAAACTTTAAATGCGTAGAACCACCATAAATATCCATATTAAAATCTTGAGGGTGGTAGATTTCACCTTTCGAGGTCCTAGAAAAGTCAAAAGCAATTCCATTGTGTCGATGATGAAGATGAGAAACAAATATCATCAACAACTATGATCAATATTGCCTCATATAGAGAACACAAAATGTAAACGGATATATTTGTCGTTATTTTTGCATAGAACAAAAAAAATAACATACGCACAATTCTTTGCGAGTCATCATCATATAGTACTATCTACGCCTATGGTTTTTTTCATATTTTTGAAAGGGCCAAATGCAAAAAAAAACTTCAAAACTAGTTTACGGTTAGCACAAAAGAAATATAAGTAGCTCAACTTCAATATTAGAGTTCCAAGTCGAGGCAAGCCCAATATGTCTTGTTCTAAAATTGTTTTTTATGTTAATTAGTCAAAGTAAATTCAGATGAGTCCATCCCCTAACATGTTTTAAATGGGCACGATTAGACATCGGCGAATTGGCCGTATTTTCTATTCTTCTAATAGATTTTAGCTATATTGTACATTTTATGTCCTTTGATTTTCATTAACCTTTTTATTTTAAAGGGGTTTAACATTTTGCGTACCCTCATATCAAACAAGCAGCATATTGAGCAAACTAGCGCGAAAGCCAATCAGCAAAAAAGGTGGAAGTCTTGGATCTATACTGCGTAAGCAAGGGGCAAATGAATTACGAAATTTAAGCTTAGTATAAAGAAGGATCGTAATGTAAATTTAGTGGGAAAGCTCGATCCATCGTGCCCAGGCACTTTTTAAAACCTCATGTAGGTATACACCCACAAACTTGTTAGGAATAAGCAACTTTTATTCCTCAGGGGCCAAATGCCACAATATATAGTTCATATACAGGTGGAAATATGCAGGAAAACCCCCTAACAAGTGGAGACATATAATATACAAATATATATCTAACACACACACCCCCTCAAACTCATGGTGGCTCCACAACACTGAGTTTGGAGAAAAAGAAAGTATGATGCGCAATGGTCGGTGCCTTCATAAAGAAATCCGCCAACTATAACTCTAAAGGCACATACTACGCAACAACCTAAGCCTGCACCTGAGCACGTGTATAGAAAGCATCAACACCAATATTCTTGGTAAGCTCATGCTTAATCGGATCACATGCAATACTAATAGCACATGTACTGTCAAACAAACCCAGAGTGGGTGTGATAATAGAGACCCCAAAATCCGTAAGCAACCACCGTAATCAGGTCACCTCAGCAGTCAATAAGGTCATAGCTCGCAACTCAGCCTCAACACTCGAACGAGAAACCGCTGTCTGTTTCTTCGTCTTCTAGGCAATTAGAGAACCACCAAGAAACACACAGTAAGCAGAAAGTGAACGGCGATCTGTAGGATCACCCGCCCATGTAGAATCCGAATAGCACTGGAGCTGGAGGGAGATGGAACGAGAAAAGAAAAGGCAACGAGTGATCGTGCCACGAAGAACACAAAGAAGATGACTATAGTGAATAGTGGTAGGAGTAGAAACAAACTGACTCAGAATATGAACAAGATAAGATATGTCAGGACGAGTGACAGCAAGATAAACAAGACTCCCAACAAGATGGCGATAACGCGTCGGATCAGGAAGAGGATCACCATCAGTAGGACGAAGCTTGACATTAAGCTCCATAGGGGTCTCAATAGTGCGCTCATCCCCAAGAGCAGCATGAGCAAGAAGATCCTGAATATACTTTTCCTGGGAGATGAAGAAGCCATCAGAAGTGGAGGAAACCTCAATCCCAAGAAAGTATCGAAGAGGACCAAGATCAGTCATAAGAAACTAATCACGAAGACGAGCCTTAACAAAGGCGATATACTCAGGATCATCACCAGTAATGATCATATCATCAACATAGAGAAGAAGAAGAAGAAGAAGAAGAAGAAGAAGAGTGCGTCCACGAGGAGAAGTGTGAACAAACAGCGCTGGATCATGAGCACTAGGGGAGAAACTAGCAGCAGTCGCTACAGAGGAAAAGCGCTCAAACCAGGCATGAGGGGCCTGTTTGAGGCCATAAAGAGAATGCCGAAGACGATAAACCATCCCCACGGGAACAAAATACCCAGGAGGAGGCTGCATATAAACCTCCTCACTCAACTCGCCATTGAGGAATGCATTCTGAACATCAAGTTGGGACACAGACCAGTGACGAACAGAAGCAACAACAAGAAGAGTACGCATAGTGGTCATATGAGCCACAAGAGCAAAGGTCTCATCAAAGTCACGGCCGTGCTCCTGCTGAAAACCATGAGCCACAAGACGCGCTTTATAGCGCTCAAGAGATCCATCAGAGCGGGTCTTAATTTTATAGACCCACTTACACATGATAGGATGAACACCAGGAGGGGGAGAAACAAGATCCCAGGTGCCAGTGCACTCAAGCGCAGCAATCTCCTCAGCCATGGCCAGCTGCCATTCAGGATGATGCTCAGCATCCCGATAAGAAGTCGGCTCGAAGACAACAGAAATACCATACTTACTAGGAGAGTAACGGTTGGGGGCACGATGCTGAAGAACAGGACGAGTAGAGGGAAGCTCATCAGAGGAAGAAGACTCATGAGACGATGATGAAGAAGAAGGAATAGTAGAGGAAGGCTCCGGAGAACGAGGAGAACTAGGGGAACTAGATGGAGCAAAGGAGGATGGTGTCGAAGAAGAGACATCAGGGAGAGTGGGTCCTAAAGAAGACACAATAGGAGTAGAAGGAGGTGTGTTAGCAAAAAGAAGAAAATAGATATCTTCTACCGGGTAGGTACCAGCGGTGGTACGAGGATAGAAAGGGCGCGTCTCATCAAAAGTAACGTCACGAGAGATACACATCCGACGACCAACGGGGTCCCAACAGGGATAGCCCTTATGCCCATCAATGTATCCAAGGAAGACACACTCAACAGACTGAGCGGTCAGTTTGGTGCGTTCACGAGGGGCAAGGAGAACATAACAAACACACCAAAACAAGCGAAGCATGGAGTAGTCTAGAGAATGACCAGATAGGCGCTCAAGAGGAATACCACCCTGCAGAGCGGCAGAAGGCTGAATATTGATGAGGTAAGCCGACGTAGCGACAGCCTCAGCCTAGAAATGCGACGGAAGGGAAGAAGCAATCATCATGGCACGAGTTGTCTCAAGAAGATGGCGGTGCTTACGCTTAGCAACGCCATTTTGGACATGTGCGCCGGGACAGAAGAACTGAGCAAGGGTAACCTTATCATCAAGAACACATCGCAACATCTGGGAGATATACTCACCAGCAGAGTCAGCACGAAACACACGAATGGGTGTAGAATATTGAGTACGGACCATGGCCGCAAAAAGCTGATATATGGAAAGCACTTCACTGAGATCGCATAAAATACAATCAAGTGTACCGAGAAAAATCATCTATGAATAAAATATAGTAGCGATGGCCCCCTTTCGAAGCGAAAGGAGCCAGACCCCAAACATCGAAATGAACTACATCAAAAGGTCGCTGAGATACATACGCGCTAGTAGGATAGGGTAGCTGAATCTGTTGGCCCAACCTACAGCCCTGACAATGTAAAGACACATCTCCTAAGACAGACCCCAAAAGACCACGATGAACTAATGACGATAGGCGAGAGCCACAAAGGTGACCAAGACGATGATGCCACTGCTGAAAAGAGCTGGTAGCAGAGGCAACGACCGGAGAAGAACTGGCATATGAAGTGGCAGCGGAAGGAACACGAAGCCAGTCTAACTTCCAAAGTCCTGAAGAGTCACGGCTACGAGGGCCAGCTCTAACCAGGGCCTGTGTGTGACGATCCTAGACATCACAAGAATCGACATCAAGAATGACGCTACAACCAGAGTCAGTAAGCTGGCTAGCAGAGAACCGATTCATCTTAAGACGAGGAACATGAGAAATATCAAGAACAGAAAAAGAAGAAGTAGAAAGGGTGCCCCGACTAGAAATAGGAAGAGAGGACCATCGGCCGTGAGAACATGAACAGGAGAAGTGAGAGAACGAATAGCGGACAAAAGAGAAGACTCAGAGGTCATATGAAAAGAAGCTCCAGAATCCAGATACCACGGGGACGTACCTGACTATGTAGAAGGTGGTGGTCGCAGATGTCAAGAATCACCATAGAACCAAAGGTGCGTCAAAGAAGAGCACAGCGACAAGCAGACCACGAAGACTCCTGATAATGTCCTGATCAGAGAGAGCAACTGCTAAAGATCCGGAAGGAGCAGACCGCCCACGAGCCTGGTGCTGCTAACGTAAACTAGGATCCCGTGTATAACATGTGGCCCAAGTGTGGCCATCCCTGCTACAGTAACTGCAGTGACGAAGAGAACCACTACGACCCTGACCACGAGCCTGTTGGTGCTGACTCTGACCCTGAGACTGCTGGTGCTGACTCTGACCCTGACCTGGAGGAGTGGGTAGTATTGGCGACGGCACAGAGGACCGCGGCTGAGTCGAGAGAGCGGCAGAGGAGGACCACGAGTAGCAAGCACAGACGTAACCTCAAGAAGACCAGCACCACAGAGACGAGTCTCCTCAGCCCGAAGCTCAGACAACACCTCAGAGAGCGGAACACGACCACGAGCATTCAACTGAGCACGGTGGGGCTCGAACTTCTTGTGGAGCCGAGACAGGTGTCCCATAGATGCGACGGAACTCCAAATCCGAGCGCACAATCTGGTAGCACGGGCATGTGCCACAAACAGCAGTACGGAGAGAATCAAGCTGACGCCAGATAGCAGCACTCTGAGTATAGAAATCATCAATAGTGGAATCACCCTACTGAAGAGCATGCTCCTGGCGGACCACAGACAGGTAAAGAGCATTCCCAGACGGCTGGTAGCGCTGACGAAGATGTGCCCACTGAGCAGCAATAATAGGAAGACTCATGAACTCAGCGGCAAACTGGGGCAGAACACTGAGGTGAGAACAACAGCATCACGAGCATCCTCATCTACCCACTAAGTGTACGCTGTCAGATCGAGGCGATATGTCTCGAGATCAGCAGAGTACTGTTTGAGATTCAGCTCATATGTAGCAACAGCAGTATCATCGGCACTCTGAGCAGCATCCTTGACCTCCTGAGAAGCATCAGCGCCAAGAACGATCGGCAGCGGCGGCGGAAGAGGAGCCAGAGGAGCAGTGCGGCACGGCGGACATGAGACCTCGCTAGAGAGCACACCCCATAAACAGAGACCGCACATGTGAACGCTCATAAAGTCAGCAAAATCAGGATAATTCGCGCCATCGAAGATCACCGGGCAGTGAGGAATCGTAACATAGCCCGATGCAGAAGACATCTCTCTCTCTCTCTCTCTCTCTCTCTCTCTCTCAATTCTTTTAACTCTCGATCTCAGATCCGATCTGAGCAGCAGCCCGACGGATCACTTGATCCCGATCGAGGCATAGAAGGCCAGCGGAAGGCACGACGACGGGAGGCCGGCTGGGGAAGACCAGCGGCGGTCGAGCGGGCAAGCGGCGGCCGTCGTGCGGCGGTCAGACGCGGCGCGGCGGCGGGCGATGAGGCGGGCGGCGGCATTTACGACGGAGGAACGGCGGCGTCGGCGGCGGCGACGGCAATGCCGGCAAGCCGACGACGAGGATAGTGGCGGCGGCTGCGAATCGGGGCGGCGGCGGGGCGAAGAGCAGCGGGCGGCGCGGCCCACGACGGAGGAAGCGGCGGCGGCAGCGAGGCAGTGGCGGCGGCTGCGATGCGGCGGCGGCGGGCGGGGCGAAGGCGGCGGGCGGCATCGTCCCACGACGGAGGAGGAGCGGCGGCGACGCCGACGGCAAGCCGGCGACGACAGGGACGGTGGCGGCAACCAAAAAAAATGGAGATTAGAAGCACGAGTTGCGTGTGCGAGAGAGAAAAATCCTAAGCCTTGATACCATGTCACGAATAAGCAACTTGTATTCCTCAGGAACCAAAAACCACAATATATAGTACCCCCTCCGTCCCAAAATAAATGTCTCAGATTTTTTAAATTTGGATGAACCTATATACTAAATAGTGTCTAGATTCATCCAAATTTTGACAAATCTAAGACATCTATTTTAGGACGAAGGGAATACATGTACAGGTGGAAATATGCAGGAAAATCCCCTAACCAGTAGGAACATATAATATATATATATAACAAAACTAAACGCCATAGTTATTGCCAAATCCGCTAAGCCTCGGCGGCTTTGATTTCGACATGGACACTTTTTTTTTTTGCGGCTATGATTTCGACATGGACACCTAGTTACCATGGATATGACCATGGTTTTAACAAGCTGCTCGATACAAATATACCTACTACAAATACTACAAACATTGGAGCATTGTGAAAACATAGAGGTGTCTTTCCAGAATTTATCTGATGCAAAGGGTGGTAACCACAACTTTCCCAAACACAAATACCATGGCATAAAACAAAGCGATGGAAAATGGGAATAAGAAAGCGCGCACTCAATAACGACGCCTGCGTGCGTGCCTACCGGGCGCGGGCAGCCACGACGCTACAGCGCCAAATTCCACACCAACCAACCAAACAAAAGCGCGGCGACGAAGGAAGGAAGGAAGGAGCAGGCAACACCTCACCTCACCTCACCGCACTACTCCTCCAATTCCAATGTCTAATCCACTCCCTAATCACCACCACCAGCAAATAAGTAGACCCAACCCCGCGACGGAAAGCTAATCTCTTTTCTTTCTTCTCTTCTCTTCCTTTTTCTTCCTTCATCTTTCCCACCATCTCCACCACCACCACCACCACCACTACCCCATTCTTCTTCTTCTTTCTCCCACCCACCTTCTTTTCAGCCGCCCCAATTCCTCACGCCATCTTCTTTGATCGAGGTGGGCGGCCATGATCTCTATAGGCGGATCATCATCATCTTCTTCTTCCTCGTCGTCGTCGGGGGTGAGGATGGGAGGGGCGAAGAGGCGGGGGAAGCCGGGCGGGGCCGCTGCAGGGGCGGGGGCGGCCGCGGGGCCGTCGCAGACCAAGTGGCGGAGCGGCACGCAGGAGAGGATCTACGGGCGTCGCCTGCTGGACGCGCTGCGGGCCACGCGGTCGGGCGCGCCGCAGCACCCGCAGCCGCGCGCCGTGAAGGAGGCGGCCGACTCGGCGCTGGCGCTCACGGCGCGCGGGCAGTCGCGCTGGAGCCGCGCCATCCTGCTGGCGGGCGCCGCGTCCTGCCGCCGCCGCCGCGTGCTCGTCAAGGCCGGGGGAAAGATCCGGCGCCACCCGCGCCCGCAGGCGCGCGCCGCGGCCGCGGCGGCCAAGGCGGCGGCGGCCGCGTCCGCCAGCGAGCCGCCCATGCTCAAGGAGAGGAAGGTGAAGGACCGCCTGCGCGTGCTGGGCCGGCTCGTACCGGGCTGCCGGAAGCTGCAGGCCCCGGACCTGCTCGAGGAGGCGGCAGACTACGTGGCCGCGCTGGAGATGCAGGTCAAGGCCATGCGCGCGCTCGCCGACGCGCTCGCGGCGGCACAGCTATCCTCGAATCCCCAGACGGACGCCGCCGGCGACGACGATGAGGCCGAGATGGAGAGGTGAGGGGATGACCTGACCGTCCGAGGTGTGAATGATTGATGACGGCCTTGGGCTCGGAAAAAATAAGGGCGATTAATTAATGGATTATTAGTGCGAGGGACTGAGGGAGGGTCTGGGATTCCAGTCCAGTCCAGGACGGTGGTAAATTGTGATTGCTGCTGCTGCTGCTGATTTGTAAATTCTTGATACTACTTGTATAAGTAATGCTGCTCTGCTCCTCTCTTCTGTTCTTGAAATGTTCTTCTTCCTGCTGAAAGAAACAAGACGGGGGATTCCTGTGTGTGTCTGTCTCTTATGCTTTGATGATTTCGCTGTGTCAATTGGAATTAGCATTAGGAGTTGTAGGGTTTAATCATGCAAGGGGCAATTCCAGCTCCTTTAGTCTCATCTTTTATAATGGAGCTGAATTCGACAGGATTGCAAATCATTTCTTGACAGATCTCAACAACAAATCGTCTCAACTCGAGAGAAGCAATCTCTGCTCTGCTTGAGAAGAAGAAGAAGAAGAACAGGAAATTGAACAAAAGAGAGAGACAGAGAAAGTGATGAGTGGATCGCAGAAATGTCGCGCACAAACCTGGTACAGTACTAGTAATACAAACCGTCGCGCTTAAACTAAACTGGAGTAGATCAGACAACCGCGTGGGCAGAAAGATTCCGTCTGCTCTCGGCGCAGACCGGTCTGTCTGACGCTGGTTTTCCTGATCCGTGTGGTCAACTTTTTTTTATCTTCAGAGTCTGCTGCCAGAAATATGTTTACTGCTACGCAGGCGCAGGACTGGCCCTTTCTGCGAGAAATTTCTGGCCTGCATTTATG
This sequence comes from Avena longiglumis, assembly GCA_030063025.1. NCBI lineage: Eukaryota > Viridiplantae > Streptophyta > Magnoliopsida > Poales > Poaceae > Avena > Avena longiglumis. The sequence continues at coordinate 468,316,047 of CP125973.1, forward strand.
CACGTGAAAATGTTCTCTGCAGAAGAAAGAAGCTCCAGGGGCGACAGCGATCCGCGTCGTCGTCGTCACCGTCGTGTTTTCCTCTCCCTTTTTTTTCTCGATACCACCGGAATTTTTCATGGAGGACAGGAAATGTTTTCGGCATCGGCAGAATGCGAGTTTGATCGAGTGATTCAGGGAAATGTTTCACAAGAACTAGAATCTGCCCCTGAGAGGAAATCCAGAGGATTTCCTTGATCAGTTGTTGCAGACAGATACTTCGGCCATACGCACGGCCTTTCCGCTGTATAACCGATCTGGAAACATTCCTCAACATCGATTGTGCGAAACATCTTTTCTAAATTCTTTTGAGATGTACGTAGCTTCGTCTTGTCATTACCCACAACTATCGTGTTGCATATAGTATTTCACTTTTACTTCGGTGTAACCGCTCAAATTTTGACAAACAAAAACTCGAAACCGATTCGTTTTGAACAGAAACCGGTATGGTCCTCTTACATGTATACTCACCGTACATGTATACTACATTACCCGCGAGAGGCGGAAATCGGAAGGTATATAGCAACAACAACAAAATTTCAAAACATGACATACAAATACGTAGATCGCGTTAACGAGAGGTGGAATCGGCCGGTGGGAACATGAAGTATACTCATGTTGACCGAGTACATCTAAACAGAGGTATACATGGCGTGGATATGGGTTTTGATGGGTAAAAAAAACAGCGCATACAAACTTAAGTTTGAGAGGAGACTGAAGCACATCTTATAGTATTTTTTAGGGTAATTGTCTAAGTGGTTATGAGTTTTTCATGAGAAGATCAACTGATTTATCTCTCTGCCTCTCTTTCTATATCTCTATCTCTATTACTTATAAAAGATAAAAGATAAAACAAGAACTTTACTAGGCGTACCCGGGTGACCCATACGTGGACTGACTAAAACCACATGATTAGGCCCACTACAGATAATCTAACGGCTGAGTTTAGTCTAATCATATTCCCGTATGCACTTAGCAAATTAGGACGTCAGACGGAAAACTTATCCCCGCATGGAAGAAGGATCCACCGCTTCCTCATCTCGTTGGTTTTGAAAAAACAATATAGAAATTGACATCTCCTCTCATGCCAGATTAGATCGCCTCAAGTTTTTCTTTCACATAACCCACACAACCCTGTACTACTCCTCCGCCTCCTCTTCACGCGACGTTGTTCCCCACGCCGCCGCCTCCCCAGGTGATGCCGCCAGACCCGCGCCCCCGCCATCCTGCTGCATCGGGCGTTGATTGATGAGCCGTGTGGATGAGAGGGCCATGGCCTCCTCTCTAGGGTTTAAGAGATCGGGTGGGGACATGGAGAGGGTCGCAATAGGCATGGATATGGTGGCCCGAGGGCTCTTCGGTTGAGGCAGAGGAGGTACAGCCGGGATGGAAGGAGAGGCGCGCCGATTACCCGGAACACATACGTCTGCACACTATCACCATCACGCTATGGAGCTGGATGGCTGGACGACGAAGGCCCCTGGTTGCTGGCTGACCTCAAGCGCCTGGACAAGTTGATTGTCGCTGCCGCCACACTCTCCATCTCTTTGGTTTGCTCTCTTTGGGCACTGGTTATCATACATTGTTTGTTCAGAGAACTCTTCCTTGCGTTTGACATTGAATTTTTGGTTTATGATTAATGTAGATTCTCGGTCTGCTGAGGGACAAAGCCTCCAGCATCACGGGTGGCCAAATGCAGTAGGACGAAGAATTGTTGCGGCTAGAGTGGCGAGCGGAAGAACTTGTTATGGGTAATATGCAGGAGTGAGAGGAGTGTGCCTTCCTACTTTCACAAGAACTAACGTGAGAGTCGAGATTATGGTTTTCTCCAACTTCTTATACTGAGGGTAGTGTTATTTTTCTTCAGCTGCAGCCTAGAGTGGTGGCACGGTAATCTTGTTGAGTGTTTAACGAAAGTACGGAGGCATCATTGCTTCTTGCAACTAGCTACCATGTGCTCAAATGGCAAGTAATGTTTCTTCGGTGTTCAATTAACTTGCATGCCATCACTAGTCTATATTTTACTGATAATTTTTCTTAGGTTTGTCCCAGTCGACCTTGATTGTGCTATTGAAGGTTCACGCACTTACTTTGCTGGACGACACACTTGACGATGACGTTGAGAAAGCTATTGTGGGATTTGGCAGGTTTGTTTATCTCCAAGTCTATGGGCTGCAAGATTTATGCTTACGGTTCAAAAATGTAAAATGAATAGTAAAGCTAGGTTAGTGTTTAGCTGATTTACGGCTACTAAAACCTAGAGCCTGGACATATGCATTACAAGCTTTGATCACTAGATTGCATTCTTCTATTTGTTGCACAATCTACATCTGTGTAATATTTTCATTTTTTCTCCTTTGGCTTAGAACATTCCCGTGAAGAAAAATAGAGGCTGATAGTTACCTACTCTTATTTTATAGCTTCAGAATTTCTTATATGTTTTTTCGTATTCAAAACATGCTCTTATTCACTAAATGAACAACGACAATTTTTAGAAGGTATCTTTTGAAGTATCTGCTATGTATTTTGTCATGTAAAGTGATACATTTGCAGCCATTTACTTCCGTACAGGATTTGCTGAATATATTTGCTCCGATTTAGGACCTTCCCTTCCTTCTCGCCTTGTTTGATACTAGCAATATGATATAACATATTGCATCTATGAAATTATATCCAATCCAAGTTTCTAGAATTTCCTTAAATAAGTTATACAAACCATGTTGACTCGGTTAGATATGACAGGTTATAATTTCATATAGTTTAAACTTTTGTATTGGCTGATGTTAGTTGTTTTTCGCGAAATATATTGGGTGCTTAATTAACAACTAGAGCAAATGTACTTAGCTTCTGCGGATTTAGAAAACCCACGAGAACATGACAATCACTTATAGACATGTTAATATCATTAAAATATTATGGCAGTGAAAGGTGAAATACTCAATTGAAATGGCATGGAAAAATAACGTCATCCTAACCTAATTCAATCCCTCAAAAAAAGGAATAAGGAATTCATTGCAAAGATCTACAACTACACCTCATATTGAAAATTTATCTTAGTCTGTGATGGTCAAGTGATAAAGAAATTTAAGACAATAATGTTGGTGATGGGTGGGACTAGGGTTGAAAACGGCAAGGAAACTTTCCGTCCGATTCTGAAGAAAAAGGAACCGGAGAGGTAAAAAGAAAACAGAAATGGCATTTTAAGAAAAAAGAACAGAAACAGAATATTTTAAACATAAACAGAAAAGGAAACGACAAGGAAACGAGGGCGCCACTACTAGCCCATACACTTGTTTCATCAAGCATGTCTTTGCATAATGTGTTTGACATTATAATTGATGCAGTGTCTTTTATGCAATGTCCAGTGGCAATCAGATGGATGATGCGGCTCAGATCACTGTAGAGATTCGTTGGGAAACCCCAAAAGGAAGGTGTGATGAGTACAACAACAAGTTATTCTCTCAGTAAGAAGCCAAGGTTATTGAACCAGTAGGAGGAAGGAAACGACTCAAAGGTGTTTCTAGCAACTTGGAAACCTGCACAACACAAACTCAAGACTTTGCCCCAACGAACAGTGATGTTGTCAATCTCACCGGTTTGCTGAAAACAAAGGATTAACTGTATGGTGTGGTAGGTAATGGTGGTTTGCAGAAAGTAAACAGTAACAGTGGAAGATGTATCAATGGTAAAGATTGGACCGGGGTCCACAGTTCACTAGAGGTGTTCTCCTTAAGATAAATAACATAGCATGCTGGGTAAACAAATTATATCGGGGCAATTGACAGGACAGACCAAGGCATAACAATTGAATACTAGCCATTCATGATCCTATGAGATTTGATTTGGGCATTACAACAATATACATAGACCGCCATCCAACTGCATCTATGACTAGTAATCCACCTTGAGGTTATCATCCGAACCCCCTCCAGTATTAAGTTGCAAGCAACGGATAACTGCTTTAAGCAAGCTGTGTAAACTAAACAATACACTTGTTCCATGAACAAGAGATTGTTGTTTTCTCCCTAGTAGCAACAACACATCTACAACCTTAGAGACTTCTGCCACTTCCCCAAATTCAATAGAGGCATAAACCCACTATCGAGCATAAATACTCCCTCTTGGAGTCACTAGCATCTACTTGGCCAAGATAGCTACTAGAAACGGAGAGGATGCAAGATCTCAAACAACATAGACATGATAGAATCAATAAGATAGAATCATTAATCAATATGACATAGTAATCTCAATATCCATCGGATCCCCTGATGACTCCTTGTTGACGTGGAGCACTTCGTCGGTAAACCCCAAGAGCAAGGTGTGAAGTAGCACAGTAGCAAGTCTTCCCTCAGTAATAAACCAAGGTTATCGAACTAGTAGGAGGAAGGAAACGTCTCAAAGGTGTTGCAAGCAACATGGAAACCTGCACAACACAAACTCAAGACTTGCCCCAACGAACAGTGAGGTTGTCAATCTCACCGGTTGCTGTAACAAAGGATTAACTGTATGGTGTGGAAGGTGATAATGGTTTGCAGCAAGTAAATAGTAAAAATCGAGGATGTATCAATGGTAAAGATTGGACCGGGTTCCATAGTTCACTAGAGGTGTTCTCCTTAGATAAACAAACATGGCATGTTGGGTAAACAAATTACAGCAGGGCAATTGACATGACTGAGCAAGGCATAACAATGCAATATAGACAAAAAGATCCTATGAGATTCGATTGGGCAATACAAAAAATATACATAGACCGCTATCCAACTGCATCTATGACTAGAAGTCCACCTTTGGGTTATCATCCGAACCCCCTCCAATATTAAGTTGCAAGCAACAGACAACTGCTTTAAGCAAAGTGTGTAAGGTAAATAATCCACTTGTTCCATGAACAAGAGACCGTTGTTTCCTCCCTAGTGGCAACAACACATATACAATCGTAGAGATTTCTGTCACTTCCCTTGATTGAGTAGAGGCATGAACCCACTATCGAGCATAAATACCCCCTCTTGGAGTCACTAGCAACTACTTGGCCAAGATAGCTACTAACAACGGAGAGCATGCAAGATCACAAACAACACAGACATGATAGAATCAATAAGACAAAACCATTAATCAATCTGACATAGTAATCTCAATATCCATCAGATCCCCGCAAACACAACATGCATGATTACAAATAGATTAGATCTTGATCATGAACGGAGCTCACAAGATCTAGAAATGAAAGCACAAGTAGGAGATACAACCATTTAGCTACTACATGGACCCGTAGTCCAAGGTGGAACTACTCATGCACCATCAAAACCAAGATCAAACCATTTGCAAGCATTGAAAGCTGGGATAAAAAATCTCTAAACATGTGCATGAAAGATGGAGTTCTAACAATAAGACAAAGTAACTATGCATGCAACATGAAAGGCTACAAACAAAGATCATGAATAACATGCATTGAAAAACATTTGTTTGTTTCACATACAGAAAATATAGCATAGTGGCACTCAGCTTGTCCCTCATACAATAGCAAATAGATGCATAGGACACCTTCAAAGTTCATAAGATTGACTAGATACAAATAGCACAAGAACAAGCAATATCAACAATATGCATCAATCAATAAGTTTTGGGACACTACACATAGAACTAAGAATGACAACTATGCTCTCTTAACTGGTGCCTAAAGGTAGAAGGTGGAGACTCAATATAATAGTGGAAGAAAGGCCCTTCATAAAGGGAATCAGGGATTTCAAGTTTCAAAAAGAGCTTCCAAAAATTATGGTACTTGTTAGCTTTCAGCCCTCATTGCCCCTATCATAAGCATCTTCAAGTGATTAAGTTTAAAGTGAACAAAGCTGGAGTATATGCTTGACAAAGTATAAGTTGGCAATCTCATGTCCCTTGAATACGAGGGCCGCACCGCATGCTACTCAACTTTGGTCACCTGTAAGTTCTTGTCATAGTAAGTACATGTGTATCATAGAGAACCGCCAACGGAGTACCCCTTGCATATGGTACATGAGCTATCCCATAACCAAAAAGACAAGGCAAGCAGACAATGAGCATCTCAGCGATCTTTTTATTTACTATTTGCATAGATTTTTATTGAGGATGCTTCACAGATACCTCATTATGGTGATGCTGCAAGTTTCCACCATGATTAGGCATGGCTTAGGCTAGCGGCCCAGACGTTTCTCTAACACAAAATACATAACTCCATGGACTTACAAGCTCCCTCTTTATTTCACACCGGCGACATCCATAGACAAAAGAGCATGATCAACTGTGTACAAAGTACAAGTGCAATGTTGAAAACGTTCCCCATGACAGCAAAGTTCTGCTAATTCCAACGTATAAGTGCAAGCATATACAACATAGATGACACAATGGTTCAAGTTTATTAGCGGCAAAGAATATAAAGTATGCCATCAAGTTTGTGAGGGCTTTAATCACTAAGTTTTCACATAACAAAATACTTTTTAATTGGAAGATAGATGAAAACAAGAATATACTTGGAATGGTGTAAAACACCATGTGTTGGAATTATGCCCTAGAGGCAATAATAAAGATGTTATTATTATAATTCTTGTTCATGATAAAGTTTATATTCCATGCTAGAATTGTATTAAGCGGAAACTTTAATACTTGTGTGGTTTGTGAACAACACCGTGTCCCTAGTATGCCTCTATGGACTAGCTCATTGATTAATGATGGTTAAGGTTTCCTAACCATAGACATGAGTTGTCGATTAATAATGAGATCATATCATTGGGAGAATGATATGATGGACATACCCAAACTAAGCAGAGCAATTAGATCGTGTCATCGTGTTCATCTTTGCGAAGCTTTTCTTATGTCAAATATTGTATTCCTTAGACCATGAGATAATACAACTCCCTAGTATCGGAAGAAAGCTTAGAGGTCATCAAACGTCATCCTATGAGAGGGTGATCATAAAGGTGTCTCTCAGGTGATCGGAAAGTACCTGTTGGGTTGTATGTATCGAGATGGGATTTTTCCCTCCCAAGTCGGAGAGATATACTTCGGGCCCACTCGGTAATCGATATCAACACCGCTTGCAAGCATGTGGTTAAGGAGTTAATCACAAAGTGATATCGGATTACGGAACGAGTAAAGTACTTGTTGTGAACGAGATTGAACTAGGTATGATGGTACCGACGATCAGATCTCGGGCAAGTAAAATATCGCGAGACGAAGGGAATATATATGGGATTGATTGAATCCTGGCATCGTGGTTCATCCGATATGATCATCGATGAATGTGTGGGAGTCAATATGGGTTTCGCACCCATTGTTGATTATTGATAGAAGATCATGTCTGCATATTCTTGAACCCGAAGGGTCACACACTTAACGTGTCTCGACGCTAGGATAGATTGGATAATTGGTTTATGAGTTTTTGTTCGAAGTCTCGGATGGGATCCGGGACATCACGAGAGGTTCCGGAACGGTCTAGAGAATAAGATTCATATAAGGCAATGCAGTTTTTGGAGTTCGGAATTGTTTCGGGTTATTCGGTATTGTACCGGAAGCTTCCAGAACCTTCCGGAGTGGGACCAATGATGCCCCACTTGTCGGGAGGGGGCGTGGGCCTATGAGGGAGTGCCCTGGCCGCATTGGGCCAGGGGCACAAGGCCCCATAGGGCCCAGCCGGCCAAACCCTAGGGGAGCTTCTAGAAGGGGGGGGGGGGAACTTGCCCCCCACTCCTCCCTCCTTTGGCCGCCGGCCTAGGGCTTGGGGGAGGGGCAAGGGCCAGATGCCCACCCCTCTATATAAAGAGGGCTGGGGGTGCACCCCTCCCACACCTCCTCCACAACCCTAGCCGCCCTGCTGCCCCTCCTCTCTCTCTCTCCCTCCCGACTGCGCGTAGGCGAAGCCCTACCACAGAAACTCTCCACCGCTTGCACCGCGCCGTCGCGTTGTAGATCCAATCCATCTCTCCACCCTACTTTCTGGACCGAGGAAGGAGGAGACGTCGAGGTGCCGCATGTGTGCATCTCTCGGAGGCATCGCCACTTGCGGTGTTAGATCGGATCGGACCGCGAGGAGAAGCGGCACGACTACATCACCCACGCTTTGCGTGAACGCTCACATTGCGAATCTTTAAGGGTATGAAGATCTCATCTATTCCCCCTCGTTGTTTGCATCTCCTATATTAGATCTTGGCTTTCCCGTTCGCATCCGTAGGAATTTTTTTTATTTACTATGTTGCGAAACCCTTCAGTGCTATCAGAGCTAGATCTATGCGTAGATGTGTTTCACGAGTAGAACGCAACATGGTTGTTGCGGGCGTTGATGTTTTCTGTTGCAAGCCTCTTGTTTGTGTACTTCTTATGACGCGGGATAGTGAGATCGGCGGTCCAGGCCAACCTTACGACCTCGCTCATGAGACCGCTCGCACTTGATGTGTGGCTTGTTCCACACATGTGGTGGATGCCGTTCTCTCACTATAGTTGTCATGGGATTTGCACCGGAGTTTGGCAACCATAATATCACTGTTGTGGCTTTCCGTAGGTAAGAATCGTTCTTAGCTTGCTACTCCCATAAGCCACGTAAAACATGCAACAACAAAGTAGAGGCGTCTAACTTGTTTTTGCAGGGAGTGTTTTCTGTGATATGGTATGGCCCAAGATGTGATGTGTATGTTGTATGCGATGATCATGTTTTGTAATGTTTCACGACTTGCATGTCGATGAGTACACAACCGGCAGGAGCCATATGGTTGTATTTATAATTGTGTATGACCTGTGTGTCAACTTCTTATACGCCATGTAATAGCTTTACTTTATCGCTAAGTAGTTAGAAATAGTTGTAGTTGCTATTCGTGGTGGAGGCAATCATGGTGGAGTGATGGTGATCATGCCGGCACGCACAAGATGGAGATCACTGCGCGAAGATTGGCTATACCATGTCACATAAAGTTATATGCATGTGATGTTTATCCTTTTATGTATCTTATTATGCTTAGATCGCGACGGTAGAATTATAAGATGATTCCTCACTTAAAGATCAAGATAAAACTGTGTTCTCCCCATGTATGCACCGTTGCGAAAGTTCGTCGTGTTCAAGCATCACATGATGATCGGGTGCTATAAACTCTACGTTCACATACAACGGGTGCAAGCCAGTTTTGCACACGCGGAAATACTTGGGTTTGACTTGACGAGCCTAGAATTTACAGACATGGCCTCGGAACACACGAACCGAAAGGTTAAGCATGAGTCATATGAATGATATGATCGACACTTCGTTGTCCACCATTGAAACCACATCTCTTCTCGTGAAGATCGGATTAGGTGTGGTGAATTTGGATCATGTTCACTAAACAACTTGAGGGATGTTGAATTTAGTGGGATTTCATCTAGCAATTTGATTAAGTTGAACTAGTTATCATGAACATAGTCTAAATTGCACTTGCAAAATTTGTAGATCAAATGGCTAAGTCCAACTTCAACTTCAACGTTTTTGCTGAGAAAGAAAAGCTTAAGAACAATGGGTCTAACTTCACCAACTGGTTCCGCAATCTGAGAATCATTCTCGCTGGCGGACAAAGGGACTATGTCCTTGAGAATGCGCTAGGTGACGCCCCTGCTGTAGATGCGCCGGCTGATGAGAAAGCTGTTTATCAGTCGCACAAAGATGATTATGGTGTGATTAAGAGCACAATGTTGTTTGCTATGGAATCGGACCTTCAAAATCGTTTTGAAGATTACCCCGGGCCCTTTGAGATTCTTGAGGAACTGAAAACTATGTTTCGCATCAGCGCTCGAGAGATATGAGATCTCTGAGAAATTCTTTAACTGCAAGCTGGAGGAAGGGAGTTCCGTTAGTGAGCATGCCATAAAGATGTCGGGCTAAACTCAACGCCTTGAGCAACTGGACTGCAAGATTCCAGAGGAGCTCAAGATTGACAGGGTTCTGCAATCACTCCCTCCTAGCTACAAAAGTTTTGTAGTTACTCATAATCAGATTGGTTCCACTGATACGATCACCGAGCTCTTCGCTAAGCTTAAAGCTGCGGAGGTGGACATCAAGAAGGATAATCATGTGTTGATGGTCAACAAGCCCCCCAGCTTTAAGAAAGGTAAGGGTGCAAAGAAGCCCTTCAAGAAAGGCAACGACAAGCGCCATTGCCCCTGCTGAGAAGAAGCTCAAGTCTGGACCTAAGCCGGACACTGAGTGCTTCTATTGCAAGGACAAGGGTCACCGAAGCGAATCGTCCAAGTACTTAGCATAAGAAGGCTGGCACCATCAAAGGTATATTTGATATACATGTTATTGATGTTTTCCTTACTAGCCCTCGTTGTAGTGCCCGGTATTTGATACGTTCGCTACTAATATTTGTAACTCAAACAGAGCTGGAATAGACGGCTAGCGAGGGATGAGGTGACGATGCGCGTTGGCAACGGATCAAGAGTTGATGTGATGGCCGTCGGCACGCTCTCCTTAGTTTTACCTTCGGGATTAGTTTTAAACCTCAATAAATGTTATTATGTGCCTGCGTTGAGCATGAACATCATATCTGGATCGTGTTTATTGCAAGACGGTTATTCATTTAAATCTGAGAATAATGGTAGTTCTATTTATATGAGTAACATCTTTTATGGTCATGCACCTGCTGTGAATGGTTTATTTCTTCTGAATCTCGAAAGGGATGAAACACATATCCATAACATTGAGGCTAAGAGATGCAAGGTAGATAGTGATAATACTACTTATTTGTGGCACTGCCGTCTAGGTCATATTGGTGTAAAACGCATGAAGAAACTCCATTCTGATGGACTTTTGGAGTCTCTTGATTTTGAATAATTTGACACATGTGAACCATGCCTCATGGGCAAGATGATCAAAACCCCGTTCTCCGGAATGATGGAGCGAGCAACAGACTTGTTGGAAATCATACATACCGATGTATGCAGACCGATGAGTGTTTCGACGCGCGGTGGATATTGCTACTTTCTCAGTTTTACCGATGACTTAAGTAGATATGGGTATATCTATTTAATGAAACATAAATCTGAAACATTTGAAAAGTTCAAAGAATTTCAGAATGAAGTGGAAACCATCGTAACAGAAAGATTAAGTTTCTACGAACCGATCATGGAGGTGAATATTTGAGTTATGATTTTCTCATGCATCTTAAAGCAAGCGGAATCGTTTCGCAACTCACGCCACCCGGAACACCACAGCGCAATGGTGTGTCTGAACCCCGGAATCAAACTCTATTAGATATGGTCCGATCAATGATGTCTCTTACTGATTTGCCGTTATCATTTTGGGGTTATGCATTAGAAACCGCTGCATTCACTTTAAATAGGGCACCGTCTAAATCCGTCGAGACGACACCGTATGAACTGTGGTTTGGTGCTAAACCTAAGTTGTCGTTTCTTAAAGTTTGGGGATGCGAAGCTTACATCAAGAAGTTGAGGCCGGACAAGCTCGAACCCAAAGCGGATAAATGCGTCTTCATAGGATACCCTAAGGAAACTATTGGGTATACCTTCTATCACAGAACCGAAGGCAAAGTGTTTGTCGCAAAGAACAGATCCTTTCTTGAGAAGGAGTTTCTCTCGAAAGAAGTGAGTGGGAGGAAAGTAGAGCTAGACGAGGTTGTTGAACCTTCTCTTGAATTGGAGAGTAGCGCAGCACCTGAAATTGTTCCAAAGGTCACCGCAACAATAGAGGAAGCTAATGACAAGGATCATGAAGCTTCGGACGATGCTACTACTGAACGTCGCAGGTCGACAAGGTCGCGTGCCCCTCCTGAGTGGTACGGCAACCCTGTCTTAACTGTCTTGTTAGTAGACGACAGTGAACCTCCGGACTATGAGGAAGCGATGATGAGCCCAGACTCTGAGAAATGGCTAGAGGCCATGAAATCCGAATTGGGATCCATGAGCGAAAACCAAGTATGGAGTTTGGTGGACCCTCCTAGCGACCGAAAGGCCGTTGAGTGCAAATGTATCTTCAAGAATAAAACGGACGCGGATGGTAATGTTACCGTCTATAAAGCACGACTTGTCGCGAAAGGTTTTCGACAAGTTCAAGGTGTTGACTACGATGAGACTTTCTCTCCCATAGCGATGTTTAAGTCCATTCGGATTTTATTAGCAATTTCTGCGTTTCATGATTATGAAATATGGCAGATGGATGTCAAGACTGCGTTCCTCAATGGCAACATTGATGAATAGTTGTATATGATGCAACCCGAAGGTTTTGTCAATCCTAAGGATGCTGATAAAGTGTGCAAACTTTAGCGTTTCATTTATGGACTGAAGCAAGCATCTCGGAGTTGGAACCTTCGTTTTGATCAAGTGATCAAGAGCTTTGGATTTGTTCCAAATTGCTACGAAGCTTGTATCTACAAGAAAGTGAGTGGGAGCTCAAAGGACATTTCGGTACTATATGTGGATGACATATTGATTATTGGAAATGACATTGACATGCTTAACGATGTGAAGAGTTATTTGAACAAATGTTTTCAATGAAAGACCTAGGGAAGTCGCTTATATATTGGGCATCAAAATCTATAGAGATAGACAAAGACGCCTGATAGCTTTAAGCCAGAGTACATACCTAGACAAAGTTCTGAAAAGGTTCAGAATGGATAAGGCAAAGAAAGGTTCAGTGCCTATGTTGTCAGGTAAGATATTGAGCAAGGCTCAGTGTCCAGCTACGGTAAATGACAGAAAAGCTATGGGAAAAGTGCCTTATGCCTTGGCCATAGGTTCTATCATGTATGCCATGTTGTGTACTAGACCGGATGTGTCCAGTGCTCTTAGTTTGACGAGTAGGTACCAAAGTGATCCAGGAGTGGAACACTGGACAGCCGTGAAGAACATCCTAAAGTACTTGAATAGTACTAAAGAAATGTTCTTAGTCTATGGAGGTGATTAAAAACTCGTCGTAAAGGGTTACGTCGATGCTAGTTTCGACACCGACAAGGATGATTCTAAATATCAGACAGGATACGTTTATATTTTGAATGGAGGAGCTGTGAGCTGGAGAAGCTGCAAGCAAAGCGTGATCACGGGATCTACAGTAGAAGCGGAATACATGGCTGCTGCAGAAGCGTCAAGTGAAGGAGTTTGGATCAGGAACTTCATCACTGAGCTTGGCGTGGTTCCAAGTGCCTTGGACCCACTGGAGATATTGTGTGACAACACTGGCGCCATAGCACTAGCTAAGGAACCAAGATATCATCCAAAGACCAAGCATATCAACCGCAAGTTTCGTATAATCCGAGATTATATAGCAGATGGAGATCTGAAGATTAGCAAAGTACATACAGATCTGAATGTCGCAGATCCATTGACTAAACCTCTTCCACGCAAAACATGATCAGCACCTTAGTGCCATGGGTGTTAGATTGTTGCCGATGTAAACTAGATTATTGACTCTAGTGCAAGTGGGAGATCTGGAATTATGCCCTAGAGGCAATAATAAAGATGTTATTATTATAATTCTTGTTCATGATAAAGTCTATATTCCATGCTAGAATTGTATTAAGCGGAAACTTTAATACTTGTGTGGTTTGTGAACAACACCATGTCCCTAGTATGCCTCTATGGACTAGCTCATTGATTAATGATGGTTAAGGTTTCCTAACCATAGACATGAGTTGTCGATTAATAATGAGATCATATCATTGGGAGAATGATATGATGGACAGACCCAAACTAAGCGGAGCAATTAGATTGTGTCATCGTGTTCATCTTTGCAAAGCTTTTCTTATGTCAAATATTGTATTCCTTAGACCATGAGATAATACAACTCCCTGGTATCGGAAGAAAGCTTTGAGGTCATCAAACGTCATCCTATGAGAGGGTGATCATAAAGGTGTCTCTCAGTGTGGCATCCCGCAAGAACCACTACTAGAAAATCGCGTTGTTTTTGTGCATTGCATCATCGTGACCGCATGCTCATGTCATCATGCCACATTGCATTTGAGCATCGTCATCATCATGCATATTGTTTTGCCTAAAAACTATTTGCGAAAGACTATGTTATTTTCTAAACTAGCCCTCCTCTGTTTTCAAATCCAAATCGTCGGTCCAGCTGGATCTTTCATTTATCTAAAACCAATTACAAAATCTATTGTTAAAATAAAAGAAACCCTACACTAAAATTTCTAGTCCTAAATTCACCCAATCCTAGTCTACCCACCAACCCCAGCTTGCCACCTCCCTTTCCCTCCACCTCATCACAACCATCGCCACCTCATCGATCCTAACCCCACTCCCTTGCCTCTCCCTCTCTCACACACAGCTTCCCTACCCCCTCTCCCTTACAGCCCGGACCCACCTGTGCACCCGACCCCACTCCCTGACCACAGCTCTCTCTCCCCCTAGACCCCACCGCCACCAACCCACTCCCACCCCGACTCGATCCCCACCACCCCGCCTCCTCCCTCAGACCTCCGCTCCATCAGCCTTCTTCGCCTGAGCCTCTCCTCCGGCCGCTCGCCTGCACACGGCCTCCTGCACCTGGCTCCCCCGCCTCGCGACCCTCTCCTCCGCCTGTCGTTGGTCGGCCTTCCTCCGCAGCCGCAGCCGCCCGGCTTCCTCCTCCCCGCTGCGTGTTGAGCGCGCCCGTGCTCGTCGCCGGTGCTCCCCCGCCTCCGGACTGCCGGGTCCCCGCCTCCCCGCCTCCTCCGCTCCAGGCCCGCCGCCGGCCTCCACCATCCTCTGGGCCGCGACCCCCTGGCACGCGAGCACCCCGAGCCCTCCCCGCCGTAGAGCTGTCCCGTCACCTCCACCACTGACCTGCTCCCTGCATCCGGTCGTCATCGCTTAACGCCGCCTCGTCCGGCCCAGCCCTCCTCGAGCCTGCTACCGCCGCTGTGGCCTCTCTGCAGCGCTCCTCCATGGGTCGCCTCCGGTTGTGCTCCCTGTAGCGCGTGGACTCCTTTTCAGGCGAACTCGTCCGTGTGGGGTTCCTGCAGCGACACGCCGCCTTCCCTCGTGTTGAGTCCGGCCGTCCCTCTCCAGTCGCGTGGTGCCCTGGTGCCTTTCGCTGTTCGGTGCAGATTCTGTTACGTGTATTGTTGTGTGGTGATACTCTGGAGACAAGAATACGGGGTGGCGATAAAGACAAGATCGACAAGTGACACCCAGATTTACCTCACGGACCCAAAGGTCGCCTTCCCGGATCCAAACCCCGAAGGCCGTTCCCCCGGACCACCATGATCTTCTTCTCGGATCCGAAGACCCCGGTAACCGACTCACCCAAGTCCGACATCGACAAACGAAGACGGCACCATCAAGACCTTCGTCACGGAACGCCGAGATCTGCTACCCGAACCCGAAGACCGCGGGTGCGACAAGATCGTCTCTCGGACACCAAGGTCGTCCATGCGGATACGCCAAGTACTCCTTCCCGGACGCCAAGTTCGCCGAGAACCCGGATGCCAAGGTCGCCGATCCGGTACGACAAGACCGACCCGATACGAGGACCCGACAAGATCTTCGTGACGACAAGATCGTCACCAAGACCGGCCCATGTTGAGATCTGAAGACCCTAAATCCCGGAGTCCGAGAACGATCCCGTCGAACCCTGAGACCGAACCCCGAACCCTGTCGAACCCCGAACCCCGGAACCCCAAGCTCTTCCGAACCCTAATGTGTGACCCCTTTCTCGAACCCTATTTTTATAAATGTAATATAAAACTGTTGCATATTAAATTATCATGCTTGCACGCATATCATGTGGGTTTGGGGGCCTTATGCCGATTCACCTCTAATTAAATATGGGGCCCATATGCGGGCAAATCTAGTCTTATATTGGCCTCATTTAAATTTGTGTAGCGAACCGGTAACTTATCTTGCCCTGATATCACAACATTTAATTTGCGGGGTAGATAAATAACTTGAACCGTTTAATTAGTTTTCGGGACCCCGGTTCCGCTTAATATGGCCTAATTGCATCACATATTTTCCATGTTATACATCATGCATGCATCATGCCCGATCTTCTGCCGTAGTATTAAATAGTGCATCCGGTGTTTCTTCTAGTGTTTTGCTTCTTCGCGGATAAGGCCGATGAGTTGATGTGAGCTTCGCCCCGATCGTCGGTTGAACCTTCTAGAATGTTTTCAAAGCAGCATCTCCCTTTCTACCCATCTTACTTTTATAGTATTTATTCCCTCATGTTGCTCTATTGCTACCTGTGTTACGATGCTCTAGTTTTCGTACCCGTGATATCCCTTGTAGCCTTATATTGCCTTGGACACCTCCTATTACCGTTGTTTGGTAGATAGTTGGACTTGCGCGTCGTAGTCGCTTGCTCAAGTGTTGCTATGTCGTCAAGTACCACAGTTGTTGGAGTATTGCCGTATGTTGAATGTTGGAGATGATCATGGCTTTAATTATCGTTCACTTTAATTACTGTTTAACAACTAAAATTGAAGTAGGTAAGCAGAGGCACAGGTGGGAAATAGATGTTTTTTGGTTGTTAACCGACCACTTGTGTCCCGTAGGACCCCGAGTTCTTGACACCTGTTCCGAGATCGAGCGCGCTAACCACAGGTGGGGAGATATGGGCCCCCCATTGATTAGTACCTGATTTCAAAGTATTGCACTGGGGGCCACAAACTAGTTTGAGGTTTTATTTACTATCCTGTACTTATGCCATGCTTTACTGCTATATTTAAATTGTGCGATGGATAGCACACTGTACTGTTTAGGATCGGGACACGTTTTCGCGGTGTCGACAAGCCCAGTTTTGGGTCCCCAGTCATTCACAGCCGTCTACCCAAACCCTAAGTCCGTCTCGGAGACCGGCCGACTTCGCTATGGTAGACTTAGTGGGGTGGCCCCCGTGCTTTTGTCTGGAAACGTCGTGACTTAGGCCCCGCCGACATACCGATGGGTGTATGTTAACTGATCTGGCAAAAAGGGTCGAAGTGCTTGTGGATACTTTGGTGCACCCCTGCAGGAGCCGTGTCCGCGGTTATGGACGACTTGGAGCACAGTGCTTGATCATAGACAACTATAACTAAAGTTTACTGTTATAAATTGACTTGTATCCGATATGACTAGTAATCAGCTTCACTGCAACGGAATGGCTAAATAAAAGTACCAACAACTGCTGGGTTTCGGGGATATCTCATGCTAATTGCATTTGAATAGTAAGTGTCGCAACTACAACGGAATGGTTAAATAAAAGTGCCCACTGCTTATTTTATCAGGATGACTATCTATATCTGACTAGTAATTGGTGTAACGATAGCCGAATAACTAAAACTGCCAACTGTGTGAGTTCATCGGTTGACTTCCTCGTTTGGTCTCGAGGGGGAAACACCAGGATGGGTTTGTTTGATGGTAGTATCAGGTTGGTTCCGAATAGGTCTTTCTTACCCCTCTCTGATAGCCGACAATTGTATCGAGTCTCTATAGGTTGTTTAGTGCATGCTGCGCTGCCGCTTCAGTCCACCATACCTATGTAGGCGAGGACCGCCGAATTCTAGCCTCGCTGCATCGCCTCAAGATCGACCGCTCTCTTTTCCTTTGCCCTTTGTCGGCACCCCTTTTGTTTAAGCAGGTTTTGAGAGCGACGTCGTTAGCAGGGTTACCCTTCCGGCTTGGCCTGGGCAGGGTTATGGACGCCATTGGTTATTCTTCAGGGCTCTTAGCCCCATTTGCATCTTGTCCGTAGTCGGACGCTGTATCTTTTCAAGGTGATTTGAATCTTTGTACCGTATATCTGTATTCTTGACTCAGGGAGTCGTGTGGTATATATATCTGTTCTGTGGGTCCCATCGAGGACTGTGTAATGTTATTACTTCGCTTTCCACCCGCACGAAAGTGCTCGGTGGCACCTTTGAATCGCTTTATGCGAGTTTGGCGGGAATCGCAAACTTGAATAGGGTCGATTCGAGGGTGTTACAGAGTGGTATCGAGCTCAGCCATGATACCCCACAAGTCCAGCCTGTAGGATAACCTAGCTAACGGCCGAAGTAGAGTGTCAAAACTATTTTTCAAAATCGGTTGGATAGTTCTGATTAGGTCTGATTTTACTCCTGACCCCTCTGCTATTCTCTTCTTACCTCTGCGTGTTTTGAATCTACTCTCTTATCTTTCTTCGAGTCCAGGATTTCTCGTGGTTGGGTTCCATCATACCTTCAGGGTTTCGCTTCCTCCTTTGGTAACGGTGTTGCTACACCTGGCCTTCATGCTATCCGAGGAATCCTTCGTCTGGTGGACTTCTCTTTGTTCCTTCTCGTGCCTTCTGGTGTTTTCCGACGCGACGACATCATCTACGCCAGATCCGATGCAGAGTCTGCATCATTCTTTTGTTCCCGAACCTTGTTTGTCGAGATCTTCAGTCTAAATTCTGAGAGTTGGTTGCATAATTATCTTATTCATGTACAGAGTAATGCTTGGAGTGCGGGATGGAGTCGCGACCATACCACTACTCTTATCATTCGCTTTTGTATATTGAATGGTGGATCGATGCAATTTACTCCGTCCATGGAAGTTAGAGGTGGCCTTATCTTTTGACACCTCTACCTTCGTCCTTTGTTTATCCGGAGTGTTCTCTTGACGAACAGGATCAACGACCTCTTGTTGGTGGTGTCGCCGATTGCCAAGACGGAACAAGAACCTTTGTTAGTGGTGTCGCGAAGATCTACACGAAGCGCGAAGGATCAGATCATCGGCCTTCTTCCCCGTACCATGAGGCGGATCTCGAGGGCGAGATCCATTGTTAGTGGTGTCGAATTGTGGCATCCGGCAAGAACCACTACTAGAAAATCGCGTTGTTTTTGTGCATTGCATCATCGTGAACGCATGCTCATGTCATCATGCCACATTGCATTTGAGCATCGTCATCATCATGCATATTGTTTTGCCTAAAAACTATTTGCGAAAGACTATGTTATTTTCTAAACTAGCCCTCCTCTGTTTTCAAATCCAAATCGTCGGTCAAATTTCGGATCTTTCATTTATCTAAAACCAATTACAAAATCTATTGTTAAAATAAAAGAAACCCTAGACTAAAATTTCTAGTCCTAAATTCACCCAATCCTAGTCTACCCACCAACCCCAGCTTGCCACCTCCCTTTCCCTCCACCTCATCACAACCATCGCCACCTCATCGATCCTAACCCCACTCCCTTCCCTCTCCCTCTCTCACACACAGCTTCCCTACCCCCTCTCCCTTACAGCCCAGCCCCACCTGTGCACCCGACCCCACTCCCTGACCACAGCTCTCTCTCTCCCCCTGGACCCCACCGCCAGCAACCCACTCCCACCCCGACTCGATCCCCACCACCCCGCTCGGCCTCCCTCCCCCTCCCCATCAGCCTTCTCGCCGCCCCTCTTCGCTCCCGGGCGCCGCCTCCTCCAGCTCGCCTCTTCTCCGCCGCCTTCATGCCTCCGCCCGCCGCCCCCGCCCGCTGCGTCAGACGCTGTCCCCGCCGCGCCACCCTCTCCTCCTCGCTGGTGGCCCCTTCCTCCAGCTGCAGCCCGCTCTCCTCCTCCGGCTAGCTGAGCGCGCCGTGCTCGCCACCGTGCTCGCCCGACCGCTGGTCCCCGCCTCGCCTCCGCTCCAGCCCGCCGCTGCCTCCACCATCCTCCGGGTCACCCGGCACGCGAGCACCCCGAGCCCTCCCGCCGAGCCGCCTGCCGCCTCCACCACCGACCCCTCGCATCCGTCGTCATCGCCGAACGCCGCCTCGTCTGCCCCAGCTCCCTCCTCGAGCTCAAGCCAGCTGCTCGCCGTGGCCTCTCTGCAGCGCTCCTCCATGGGTCGCCTCCGGTTGTGCTCCCTGTAGCGCGTGGACTCCTTTTCAGGCGAACTCGTTCGTGTGGGGTTCCTGCAGTGACACGCCGCCTTCCCTCGTGTTGAGTCCGGCCGTCCCTCTCTAGTCGCGTGGTGCCCTGGTGCCTTTCGCTGTTCGGTGCAGATTCTGTTACGTGTATTGTTGTGTGGTGATACTCTGGAGACAAGAATACGGGG
This sequence comes from Avena longiglumis, assembly GCA_030063025.1. NCBI lineage: Eukaryota > Viridiplantae > Streptophyta > Magnoliopsida > Poales > Poaceae > Avena > Avena longiglumis. The sequence goes on from CP125973.1 coordinate 468,336,058, forward strand.
TGGCGATAAAGACAAGATCGACAAGTGACACCCAGATTTACCTCACGGACCCAAAGGTCGCCTTCCCGGATCCAAACCCCGAAGGCCGTTCCTCCGGACCGCCATGATCTTCTTCTCGGATCCGAAGACCCCGGTAACCGACTCACCCAAGTCCGACATCGACAAACGAAGACGGCACCATCAAGACCTTCGTCACGGAACGCCGAGATCTGCTACCCGAACCCGAAGACCGCGGGTGCGACAAGATCGTCTCTCGGACGCCAAGGTCGTCCACGCGGATATGCCAAGTACTCCTTCCCGGACGCCAAGTTCGCCGAGAACCCGGATGCCAAGGTCGCCGATCCGGTACGACAAGACCGACCCGATACGAGGACCCGACAAGATCTTCGTGACGACAAGATCGTCACCAAGACCGACCCATGTTGAGATCTGAAGACCCTAAATCCCGGAGTCCGAGAACGATCCCGTCGAACCCTGAGACCGAACCCCGAACCCTGTCGAACCCCGAACCCCGGAACCCCAAGCTCTTCCGAACACTAATGTGTGACCCCTTTCTCGAACCCTATTTTTATAAATGTAATATAAAACTGTTGCATATTAAATTATCATGCTTGCACGCATATCATGTGGGTTTGGGGGCCTTATGCCGATTCACCTCTAATTAAATATGGGGCCCATATGCGGGCAAATCTAGTCTTATATTGGCCTCATTTAAATTTGTGTAGCGAACCGGTAACTTATATTGCCCTGATATCACAACATTTAATTTGCGGGGTAGATAAATAACTTGAACTGTTTAATTAGTTTTCGGGACCCCGGTTCCGCTTAATATGGCCTAATTGCATCACATATTTGCCATGTTATACATCATGCATGCATCATGCCCGATCTTCTGCCGTAGTATTAAATAGTGCATCTGGTGTTTCTTCTAGTGTTTTGCTTCTTCGCGGATAAGGCCGATGAGTTGATGTGAGCTTCGCCCCGATCGTCGGTTGAACCTTCGGCAATGTTTTCAGGCGAGCATCTCCCCCTTTCTACCCATCTTACTTTTATAGTATTTATTCTCTCCTGTTGCTCTATTGCTACCTGTGTTACGATGCTCTAGTTTTCGTACCCGTGATATCCCTTGTAGCCTTATATTGCCTTGGACACCTCCTATTACCTGTTGTTTGGTAGATAGTTGGACTTGCGCGTCGTAGTCGCTTTCTCAAGTGCTGTTGCGTGTCGTCAAGTACCACAGTTGTTGGAGTATTGCCGTATGTTGAATGTTGGAGATGATCATGGCTTTAATTATCGTTCACTTTAATTACTGTTTAACAACTAAAATTGAAGTAGGTAAGCAGAGGCACAGGTGGGAAATAGATGTTATTTGGTTGTTAACCGACCACTTGTGTCCCGTAGGACCCCGAGTTCTTGACACCTGTTCCGAGATCGAGTGCGCTAACCACAGGTGGGGAGATATGGGCCCCCCATTGATTAGTACCTGATTTCAAAGTATTGCACTGGGGGCCACAAACTAGTTTGAGGTTTTATTTACTATCCTGTACTTATGCCATGCTTTACTGCTATATTTAAATTGTGCGATGGATAGCACATCGCTGCTTTAGGATCGGGACACGCTGGGTGTCGACAAGCCCGCTTTTGGGTCCCAGTCGTTCCTGACCGTCTACCCAAACCCTAAGTCCGTCTCGGAGACCAGCCGACTTCGTTGCGGGTAGACTTAGTGGGGTGGCCCCCCGTGCTTGCTTTGGGTCTGGAAACGTCGTGACTTAGGCCCCGCCGACATACCGATGGGTGTATGTTAACTGATCTGGCAAAAAGGGTCGAAGTGCTTGTGGATACTTTGGTGCACCCCTGCAGGAGCCGTGTCCGCGGTTATGGACGACTTGGAGCACAATGCTTGATCATAGACAACTATAACTAAAGTTTACTGTTATAAATTGACTTGTATCCGATATGACTAGTAATCAGCTTCACTGCAACGGAATGGCTAAATAAAAGTACCAACAACTGCTGGGTTTTGGGGATATCTCATGCTAATTGTATTTGACTAGTAAGTGTCGCAACTACAACGGAATGGTTAAATAAAAGTGCCCACTGCTTATTTTATCAGGATGACTATCTATACCTGACTAGTAATTGGTGTAACGATAGCCGAATAACTAAAACTGCCAACTGTGTGAGTTCCTCGGTTGACTTCCTCGTTTGGTCTCGAGGGGGAAACACCAGGATGGGTTTGTTTGATGGTAGTATCAGGTTGGTTCCGAATAGGTCTTTCTTACCCCTCTTTGATAGCCGACAGTTGTATCGAGTCTCTATAGGTTATTTAGTGCATGCTGCGCTGCCGCTTTAGTCCACCATACCTATGTAGGCGAGGACCGCCGAATTGTAGCCTCGCCGTGTACTGGCCTCAGTACTGACCGCTCTCTCTTTTTCCTTTGCCCTTTGTCGGCACCCCTTTTGTTTAAGCAGGTTTTGAGAGCGACGTCGTTAGCAGGGTTACCCTTCTGGCTTGGCCTGGGCAGGGTTATGGACGCCATTGGTTATTCTTCAGGGCTCTTAGCCCCATTTGCATCTTGTCCGTAGTCGGACGCTGTATCTTTTCAAGGTGATTTGAATTTTTGTACCGTATATCTGTATTCTTGACTCAGGGAGTCGTGTGGTATATATATCTGTTCTGTGGGTCCCATCGAGGACTGTTGTGTAATGTTATTACTTCGTTTTCCACCCGCACGAAAGTGCCTGGTGGGCGCCTTTGAATCGTTTCTATGCGAGTTTGGCGGGAATCGCTGAAACTTGCATAGGGTCGATTTTGAGGGTGTTACACTCAGGTGATCGGAAAGTACCTGTTGGGTTGTATGTATCGAGATGGGATTTGTCCCTCCCAAGTCGGAGAGATATACTTCGGGCCCACTCGGTAATCGATATCAACACCGCTTGCAAGCATGTGGTTAAGGAGTTAATCACAAAGTAATATCGGATTACGGAACGAGTAAAGTACTTGCTGTGAACGAGATTGAACTAGGTATGACGGTACCGACGATCAAATCTCGGGCAAGTAAAATATCACGATACGAAGGGAATATATATATGGGATTTATTGAATCCTGGTATCGTGGTTCATCCGATATGATCATCGATGAATTTGTGGGAGTCAATATGGGTTTCCAGACCCCGCTGTTGATTATTGATAGAAGATCATGTCTGCATTTTCTCGAACCCGAAGGGTCACACACTTAACGTGTCTCGACGCTAGGATAGATTGGATAATTGGTTTATGAGTTTTTGATCGGAGTCTCAGATGAGATCCAGGACATCACGAGAGGTTCCGGAATGGTCCGGAGAATAAGATTCATATAAGGCAGTGCAGTTTTTGGAGTTCGGAATTGTTTCGGGTTATTCAGTATTGTACCAGAAGCTTATAGAACCTTCCGGAGTGCCCTGGCCGCATTGGGCCAAGGGCACAAGGCCCCATAGGGCCCAGCCGGCCAAACCCTAGGGAAACCCTAGGGGAGCTTCTAGAAGGGGGGGACTTGCCCCCCACTCCTCCCTTCTTTGGCCGCCGTCCTAGGGCTTGGGGGAGGGGCAAGGGCCAGCCGCCCACCCCTCTATATAAAGATGGCTGGGGGCGCACCCCTCCCACACCTCCTCCACAACCCTAGCCGCCCTTGCTGCCCCTCCTCTCTCTCTCCCTCCCGACTGCGCGTAGGCGAAGCCCTGCCGCAAAAACTCTCCACCGCTTGCACCGCGCCGTCGCGTTGTAGATCCAATCCATCTCTCCACCCTACTTGCTGGACCGAGGAAGGAGGAGACGTCGAGGTGCCGCACGTGTGCATCTCTCGGAGGCATCGCCACTTGCGGTGTTAGATCGGATCGGATCGCGAGGAGAAGCGAGTACGACTACATCACCCACGCCCGTTAACGCTCACTGCGGAATCTTCAAGGGTATGAAGATCTCATCTATTCCCCCTCGTTGTTTGCATCTCCTAGATTAGATCTTGGCTTTCCCGTTCGCATCCGTAGGAATTTTTTTGATTTACTATGCTGCGAAACCCTTCACCATGCATAGGAGTTTATAGTGTACACTTTGGAATAACTTGGTTTGTTGGGAGTTGGAAGCATTAGTAGAGCTTACTCATACAAGTGAAGGCTAGACAAAGACTGGGAGAAACCTACTAAGAGAGCAATAATGGCCATAATCATGCAGCGCGACAAAATATTACTAATAAAAGCATAGAGTGGTACTAGAAGTCAAGGAATAAATGATCATAGAGGCTATGGTGACTTGTTCATAGTCATAACATGGTGTGAGAATGTGCCAAGTCAACCCAAACAAAGCATCAAAGAAGAATACCACAATATTATGCTTTTGTATGCTAAAACAATGCATGATTCTTTCAAGGCACACTATGCAATCCCATTTGTTTGGAAAAAGTCATGCTATAGCAATAATCACTAAGCATAAAGTCAAAACAACACCTAGCATGTCATGCTAAAGTCTATGTCATAGTCAATGCAAGCTCCTCTTGCACTTTCAAGCAAGAACTTTCTACTCCTTTCCAACACCAATCAAATTATTTGAAACAACATAGCGAAAACAGGGGTTCAAACTACTTTATTCAAGCAAACTAAGGAAAGCAAACAAAAACTAAGATGCTCTAAGAACAACACAATAGTGCATGAAACAATAAAAATGAAGTGGCTAGAAAGACCTGAGCTTTTTATTGATGAAGAAGGGGATGCCTTGGGCGTCCCCAACCTTTAACGCTTGTACCTCTTGGATATTTCTTGGGGTTACATCGTGGTGGTATCGACAAACTTGAGCTTTTGTCCATTCTTCATCTCATTACATCATTTTCTCTCTACACCTAAAATTTTTCCTTCATACAAAACTTCACACAATCTTCATTAGCAACATTAGTGTATTCAAAAGATAATAGACCTTTGGGTTTTGCTTTAGAACAGCAAAACTTTTCACTAAAAACACAAGCTATTGTAGCAAATCCTTCAAAAAGTTCAATTTTCCCAAAAAAAAATCCAAAAGGAATCAATAAGAAGCAAATGCAAATAATGGCAGAAATCTGTCAAAACAGACCAGTAGGTAGAAACCGATTTTTTGAAAATATTTTGTTGCTCAAATCAAAACGTGTTGAACTAAAGAAAGTTAGCTAACATACTGGGGGATTTATTCATAAATTTTCATCTCAATCTGGCTTCTAGAGACTCATGAATTTGTATGGTGGAGTACAAAAATCTGTTTTAGGACAGCAACTCCCCAAATATTACTTCCCTCTCATTAGAGGTCATTCTTGGCACATAAAGCAAACAAAAATGATAAGGAGAGGTCACTACTGAAGTAATAACTTCCAATACTCAAGGAAACTCTTGGGTTCTCTCCCAACAAGTACTTTTCTTTAACGCCTTTAAGTTAGGCACAAGAAGCAAGAAATCAAGTATTCTCAAATGAAGAAGCATTAACATCTAACCTTGCTTTCAAAGGAGGAGAAAAAAGCAACTTATCTCTCCTCATAGGGAAGTGTTCAATACCTTTCTTGAATGAAAATTGATATTTAATAGTGTCTTCTTTCATATTAATGATGGCACCAACAGTTCTAAGAAAAGGTCTTCCCAAAGTAATAGGACAAGAAGCATTGTATTCAACATCCAAAACATAGAAATCAACAGGGACATAAGCATTGTTAACCATAATGAGAACATCACTAATACTCCCCATGAGTTTCTTCTTAGAATTATCATTAAGTGGGACATCCAAATAACAATCTTCTAAAGGAGGCAAATCAAGCATTTCATAAATATTCCTTGCCATAATAGAGATACAAGAACCAAGATCATATGAAACTTTGAGATCAAAGTCATTCACTTGCATATTAATAATGCATTCCCAACTATCTTCTACTTTCCTAGGAATAGAAGTTTTGTGTTTCAACTTCTCTTCCTTAATCTTAATAAGAGCATCTGTAATGTGTTTGGTGAAAGCAACATGCATATCACTAGCATCAGGACTTCTAGCAAGCTTTGGGAGGAACAAAATCACTTCATAAATATTGCAACCATCTATATCAAAGTCAAACTTAGCATCACTAGTAGTAGACTCATTAGGCTTAGGCATTGTAGGAGGAGGAATAAGGACTTCTTGTGGTTTAGTGGTATCCATTCTAGTGATGGTGCACACACTATTGTTTCTGTCAATTTCAGCTTCCCTTTCCCACTTAGCATTAAGTTGAGCAAACAGTCTAACATTTTCATCAATAGTAACTTGTATGGGATGAGTAGCAGCAAAGGCACTTTCCATGGTTTCAGTTTTAGCAGCCATTTTATTAATCAAGGAGGACTGTGCTTCAGACAAAGAGGAAATATTTTTCTCAACAGTTAAAAGCTTTTCCTCCATAGTCATGTTGAAAGCGGTTTGTTTACTAATAAAGTATTTCAGCATAACTTCAAGTTCAGAGGGGGCACTTCTAGCATTGTTGTAGGAGTTTCCATAGGAATTGCCATCATTAGGAGGATAAGGCCTATAATTGTTGTTGCTACCAAAATTATTCCTATAGGCATTATCGTTGAAATTGTTGTTTCTAATGAAATTCACATCAACTTGCTCTTCTTGAGTAACCAAAGAGGCTAAGGGAACATTGTTTGGATCTAAAGGATCTTTCCCATTAACAAGCATAGCCATAATAACATCAATTTTATCACTCAAAGTGGAGGTTTCTTCAACAAAATTTACCTTCTTACCATGTGGAGCTCTCTCAGTGTGCCATTCAGAGTAATTAACCATCATATTATCGAGGAGTTTTGTTGCATCACCCAAAGTGATTCCCATAAAGGTACCTCCAGCAACTGAATCCAACAGGTTTCTTGAAGATAAGTTCAAACCTGCATAAAAAGTCTGGATAATCATCCAAGCAGTAAGTCCATGAATGGGACAATTCTTAACCAAAGATTTCATTCTTTCCCAAGCTTGAGCAACATGTTCATTATCAATTTGTTTAAATTTCATATGTCACTTCTCATAGATATAATCTTAGCAGGAGGGTAGTACTTTCCAATAAAAGCATCTTTGCACTTAATCCAAGAGTCAATACTATTTCTAGGCAAGGATAGCAACCATTCTTTAGATTTTCCTCTCAAGGAGAAAGGAAACAACTTGATCTTAATAATATCTCCATCTACATCCTTATACTTTTGAATCTCACAAAGTTCAACAAATCTATTAAGATGGGCAGCAACACCATCAGAACTAGCACCAGAAAATTGCTCTATCATGACAAGATTCAACAAAGCAGGCTTAATTTTATAAAAGGTAGCATCAGGAGCAGGTGGAGCAATAGGAGTCCTAAGGAAATAATTGTTGTTTGTGCTAGTGAAGTCACACAACTTGGTGTTCTCAGCAGAGTTCATTTTGGAAAAGTGGGGAAAGCCAAAAACAGCAGCAGCAGCAGAGCGGGAACTAATTTTTTTGTGTTTTTGATAAGAGAAAGCAAACCAAACTAGACTAATTTTTTTGGAGTTTTTGATAAAAAGAGGCAAACAAAACCAAGCAAAAGAAACTAAGCAAACTAAAAACAAAGTAAAGAGGAAGGTTGAGGAGGACTCCCCTTGTGAAGACGTCCTTAGCCTCCCCGGCAACGGCGCCAGAAAACTTGTTGATGACTCCTTGTTGACGTGGAGCACTTCGTCGGTAAACCCCAAGAGCAAGGTGTGAAGGAGCATAGCAGCAAGTCTTCCCTCAGTAAGAAACCAAGGTTATCGAACCAGTAGGAGGAAGGAAACATCCCAAAGGTGTTGCAAGCAATGTGGAAACCTACACAACACAAACTCAAGACTTTTCCCCAACTAACAGTGAGGTTGTCAATCTCACCGGTTGCCGTAACAAAGGATTAACTGTATGGTGTGGAAGGTGATGATGTTTTGCAGCAATTAACAGTAACATTGGAAGATGTATTAGTGGTAAAGATTGGACCGGGGTCCATAGTTCACTAGAGGTGTTCTCCTTAGATAAAAAAACATGGCATGCTGGGTAAAAAAATTACAACAGGGCAATTGACAGGACTGATCAAGGCATAACAATGCAATATTAGACAAAAAGTTCCTATGAGATTCGATTGGGCAACACAACAATATACATAGACCGCCATCCAACTGCATCTATGACTAGAAGTCCACCTTTGGGTTATCATCCGAACCCCCTCCAATATTAAGTTGCAAGCAACAGACAAATGCTTTAAGCAAAGTGTGTAAGGTAAACAATCCACTTGTTCCATGAACAAGAGACCGTTGTTTTCTCCCTAGTGGAAACAACACATATACAACCGTAGAGATTTCTGTCACTTCCCTTGATTGAGTAGAGGCATGAACCCACTATCGAGCATAAATACCCCCTCTGGGAGTCACTAGCAACTACTTGGCCAAGATAGCTACTAACAACGGAGAGCATGCAAGATCACAAACAACATAGACATGATAGAATCAATAAGACAAAACCATTAATCAATCTGACATAGTAATCTCAATATCCATCAGATCCCTGAACACAACATGCATGGTTACAAATAGATTATCTTGATCATGAACGGAGCTCACAAGTTATAGACATGAAAGCAAAGGAGGAGATACAACCATTTAGCTACTACATGGACCCGTAGTCAAAGGTGGAACTACTCACGCTTCATACCGGAGGCTGACATGATGAATAAGAAGGCCTCCGGGATGATCTCCCCTCTAGCAGGGTGCCGTGGAGAGCTTCAGATCCCCCGATCTAGGGACGATGGTGGCGGCGTCTACAGACGGTTTCATGGAATTTTGATCGGTTCCTAGGGTTTCTACATCGGGGGCTTCTTATAGGCGAAGAGGTGAGGCAGGGGGGCCACCAGGGCGGCTGCACCCCCCCAGGTACAGGGTGGGCCCACCCGCGTGGCCAGGGGGTGTGGCCCCCTGGTGGGTCTCCTCCGTCTCGTACTCCGGCTTCGTGTTCCCCATGGTAAAATATTGACTTTGGCTTTTGTACCGTCCAATTCCAAGAATATTGATTTTCTACCTTTCTGGAACCAAAAACAGAAGAAAACATGCAACTGTCACTGTGGCAACTTGTTAATAGGTTAGTACCAGAAAACATATAAAAACTCCTCAAAGTGTGGACAAAGCAAAGCAAAGTAGATAGTAAACAAGCATGAAGCATCAAAAATTATAGATACGTTTCCGACGTATCATCCCTGCAAAAACAACATGCATGATTACAAATAGATGATCTTGATCATGAACAGAGCTCACAAGATCTAAACATGGTAGCACAAAGGAGGAGAAACAACCATCTAGCAACTATATGGACACATAGTCCAAGGTGGAACTACTCACACATCATACTGGAGGCTGGCATGGTGATGAAGAAGGCCTTCGGGATGATCTCTCCCCTCCGGCAGGGTGCCGGGAAGAGATTCAGATCCCCCTGATCTAGGTACAATGGTGGTGGCGTCTACGAACTGTTTCGTGGAAGGTTGATCGGGTACTTAGGGTTTAGGTATCGGGGGATTCTTATAGGCGAAGAGGGAGGACGAGGGGGTGCCCGAGGCGGTTGCACCCCTTAGGCGCGGGCCAGGCCTAGCCATGCAGCCAGGGGGTGTGCCCCCCTCGAGGCCCTCCTCCGTGTCGTCTTCTGGATCCGTGTTCTCCTCGGTTAAATATTGACTTTGGCTTTTGTCCCGTCCAATTCCGAGAATATTCATTTTCTGACTTTTCTGGAACCAAAAACTACAGAAAACAGGCAACTTGCACTGTGGCATCTTGTTAATAGGTTAGTCCCATAAAACGAATAAAAACACCTCAAAGTGTAGATAAATCAAAGCAAAGTGGATACTAAACAAGCATGGGACATCAAAACTTATAGATACATTTACAACGTATCAAGCATCCCAAGCTTAACTCCTACTCGTCCTCGAGTGGGTAAGTGATAAAAAGAATAATTTTTTAGGTGACATGCACCATAAAAAGCAAGATCAAACTATTTGCAAGCATTGAAAGCTGGGATCAAAGTACTCTAAACATGAGCATGAAAGAAGAAGTTCTAACAATAAGACAAAGTAACTACGCATGCAACATGAAAGGATAAAAACAAAGATTCATGAATAACAATGCATTGAAAGACGTTTGTTTGTTTCACATATAGAAAACATAGCATAGTGGCATTCAACTTGTCCCTCATGGAGTAGAAATATATGGATAGGACACCTTCAAAGTTCATAAGGGTGACTAGATACAAATAGTTCAAGAACAAGCAATATCAACAATATGAATCAATCAATAAGTTTTAGGACAATGCACATAGAACTAAGAATGGCAACTATGCTCTCTCAGTTGGTGCCTAAGGATAGAAGGTGGAGACTCAATATAAAAGTGGAAGAAAGGCCCTTCATAAAGGGAAGAAGGGATTTCAAGTCTCATAAAGAGATTCCAAAAATTATGGTACTTGTTAGCTTTTAGCTCTCATTGCCCCTATCATAAGCATCTTGAAGTGATTAAGGTTAAAGTGAACAAACTATGGAGTATATGCTTGAAAAAGTATAAGTTGGCAATCTCACGTCCCTTGAGTACGAGGGTCGCTCCTCATGCTACTCAACTTTAGTCACTGGTAAGTTCTTGTCATAGTAAGTACATGTGTATCATAGAGAACCTCCAACAGGGTACCCCTTGCACATGATACAAGAGCTATCCCATATCAAAATGACAAGGCAATCAGACAATGAGCATCTCAACAATCTTTTTATTTACCATGGGAAAATGGTGATTTTTTGTCTCTTTCGTCTTTTCAATGTCTCTTTTTTATAATAAGAAAGCTTTATAGATTGCTCACTATGATGATGCTGTAGGGTTCACATCATAGAAAACAAAAAATTTCCTACGATGGGAACAACTATGTACCAAGATCTATCTACTAGATACAATCAACGGGCGGCTATACATCCGTAGAGAACATACCCTTGAATACCAGCAAAGCTTAACGAGTCCGAACTCGTGGTTGATGTAGACGATCTCTTGCCGATCTCAAGATCGAGAGGAAGTCCTAGCACCGCAAATCAGCAGCGCATCCATGCTCGGACACACGTCCGAGGCACCGAGAAACCTCCGCCTCCTCGCTCCAGCGATGCAGAGGAATCACAACTCTTTCTTGCCGAATAGCCACCGGGAACATGTATCTCGCTAGTCCGAGACCATGGGGTATAAATACTAGAGGGGGAGAGAGATCCTTCACGAGGAGGTGTGAGTGAGAAGTGAGGAGGGGGCTCCTTTTATAGGAGAGGGGGAACCCCATGGGGGTGGCCGGCGCATGGGGGCTGCCCCTTGCCCTCCCCTCAATCATGTGGGTGGACACTCCACTTATAAAAATCCCTTTCAATTCCCTCACTCAAAAATCCACTCAAATTCCCATTAAATTTCCACCAAATTTAATGCAAAGTCTCATTAAATAAAACTCCTTTTATTTAATCAGAATTTTGTCAATTACTTTAATGACAAACATTCACATATAACCCCTTGCTAGTATTTCATTTCACATGCAAAAATACTTTCTGCAATTTCACCCGAAAACCCGTTTTGGTATCTAGTGAAATAAATTCCTGCGCTTGTTATTCTTTCCGGCATGAAACTTTTGCTCCAAATGGATGTCGGTGTCTCTTAAGTGTGTCACCCTACAGTTCGCGAATAATGCAGACATGATCGAGACCCCTCTCAGATCAATAATCAGAAGCGGGACCTGGAGGTCCATACTGAATCCCACACATTCAGCGATGACTTTCTTATGATCGCGAGAACCTTTTACGCTAGTATCTTTATCCCTTTTTTTCGTGATATATTACATGTCCGAGATTCGATCATTGGTATCTCCATACCTAGTTTGACCTCGTTATTGACATGTACTCTTTTATCGTCCCCGTGATATAACATTCTAGTGATCAAATCACTTGCTTGCAAGCTAACCAATGTGATATCATTGAGAGGGCCCAGAGCATATCTATCCGTCATCGGTATGGACAAATTCCACTCTCGATCCACGAGCCTCAACATAACACTTTAGTAGTACTGAACCCATCTTTATAATCACCCTGTTACGGTGTGAAGTTTGATGTTATCAAGATACTCTTCCGGTGTTAGTGATTGACATGATCTCATGGTCTAAGGATTAGGATCACTTCGTATGTTGTTATAGCAATATAAACTCAATGACTTTGATCGTAATGCTATACTTCAGATGAATGTTCATCACATCATTACACTAATGTTGTGACCTCGTTATTAACAACATCCAATGTCCATGATCAGGAAACCTTGATCATCTTGTTAATCAACGAGCTAGTTTATGAGAGAGGCATAACTAGGAACTTTCTGTTTGTTTATTAAACACACATGTATTAATGTTTCTGTATTAATATAATTATAGCATGCAAAATAAATATCTATCATATACTTGGAATATACATAATAAACACTTTATTATTGCCTCTCAGGGAATATTCCCTTCAGTCTCCCACACTACAACAATACAGAGGTTTGGTAACACATCTGTAACATAAGAAAAATTGTGTTACTTCATGAAATCCTAGTAACACACCAATTGTGTCAACAACGAATTTGTAACACAAAGTATGGGAGAGGCAAAGAGTGTTACACAGTTGTAACACATGATTCAAGGTGTTACAAGGTAGTAACACATAATTTGTAAACATCGAAACCGTGTTACTAGGTTGTAACACGTAGCTCACGAGGAATATAGTGTTAAAAACTTGTAACACATAGGGTAAGACCCAAAATTAGATGTTACAACCAAAATGACAACATACTAGTTGTGTGTGACTTTGTCGATGCGCTATGCCTTGCATTATCTGACTTCGTATAGCAATTTTGTCCAAAAAGGACATCTTAAGCATGTTTGCCCAGGCTTCTAAAACTTTTTAGGTCCTCCACTAGCAAAGATAATAGTAGTGCAATGGTAGTTGTTATCTTAACTATATAATATATTGGTCTTTGGTTAAGAGTCTCAAGCAATGTATTTTTTAATCTTCAAAACAATGTGGTTAATGGTTGAAAGTGAGACAACTAAACGGTTATCAAGCTCACGAATTTCAGACATCGCCGTGATTTAGTCCGTGCAACATTTGTGATACTAATTTACTTTAACAAGTTGTTGCTGATAATCGGCAGTAGTAGTCGGTCCAGTTCTTTTCATCTTCCACCGTCCCAGCTAATATTCAAAACTCTATAATGTCCGAATTATTTTGTGTTTTGGTTAGCTAGTATTGATTTGTTTCTTATTTCCGTAAATTTGAGAAAGAATACAATTCTAGAGCATCTTGAAGAGTTGAACATTAATAGTCCATCTGATAAATAACTGACTTTAGTTCGTCTAGATATGAATCTATCTATACACTAAAAACATGTCTAGATACGTTCAAATTTAGACAAATCTAAGTCAATTATTTTTGTATGGAGGAAGTACAATTCTATTACATTGAACATCATGGAGGCACAAATCAACACAATATAATCTATGCAACTCACACTAGCAAAACGATCAGCAAAAGTAGAAGCAATACTACCGTTGTTTATTAACACAATACCACCGTTGAAATAAGAAACATCATCCTTGTTTCTGGATGGAGAAAGTACAATTCCATGACATCGAACATCATCCTTGTTTCTTAACACAATACCACCATTGAAATAAGAAACAACAATACGTTTCTTTATTTATGAACAAGCTGTGTCTGAATGTCTCCGCTTGTGCAGCAGGGATCAGAAGTTCGGATCGCTACATTTCTTATTCGAGCTCTTTGTGTGATTCAGAACGAGATCTTACAGAATAAGAAAAAGGTGTACGCGTCTATGGTGAACTTTCCCGCATGTGGAGGAGGTGGGCAGTTCGTCTAAGGAGCCAACGCAGGTGGAGGCTGCAACAGATCGCTCAGACTGCCCCAGGTAGGAGGCTTTAGAGAACTTTGCTTATTTCTTCAAGAACAACATCAGCTTGACATGGATATTGCTTCTTCAGCTTGACTGAGAACAAGTTAATAACAAAAAAAATACGAATGAGCATTTAAAACTTGCCAAGATTGATGTTTACAGAAACAGTAAAATTATAAAGGCCACATTCATTTGGATGAGAAGGCTGATGACAGTGGCATGAAAAACTTAGGTCTAGTTTGGCAACAAAGTTTTTCTTAAATTAAAGTATTACAAAACTGAAGTATTTCAGTGCATGGGAGATGAATACTATATTTTACTGATATTTTACATGGATTTCCTATACATAGCTGTTCAAGTGATAGATGCCAACAGATTGGCGTTGAATACCATGTGTCATACAAGAAAAAAGGGAAAAAATCTAACGCGTCTTCTCAAAAGGTGAAACATATCAAGGGAAAACATGCATGTGAACTAAACGGAATAGATCTGCACTAAATCTGGGCTAGATTCATTCATGCAACCATGACAATAAGACACCAGTCTATACAGAAATGATGCGGAACGCCAAATCTTGACCGATAGGGTCCTTTGTGTGGGAATCGGTGGAAATCTCGTCAAGAATATCAACCCCAGATGGCAACAATGGTACACTCAAGTTAACAAGAATATCATGCCATAGATCTTGGCAAGCATTTAGCAGAACGAACCTTCTCCATTTACTGAGCTTGCTTTCTCCATGGATGAAGAAGAGGACATGATCGTAGGCGCTTTAGGCGATGACGATCGGGTGAAGCAGATGCGTTTTTGCAAGGGGCACGAAGCAAGCGTGTTTCTCCGATTAGAAAAAAAGGTCCAGAGTAAAGTTTCTAATACGTCAAAAAAACTGCAGTTTTGGATATTTTTCAGTTTCCAAAAGCACGGTATTAGTTGGAACCAAACGACCTAAAGTATTAGATACTTTATTATTTTTAGTAACCGAAGTATTATAAGAATACTTTAAAAAAACGGAGCTACGAAACGGGCCCTTAGTTACCTAATCCAGAATAAATAGTTTCTAGGCCAAGCTAAATTTGATCAATAAACGCTAGATTATTCTTGTCTTGGTGAATTGAAAAAAACTGATCAGGCAAAAGGAAAAAGAATGGAAAATCACCTTTTGATTCCTCTTATTAGAATTAGGTTTCTGCTTCATCACCACAACCTGAACAGAAGAATCAAAAAAGTACTAGAACTAGTGGCTTCAATTTGAATTCTGCACCAAGTGAATTCATGGACTACACAACAGTGACTACAAGAATGATGAGTACTCCATCCTTTCAGCCAAAACATAACAATCTGCAAGCGAATGAAATTTATATATCTAGTCATCAAAGCTATCAACCAATCATGCCATAACAGGTAGGAAAAAATTGAATCATGCATGTATTTCACTGTGCTAGACAATACAGACTATAGGAAAGGAAGCAACAGTGCTAGACAATACAGACTGGAGGAAAGGGAGCAACATTACAAACTGGAGCTAATACCATATCATAGTGAAAAACTCAAGAAAAAGAAATCATATCCAAGAGAAAAGATACGCACTGGATATAGTCCTAGTATAAATGGCATGACTGCAGAAGGGATCATACATAATGTTGGAAAGAATCAAAAGGACATAATACTACTGTAGAGATTTAGCATGTAGCTCTTCATGGTCCAGGGAAGAGATGACCTAAACATGGCACATACCTTCATGGTTCTGACCTTCCTTGCTTGAAGCACTAATAGCATCCACTAATGTCCCCTCGACGTCTGTTCTAACCCAATGTTGGTCGTTATTTTTTCTTTTGAACATCTCTCCGAGGTGTGAAACATGAAATGGCTCAGTTTCTGTGTCTGCTGCCCATTCCGTGCCTATATCATACACATCTCTAGGCTTCGGCTGTTTCATTACCACAGACCAACCACGATTATGTTCATCTTCCACATAGAACACTTGATCCGCCTGGTTAGGGAAAATAAAAGGCTCGTGCTCCATCTTCTCTCCTTTGTGTATCAAATGTGAGAAGTTGACTAGTGCCAATCGAGAAGGGGAACGACGACGGGAATATGAGGAGGCTCGAGCTCGCGGCGGGGGGCTACGGGGCCGGCGAGTACTCTGAATCCACACCAACACGATCACGGCGAGGGCATCGCCATGGCCAAAGATACCGGTTAGCACAAAGCCTCCGCTTGGGATTTGCCAAAGAAGTCGCAGTATCGCCACCTGCAATGACCAGGCAGCCTCCTTCTTCACCAGCGGCAGCAAATACAACATCCCTTGCCTACTCTCCTTGCCACATTTCGTCATCGACACGAAAGAAGCTTTATTTGAAGAAGCGTTGGTCACCGCTACGGCCCCGTCCACCATGGAGCAGGAGAACTTCGATGAGGACCCCTAAAAGTCACCAGATCTGGCTACACAGACCCCGGCCATTGCCTCTCTTAACGGGCATACAACCCACTACTAGCACAAGGGCACTACATCTAACTACCCTACCTACTCCGACACCCCCTCCACCACCTCCAACCGGCGTTACTGGTGGACGGAGCTCGGGGGTGGTGCGGCTTCACCTGTAGCTTGCTCCTAAGAGAAGGGGGTGAGAGGGTGAGGAGGGTGACATGACGTCAACAACAGATGAAAAGAAGGGGAAGGTGGTGCAACGACATGGGTCCTTCTGTAGATGAAGATTAGGTCGAGCACATCGCCGCTGTAGGGGTGAGCGGTGTTTGCTGGTCGTCAACTTGGTAGATGAGTTTGATCGGCTCTCCCTACTCAGCCAACTCGCGCTCGCTGAGAAGCTCAACTCCTTCAACCATGGTTGCATCTGAATCGGTGCCGCAATTGCCTCTGACTCGCTGCCGCGTTATGATCGCTGACGGGTGGGCCAGTAGCGCGTGCGGGGAGGAAATGCCCTCGACCCTCCCATGTCCGGGCCGCATCGGTCATGCAAATTTGGTGCGCCGATGGATCGAGCCGGATACGTCAATCCGGATGGGCCGCGCACGTCTCACACATCCGCACGAACGTGTTCGGGCGCGCCCGGGCTGGTTGGGTCGGTCCGGTGGAGATGTCATAACATCTCCATCTTTAAAATAATATATTGGCTGGATATATTGGCGTAAGAATTCTTAAATTAATCGTTGGATCTCATTACATCTTATGAAAATAAAATTTACTTGAAAAATAAATCTTGTGAAAATTTCTCTCGATTTGGTGTGATTTCTTTATTTCTGCAAATTTTCCAATATTTGTTATGATTTTTTTATTGATGGAAATTTCCTTTTATTTAGCGGGAGGCGAAAAAATTCTGGGCGGGCAACAAAATTGGCAAATGTAATTTTTGTACCTTGACTTCGTCTACGCGCTAACGCGAAAAACTCCCTCTAATTATTCTAACAAAAATCCCTAATTTATAGCCCACCTAAGGGCACCGCCCTTGACACCGCACCGCCCATCTCAGATGTCGATCTCGGCCTCCTGCCATTGTTGTCTCCCCTAACTCCTGAAATCACAGATCGCCACGAAGGTATCCACCTTGGCCTGGTTCGCCGCCGGCGGCCAGAGCACATAGCTGCACGGCTGCATCTCGTTGGGAAACTACGGAGTTCTCCAATCCCACGCTGGCTTCCAGATCTCAAGATATCAACACCCTCTGCAGCCCCAATTCCCAGGTAAATGCATACCGGAATCTCAATAATTTTAAATATTTAGGCGCAAAGGTGCCGGAAGCAGGCATGTGACCCATCTACTGTCTCAACTTACCAGGGTCCATAACGACAAGGGTCAAAGCTTTCCTCCATCGTCAAAGCAAAAGGCAGCGCCCTTTTCCAAAATAGCGATCACAGGAACAAAAGGTAATACGAATGAATGAATGTGGCTACATTATAATTCCGTGTCCAATACTGATCGCATTTTTTATGTTCTCCCCCACCGCCATTGTATATTTGTCTAGCTCTACTCTCACGAGCCTTCTTGGTAGATCTTTTTTCATTAAAAATTAAGGTATGGACTAGCCTACTGTTGTGGTTAAAGAAAGATAGTGTATGTAACTGTAGATGATACAAGAATTGCTAATTTTCATACAGTGGTGCCGCATATCAGACCCAGATCAACTAACTAAACATCCTTGGTTTTTTTTCTCACTGTCATGTTATTACTAGGAAGTTTTAGCCTAATCATTATATTTGTATAAGTGAGCTATCCCTTACAATTCTTTTAACTACTGAAAATTCACAACAGACTACAGAATTTCGAGTTGATTGCTTGAACATGGTCCTGATCATTATATTTGTATAAGTGAGCTATACCTTACAATTATTTTAACTACCGACAATTCACAACAAACTACAGAATTTTTGAGTTGATTGCTTGAACATGGTTCTGATCCTGCGATTGATTTTAAATGATCAATTCTTACTTTGCATACCAAATGGAAATTCCCAGATTAAGTAATATATAAAGGATTGCCGTAGCAATATTTAGACAGGAGTGTTCTTGGTGAAATGTAGCATTCAGCAAGGGAAACTATAGACTTGTGGATGCGGTAGTAAGTGCACTGTGCACCTTCCTAGTTATGGCATGGAGATATTGAAACTTGTCCAAGAAAATTGTATACTTACTAAGAAATAGAGACACAACTGTACAGTTGAACCTTCTGGCAAACCATTTTTAGGAACTTCAATACTAATCTCATCTGGTATCTATATAATTTTCTGAGAACACAGAATTCACCTGAAACCCGAGGGGTCATTCATAGCTCTTGTATCTGGATCAATGCACTGCAATACATAGTACAGAGATTGTGTCAGACTGTTAGCTGATACTCGTAGATTAATGGGCACTCTTACATGAGACTTATTGCTTGTAGTGCTTGGGCACTCGTACCTCTAGATATAGTTTACTTATCTGTCATATCAACCATCGTGTCAGTGGATACTTCTTGAAACTATGGCCAAGCAACAGATGCACAATAACCGTGAACGAAAGGGGGAAAGTTACACTCAAAGAATTCCTATGCAAACCTAAAAAAGGCATCAGAAGATAAAAATAATCAGAACCCAAATAGGAGACCCAAAAATTAGAACAATTATAGCACAGAGACCACAAAAACCATGGGGCATCTGAGAACTTCCTTCACCAAACGGATGGGATAGAAAATCGTCAGCCCGCGGACCAAATAAACTGCCCATGAGATAATATAGATGCTTGTAAGATATAGTAGTACAAGTAAATGGTATAATTTCCAAAATATTATTTGCGTAGAAAAGGACAAATTAGCTGGTTGTTGATATATATATTGATCTGATTATATAATTCATACGGAGTTTTTGCACAAAGAATTACAATCCATTCATGAATCGGACACATATACATATTGGAATCAACACCACCATCAAAACAAATTATTTCGGCCAAAGAAGAAGGCCAGTCCGGATAAATGGGAAAAGACACTTCCATCTGTTGGGGATATGCTATATGGGTATCCTCATAGCATGTCTCTTATCCGACTAACCCGGGTGGCCCATAGTCGGTAGCATGGCATGTGGCCTGCTGGGCGACCCAGTTAGGTGGATCCAGAAGGGAGGCCCATGCCGGATAAAGAAAGGCTATGGTGGAGTCACCAGCGTACCCGGAGCCTTGGAGTACAAGATACACAAGACTAGTGATAGACGGTGTAGGACTCTGTAACCTGTCCGGCTAGGACTTTTCCCTGTAACCTTAGGACTTGGCAACTATATAAGTCGGGCCTATAGGAGCCTTTAGGGCACGACGATAACTTACAATCTTAGACAACCTCGCACAGCGAACCTATCTTTGTAACTCGGCGTATTGTCCTTATAGTGATTTATAGCAGGAGTAGGATTCCGCCACCGTTGTGGGATCTGAACCTGGGTAAGCTGTGTTACCTCGTACCCGTCAACCGTCCGCCTTACCCCATGTCTCTAAACATGCACTGTGAGGACCCCTCCATGGCGTACTCGTCAGCAATACCACGACACCATCACAACAACAATCGGTCTGGACAGCAGAGATCCAAGTTCGTCGGCGTGGTTACCATCTTCGATTTGGCGCGCTGTGTTCAGAGAGAATGCGAAAACCCCTGCGATTACCTGGCCAGATGGCTCCGTATACGAGCCGATCTGGCCCACTACCCCACTGATGATGCTATCTATCACTTTGTGGAAGGACTGGACCATGGAACGCTTCTCCGACATTCTCTAAGACGGCAACAGGCGTCAGGACGCCTTACCTTCGAAGGCATGGTGAACACCGTCAACAACTACGCGGAGGCTGAAGCGGCAGCTCAAATAGCGCTTGCGCTCATTGATGGAGCCCCTCTGATTCAGCCACCACCACCATCGCCTCTAGCCGCCATCGTCGTAGTAGCACCACCACCTCTAGTCATCGTCGAGGCCGTTGCACCTCCACCGCCCGTCATCGAGGAAGTCCTGGCACCCTCCGACTCTGTCATTGACGCGCTTTATGCTGATTTCAGTGCAGATTCAGAGGAAATGGACTTCAGTCCAGAAGAGCTAGACTCCTCTATGCAGGAGATGGAAGAGGAGTACTCGCGCGACGAGCAAGCTAATAACACCATCATGTCTCGAGGGGTGTTCATCACCAATGCGACAGCGATGGATGAAGATCAACCCGGGCAAGCTCCGCCTATGGCGCTGGAAAAGGAGAAGGGGCCACTTATTGCTGCCGACAATGATCGCGCAAAAGTCATGCCTCCTCCCCCTAAACCAGTGCAGCAGCCACAGGAACTCGGCATCGGTCCGAGCAACAACAACACCGCAAACTTGCCGCCTCCAGCATCCACGTCGGCAGCAGCCCATGTTACTCCAGCTGATAGAGTGATGTACGGCAATCTCCTCGTTGAGCCACTAACCGTTGATCATATCCGGAATGTGACTCAGCTTGACGAGAAGTGCCAGCAGCTGCTGGAGGAGGCGCAAGCCATCGCGGAGCAAGGCGCTAAACTAGATCGAGACCTGGTCAATGCGCAGAAGTCCACAGAGAAAGCTAGAGCAATGGAAGCCAAGTACAAGACTCTGCTGCAGCAGCAGAAGGCTAAGAAGGCTCCGGCTCGCGTCATCAACGATCCTGGTGTACGGCGCAACCTAGGATGGGCTCCCTCGAAGCCGACACAGGCCAATCCATACATTGATAGTGAAGGCAAGCAGGTGATGCCCAACCTACTCCTTAACCTCGCCGCCGCCAAGACCCTTCTGGAGTAGGATAGATCGCCTGAGGCAGTAGAACATGTCTATGACCTAGTGGCCAAGGCGGTAAAGCAGCAGGAAAAGGCCACCTCTCAGAGGCTTGAGTCTAACCCAGCGCTCTGCCGATCTAGCCAGTACAAACTGCCAAGGGACAAATCTCCTCAAGATGTCGGATCACAGACGGGTTCATCAGAACAAAGACGGAGGGATGCGCGCAACAGGAAGGATGCTATCCCCATATCCTCCGACCACGGAGAAAGAGCCCAACCTCGCCGCCCATCGCCACCGCCCCGATCCCCCCGACGTCAGGAAGACTACAAGTCTCACCATCGCACAGATATGCCCCCACCAAAGCAGTGCGGCATCGTCATCCGCGACAACGCGACACAGACCCGTCATGATGAAGAGCGCCACCAAGGACATAAGAGCAGGTCACACCATGACCCTCCGCGTCCGACAAGCAACCGTGACAGGCGTGGGGCGTCGCAGCAGGGTAACAGCAAGAAGGCTAACCCACCGCCACCTCCGCCTCCGTCGTCGCCAAGCGGTCACCATGGCGGAAGAGGCCCGCGTTGTTCACGCAGCCCGTCCCCTGTTGACAACAAAAAGAAGAACCCGGAGCCGTACGATGCACGTTCGCGGATCGATAAGATCCACGAGGCCCGGGAAGGACCATACCTGGGACCATGTTGCTTTGGACCTACAATACGGTCCGCAACTTACCCCAAAGGTTTCCGGATTGACAAGACCATCAAGCCCTATGACGGCACCGCCAAGCCCGCCACATGGTTGCAGGACTACGACAACGCGGTGGAGATTGCCGGAGGCAACCCCAACGTCGCCGTCAAGTACCTCCCGTTAATGTTGGCAGGAACGACCCGTCAATGGATCGACGACTTGCCGGAAAAATCTATCTACAACTGGCTGGATATGCAAGAAGCATTCACCAAGAACTTTGAGGGTACATACAAGCATCCCTGCACTGTGGGCGATCTACAGCGATGCGTGCAAGAGAAAGAAGAGACATCTCGCGCCTACCTCTCCCGCTGGCTGGACATGAAGAATTCCTGCGCAGGAGTACACGCTCAGACCTCTATGGCCGCCTTCATTGATGGATTGGAAAGGGGCACGTTACTCCGACATAAGCTAAAGCGCTTGCAAGACAATCATCAGCTTGACTTGAATCAGATGATTCAGTTAGCCAGTGAGTTCGCAGCTGCCGACGACGATGCTCGTGGCTCTTTGCCGGCAACGGCCGTTCCAACCCAAGCTCGGAGGAACAGCAGTACAAAGCGGAAAACCGCTCTAGAAGAAAAGCAATCTACCGACATGGTCGCCATGACTTTTGCAGGACGAGGAGAAGGCGGACAACATGGCCGAGGAAGGGGAGCAGGCCGTGGGCAGCAACGAGAAAGTGAAACCAACTTGATGCCGCTCTGCGTTCCCCAAACGTACGAGGAGTACCGCGATATGACGTGCTTCAGGTAGCCTTTGGCGACGTTAATAATTACCGCCAAGAGCGCATGACCTTTGAGGTGGTCCCTTTCAAGAGCGTGTACCACGTCATATTCGGCCGCGAAATATTCCACATGTTCATGGCCAAGCCATGCTTCGTCTACAACAAGCTCAAGATACCCGGACCGAACGGTGTCATCACCGTATCCGGAAGCTTTACCAAGGCAAGGGACTGTGAGATCAATGAAGCAGCCGTTGCAGAAGCTGTCCTCTACAGCGAAGAATTCAAGGAGATCCAGAGCAAGGTCAATGACTCAGAGATGCCCGCGTCGAAGAAGCAGATCTCCGACTCCGCTCCTGTGTTCAAGGCCGCCATTGAGACCAAGCCGGTGGAACTTGTGGTAGGCGATGCCTCCAAGACCGTCGCCATTGGGACGGACCTGGATCCCAAATAGGAAAGCGCGCTCGTCGAGTTTCTCCGTGAGAATAGGGACATCTGTGTCTGGCAACCTGCTGACATGAAAGGTGTACCTAGGGAACTTGCCGAGCATAGCTTAAACATAGATCCAAAATGTAAACCAGTGAAACAACCTCTACGACGCTTCGGAGATGAGAAGAGACGCGCCATTGGCAAAGAGATAGCTAGGTTACTTAAGGCTGGGTTTATCCGAGAAGTCCTTCACACCCGATGGGTGGCCAATCCTGTGCTTGTCCCTAAAAAGGGAACCAATGAATTAAGAATGTGCGTTGATTACACCGACTTGAACAAAGCATGTCCCAAAGATCCGTTCGCTTTGCCTCGCATTGACCAAGTCATTGACTCGACGGCTGGCTTGGAACTTTTGTGTTTTCTTGATGCATACTCAAGATACCACTAGATCAAGATGAGGAAGTCGGACCAATTGGCCACTTCGTTCACTACCCCATACGACACGTTTTGCTATGTCACAATGCCCTTTGGGCTGAAAAACACAGGTGCTACCTACCAGCGGACAATGCAACGTTGCCTTCACGACCAAATTGGTCGGAACGTTCACGCCTATGTGGAAGATATCGCGGTGATGTCTAAAAAGTCAAACGACTTAATCTACGACTTAAAAGAAACCTTTGATAATCTTCAGAAATACAACATGATGCTCAACCCTAAGAAGTGCGTCTTCGGGGTTCCAGCCGGCAAACTGTTGGGCTTCATCGTTTCCCAGCGCGGAATCGAGGTCAACCCAGATAAAATCAAGGCCATCTTAAAGATAAACCGTCCGACATGCCTAAAGGACATCCAATGACTAACAGGTTGTGTTGCAGCAGTTAGTCGGTTCGTCAGCCGACTTGGAGAGAAGGCTCTGCCGCTATACAAGTTGCTCAAGAAGGCGGACAAATTCACATGGACAGACGAAGCAGATGCAGCATTGAAGCAGCTCAAGGAGATTCTTTCCTCAGCGTCCATCCTTGCAGCACCCGAGCATGGGGAGCCCCTGTTAATTTACATGTGCAGCATTGAAGCAGCTCAAGGAGATTCTTTCCTCAGCGTCCATCCTTGCAGCACCCGAGCCTGGGGAGCCCCTGTTAATTTACATGGCGGCAATAAACCGGGTTATTATCATCGTCGTCGTGGTAGAGCGGAAGGAACCAGGCTACGAGCACGGAGTTCAACGACCAGTTTACTATGTAAGCGAGGTCTTGACGGAGTCCAAGCAGCGTTACCCGCACTACCAAAAGATAGCTTATGGAGTATTCCTTGCTTCACGGAAGCTGAGGCATTACTTTCAGGAGCACCCAATCACAGTAGTGAGCAAGACTCCACTGTCCGACATTATCAACAACAGCGATGCTACAGGAAGGGTCGCGAAGTGGGGCATTGAACTTACCGCCTTCGAGATCACCTACAAGAGACGCGACGCTATCAAGTCACAAGCTTTGGCAGATTTTATTGCAGATTGGACGGAGATGCCAGATGCTACTCCACTGCCAGAACCAGAGTACTGGGTGATGCACTTTGACGGATCAAAATTGCTCAAAGACTCGGGGGCCGGTGTACTACTACAGTCACCAAAAGGAGACATGCTGCACTATGTTCTGCAGATCCACTTCGAGGCTACAAACAACATGGAGGAGTATGAAGCACTCATTCACGGACTGCGTGTAGCCAAGGATATTGGCATCAAGCGCATAGTTTGCTATGGAGATTCCGACTTGGTTGCCCAGCAGGTGGCTGGCACCTGGAATGCGCGGAACCCTACGATGGCGGCATATCGCGACGAAGTGGACGAGATAGCCAAGAGCTTCTTTGGCTACGAAGTCAAGTATGTTCCTAGGGAGCAAAATGAGATGGCTGATCTACTGTCTAAACTTGGATCAGGGCGCAAGCAAATTCCGCCAGGAGTTTTCCTAGAGCATCTACGCACACCATCCGTGAAGGGCGCCGACATCGACAACCCGGATAGAGCTGACTCTTTCGTCAACATGGTGACAAAGATCCCTCCGGCTTGGACAAAACCGTTCATGGAATATCTCGAACACGGAACTTTGCCCGACGATAAGGTCGAACGACGGCAAATAGTACGACGAGGAAAGGGTTATACCATAATCAATGGGCAACTCTATAAAAGGAGCACTACTGGTGTATACCTAAAGTGTGTTTCCCAGCTAGAAGGTATGGAAATCCTGCGCGAGATCCATCTCGGAGATTGCGGGCATCACGCCGCTCCTCGATCGTTGGTCACGAAAGCCTTCCGGCAAGGATTCTACTGGCTAACCGCGAAGGCGGACGCCAACAAGATGGTTGAGACATGCACGGGATGCCAGTATTATGCCCGACAACCACATGTTCCTGCTGAAGAACTGCGAACAATACCAATAACTTGGCCGTTTGCAGTCTGGGGGCTAGACATGGTGGAACCATTACAAACGTCACCATGTGGATTTACGCATCTGCTAGTAGCAGTTGACAAATTCACCAAATGGATAGAAGCTAAACCCATTAGAAAGCTTGATGGGGCAACTGCCCTCATGTTTGTCCGGGATCTAGTGGTGAGATTTGGTCTCCCACATAGCATCATCACCGACAACGGAAGCAACTTGTCACTCGGAGAAGTGGAGGCCTATTGCTGGGACAAAGGCATCCGACTTGACCTTGCATCTGTGGCACACCCACAATCCAATGGTCAAGTTGAGCGAGCCAATGGATTAATTCTGCAGGGAATCAAGCCACGTCTTGAGGTACCGCTACATAGAGCAGCTGGAGCCTGGGCGGAAGAATTGCCATCTGTGCTGTGGAGTTTACGAACTACACCCAACAGATCCACCGGCTACACCCCTTACTTCATGGTATATGGAGCAGAAGCCATCCTACCTTCCGACATCCTCCACGATACACCAAGAGTTGCCGCCTACAACGAAGATGACGCTGAAGAATCCAGACGCCTAGATGTGGAACTTCTCGAGGAGGAGCGCGTTTTGGCATGCCAAAGACCCGCCATCTACCAGCAGAAGCTACGCAGCTACCATAGTCGCCGCGTTCGGCATCTCTCATTTAAAGAGGGGGATTTAGTACTCCGACTTAAGCAGAAGAAGTCACACAAATTATCCCCGCCATGGGAAGGACCGTTCATCATAAGCAAGGCGCTGCTCAATGGGTCTTACTACCTTGTCGACAATCGTGAGCTCAAGGATAGACCCAACGAGGATCATAAGCGTAAGCGACGTGACCCGGATGATGACTACCCGGAGCTTGATCGGCCATGGAACATAGCACAACTACGTCCTTTCTACACTTAGCATTTTTTATCTAATCATGTACCTCTTATATGATCAATGAAATAAAGCTCTTTGGTTCACTCATATTGCTGAGTCTTTTACCTCCTTTAGTGTTTTTATTTTTGATCATATAAACCTTTATGCACAAGTCTTGCGATTGCACTTGTGAAAATTCCGCCTACGGGCGTTAGCTTAAGTTTTCTGGTCTACACATTCTTTGTCGTTTTTATGTGGATTCTGGAGTAGTGACTTTTGGCACTTATTGTCGGCGATTTTGTGCTCAATTTATTGATGGTGCCATTGGGCATCATCACCTAAGAGCATGGCTCCGACTCACGAAAAGTCAAGCATTAGAACCAGAGTAATGGATAAGCCAGCACTTGCTTAAAAAATATATACATGCTGAAACTCAATTCTTAAGTAGCAGGATACGACAACCATTGTTTTACGCCTTAAGATTACATCAACAAGTTTTTTCCCGCGCACACTCCAGAGGTGAAACAGAAATTACAAAGTGTTTTTCATTCTTTGGGCGCAGGAGACTTGGAGGCCGCATCATCACCAGCCGGAGAATCACCCTCAACGTCGGCGCTGTGATGAGGCTCAGAGGAGTCCTGGTTGACATTGTCTATGAAGTTCCTGGGCACGAAGACGTCAACATCCACCAACTCGGCAACCCTGGTGTCATAACCCGCGAGTGATGACATGATGGCTTCATGATCGATCTCCTTGCCGTCATCATCCACGTCGGGGATTCCAGATGTCACCGTGTCGATGTCGGCATCTTCATAGTGTGCCTTCACCATAGACAACGCCATCCTTGCGCCAGCCCGTGCGCATGAAGCTTTCCAGCTCGCGACACGCTCGGGGGCTCGGCACAGAATCTCCGAGTACTTCGTCACGGTATCCAAGGACTTGATATAAATCTGGAGGGGCTTGGCAATCTCCTTGGCTTGGGCGATGGTGGTATTGATGAACTTGCCGGCAAGAACCATGCATTCCTTGTCCGAAGGAGGCGAGCGGGTTAAACCCATGGGCGCTGAAAATTCCGACAAGGATTGCATGAGTTCAATAAATTCTAAGTATGCAGACTACAGAACTACAAGGCGGAGGACACTTACTGAAGATGCTGGCCTTAGCCTGCCAGACGGTATCCGCCAAGGATTCCTTCTCTTGTTGGAGGAGCTTAAACGCTTCGCTATGGCGAAGGTTTTGCTCATCAGAAGCTTGCTTCTGATCCTTTAGGACCGCAAGCTCCTCCTTCAAGCGATTGATCTCCGCGGAGGCAGAGTCCTGCAGGGATTTTCATGGAATCCTCGTGCATCTTCAACATTTCTTCCCTCTCCTTCTTAAGGATCTTGTTCTCGCTGTCCAGCTGCTGGATGTGCTTGGACTGCTCGACAATATCCTTGGCCTTGGCAACATGCTCTGCAAGTCGGAGAAAACAAAGTACACATTGAGTACTCGGAGATTATGGGCACAAAAGTAAGACGGAAATGCGCAAAAAGAAAACAGACTCTTGTTTTTGATGATCTGTTCCTTCAAGATGGCAGTTTTACCCTTTTCGGCTTCAAGATCTGTGCGCATCTTCTGATACTTTTCGTTGGCCATGCCCCTCCGAGCATTCTCATTATGTGGAAACAAATACAAAGTTATATTGCTGTTTGGTCTGCTTGGAGCCTCTAGTCGTAGATTATCCATCTAGGTGCTCGGGGGCTACAAAGAGAGTTTTTAAACTTATCAATATTCTTAGCTTTTCTTTAAAACATCTAGTCGGAGCTTATTTAGTTCTTGATTAGAAGCTTGGGGGCTACAGTATAAAGTTTTTAGCTCGGAAAATGCTTAGCTTTTCTTTAAGCATCTAGTCGGAACTAATTCAGTTACAACTAGAGGCTTGGGGGGCTACGGCATTGAAAAATATAAACACTATGTATGCTACTCTTAAAGCATCTAGTCGGAATAATTTCTTCCATTAAATGCTTGGGGGCTACAATGAGATTTCTTTCTAACTTAGTCACTCTTAGAGCATATAGATGCAAAACATATGGTTTTCCATCTACATCCTCGGGGGCTACAGTGGGATACTCATACGAAATGCAAAAGGTAAAGTAAAACTTACAAGGGCGATGATCTTGAGGTTTGTAGCGCTCTCGGCCAGCAGCTTGCCAAAGGAAATGCTGTTTTCTTGCAAGATGTCTGCTTGTCGGAGTAGCTCCTCAAGACCGCACGTCGGAGATGGCGGCACTCCTGCAGGAACCGTAGTTGTGTTACTCGGCATGAGCGCCGGGTAAACAATCTTCGGGAACTCGAAGGGTTTCTGGGGAGCAGAGGCGCCGCCTTCGGCAGAAGTACCAGCTCCCACCACCGCCTTGCCGCTACCGATGGCATCCTTAGCCGGAGCTTCAGCCATTTGAAGAGCAGCACTCTCCTGCGTTGCCTGCTCGCCGACAACAGCTAGTTCGGTAGAGGCGCCAAAGTCCACTTCCATGGCGGAAGGGCCTGGTGCCTCCTAGACTTGGGAGCTTGTCGGAGCAGAGGAGGGCTTGACGGCAGGAGTAGTAGGGGCGATGGCGGGGGAGGA
The DNA here is from genome assembly GCA_030063025.1 of Avena longiglumis. Lineage (NCBI taxonomy): Eukaryota > Viridiplantae > Streptophyta > Magnoliopsida > Poales > Poaceae > Avena > Avena longiglumis. Next base: position 468,365,069 of record CP125973.1, read on the forward strand.
GTCGCGATGCAGCATATCTTTAATATTTCTAGAAGCCCCAAGAGTCTTGGAGGACTTCTTGAGGCTAGTTGTGGCTTTCTTCCTGAAACGTGCAAAATGCATAAGTACAGGAATAAGACAGATAAATGAGACGATGTCGGAGAATGAGAGGCTTACACTAGGGGGGGCGCTTTGGCAAACATCCCGGTGGCTTTCTTCTTTTCTGCCTCCAGGGTGGCAGTACTCTTTTTGGAGGCTCCAACCTCCGTCTTCTTCTTCTTACCTCCGTCGGCAGGGTCAGAGGTGGAGCTCTTCCGCTTTCGCGCCAACGGGGCATCGTTGTCGGACACGATCGTGACTTCCTTCATCTTTGGATCGTAGATTTGGGCAGCCAGGTTGTCCTCATCTAGATCGCTAAGCTGTTAAGTAAGAAATCATCGTGTTAGATAAGATGGATATGATAAGATGGAGAAACTGGAGCAATGTCATACACGGAAAATAAATACCTACCTTTGGGCACTTGCCGTCTACGTACATGTCGCAGGTGATGGTGAAGCCACGCTTCTTATCCTTCACCTTGACGATGTCCTTCAGATGGAGCTTGACGGAGTCGCTCGAGAAGTTATCCACGGAGATCCGAAGGGAATCCTTTCGATCACCCGTGAACTCGTGTATGAACTTCGCGCGGTGCTGTAGGGGTTGGATTCTCCTGATGAACCAGCACATGGCTAGGTCCAAGCTGGTCAAACCTGCCTCTACGAACCACTCGATCCGCCTTATTGCGCGAGAAGCGTTGAGGTCGGAGGGAAGGGAGGCATGGAATCTCCATGTGGAAACTTCAGCGGCGGCTCCATACACGAAGTCCGCGTACGTCACTTCTCGGCCCGCCAAAGGAATGTCGGGGCTGTAGAAGTACGTCCGCTGCCAGTTTTTGCACGACTCGTGGCCGACGATGTCGGGGAACCGCCGACCAGGTCGGATCTTGAAGCTTATGGTGCCGCAGTTCCTAAGCTCCTCCCTACTATGTCTGGCTTCACGTTTCACGGTGAAGAAGTACACGAACAAGTCTAACCTAGGCTTAATCCCTAGGTAACCCTCACAAAGTGCCGCGAAGTTGCTAAGCACTAAGATGCTATTGGGGGAGAGGTTGTGGGGTTGGACTTTGAAGTGGTTCAAGACGGACAGAAAGAAGTGGGAGATGGGCAAAGAAACGCCGCGTACCAGCTGGGCCTTGAGGTACATCTTTTCTCCGACTTGGGGAGAAGGTGTCACCTCGCCGGCCGGCTCCGCCCGCCAGGCGAGCCCCTTCGTCGCGGGGAGGTAGCCCTCGGCGACCATCTCTTGGATGTCGCGGCCGGTGATGTCCGAGCCACGCCAGTCGCCTTTGTGCGAGTCTGGCTCCACTTCCAGAGGCTCCAGCGCCGCCAGATTGTGGTCACCGCCGGTGGTTTCAATCACCGCCGACGCGGGGATGACCAAGCCCTCAGGGGGCACGACGACGGAGCTCGCCGGCTTCGCCGTGGCTTCGCTCGACGCCGCCATAGAAGGGGAGGAGCTGCTGCTGGCCATGGAGGACTGGGAGGATGCGACCGGTGCAGAGAGAGAGGATAGGGTTTCTTCGAGGTTTTCCGCGGAGGGCTCGAGGAGGCATGCGGCTGGAGGAAGAAGATGATGACGCGAGATAATGGGGTGAAAAAGTGGAAAGTTTCCCACTGTTACTATTTATCTTACTCTGCGTCAAGATTCGTGCAGCTAATCGGACGGTTGCCGCGTAGACGATGTGTTTGTGAACGTGCGCGGTAATTTCGCCACGTCTCCAACCGCCGCCGCCAACGGTTCGTATCGCTCGCGCGGGAAAATCGGATATGATTGCGTTCTCTGCATGTGTGAGTTACAAGGCGTCGCTGACCTACAGCCTATGTCGCCATAACTGACAATGGTAGATGAGCCGTCCCATCGAAGATTCCGGCATGGACGGATTTAATCCGACAACGGAAGTGTACGATGGAAGATTCAGCATTTCTCCGACTTACTCATAGAAGACGGAGAAACTTTTGCAGGGTTCTTTGGGAGGACTACAATATATTGCTTGACGATTTGCCGACATCCATCTAGACGGAGCATTCCACGGGAAGAGGCAAGATGGCGCAAGATCTCGGAGTTCTCTGGGGGCTACTGTTGGGGATATGCTATATGGGTATCCTCATAGCATGTCTCTTATCCGACTAACCCGGGTGGCCCATAGCGGTAGCATGGCATGTGGCCTGCTGGGCGACCCAGTTAGGTGGATCCAGAAGGGAGGCCCATGCCGGAAAAAGGAAGGCTACGGTGGAGTCACTAGCGTACCCGGAGCCTTGGAGTACAAGATACACAAGACTAGTGATAAACGGTGTAGGACTCTGTAACCTGTCCGGCTAGGACTTTTCCCTGTAACCTTAGGACCTGGCGACTATATAAGTCGGGCCTATAGGATCCTTTAGGGCACGACGATAACTTACAATCTTAGACAACCTCGCACAGCGAACCTATCTCTGTAACTCGGCGTATTGCCCTTATAGTGATTTATAGCAGAAGTAGGATTCCGCCACCGTTGTGGGATCTGAACCTGGGTAAGCTGTGTTACCTCGTACCCTTCAACCGTCCGCCTTACCCCACGTCTCTAAACACGCACTGTGAGGACCCCTCCATGGCGTACTCGCCGGCAATACCACGACACCATCATAGTAACAATCGGTGGTAAACAACTTGATGTTTTTTGCTCAAACATTTAGAGTGCTCCTAATATCAAGTACACGCTCCATAATACTTGCAAACATGATGGGGCATTGGGGCTCACCATAATATGATGTGCTAGCCAATTAGCTGGAAGAACAACAACCCATAAGGTAAGAACTAAAATTGAAAATATCAGGAATGCATCATGCAGTTAAGGTTATCTTTTTTAGCTAAAGTGTGTAGATGTCAGTCTATGATTTCAACAGAAAAGAGTTGTGCTCTAAACAAAAGTCATTTAAAGCTTAAACAAAATTTTGATATATTGCTAAATGGCACACCAAATTATCTGTATTTAGATTCAAATAGAAAAATGAATACCCGTAAAGCTGAATGGTCATGTGAGAACACCAACAGTAAGATAACCGGCTTCCTTTGCTATCTGGGCAACAACTAAGCAGAACCTGATCCAGTACCACCTCACATCCTAGATGTTATGAAGATAAGATCTGAATCTCAGGGCATTTCTATAACTTCCTTTGATTCCTCAACAACTTATTCTCCCAAATTAGGATTTTCACCAGTGCCTGCTCGCATAAAGATGATTAGTCAGTCTAGTTAACAGCGGTGCTACTTACAGTCAGCAATCCTTTTTTACTGTCCACCATGGCATCGACACATGTTTGCATAAATTGTGGTGCATTTAATATAATAATACATCCGTGGACATATCTTTTTGATTATGATTATCAGTGATCATGATTATGCAACTAATCTTAAATCAATATATGGTTTCATAAATGCCTTTGATATGACACTATGTAGAAGATAATGGTTTATTGATAGTGCAATTTTAGTAGTTACTAGTTAGCCAGAAGAATTTTATTGTTTGAATGCCATTGCAAGGTTGTTGTGTCAGAAGGATAAGGACTCTCATCTAATCACTTTCCTTGTAAATTTAAGGATTAGTCACGCTAAATTTACTCTTGTATGTGTGTGTGTGTTCAATATTAAGATCTGTTTTCAATCATGACATTTGTAAAATAAATACCATCATTTATCCAATTTCCCGAGTTTCCTACCTTTAGACAACTATATCACTATAGGAGAATAGCATTGAAATATATATCATACTGCTATTCACATGCATGCATTGTAGATTTGTTTGGTGCTGATACTCTGACATCCATGTTATTGCAGATGGCCATGGAAATTTGGAACTTTAACCTCTACTATAAAGATGAGAATCAACAACATAAAGTTCTTGAAGCATCACTGGACAGGACCGATGTCTCCTTTTATGACTTGATCAAAATGATTGAAGGTGTTGGCTTCAAGGCGATTGATTTCCTATACTACAGGAAAAAATACCCGTGTGGAAGAGGTCATCTAGTTCACATCGATAATGATTCTCATGTGAGGAAAATGATATCCTAGTACAACAATGAGAAGAGGGTACGGTTGTATGTGTATAAGGAGAGGGTCAATATTGATGTTGCTCCATCAGACACTCAACGTGAGGATGATGTACCCATTACAAGCTTAGAGGAGGAGGATGCCATTCTTGAAGAAGTACAAACAAGGGCAAGGAAGTCACAAAGTAATTTCAACTTTAAGCTCAAAAACTACTTTGTTTCTGTTGAAAAATATATTTTACAGATTCTTGTTTAGGCTACCTGATTAGATTATGTTGTTGCTATTACTGTAATTAATGGAAAAGGATGCTTGAATTGATATTGCAGGTGCGTAGATCAAAAAGATTGAATGTGGTTCAAAGTTGCGCTCAGTATGCAGATGGAGACAATGGAAATGGAGATTGTGATAATAATGAACATTATGTACCATCGCATGAGCCAATGCATGAGACGCAAGAATTGGAAGATAATGAGGATCATTTTTATCACCAAGATGATCGCAACAATATGCCTGGTATGATCCTAACTAAAAAGGACCAACACTTAGTTAATGTAATTTATCGGTCCTCATGTTAATTAGTACTGATGTAAAAAATGTTGCAGGTGATGGCAATGTTGTTGACAAGCGTGGAACAACATCATTGCTAGCTATTTGGAACATGCCAGATGGAGCACGCATAGTTGTAAAATGTAATGATCTTGGACAACCTATTGGGGCCGAAGGTGGAGTCTTGGGAAATTTTCTTGGCACAATAGCTAGACTTGGGGGCTATTGTCCACTTGACAAAAAGGATTGGCGTAATGTCTCAAAGGATGGTGGTGCTGACACAATACTTCTATGCGTACAGGTATTCCAGTGTAACACGAGAAGAAAAAGGGGAGTTATATTAGCTACCATATTATTTTACCTTCCTACATATGTGGTCTATTATAAATACAATTGTCACCTAGCTAATTACATCTATTCATTATTTCTTAAAATCCAATCAAAGTTTCTGTACCCTGCTAAATGTGATAAGTGGATACTAAAAACTATTGCACGAGATTGGAGAAGATTCAAGGCTGCTCTAAATAAAGATTTCTTTAATGCAAAGAAAAAAAGAAAAACATTGTACAAGCTTTGTCCAGAATATGTGGACAACGACCAATGGCGTAAACTTGTCAAATATTGGAAGTCCAAAGAAGGAAGGGTACGATTTTGTCATTTTTCTTAGACTATGTGTGATCATATTAAGCAGTGCACTGACATTATGTTATTATTACAGGCAGTGAGTGAGAAAAACAAAGTTATTCATGCATTGGTGAAGACATCTCACACAGCTGGGACAAAGAGTTATGCACGTTGGGCTGAGGACATTATGAGTAATATAATTTTTCTACAACTCACATAACTAGGACAAAGCCTTGCCGATTACATATAAGGGACAGACTGCTTGGTAGTTGAAATGGACAGTGTTGTTGTAGTCTTTTAGTACAAATATTTACATATAAACATCTGATGTTGGCCATTCTTCTCAACTGATCAATATGAACAAACTGTATTCTATTTCTTTAATGATACAAAAAAAATTCCAAGTTTTTTATATACTTTTGTACTTATTGTTTTGCAGCGACAAGAAGACCCTTAAAAAAGAAACAACCACATAGAGCCAAGGTTTATTTAGTGACTCATAGAAAGAAGGTTCAAGATAAAAACAAGCACGTGGTATGGTATATAAGTTCAAATATTGTACAACATCAAGTTAACATTGAATCAAAAGGTAGAATATGATATATTCTTCTCTTACAAGCTGACTTGGAAGATCTGGTAAAGCTAATAGACGAACAACCGAAGTTGGCACAGAATGACCATGGAAGAGTTGCATGGAAAGGCGATGCCTTGCATACAGTTTTGGGGGAAGAAAAGCCTGGACAAGTGCATGGCATGGGTCTGCTTCCTGTGCCTAACCAAGTTTATGGCCGGGTACCACGTTATCTCAAGAACATCAATATGACTACAACAAATGGTTCATCACATGACGAAGAGACTAGTGTTATGGAGAAAATGGCAAAGCTCAAGCGGCGTATAGAAGAGCAAGATCGACGTATAGAAGAATAAGACCAAATTATTGAAGGATTTAGATACAAGGATGAAGTTTGTGGCCTTACTGAAATTGCAATGATAATTTTATTTCCTGACATACACACATATACTATACTGAAACCTTTTTCCTATAGGAAAATTTCCATAATAGTGGTAATGGTGAATTTCAGCCTGAAGTACCACATAATAAAAGAAAGGTATTTATCAAAATACTTGCCTCTGTTTTTTCTGAATTCTCTTTCTAAAGATAACATTTTGTACAGAGTTCAGGCTAGCGGGCCTGATCAAGTACACTCAGTGACCAGACCAAGAGATGTGGTAATGGTAAATCTATTTATTAGGTAAATCTATTTATTACTACACTGTATATGTCATAGTTACTAATCACTACTAATGTAAAATACGGAACAACGAACTGTTACATCAACACGGCATGCCTGAACATAATGACATGCATCTTTCAAGCAAGCAGGTTAGAGACTTGTTGTTACTTGTGTTATAAGAAGACTACACAACTTACTAATTAACTATATTGTTGTATAGAAGCATCAACCTGAATACGAGGGTAACCATGATTTCTCACAAAAAGGAAAATCATCACCAACACATATTTTTGATGGAGAGGTACCGCTAATCTGTTGTGAAATCTGTTTGGATATTATTTGTTGATAAATCTGCTTAGTTTTCTGTTCAGAAATGATATCCAATATTTGAGGAATACAAATGCATTATGAACTTCACTTTGCTGAATCATAATGTTAGAAACTTTTCTGTTTTGTTTCTCCACAGATGAGAAAGAGTGGCGAGAACATGGATGAAAATTCTGGAAGATTACAGAAAAAATCACTCAAAACAAGACTACGAGCCATATGTCCTCAAAGCAGCGATCTAGTCCTTCTTTGGAGGTAAAAGAACATAGTGTGTTCGTGTTGGATGTATGTTCCTTGGATGATTCTTATTATCTTATTAATGGTGGCTTTGATCCAAATGTAGATTGGTACAAAAGTAATTATGAAGTCCTCAACATATCCAAACAAAATACGTGTGGCATATGCCACTATTTTGGGTAGTAATTCCAAAATATTGGTTGGTGGTGTTGAGCTAGGGCGCCAATTTACACAAGTTCAAGTCAATAAACCTATTGAGGAAGATGAAAGCTTGGTGAGGGAAATACAAAATTGTACGACAATTGGTGATGCTTTTTTTTCTGGAGGACCAATTGCTTGGCCTTCAACATGTGTATGTTTGTTCTTTAGTGTTGGTAATTTAATTTTTGATAAATGTTGCTTTCTTACATAATTCTATTTGTTTGCAGATTGAGAAGATCAATGGCTAAGAGTTAATTTTGATGCTCGGTCTAGTGATGGTATGAAGATACAAAATTTGGAAGATTGGTGCAAGAGAGATGGAGAGAACATGCTAGCAACCATGATTGATGTTTTTTGCATAGTCTCAATTATATGAAATATTTTACATACTGTAGTTTATATTAGTGTGTTAAGAAATGTAATTTTTTTGCTTGAATATATATCTTCTCTATGTTCATTGTTACAAATGCTATTGAGTGACATGAAACACGTTGGTATTTATATCCTTATTAATGAAGTTAATTTGTACGTTGTGCTCAATGTATTTGTGATCCTTTTGTTATTTATACAATATGGCATATGCCTCCCATTTTCACTATTAATAAAATATGTAATAAAGTTATTCTAAATCAGAACTATTTTGAATAAAATTAACGCATATTAAACATTGTTTATAACCATGAGGTGTTACCACAACTAGATAAACATGTTGCTAGATTGGCATTGATCACCAAAAGCTATCTTACAATATATAGAAAAAGCATGTTACTAGCACTCAAGAATATGTTACAAATAGTGTTACAGGAGCTTACAGGGATCAGTTCCAATATTGAGTAAGTGTGTTACATTATTTGATAAATTGTGTTACCAACCATGTTGCTACAACAATAAAAACATGTTACTAATCATGTTGCTACAGTCCAGAAAATATGTTACTAGGACACACGGTAACACATATGGCTTGTGTTGCTAAAATACACTTGTAACACGTTTATGTGCATATAGGAACAAATATTATGTGCTACAATGGACACCACCTAGTAACACGACATATAAGAACACATAAAAAGGTGTTACTAGGAGCGTTAGTAACACCTTTTTGGAGCTATTGTAGCACATGAAAGTGTTACTAGATCTCTGTCGTGATGTAATGCACTTGCACTAGAGACAATAATCTAGTTACATAGTGATAAATCTAACACCCATGGAGTTCTGATGTTGATTATGTTTTGCTCTTGGGAGAGTTTTAGTCAACGGATCTGCTACATTGAGATCTGTGTTTACTTTATAAATCTTTATATCTCCATCCTTGACATGCTCGCGGATGGAGTGAAGCCGACGCTTAATATGCTTGGAATTCTTGTGAGACCTTGGTTCTTTGGCATTGGCAATGTCACCATTTTTGTCATAATAGACCACCACTGGATCCAATGCACTCGCAACCACACCTAGTTCGGATATGAACTCCTTCATCCAAACCGCTTCCTGAGTTGCTTCCGAAGCAGGAACATATTCGGCCTCCATTGTTGATCCCGCCACCACGGGTTGTTTGGAACTCCTCCAACTAACCGCTCCACCATTCATGAGAAATACGTATCTGAATTGAGACTTAGAGTCATCCGGGTCGGTGTCAAAGCTAGCGTCAACATAACACTTAGCGACGATCTCTTCTTCACCTGCGTACACAAGAAACATATCCTTAGTTCTTCGCAAGTACTTAAGGATATTCTTGACCGCTATCTAGTTTTCTGAACCTGGATCCGATTGGTACCTACTAGTTAAACTAATAGCATGTGCCACATCCGGTCTTGTACATAGCATGGCGTACATTATAGAGCCTATGGCTGAAGCATAGGGGACTTTGTCCATTATCTCTCTTTCTTCTGCCGTAGCCGGACTTTGAATCTTACTCAATGTCTTGCCTTGCAACATAGGTACGAACCCCTTCTTACTTCCATCCATTTTAAACTTCTTTAAAATCTTATCAAGGTATGTACTTTGCGATAGCCCTATTAGGCGCCTAGATCTATAGATCTTTATGCCTAATATGTATGACGCTTCACCTAGGTCCTTCATTGAAAATTTGCTGTTTAGATAACTTTTAACATTGTTTAAAAGATCTATATCATTTCCGATCAATAATATGTCATCCACATATAATATCAGAAATGCCACATTGCTCTCACTCACTTTCTTGTAAATACAAGCCTCTCTATAAGTTTGGACAAATCCAAACTCTTTGATCACCTCATCAAAGCGGAGATTCCAACTCTGTGATGCTTGCTTCAGTCCATAGATGAATCGCTGAAGCTTGCATACCTTGTTAGCATCCTTAGGATCGACAAAACTGTCACATCCCAAGATTTTCCAAATCTTGTAATGTGAAAGGTAAATGAATAAAATAAAACTTTGTTGATTTTCAGGGTGAGAAGAAACTTTTTGAATTCAATTGGAAACTTTCAAACTTATTTTGGATCAAATAAAAAAATCCTAAAGGGATTTAAAAAGATAAATAAACAATAAAGTTAAAAATATTTGAAATTGCTATTTTTGGATCTTTTAATAAAAGATTTGGTTTTCAAAAGAAAAGGTGGATTTATAAATAAAGATTATTTTATAAGCCAAACTAAAACTTGTCCAAGCTTTTTGAAATAAAATATTTCTATTTGATAAAAATAGTAAAGGTTTATTTAAATAAAATAATAAGGATTTAATATCCAAGTTTGTTAAAAATAAAAAGGTTTTACTATTTTAAATAAACACTAAAACTTATTTATTTATTTTAAATAAGTTTTCCAAGTATTTTACATTCTCAAGTAAAACCTACTGAAGTGTTTTGATTTTATTTTAGATTTCAAAATAAAGTTTTTAATAAAACAAATCCTATTTTATTTAATGACTAAGGTCCATTTTATTTAATTATTAATGGACCCTAAAATAAAAATATTATTTTATTTTGGGAATTGGTTTATGTTGTTAAACAGAACCAAATTCAATTGCAAAGTGTGGTGGATGTTTGAATTAATTTGAATGTTTGATTTGTTTGTTTGAATTTCAAAACAGAAAAAGAAATAGAAAAGGAAAAAGGTTTCAGAATAGGAAAAAAATAGAATTGGACTCGACCCAACCCAGCAGCCCAACTAGGCCTAGCGGCCCATTTCCCTCTCTCCCCCGAAGAGTTTTTCTCTCACTCACCAGACGACCCGCAGAGCCAATGACAAGTGGACCCCTCCCCCTCACTTTCTCTCTCGCTGACCAGCCGACCCCACCCCTCCTGTTCATCGTCCTCACCCGCGGTGACAACGCCTCCCTCCTCGACCGTTTCTGGCAGAATTCATCGGCGTCAATTCGCTAAGTGCACAGTTAAATCAGCCCTGCGACCTCGCCCTCATAATCGCCTCTGTCTCCTCCCCATTTCCCCTCGCTCACTCCTCTCTCCCGGCCACAAGGCTGCCACGATTTCACGCATGAACCCATTCTGCTCCGACGAGCTGCAGCACAAATTCCGGTGAAGCCAGACGACCCCATTGCCTCTGGAGCACACGATCTCGCTCCTTACCTTCTGGCGCATCACCCTGAGCTTTCCGTTCATCTGCGCGAGCACCGTGAGCTCGGCAACGTCTTCCCCGAGCCAGCGCCGCCGTCTCCAAACTGCGGCGACGTCTCCCCGGTAAACCCGACCACCCCTCTCTTCCCCGTGGACACTATATTGATCACCATGCCCTTGCGAACCTAACGGTGCCTCTCGTTTATCCTAGGGTGCCCTCCATCCTCGCCCTCGACGATCTCCAGAGCACACCCGCCGCCGTGTGGACTCCGGTGAGCAATCCACGCCGGACCAGAGCGCCCCTCAACAAACGAACCACACGTTGAGAATCAGCACGACGCCACGAACACTGTGAGTATCTCCCCAGCCACCCTTGCTTCTCAGACGCCGCCACATCACCGCCGCTCCGCCAAGGTAGCCACCGCAGCGCCGCCCATCTATGGCTGGCACGCTGCGCACCGTGGGATCTTGATCCGACGCTCACGATATATCCTTAGCCAAAGGGGTACGAGTGATCCTGTGCCGTGCGATTCAACTTGATCCAACGGCCTCCATCACTCGATCCACCCGAATCGGTACCGACGAATAGGAATAGGACGCGTGTCACCAGTTCTGTTTAAAACAAAATTTGAATCTGATTTAGATGCAGATTTGAAACCCTTGTAACTTTTGATCCACACGTCCAAAATTTACAAACTTTATATCAATATAATCAGTGGAACAAACCCTAGCCAACCATGCCATTTGTTTAGTAAAAAGATTCTAGAAAAATGTTTGTTTTTGCAGAAACATTTGTATGCTTGATTAGATTATAAAAATTGTTGAAACATGATTTTGGGGATAAAATCTTTGGCAAATGGTGTGTTTTGAACCTACTGACCGTATGAAACACTTTGTGGATTAAAAAATGTATTTAGAGAAACAAAAGAATGATTCTTTGATTTAAAACCATTTCTAGTCAAATAAAAATATAGTTTATTTATTAAAAATGGTTTTGAAGAAAACCTTTGGGAAATGTTTTGTTTTAAAACTCTCTGACCCCAAACACCAAGTTTTATGGTTTGAAAACATATTTGTTGAACCCTATAGGTCAATGCCTTAGTAAAAATATTTCTACACCACATAAAATGATACCTTGTTTTGAAAATGGTTTATGAAGTGAAATATTTTGCAAATGACTTTGCCACCTTATAAAATGACCAATAGGTGTTTTCAAATGTTTATGACCCATTAGGAACCACTTCTTATCAAACAATCCTTGGCATGATTGCATGCATTACTTTGACTTTATGATTTTATGTGTTTGTTTTGCTTGAATGGTAGTTTGAACTTGTGCTTTGCTTGATTGAATTGTAGTGACTTGAAGAGTGTGATTATTGCAAGGACAAGGAGTGAACTTATACCCTCTACCAAAAAGGCAAGTGATGCTTCATACTTTTGTCCCATTACTTTGACTATGCATTAGTGATTTTTCTAAGTAAAACTTGCATGAGATTTTGCTAGGTATAAACCTTGCTATAGGAAATCCTAGTAGATGAAACCTTAGTAGAAATCTTCCTAATTTAAGATTCCTATTACTATCATGCTTAGATTAGCTAATAGAAAACAAGGGTGGAATATACATTCATACTATGGAAAAATTTCTAAGTCTGAGGACTTATGTTTTTCTTAATAAAACAACTAAGTCAATGAATCACCTGGGTGGAATGGGACTTGATTGGTGGTTTTTGGTTGAGTGGTTCACAAGGCCCATGTTTATGGTTGACCTTGTGTATCTCACTTGTGGATGGCCACCCAGGAACAAAGAGATTTGAGATGTCAAATGTTGAGAATCTTCAAGTGCAACCACTTGGCATTATGGGCTCTGCCTGTATCATATAGGTTGCAAGAACTTAGCCATATGGACAGTTGGTGGTAGAATTTGATAGGTTGGAGCACGTCCATTTTGGTCTAAGTGAAGGCTTCTGAAAGATCTTGTCTTGGGAAACCAAGTCTTGTGGGGAAAGTGCACCACCTCTGCAGAGTGTAAAATCTAAGTACTTAGCCATGTCCCTGGTAAAGGACAATTTGAGCATCAAGACATGGAAGCAATCAAAAATCTCATCATCCAAATTTCTAAGTTAAAAATTTGTGGTTGAACAAGGGTTAAAGGATCTTCAATCTTTGATTGAGAAAAATGATTTTGTCAAGCAAAAACTTAGTGTTTTCAAATGTTAAGGAAAAATCTATTTTGAGCAATGCAAGCCTCAACTCCACTTAGCCAAATGCATATAGATGATAGACTCCACCATACTACCATAGTATCACTTGCCAATACAATTCAAATGTATTGACCCTTGTGGCTGTAACTTGTTATGTTGCAGGTTTGATTGATTTAGTGAAGTGTGTTGATTAGGATTACAAAGTCTACAACCAACATTTCTGCCTGTGGCACTTTGAAGATGAAGGACCCCATGTTATAGATATTCCGCTGCAATGTAATGTAATAGCCAAATGAGCTATGTATGATGTAATAAAATTATGTTATTCCTGGTTATAAAGTTATATTATGACCTCTGTTTCTTGATATTACATCTTAACTGTGGATGCTAGCTATTGATCCAGGGACTAGCATTGTAAACACAGGGGAATCTACCTTATTTAAAGGTTGGGACCCTTACAGATGGTATCAGAGCATTGGGTTGCCTATAGGATTTGTAAACCTAGGATTGGACAAAACCCTTAGAAAAATAGGAGTTGTATTTATTCCAAAAACTTATTTACAAACAATCTTGTAAACTCTTTCCTCAACCATTTTGGTTTTTGATTCTACATCTCATCTACTTCAACTTGATGGAAAAACCTACCCCATGGCCAAAGATTTGGCCATGTGCCAAGGACTTCTTCATCTTCTTCAACTCTAATGACTTCAACATCTTCAACATATTCACCAAGGACTTCAATCTTGGATATCACTAAGGAAAAGTGAGACAAGGAATCTTGCTCAAGATTTGGAGACTAAGGAAACACAAGTTAGAAAGAGCCCACATCATTTGGAGTTTTGTGACCAAAACATTTTCTCAAGGAAACCATGATCTCATGTAAGAAGAATCAACCAAGAAGGATGGAAAGATCTCAAGTGAACCATATAGATGGACCACCATATATAGTTAAGTCTAACACACCAACTTATGTGGTGTACAAAAAAATATTTTGTTGCCTAAAAATGTGCTTGAACTTCATTGTTTGAGTGAAATGTTTGTTTGTGATTACTTGCACATTGCTTGAGTGAATTGTGATGTGTGTGATTAGAATTATTTCCTTAGAAAATCTTTTACCTATTCTAATCTCAATCCAACCCCAAACAGATGACTTCTCCAAGAAACCCCAGCATCAAGGTTGATGACAACAACAAAAACCAAGAGGACAACATGAGAGAACTTATAGCAACCCAAAACCAGTTGAGCCAAGAGACAACTCAGCTTTTAGCCAACAACAATGGACTAGACCCAGCCATAGAAAGGATTTTGAAACTTCAATCGCAATTGTTGCAAGGATTGGTTACTCAAATGATCAACATGGGAGAAAACATTTCCCAAAGAGCTAATGACAACAAGGATGACAAAGATGTTATTCTAGAAGGAACCCAAGCATGCAATATTTTTAGAGACAAGGATCATACATGCAAGGAGCATGAAGATCAATTCCCTAATTGTGAAGAAGAAGGTCATATCTTTAGTAACTGCCCCAAGAAGAGAGAAAGATTTCCCACCTATGAAGAGCATGAATTAGAAGAACTCCTAGCTTTGGAGAGACCCAAAAAGAAAAAGAAGGACTTAAGCCAGTTGCAATGTTACAATTGCAAAGAGAAGGGACACTATGCCAGTGAATGCCCAGAAAAGAAGAAGAACCAAGAAGACAAACAAAAGCTAGTGAAACCTAAGATAAAGAAAGATATTAGCCAAGTGTGGTGCAACAACTGCAAAGAGCTAGGACATTATGCAAGCAACTGTCCAGAAAAGATGAAGCACAAGATAAACAAGGCTATGAGGGATCTCAGCCTTGTCACATGTTTCAAATGCAAGGAGCTAGGCCACTATGCAAACCTCTGTCCAGGAAAATTTCACCAAGATCCCAAGCAAGACAAGATGTAATTTAGTTTAAATTTTTTTAAGGGTGGTAGTACCCTAGTTGTTTTGAGCCAACTTGTAACCCTAGCCTCCCCAAATCTCGGGACGAGATTTATTTTAAGGGTAGTAGCCTGTCACATCCCAAGATTTTCCAAATCTTGTAATGTGAAAGGTAAATGAATAAAATAAAACTTTGTTGATTTTCAGGGTGAGACGAAACTTTTTGAATTCAATTGGAAACTTTCAAACTTATTTTGGATCAAATAAAAAAATCCTAAAGGGATTTAAAAAGATAAATAAACAATAAAGTTAAAAATATTTGAAATTGCTATTTTTGGATCTTTTAATAAAAGATTTGGTTTTCAAAAGAAAAGGTGGATTTATAAATAAAGATTATTTTATAAGCCAAACTAAAACTTGGCCAAGCTTTTTGAAATAAAATATTTCTATTTGATAAAAATAGTAAAGGTTTATTTAAATAAAATAATAAGGATTTAATATCCAAGTTTGTTAAAAATAAAAAGGTTTTACTATTTTAAATAAACACTAAAACTTATTTATTTATTTTAAATAAGTTTTCCAAGTATTTTACATTCTCAAGTAAAACCTACTGAAGTGTTTTGATTTTATTTTAGATTTCAAAATAAAGTTTTTAATAAAACAAATCCTATTTGATTTAATGACTAAGGTCCATTTTATTTAATTATTAATGGACCCTAAAATAAAAATATTATTTTATTTTGGGAATTGGTTTATGTTGTTAAACAGAACCAAATTCAATTGCAAAGTGTGGTGGATGTTTGAATTAATTTGAATGTTTGATTTGTTTGTTTGAATTTCAAAACAGAAAAAGAAATAGAAAAAGAAAAAGGTTTCAGAATAGGAAAAAAATAGAATTGGACTCGACCCAACCCAGCAGCCCAACTAGGCCCAGCAGCCCATTTCCCTCTCTCCCCCGAAGAGTTTTTCTCTCACTCACCAGACGACCCGCAGAGCCAATGACAAGTGGACCCCTCCCCCTCACTTTCTCTCTCGCTGACCAGCCGACCCCACCCCTCCCGTTCATCGTCCTCACCCGCGGTGACAACGCCTCCCTCCTCGACCGTTTCTGGCAGAATTCATCGGCGTCAATTCGCGTTAACACAGCAGTTAAATCAGCCCTGCGACCTCGCCCTCATAATCGCCTCTGTCTCCTCCCCATTTCCCCTCGCTCACTCCTCTCTCCCGGCCACAAGGCTGCCACGATTTCACGCATGAACCCATTCTGCTCCGACGAGCTGCAGCACAAATTCCGGTGAAGCCAGACGACCCCATTGCCTCTGGAGCACACGATCTCGCTCCTTACCTTCTGGCGCATCACCCTGAGCTTTCCGTTCATCTGCGCGAGCACCGTGAGCTCGGCAACGTCTTCCCGAGCAGCGCCGTTGCCTCCCAATCAAGGCGACGTCTCCCCGTAAACCCGACCACCCCCTCTTCCCGTGGACACTATATTGATCACCATGCCCTTGCGAACCTAACGGTGCCTCTCGTTTATCCTAGGGTGCCTCCATCCTCGCCTCGGCGATCTCCAGAGCACACCCGCCGTGTGGACTCGGTGAGCAATCCACGCCGGACAGGCGCCTCGACAAAGCGAACCACACGTTGAGAATCGACGACGCCACGAACACGTGAGTATCTCCCCGACCACCCTTGCTTCTCAGGCGCGCCACACCGTCTGGCCGCTCCGCCGCCAGTAGCCACCGCAGCGCCGCCCATCTATGGCTGGCACGCTGCGCACCGTGGGATCTTGATCCGACGCTCACGATAGATCCTTAGCCAAAGGGGTACGAGTGATCCTGTGCCGTGCGATTCAACTTGATCCAACGGCCTCCATCACTCGATCCACCCGAACCGGTACCGACGAATAGGAATAGGACGCGTGTCACCAGTTCTGTTTAAAACAAAATTTGAATCTGATTTAGATGCAGATTTGAAACCCTTGTAACTTTTGATCCACACGTCCAAAATTTACAAACTTTATATCAATATAATCAGTGGAACAAGCCCTAGCAAACCATGCCATTTTTTTTAGTAAAAAGCTTCTGGAAAAATGTTTGTTTTTGCAGAAACATTTGTATGCTTGATTAGATTATAAAAATTGTTCAAAAATAATTTTGGGGATAAAATCTTTGGCAAATGGTGTGTTTTGAACCTACTGACCATAGGAAACACTTTGTGGATTCAAAAATGTATTTGGAGAAACAAAAGAATGATTCTTTGATTTAAAACCATTTATAGTCAAATAAAAATATAGTTTATTTAAAAATGGTTTTGAAGAAAACCTTTGGGAAATGTTTTGTTTTAAAACTATCTGACCCCAAACACCAAGTTTTATGGTTTGAAAACATATTTGGTGAACCCTATAGGTCAATGCCTTAGTAAAAATATTTCTACACCACATAAAATGATACCTTGTTTTGAAAATGGTTTATGAAGTGAAATATTTTGCAAATGACTTTGCCACCTTATAAAATGACCAATAGGTGTTTTCAAATGTTTATGACCCATTAGGAACCACTTCTTATAAAACAATCCTTGGCATGCTTGCATGCATTACTTTGACTTTATGATTTTATGTGTTTGTTTTGCTTGAATGGTAGTTTGAACTTGTGCCTTGCTTGATTGAATTGTAGTGACTTGAAGAGTGTGATTGTTGCAAGGACAAGGAGTGAACTTATACCCTCTACCAAAAAGGCAAGTGATGCTTCATACTTTTGTCCCATTACTTTCACTATGCATTAGTGATTTTTCTAAGTAAAACTTGCATGAGATTTTGCTAGGTATAAACCTTGCTATAGGAAATCCTAAGTTAAGATTCCTATTACTATCATGATTAGCTTAGCTAATAGAAAACAAGGGTGGTATATACATTCATACTATGAAAAAATTTCTAAGTCTGAGGACTTATGTTTTTCTTAATAAAACAACTAAGTCAATGAATCACCTGGGTGGAATGGGACTTGATTGGTGGTTTTTGGTTGAGTGGTTCACAAGGCCCATGTTTATGGTTTACCTTGTGTATCTCACTTGTGGATGGCCACCCAGGAACAAAGAGATTTGAGATGTCAAATGTTGAGAAGCTTCAAGTGCAACCACTTGGCATTATGGACTCTGCCTGGATCATATAGGTTGCAAGAACTTAGCCATATGGACAGTTGGTGGTAGAATTTGATAGGTTGGAGCGCATCCATTTTGGTCTAAGGGAAGGCTTCTGAAAGATCTTGTCTTGGGAAACCAAGTCTTGTGGGGAAAGTGCGCCACCTCTGCTGAGTGTAAAATCTAAGTACTTAGCCATGTCCCTGGTAAAGGACAATTTGAGCATCAAGACATGGAAGCAATCAAAAATCTCATCATCCAAATTTCTAAGTTAAAAATTTGTGGTTGAACAAGGGTTAAAGGATCTTCAATCTTTGATTGAGAAAAATGATTTTGTCAAGCAAAAACTTAGTGTTTTCAAATGTTAAGGAAAAATCTATTTTGAGCAATGCAAGCCTCAACTCCACTTAGCCAAATGCATATAGATGATAGACTCCACCATACTACCATAGTATCACTTGCCAATACAATTCAAATGTATTGACCCTTGTGGCTGTAGCTTGTTATGTTGCAGGTTTGATTGATTTAGTGAAGTGTGTTGATTAGGATTACAAAGTCTACAACCAACATTTCTGCATGTGGCACTTTGAAGATGAAGGACCCCATGTTATAGATATTCCGCTGCAATGTAATGTAATAGCCAAATGAGCTATGTATGATGTAATAAAATTATGACCTCTATTTCTTGATATTACATCTTAACTGTGGATGTTAGCTATTGATCCAGGGACTAGCATTGTAAACACAGGGGACTCTACCTTATTTAAAGGTTGGGACCCTTACAAAAACCCTTTGGTTGTATCATATACAACTCTTCTTCAATATTGCCATTGAGGAACGCGGTTTTGACATCCATCTATCATATCTCATAATCGAAATATGCAGCAATTGCCAACATAATCCTAACTGATTTTAGCATCGCTACGGGAGAGAATGTCTCATCGTAGTCAACTCCTTGAATTTTTCGAAACCCCTTTGCGACAAGTCAAGCTTTATAGACGGTCACATTACCATCAACATCAGTTTTTCTTTTGAAAATCCATTTATTATCCACGGCCTTTCGGTCGTGAGGTAAGTCCACCAAGTTCCAAACTTGGTTTTCGTGCATGGATTCCATCTCGGATTTCATGGATTCTAACCATTTGTTGGAATTAGGGCCCATCATCGCTTCTTCATACGTCGCAGGGTCATCAATTTCATCAACCATGAAATTCATAACAGGGTTTCCGTACAGCTCGGGAGCTGCACGCGTCCTGCTAGACCTGCGAGGTTCGGTAGTACTCTCTTTTTGAGTTTCATGATCATTATCATTAGTTCCCTCTTCAATTGGTGAAGCCAACTCCAGAACGACTTCCGGCACTATGCTACTCTCCATACTATGATACTCACCTCCACGGTCGGACCATAGAAATTTGATCTTTCTATTACGATGATTTTCCACTTCACTCTGAAATTCCTTGAACGTTTCAAAGGTTTTAGACTTGTGTTTCATCAAGTAGATATAATCGTATCTACTCAAATCGTCCATGAAAGTAACAAAATAACGATATCCACCTCGCGCCGACACACTCATTGGACCACATACATCAGAATGTATGATCTCCAATAAATCTGTCACCCGTTCCATTGAACCGGAAAACGGCGTTCTAGTCATCTTGCCCATAAGGCATGGCTCACATGTATCAAATGATTCAAAATCATGTGATTCCAAAAGTCCATCTTAATGGAGATTCTTCATGCGTTTAATGCCAATATGACCTAGACGACAGTGCCACATATATGCGGATATATCATCATTAAGTTTAATCCTTTTAGCATCAACATTATGAATATGTGTAACACTATTATCGAGATACAACAGAAATAATCCATTCATCATCGGTGCATGACCATAAAAGATTGCATTCATATAAATAGAACAACCATTGTTCTCAAATTTAAATGAATAACCACTTCGCATCAAACACGATCCAGATACAATGTTCATGCTCAGTGCTGACACCAGATAACAATTATTCAAGTTTATTACTAATCCCGACGGTAAGTGGAGAGGTAGCGTTCCGACGGCGATCACATCAACACTTGATCCATTGCTGACACGCATCTTGACCTCACCCCTTGCTAGCGGTTGCTTGTTCCGCAGCCCCTGATTCGAGTTACAAATATTAGCAACTGAACCGGTATCAAATACCCAGGTGCTACTGAGTACTAGTCAAGTACACATCAATAACATGTATATAATATATACCTTTATTTGCCTTGCCGGCCTTCTTGTCTGCCAAATACTTGGGGCAGTTGCGCTTCCAGTGGCTAGTCCCCTTACAATAATAGCACTCGGTATGAGACTTAGGGCCAACCCAGGGTTTCTTTTCAGGCACGGCTACCAGCTTTCCGCCCTTACTTCCCTTCTGTTTTCCCTTCTTGTATTTCTTGAAACCAGTGGTCTTATTAATCATCAACACTTGATGTTCTTTCTTGATCTCCACTTCTGCAGTTTTAAGCATTGACAAAAGCTCAGGGAGAGACTTCTTCATGCCTTGCATATTATAGTTCATCATGAAGCTCTTATAGCAAGCTGGCAGAGACTACAGAACATGATGGATTCCTAATTCAATGGGAATCGTTATTCCCAAGGACACAAGCTTATCGGCGTAACCCGACATCTTGAGTACATGCTTACTTACGAAGCTGTTATCTTTCATCATGCAGCTAAAGAACTTTTCCTAAGTAGTGTAGCTCTCTACAGTAGCATGTGTGTTGAAAATCATTTTCAACTCACCCATTATATCAAATGCATTGCCATTTTTGAAACGCTTTCCAAGTTCTGGCTCTAGCCCATACAATATGCTGCAATGAACTAAGTTGTGGTCCTCCTGACGAGTCTGATAGACATTCTTCTCCTCGTCAGGGGCATCATCAAACAGTGGAGGGCCTAGCGGCGCTTCTAGCACATATTGTGTTTGTGCAGCAGAGAGGAGAATCCTCGAATTCATGGCCCATTTGGTAAATTTTCTACCGTTCGTTGCAAGTTTCTCTTTATCCATGAACACATTGAAATTAAAAGCAGATGGTACCATCTACAACAGAATTTGTAAAGTTTAGACTAAGTTTATGATAGATTGAGTTCAACTAATCCAAATTAAGAATGAACTCCCACTCAAAAACGACATCCCTTGTGCCTTTTTGGTGATTACATGAACCAAATCCACTACACCAAGTCCGATCATCACGTGAGTCGGTGTAGCTTCAAAGGCGAGCATCAAATGGGTATCATATCAACCATATGACTCATGATTAACCTTTCGGTCCGTGTTATGAGGCCATGTCTGTACATGCTAGGATCACCAAGTAAGAACCTTAGTATTCGCGTGTGTAACTGTCTTACACCTGAAATATGATCGTGGATCCAAGAACACCCGATCATCACGTGATGTCTTGGAGCGACGAAACATAATCGGTGCATACTTAAGGAAGAACACATTCTTATCTTGATATCTAAATGAGGGATCATCTTATTATGCTAATAAAATGCCAAACAAGCAATATAATATGGAATCAAACATCACATGTTTGTAAGTGGAATGATATGGTTCTTGCACTCGATCTCCATCATGTGCATCGTGGTATGATCACTATCATACCTCTATGTGTAAGGCCAAGGTCTATGGAACTTACATGATATGTGTGTTGTAAGAGTATCAACTCATACATCTACTTACAACATCACCACATCATGACACTAGCCCAGCAACAATCTAAACTAGACGCCTCTAATTTATCCATTGCAAGTTTTACGTGGCTTAGGGCTTTCGAAGATAGAACCGTTCATACCTACGAAATGAACGACAACGAGGTTAACCAAATTGTTGACAACTCGTTGCAAATTAGATATTGACTATAGTAGGAGAGATAGACACCCGCTAGCCACTTATGCAAAACTAGTTGCATGTCAAGCGTGGAATAAGTCTCATGTGCGAGGACATGTAAAGTTTGTCCGGGCCGCTTCATCCCACTATGCCACCAATATCCAAAGTACAACTAAGAAGAAATAACATGATCATCATTACCCACATACTCATATGTGTACTACCCGTGCAAAGAATCTACGCATAGATCCGGCTCTAATACCACTATAGGGTTCGCAGCATAGAAAACAAAAATTTCCTATGATGGGAACAACTATGCACCAAGATCTATCTACTAGATACAATCAACGGGCAAATATACATCCTTAGAGAACATAACCTTGAATACCGACAAAGCTTAACAATTCCGAACTCGTGGTTGATGTAGACAATCTCTTGCCGATCTCAAGATTAAGAGGAAGTCCTAGCACCGCAAATCAGCGACGCATCCGTGCTCGCACACACGTCCGAGGCACCGAGCAACCTCCGCCTCCTCGCTCCGGCGATGAAGCGGAAGCACAACTCTTTCTTGCCGAATAGCCACCAGGAACATGTATCTCGCTAGTCCGATACTAAAAGGGCATGTATGCCCCCATGTGTGGTTTTGGTAATTAATGACAATCTCTTTGGACTAATATTTAAATTGAGTTTCACTTGTAGGTTTGTCCATTGGCGTTGCTTGGTCCATGCGTTGGTCTCAAGGTTAAGAGTTGAAGAAATGTCCAAGGGTTTGTGCCATTGGAATCATGAAGAAAGAAGGATCTTGAAGTTTGATCAAGACAAGTGCAAAGATTTGCATCAAGATGGATCAACCTCAAGAAGGGATGAAGAAGGGCAAGATCAAGATGCGCCATCTCTAGAATATCTCATGCTTGAAGCTTTCCATCCTCATGATCATGGGGTGATGAAGACAAGTTCAAAGAAGAGGTTTACCCATGGAGTATGGGGAGAAATTTGCAAGTCTTCATCTTCATCAAGCAAGAGCAAACAACAAAGGTGTTCCCACTATAGAAGAACAAGATGGTCTACATCAAGTTCAAGTGGGATGCTCAAGGCAAATGTATGTTCTTTATAGGGCTTCTATTTTGCCAGTCTCGTGTTGTTATTTGGGAGACCGGGTTTAGGATAGATAGCCGTACTATCAAGAGGGGCTCTCAAGCGGGTGTCTCGATTGCATCGTTCGGAGAGAGCTCAAACCTTTGTATGCATAGCATCATATTTCTTGGTTGTTATTTGGTTATTGTCCATGAGAGGATCTAGAGCTTGTTTTCATCATCATAACAAGCTCTAGTTCATCGTCCAAGGATTTCCCTTGCATATCTTATTGCGGTTTTTTGATCTTGCGAGTTTTTCGGCTCCACACCTTGGGGGATACTTCACATATATATACTTGATATTTTCTCCCTTGGTGGTATCCAATATTTAACATTTTGTTGGGTTCTCTTGGTTTTATCTTCCCAACAAAATTGGTTTCATCCTAATCGGAGTTTCCAAGCTCAACTTCTTGTGTTTTGGGTTTTGGAGGTTTTACCAGTTCATCGCTTCTAGAAATGTCATACCTTTCTCAATTTGGTTTTATCCTTCCATTCTGTACTATGATGTTTCTTTGCATAATCTTATAGAGATTTTCGTTCACTTCAAAACGAGCTCAAGATCATCAAAAACGGAGTCCAGAATCAAAA
This sequence comes from Avena longiglumis, assembly GCA_030063025.1. NCBI lineage: Eukaryota > Viridiplantae > Streptophyta > Magnoliopsida > Poales > Poaceae > Avena > Avena longiglumis. Next base: position 468,388,724 of record CP125973.1, read on the forward strand.
GTTATTAAAGTTTTCGTGCAATGTTATCCTGCGTTTTTGCTTGAGGGAAGTTCTGGCTCAAGTTCCGACCCAAGTTCCGGTCAGGTTCAGTAACTTGTGTTTCTATTTGCCGGAACTTCCGGTGGGGGGGCGGAAGTTCCGGTGGTGGGCAAATCTGTCCCAAACGGTTAGTTTTTCCTTGTCCTATTTAAGGGGGGCTTCTTCCCCAATGGTTTCCCATCTTTTGAGCTTCTTTTTTCTCACCATTGTTGACCTATTTGAGCTTTCTTACTCACTCTCCCTCCCATGATTCTTACATCTTTTTGAGGGAAAAGTGAGAGGAGATCTAGATCTACAATCCCCCCAAGTCAAATCCCTTCTTTGTGAAGGAATCATTGGGATCTAGATCTTGGAGAGTTTTGAGTTCTCCTCTTGTGTTCTTCCTCCCTTATTCCCCCAATAGCTTTTATAGCTTTGTTGGAATTTGGGAGAGAAGGACTTTCCCTTGCATTTAGTTCATAGGTTTGAGTTCTCCTCTTGTGTTCTTCCTCCCTTATTTCCCCAATAGCTTTTGTAGCTTTGTTGGAATTTGGGAGAGAAGGACTTGACCTTGCATTTGGTGCATAGATTTGAGTTCTCCTCGGAGATTCGGTGAGTTCAAGCTTGTGGGCTTGTTTCTCTTGGGTTCTTGGAACCCTAGACGGTTGTGTAGTTGGGTTGTTGACCTTTTGTGGTCTTGCTGACCTTTTGTGGTCTTGTAGACTTTTGTGGCTTTGTTGGCCTTTTGTGGCGTTGTAGTCTTTTGTGGCTTTGTTGTTGGAAGCCTCCAATTGAGTTGTGGAGATAGCCCCAATATTGTACGGGTTTGGTGACTGCCATCAAGAGTCCCACAGTGGAGCGAGTGTCGGCCATTTGTGGTGCGCACTCGGGAGAATAGGGTGAGCCTTTTGTGGCGTCGGTGAGTTGCGTGCTTTCGCATCCGGGGTGAGACCTTGTGTGGCGTTGGGTGAGCATCGAGCCACCACACCTCGAGGTGAGCCATTTGTGGCGTTCGGAGAGCATTGCACCATCGCACCTCTCCAACAAAGATGTAGCTTCTTTGGAAGTGAACTTCGGGAAACAAATCTTCGTCTCCGCGTCCATCGGTTATCTCTCAACCGAGCCCTTTTCTTATGCACTTTACATTGTGATAACCATCGTGCTTGAAGTATATATTTCTTGCTATCACCTTGTTGCTTGTATTGCTTAGCATAGGTTGTTGGCGCACTTAGGTGAACTTAGTGGCTAGGTTTTGTGCTCAATAAATTAAATGTTAGTTTTATTCCACATTTACTTGAGCCTAAACCGTAATAATTTTAAAAGCCTATTCACCCCCCCTCTAGGCGACTTCCTTTGTACTTTCAATTGGTATCAGAGCGAGGTATCTCGATTTTAGGCTTCACCTCCTCGAGAGTAAAGATGTCTCCTAGGGGTTTAGTGCACTCTTACACATTTATATTTGTTGGCACTCATTATGATGTTTGGCGTACTCGCATGCTTAGTCATTTCCGGGCCATTGACCCAAATATTGAGCGAATTATAGATATGGGCTTGTCTCCTCCTAAGGATCCCCAAAATCTATCTTTGGAGGAGGAGACAAACTCTTATCTCGAAGATCAAGCATCTAATGTGCTTGTTAACGTTGTGAGCTTTGTAGTTCTTTCCTCAATCATGCCTTTCTGGAATGCTCATGATATATGTACCAAGCTTCAAGCAAAATATGATGTGTCCAAGCTTAATGAGGATGATTGTGTTCCCTCCACCTCTGGCCGTGATGAGTTCTCATCTTCTTCCACTTCACCAACATATGAGTTATCTCAAGGTAATGATATGGTGAGTGGTGATAGAACTTGCAATGTAGATAGTGAGATTTCCATTCATGATCCTTTGTCTCTATCTCATTGCAATGTTGTATCTTTGGGCATGAACACTTGTAGGACCACATGTGATTTACATCCTAGTGTTGATTGCCCTTGCATATCATGTAGAAATGCCTTAAATATGTCTCATGATGATATGCTTGCTTTGCCTTGTTGCCATGATAAATGTGCTTCTATTTCCTCTAGTACTTGTGTTGCTAACCATGTAGAGGAAATTGAAGAATGTGTGGGCCAAGGCAAGGTTTCCATTGGAGCTTCATGTGTTCCCCCATCATCATCTTCTCCCAATGTTCACTTGTGCCTCATGGCTAAGGTTTCAAAGTTAACCTCTCCTATGGATCCCAATATATCTCATGATTATGTGAATGTTGATCATGAAGTAGATGATGATGTTTATTCTTTAAAAGAGAAGGGGGGCTAGTCCTTTGCGCTCTTCATCCAAATAAAAATTCTTGCTCTACTTTCATTGACATATTAACCTATGCTATAGAAAGTAGGCAACTTATTGATGAGCATGAGGATACTATTGACAAAATGGGTAGTCTTGAGCGTGAGTATGATAATGACATTGCCAACCTAAATGAAGCTCTTGAAGAAGAACAAAACACTAAGGAATCTCTTGAGGAGACCTTTGCTCTAGAGCTATCTAGATTGAAGAAATCTCATGATAGAGATTATGAGGTAGCAAGTTCCCTTCAAATTAAAAATGATGAACTTGAAGTTGCTTATGCTAAACTCCTTGAGGATTTTGAGAACCTCAACAATGGCTCTAGGGTCATTAAGGGTGAGCTCATCAAACTCACCGAGTCACATGAGCAACTTAAAGCTTCATATTCTAAAGAGCTTTACAAGTTGCCCTCACCTCTTGCATTAAATGATGATTCTTGTGCTACTAACTCTATTTCTTGTGAAGCTAACTAGCAACTATGGGAAATTAGAAGAAAGTCATTCCAAGCTCTCAAGCTCGCATGAGGATCTTCTAGTCTCCCATGGTAGGCTAAGGTTAGCTCATGAAGTCATTATGTCAAAGGTACCATCTAGTGGGCCTCATGTGGACATTAGCACTATATCTACTCCCAATGTTATATTGCCATGTGCTAGTCCTTGTAATTCATCCTCTCACAACCATGCTATATCTTGTGATGAATTGCATTCCTTGCCTTGTTGCTCTAACAATGAAGCCTCTACTACCTCTAGTATTGTTGTTGATACTAACCATGTAAAGGAAGTCAAAGAGCTCAAGGATCAAGTCACTTCTTTGAAGAATGACTTGAAAAGGTGTCATGAAGGGAAGACCACACTCAACAAGATGTTGAGTGTGCGATGCCCCCCAAGTGACAAGTGTGGGCTTGGGTTCAACTCCAACACCAAGAGCAAGCCCACTAACTCATTGAAGCACAAGGGCAACAAGAAGAAGGGCCAAGGACAAGTGAGGAATCTGGACAACATTGTGTGCTTCAAGTGCAAGGAAGAAGGGAATCATGTGAGGTATTGCCCATTGAAGAAGAAGCCTCTTAGTGAGAAGCAACGAGGGAAGCGGCCTCAAGATCCTCCACAAGCTCAAGATGGGCCTCTTCCCAAGAAGCCTCAAGCTCTTCTTCATGGTGCAGCTCCTCCCAAGAAGAAAGATGGCAAGAGAAGAACTTGCTACATATGTCGTGAGAAGGGGCACCTTTCTTCCTCATGCACCATGGGTATCTCCTCATATCATCCTATCTTGATTGATGATGCTTATTTTCTTCGTAAGGATGAGATGGGAAATGTGTTTGCCAAATTTATTGGTGCCCAAAGTGGTGTCAATAGAAGAACCATTTGGGTTGCCAAATCTATTGTTACTAACTTATTAGGACCTAACTTGGTTGGGGACCAACAAGCTAAAACTTGATCAATAGGTGTTCTTGGAGGGCATTGAAGACTTGTCTACCTTATGAAGAATTGATGGATCTTCATCGTATTCTTGTTATCAAAGTCAAGTCATTTGGGTTATCATGCTTCTATTCTATATCCAATGTTCCTCCTTCCGGTAACTTGTGCTAACTCCTTTATATTAATAGCTACTTGCTCCCTTGTGCATGTGTTGGTTTTGTACCTTGCATGTGTTTGTACATCTTGTGCTTCCCACTTACTTATATTGACCTATGATGTATGTTTGTGTATGTTGGTTGGCACACCATGTATTTGTGTTTCTTGGTTTGGATCCTTTATTGTTTCTAGTAGGTATCTTATTTGGCTCTTGTGAGGGATTAATGGACTATTCCGTTTTGGGGGAGTGTCATGCTTGGGCACTCCACAATCCTAAAATGTGTGTACATGAGAAAAACCACTTAGTAGTTATATTGTATTTTTATATAGTCTCTACGTGGTATGTATTTCTCATGATAAACTAACATTCCATAATGTTTAACACCTCTATTTTGATTTTCTTGCCTCTTGTTGAGATTTCTTGGTTTATCACATTATGGGGGAGTCATATGCTTTGTGCATATTACAAACCTAGAAAATGTGGACATTTGAGGTAGTGCCACTTAGAATTGATATTGAATTATCAAGTTCTTATGTGGCACATTTGCTCATACAAGTTCCAATTTGCTTGGATGTTTTATTGCTCTTCTCTTGGAACTTTGTGTGTGAGAGTGATTGTTGGTATGTGTTTCCTCATATTTGGATCTTTATATCCTCATGGGAAACACTTGATTCTATTTAATATAATCACTAGTGATTGTGTGACTATTTGAAGTAATCAAGAATCTCTCTCGAAGCATCAAGCTCATTTCTCATGCTTTGTTATATGCTTCTTGGTGTGAATATGATCGTGATATCCTTGCAAACTACCTCGGGAAAATTTCCCTTATATTTATTGTCTTTGGACAATTGGTACTCCATATATGATAGATTTTATTGGTCATATTCACTTTGGCCTTTGCCTATTTGCCTTATCTTTGGCCAAGAAAATGTTTTTCTTTTTGCTCCCAAGATTTCTTTGCATCTCATGGATCTTTTTTGGGTATCCCCTTGTGTTTTATTTAGTGTAGATAGTAGTGATGATCTCATTTATGGGCATTTTGCATTCAAAGGAAAAATTATATATAATGTTCTACTTATGGGGGTGCTCTCCTATATTATCTAGAACATTGTTTCATGCCACTTGATTTGATCCATTTTTTGCTTGGAAGCTCGATCCTTTTTGTGTTGGTACTTTGTGTGCCATCATGAAAAGCGTGAAGAGCTTGTTTTGGTTGTTGTTTCCTTGCTCTCGTTGGGAGTTGGTTTTATCTCATTCCTTGTCACTTGTTTTTGTTTTTTTAGGATGAGATAAATCCTTGAGCCTTGGTATTTTTCTTATCCTTTTTCTTTGGCTCTTTCTAGTTCATTTGTTGAACTTGTGTTCTTTCTTGTGTTGATTTGGCTCTTTGATACAATTTGGACACCTTGTGTCGAGTCACACTTTTGTGTGTGTCTTATTGGTTTACTTGGTGTTTTTGTTCAAATTATATCTCATTTTGGTTCTTGAAAGTCTTATGCATGCATATTTACTTCACGTATATATTATGGCATGCTTGCTTTCTTTGATCCAATACATAGGGGAAACTCCACCAAATCCTAATGGGCTAAGATGCGCATGAAATTCAATTTCATATCAATATGCACATATTTGTGTGGAGGTTCTCCTATGTATTGTAGTTGCACTAACTACTTTGGACCCAATTTTTGTGGGGACCATAGTGTACTTAATTGTGTTTTAGGTACATTGGGGATATATATTGGGTGCTTGTATCTTGAACAAGGAAGAAGTGGCATCTACATGTAAATTGGATGCGAGCTAGGATGATCAACAAATTCATATTTTCATCATCCTACCAATTATATCTCGGTAACAAGTATCTCTCTCTCATGCATACATATCTTGTTACCAGCCTTTTGTAGGTTGCTTGTTGGCATGATTTTGTGAACTTGCCATGGTTGGTTTCTTGCTTTGTATTTGAAGAGTTCTCTCTATTGCAAATGTGTGTATGTTGAGATGAGTGCATATAATGGGGACTATACTAAATCATGCTCATGATTCACCAATCCCAAATATGTCAATCTAGCAATTTTGTCGCATATCGTTTCCTCAATATCTCTCATGTGCAATAGTGAGTATTTTTGCCAAGTTGATTTCTATCTTGTGATACTTGTTGACTTTCTCCATATATTCCTTCTATCCCTTCTTCCCTTGGTTATAGTAGTAATGTATGGAGTTTGTTGGTGTTTGAAGCTCATCGATGTACAATAATATATATTTGAGCCCTTGGGCATGCTTTCTAGCAAAACATCTTATTTGTATATTCTATGACTTCCTTTTGTTTTTCATGTGCTTTATTGAGTATCTACCTTGTCCGTGCATATTTCTTTGTGGGCATTTGTCTTTGTGATATTTTCCACCTAGAAATTTATACACACAAGAGAAGATCTTTCTTTGGTTGTTTTTGCATTTCTTGGAAACCACCTCTTATTTCTTTGTGATCCTTCGGTGGCTTCCAAATTTTTGATCTTTGTGTGCATTTTTCGATGAGTTTGGAGGAGTGAGGAGTCCATGATTGTGCACGTTGTTTCCAAATACAATTACTATAATTTGTGCACAATCTTTGGGGAGCTTCTCTAATTCATTTAATAGTGCATATTTTCCTTCTTTCTCATTTATTGTGGTTTAAATGCTTATGTGGGAGCGAGGATTCCATATTTGTGCATATTGTATTCAAATACAAGTATTCTAAACTTTTCACAAATTTTGGGCATCTTCTCTATTTTCATTTAAACACTCTTGGCTGTTGTTTCCTTTTGACATCATTTGTTGGTGTTTCAATTGTTTTGTTTGGATCTTTTGATTGCTCGCTTGATTTGTTGAAGCTTATTTATATTTCTTTTCTTTTTGCTATCTTTGGGTCCTCATTATAGTTTTACTTCCTCCCAAGTACTCATCATTTGACATGTGCATTTGCACACCTTTGGAGGAATTCTCACTATATTGGTCGTCTAGAACTTTTCATCCATTTTGGCAATCGATGCCAATGGGGGGAGAAGTTTTGGAGGGTTTAAGGGAAGTTGGTTGTTGCTTTAAGCATTTGAATCTCATGCTCTTGCATCTTTGTGGTTGCTTTGCATGTCGAATATATAGAGGAAACTCAACCAACGGTAATAGTTGGCAATCTATGCAATGAAATTCAAGTTCATCACACATGCAGAGATTGTGGGGGAGTTTGCTCTATATATTGTGGTTGTACCAACATCACATACTTGTGTAGTATTTGATGTTGGGGCAACCGCTTTGGTCGTTAATTGTCATATCTAAACCCTCGCTAAGGGATTGTCATCAATTACCAAAACGGGGGAGAATGAAAGGGCATGTATGCCCCATGTGTGGTTTTGGTAATTAATGACAGTTTCTTTGGACTAATGTGTAAATTGAGTTTCACTTGTAGGTTTTTCCATTGGCGTTTCTTGGTCCATGTGTTGGTATCAAGGTTGATAGTTGAAGAAATGTCCAAGGGCTTTGTGCCATTGGAATCATGAAGAAAGAAGGATCTTGAAGGTTGATCAAGACAAGTGCAAAGATTTGCATCAAGATGGATCAACCTCAAGAAGGGATGAAGAAGGGAAAGCTGAAGATGCGCCATCTCTAGAAGATCTCATGCTTGAAGCTTGCCATCCTCATGATCATGGAGTGATGAAGACAAGTTCAAAGAAGAGGTTTCCCCATGGAGTATGGGGGAGCAATTGGCAAGGCTTCATCTTCATCAAGCAAGACCAAACAAGAAAGGTCTTCCCACTATAGAAGAACAAGACGGTCTACATAAAGTTCAAGTGGGATGCTCAAGGCAAAGGTATGTTCTTGATAGGGCTTCTCTTTTGCCGGTCTCGTGTTGTTAGTTGGGAGACCAGGTTTAGGATAGATAGCCGTACTATCAAGAGGGAATCTCAAGCGGGTGTCTCGATTGCATCGTTCGGAGAGAGATCAAAACTTTGCATGCATAGCATCATATTTCTTTGTTGTTATTTGGTTCTTGTCCATGAGAGGATATAGAGCTTGTGTTCATCATCATAACAAGCTCTAGTTCATCGTCCAAGGATTTCCCTTGCATATCTTATTGCGGTTTTTGATCTTTCGAGTTTTCCGGCTCCACACCTTGGGAGATACTTCACATATATATACTTGATATTTTCTCCCTTGGTGGTATCCAATATTTAACATTTTGTTGGATTATCTTGGTTTTATCTTCCCAAAAAAATTGGTTTCATCCCAATCGGAGTTTCCAAGCTCAACTTCTTATGTTTTGGGTTTTGGAGGTTTTTCCGGTTCATCGCTTCTAGAGAGGTCATACCTTTATCAATTTGGTTTATCCTTCCATGTTGTACTATGATTTTTCTTTTCATAATCTTATAGAGCTTTTCGTTCACTTCAAAACGAGCCCAAGATCATCAAAAACGGAGTCCGGAATCAAAAGTTATTAAAGTTTTCGTGCAATGTTATCCTGCGTTTTTGCTTGAGCGGAAGTTCCGGCCCAAGTTCCGACCCAAGTTCCGGTCAGGTTCAGTAACTTGTCTTTCTATTTGCCAGAAGTTCCGGTGGGGGGGGCAGAAGTTCCGGTGGTGGGCAAATATGTCCCAAACGGTCAGTTTTTCCTTGTCCTATTTAAGGGGGGCTTCTTCCCCAATGGTTCCCCATCTTTTGAGCTCGTTTTTGCCCACCATTGTTGACCTATTTTAGCTTACTTACTCCCTATCCCTTCCATGATTCTTACATCTTTTTGAGAGAAAAGTGAGAGGAGATCTTGATCTACAATCCCCCCAAGTCAAATCCCTTCTTTGTGAAGGAATCATTGGGATCTAGATCTTGGAGAGTTTTGAGTTCTCCTCTTGTGTTCTTCCTCCCTTATTCCCCCAATAGATTTTGTAGCTTTGTTGGAATTTAGGAGAGAAGGACTTGCCCTTGAATTTGGTGCATAGGTTTGTGTTCTCCTCTTGTGTTCTTCCTCCCTTATTCCCCCAATAGCTTTTGTAGCTTTGTTGGAATTTGGGAGAGAAGGACTTGCGCTTGCATGTGGTGCATAGGTTTGAGTTCTCCTCAGAGATTCGTTGAGTTCAAGCTTGTGGGCTTGTTTCTCTTGGGTTCTTGGAACCCTAGATGGTTCTGTGGTTGGGTTGTAGACCTTTTGTGGTCTTGTTGACCTTTTATGGTCTTGTAGCCTTTTATGGCTTTGTTGGCCTTTTGTGGCGTTGTAGCCTTTTGTGGCGTTGTAGCCTTTTGTGGCTTTGTTGTTGGGAGCCTCCAATTGAGTTGTGGAGATAGCCCCAATATTGTACGGGTTTGGTGACCGCCCTCAAGAGTCCCATAGTGGATCGAGTGCCCGCCTTGTGTGGTGCTCACTCGGGAGAATAGGGTGAGCCTTTTGTGGCGTCGGTGAGTTGCGTGCTTCCGCATCTGTGGTGAGGCCTTGTGTGGCATTGGATGAGCATCGAGCCACCACACCTCGAGGTGAGCCATTTGTGGCGTTCGGAGAGCATTGCACCATCGCACCTCTCCAACAGAGACATAGGTTCTTTGGAAGTGAACTTCGGGAAACAAATCTTTGTCTCCGCGTCCATCGGTTATCTCTCAACCGAGCCCTTTTCTTATGCACTTTAAATTGTGATAGCCATCGTGCTTGAAGTATTTTATTTCTTGCTATCACCTTGTTGCTTGTATTGCTGAGCATAGGTTGTTGGTGCACTTAGGTAAACTTAGTGGCTAGGTTTTGTGCTCAATAAATTAAACGTTAGTTTTATTCCAAATTTACTTGAGCCTAAACCGTAATAATTTTTAAAAGACTATTCACCCCCTCTAGGCGATTTCCTTTGTACATTCAGAGACCATGGGGGATAAATACTAGAGGGGGAGAGAGATCCTTCACGAGGAGGTGTGAGTGAGAAGTGAGGAGGGGGGCTCCTTTTATAGGAGAGGGGAGAACCCCAAGGGGGTGGCTGGCGCATGGGGGCTTCCCCCTTGCCCTCCCCTCATTCATGTGGGTGGACACTCCACTCACAAAAATCCCTTTCAATTCCCTCCACTCAAAAACCCACTCAAATTCCCATTAAATTTTCACCAAATTTAATGCAAACTCTCATTAAATAAAACTCCTTTTATTTATTCAGAATTTTGTCAATTACTTTAATGACAAACATTCACATATAACCCGTTGCTAGTATTTCATTTCACATGCAAAAACACTTTCTGCAATTTCATCCGAAAACCCGTTTCGGTATCTAGTGAAATAAATTCATGCGCTTGTTATTCTTTCCGGCATGAAACTTTTGCTCCAAATGGATGTCGGTGTCTCTTAAGTGTGTCACCCTACGGTTCGCGAATAATGCGGACATGATCGAGACCCCTCTCAGATCAATAATCAGAAGCGGGACCTAGAGGTACATACTGACTCCCACACATTCAGCGATGAGTTTCTTGTGACCGCTAGAACCTTTTATGCTAGTATATTAATCCCTTTGTATCGTGATATATTACATGTACGAGATTCGATCATCGGTATCTCCATACCTAGTTTGATCTTGTTACTGACATGCACTCTTTTCTTGTTCCCGTGATATAACATTCTAGTGATCAAATCACTTGCTTGCAAGCTAACCAATGTGATATCACCAAGAGGGCCCATAGTATATCTATCCGTCATCGGGATGAACAAATTCCACTCTCGATCCATGGGCCTCAACATAACACTTTATTAGTTCTGAACCCATCTTTATAATCACCCTGTTACGGTGTGACATTTGATGTTATCAAGAAACTCTTCCGGTGTTAGTGATTGACATGATCTCATGGTCTAAGGATTAGGATTACTTCGTAAGTTGTTATAGCAATATAAACTCAATGACTTTGATCGTAATGCTATACTTTGGACGAATGTTCATCACATCATCACACTAATGTTGTGACCTCGTTATTAACAACATCCAATGTCCATGATCAGGAAACCTTGATCATCTTGTTAATTAACGAGCTAGTTTATGAGAGAGGCATAACTAGGAACTTTCTGTTTGTCTATTAAACACACATGTATTAATGTTTCTGTATTAATACAATTATGGCATGCAAAATAAACATCTATCATATACTTGGAATATACATAATAAACACTTTATTATTGCCTCTTAGGGCATATTCCCTTCAAATGCTGCAAGTTTCCACCATGATTAGGCATGGCTTAGGCTAGCGGCCCAGGCGTTTCTCTAACACACACACATAACTCCATGGACTTACAAGCTCCCCTTTTATTTCACACCAACGACATCCGCAAACAAAAGAGCATGATATCAACTGTGTACAATGTACAAGTACAATGTTGAAAGCGTTCCCCCTGACAGAACGGTTCTTCTAATTCCAACGTATAAGTGCAAGAATATACAACATAGATGACACAATGGTTCAATATTATTAGGGGCAAGAAAAATAAAGTGTGCCATCAAGTTTGTGAGAGCTTTAATCACTAATTTTTCACATAACAAGTTTAATTTGGAAGATAGATAAAACAAGAATATACTTCGAATGGTGTAACACACCATACATACGAATTTATAGTGGACACTTTGGAATAACTTGGTTTCTTGGGAGTTGGATGCATGAGTAGAGCTTACTCATACAAGTGGAGGCTAGCAAAAGACTGGGAGCGACCAACTAAGAGAGACTTAATGGCAATAATCATGTAGAGCGACAAAACATTACTAATCAAAGCATAAAGTGGTACCATAAGTCAAAAACTAAATGATCATAGAGGCTAGGTGACAGATTCGTAGTCATAACATGGTGTCAGCATGTGCCAAGTCAACCCAAACAAAGCATCAAAGGAGAATACCTCAATACAATGCTTTTGTATGTAAAACAACGCATGATTCTTTCAAGGCACATTAAGAAATCCTAATTGTTTGTGACAAGTCATGCTACAGCAATAATCACTAAGCATAAGGTCAAAAAAACATCTAGCATGACATGCTAAAGTCTAAGTCACAGTCAAAGCAAGCTCCTCTTGTACTACTAAAGCAAGAACTTCCTACTCCTTTCCAACACCAATCAACTTATTTGAAACAACACGGCGAAAAAGAGGGTCCAAATACTTTATTTAAGCAAACTAAGCAAATAAAAAACAAAACAAAAACTAAGACGCTCCAAGAGCAACACAGCAGTGCATGAAACAATAAAAACGAAGTGTCTAGAAAGACCTGAGATTTTTATTGATGAAGAAGGGGATTCCTTGGGCATTCCCAAGCTTTGACGCTTGTACCTCTTGAATATTTCTTGGGTGACACGGGGTGGCATCCCCAAGCTTGATATTTTGTCCATTATTCATCTCATTACATCATTCTTTGTCTACACCTGAAATTTTTCCTTCATACAAACTTCACACAATCTTCAATAGCAACATTAGTGCATACAAAAGATTGTATAGCATTATCATAGATCCTATATTTGTGCATAATCCTATATTAGTGTATACGATCATACAAACTCTTTAGTACCATGCATTTCGAAGTTATGCAAAAATATAGGATTATCATAGATAAAAGGAGCATAACTATTATCACAAGTTTTACCCATGGCAGATATTTCAAAAGAATACACAGGAACATAACATTCATCCTCCTTTGGTAAGTGATGCCTGCACCCAGTGTTGACGTGGGACACTTCGTTGGAACCCCAAGAGCAAGGTGTGATGAGTACAGCAACAAGTTTCCCTTAGTAGAGACCGATGTTATCGAACCTGAAGGAGGAAGGAAAAGTCTCAAAGGTGTTGCTGGCAACATGGAGACCTGCACAACACAAACTCAAGACTTTGCCCCAACGAATCAGTGAGGTTGTCAAGCTCACCGGTTTGCTGTAACAAAGGATTAAACGTATGGTGTGGAAGGTAATGGTTTGCAGCAAGTAAACAAGTAACAGTGGAAGATGTATCAATGGTAAAGATTGGACCGGGGTCCATAGTTCACTAGAGGTGCTCTCCTTAGATAAACAACATGGCATGAAGGGTAAACAAATTACAGCGGGGAAATTGACAGGAACTGAGCAAGGCAAAACAATGCAACTACTATCTAGAAAGATCCTATGAGGTTGATTGGGCAATACAACAATATACATAGACCGTCATCCAACTGCATCTATGACTAGAAGTCCACCTTCAGGTTATCATCCGAACCCCCTCCAGTATTAAGTTGCAAGCAATGCATAACCGCTTTAAGCAAAGTGTGTAAGGTAAACAGTCCACATGTTCCATGAACAAGAGACCGTTGTTTTCTCCCTAGTAGCAACAACACATCTACAACCGAAGAGATTATTGTCACTTCCCTTGGAAACTAGAGGCATGAACCCACTATCGAGCATAAATACTCCCTCTTGGAGTCACTAGCAACTATTTGTCCAAGATAACCACTAGCAACGGAGAGCATACAAGATCACAAACAACACAGACATGATAGAATCATAAAGACAAAACCATTAATCAAACCAACATAATAATCTCAATATCCATCGGATCCCCACAAACACAACATGCATGATTACAAATAGATTAGATCTTGATCATGAACGGAGCTCACAAGATCTATACATGAAAGCACAAAGGAGGAGGTACAACCATCTAGCTACTACATGGACCCATAGTCCAAGGTGGAACTATTCACGAATCATACCGGAGAGAAGGCCTCCGAGATGATCTCCCCTCCAGCAGGGTGCCAGGAAGTGCTTCAGATCCCCCCGATCTAGGGACAATGGTGGCGGCAGCTACAGATGATTTCGTGGATTTCTGATTGGGTACTCAGGGTTTCTGCATGGGGGGCTTCTTATAGGCGAGGCGGTCGGGAGGCGCGGGCCGCCAACCCAGCTGTGCACGGCCCACCCCCCGCACTGGGTGGTCTGCCTCCCTGGCCGGCCCCTCCGGCTCTCCTCTGAACTTCTTGTTCCCCACGGAAAGTAATTGACTTTGTCCTTCATCCCGTCCAATTCCGAGAATATTTCTTTACTAACTTTTTTGAAACCAAAAACATCAGAAAACAAGCAGCTGGCACTGTTTCAACTTTTTAATAGGTTAGTACCAGAAAACATGTAAAAAGCACCTCAAAGTGTGAACAAGTAAAGCAAAGTAGATACTAAACAAGCATGGAGCATCAAAAATTATAGATACGTTTCCAACGTATCAGTAAGCATGGGGGACAATCAAATAATGTAAGTGGTAAAGATTTACTCTCATTAGAAGGTAGGCATGGATAGATCCATTCTTCCTCCTCTTGATCATCACTCTCCTCCTATTTTTCATCTAATGAGCATTCAGGTTCACCAATTTCTTCTTCCATAGGCTCCTACAAGGCATTAATCTTTTCTGTTTGTGGAAAGCATCTATTAATATATTCAAGAATATAGCCATTTTCTTCCTTGTAATTATCAAATAAAAATTTAAGTATATCATAAATCTCATATTTATAAGGTGCATCATCAGTATTTTCAAGCAAACTAGCAAGTTCGAATGCACCCTTCCAAGAAATAAATTCTTCGATTTGTTCCACATCATAAAAGTCATAATTTACCTTAACATAAGAAGATATGGTAACATTATCATTATACTCACATTGAAAAGGGAGGTGTTTATACCTCCTACAGCAACAAGATTTATCAAGGCAATAAGTAACATTATAAGTAGAGCACACGTTTCTAGCAATGGTATTCATTTTATTCCCATAAGTCTTTTCCTTTTTGTGACAAGCGGTGTTCCTTATAACAATATTTTTTGTTCTTCTGTCAACCCACCTTGCCAATAAGAACTAGTTTCAAAGAAACCAACCATTGATAGAAAGCATGACAAAGCAAGGCAATAACAGACTAACAACTATAGTAGAAACTAATTTTATTTGTGTTTTTGGTAAGAAAAAGCAAAACAAATGAAACTATTTTTTTTTGGAATTTTTGGTAAAAAGAAGCAAGTTAAACAAAGCAAAACAAACTAAGAAAAACAAAAACAAAGTAAAGAGAAAGGTTTTGAAGGACTCCCCTTATGAAGCCGTCCTTAGCCTCCCCGGCAACAGCGCCAGAAAAAGGCTTGATGCGGCTCAGATCACTGTAGAGATTCGTTGGGAAACCCCAAGAGGAAGGTATGATGTTTGTATGATACGTCGAAAACGTATCTATAATTTTTGATGCCCCATGCTTGTTTAGTATCTAATTTGCTTTTCTTTGTCTACACTTTGAAGTGGTTTTTACATGTTTTATGGTACTAACCTATTAACAAGTTTCCACAGTGCCAGTTGCCTGTTTTCTACTGTTTTTAGTTCCAGAAAAGTTAGTAAAGAAATATTCTCAGAATTGGACGGGACAAACGTCAAAGTCAATAACTTTCCATGGGGAACAAGAAGTCCAGAGGGGAGCCGGAGAGGCATGACAGGGCACCCAGACCTCCCTAGGTGCGGGTGGGCTCTGCCCCGCGCCTAGGCAGGGTGTGGGGCCCCTGGCCACCACCTCAGCCTCCCCCTTTGCCTATAAAAAGCCCCCGATGCAGAAACCCTAAGTACCCGATCAAATCTCCACGAAACATTATGTAGCCGCTGCCACCGTCGTCCCTAGATTGGGGGGGATCTGAAGTTCTTCCCGGGACCCTACGGGAGGGGAGGTCATCCCGGAGGCCTTCTCTCTGGTATGATGCGTGAGTAGTTTCACCTTGGACTATGGGTCTGTGTAGTATCTAGATGGTTGTATATCCTCCTTGTGCTTTCATGTATAGATCTTGTGAGCTCCGTTCATGATCAAGATCTAATCTATTTGTAATCATGCATGTTGTGTTTGCGGGGATCCGATGGATATTGAGATTATTATGTTGGTTTGATTAATGGTTTTGTATTTATGATTCTATCATGTCTGTGTTGTTTGTGATCTTGCATGCTCTCCGTTGTTAGTAGCTATCTTGGACGAGTAGTTGCTAGTGACTCCAAGAGGGGGTATTTATGCTCGATAGTGGGTTCATGCCTCTAGTTTCCAAGGGAAGTGACAATAATTTCTTCGGTTGTAGATGTGTTGTTGCTACTAGGGAGAAAACAACGGTCTTTTGTTCATGAAACATGTGGACTGTTTACCTTACACACTTTGCTTAAAGCAGTTGTCTGTTGCGTGCAACTTAATACTGGAGGGGTTTTCGGATGATAACCTGAAGGTAGACTTCTAGTCATAGATGCAGTTGGATGGCGGTCTATGTATCTTGTTGTATTGTCCAATCGAATCTCATAGGATCTTTCTGACTAGTAATTGCATTGTTATGCCTTGCTTAGTTCCTGTCAATTGCCCTGCTGTAATTTGTTTACCCTTCATGCCATGTTGTTTATCTAAGGAGAGAACCTCTAGTGAACTATGGTCCCCGGTCCAATCTTTACCATTGATACATCTTCCATTGTTACTTGTTTACTTGATGCAAACCACCATTACCTTCCACACCATACGTTTAATCCTTTGTTACAGCAAACCGGTGAGCTTGACAACCTCACTGATTCGTTGGGGCAAAGTCTTGAGTTTGTGTTGTGCAGGTCTCCGCATTGCTTGCAACACCTGTTGTAGCACCCCGGATAAAACCGCTACTAGAAATTGTTGTTGTTTTTATTATGTGCATCATCATGACATCAGCATGCATCTATTTGTCTGAAACTATTTGCGAAAAGCCTTATTTTTGTTTTCTACAAATACCCCGTCTCTTTATTCAAATACGAAACCCCGATTGATCCGGATCTATTATTTGTCTAACAACTATTTACGAAAGTATTTTTAAACTAAATCAATTAAATAAAATATTTTTGTATCGGGGAGACCGCCACCGGCCAGTCCCAAAGGGCCTAGTTGGCAGCAGCCTACTACCCGGCCCAAACTAGACAAACCATAGAACTACCCTTCCTCAAACCCTAACCCTAGACCAACCAAATCCCTGCCTACTCCCTACTTCCTCTCTCACCCCGCCGCTGCAGCACACACAAATGCACGCACACAACACCCCATGTGCACCCCGCACGATCCCCAATCGTTCCTGATCGACCCGACCCAGTCCACCACTCCAACCACACCACCTCGCACGCTCCCTCTCTCCCCTCTGGCCCCACCACCCGACCTGGTCAACCACTGAGCCGGGCGTTGCCCCACCCCTCGCGATCCCTCATCCCAAGCCGCCACCTACCCCGCGTACGCCGCCTCCCTCGTTCCCCTCCTCCCCTGATTGAGCCTCTGTCCGCCGCCGCCTCTTCTTTCCTTCCTCACCAACTCCCTCCTGTCCCAGATTCCACCAAGCCGCCGTCGCTTGGCTCTCCACCTCCTCGTCGGCCTACCGCGGCCTCCTCTAGCCTCGCAGCGGTGCCGTCCTCCCCGGCCTCGACCTCGAGCCCTGCCGCCCAAGCACCGCGGTTGTCCCTGAGCCGTCGTCGCCTCCATACTCGCCTCTGCTTGCTGGGCCAGCGATCTCTACTTCGCCGGCCTCCCTCCGTGTGGTCTCCTCCAGCGAGCCGCATCCTTGCATCCGGCGCCTCCGGTAAGTTGCCGCGCGCAAGCTGTCATTGTCGAGCCGCACCATCTCTCTCTCTCGCTGCCGGCATCGTCCCTACCTGCCGCGACCTGCGTTGTTGCAGCGCTTCCCAAGGCCGCTGTCGCCATCGTCGTGGTAGCCTTCTGCGTCTCTGCATCGTGGATGTCTGCCTCCTGCTGTGGGCATGCCTACAAGCTTCTCAGGCCTGCAGCGCGTCCTCGACGAGTTCATGTGTGCTGTCATTTTTGAACATGCGTGTATGTTTATTCAGTTGCCGATGACAGTGTATCGCATCCGGTGCCGCGGTATTATCCGCCCAATTAAGTTTATCTGGTCGCAATATTTTCTCGAACCCGCCATCAGTTGGACTGAGATCGACGCCTTGACAAGTCTGGACCCGGAGTACCATCACGGTGCCCCTAGGAGACCGTTGAAAGCTACCATCGATCTCAAAAGAGAGGACCTCGACAAGATCTTCTTCACGGAGCGCCAAGATCGCCTCACGGATTCCGAAGACCGATCCCCCAAACCCTCGGAACCCCAAGATCGCCATTCGATGTGTGACCCCTATCCTAGACCCCTCATATTTTTATAATATGTGATATTGATCTTGTTGCATATTAAATGAACATGTATGCATACATATTGTGGGTGTTTGGGGGTATTTTGACGGTTCACCTAAATTAAATATGGGGTCCATATGTGGGCGAATCTAGCCTCATTTTGGCCCCATTTAAAATTGTGTAGCAAACCGGTGATACTTTTTGCCATGTTAAAATAATATTTAAATTGCGGGGTATCTAAACAACTTAAACCATCTAATTAAATGTCGGAACCCTGGTTTCGCTTAATATTGCCTAATTGCATCGCATCTTTGCCATGTCATGCATCATAAATGCATCATGCCCGATCTTCTGCCGTAGTATTAAATAGTGTATCTGGTGTTTCTTCTAGTGCTTTGCTTCTTCACGGATTAGGCCGACGAGTTGATGCGAGTGTCGACCCGATCTTCAGAAAAACCTTCGACAATGTTTTCCAGGCGAGCATCTCCCCCTTTCTACCTATCTTACTTTTATAGTATTTATTCCCTCCTGTTGATCTATTGCTATCTGTGTTGCGATGCTCTAGTTTTCGTGCCCGTGATATCCCTTGCAGCCTTATATTGCCTTGGACACATCCTATTACCTGTTGTTTGGTAGATAGTTGAACTTGCGCGTCGTATTCGCTTGCTCAAGTGCTGTTGTGTGTCGTCCAGTACCACAGCTGTTGGAAGACTGCCATATGCTTTATGTTGGAGATGATCATGGCTTTAATTATCGTTTAATAACTAAAATTGAAGTAGCTAAATGCAGAGGCACCGGTGGGTAATAGACAATATTTGGTTTTTAACCGCTCACTGGTGTCCCGTAGGACCCCGAGTTCCTGACACCTGTTCCGAGATCGAGCGCGCTAACCACAGGTAGGGTGTGTGGGCACCCCCATCGATTAGTACCTGATTTCAAAGTACTGTACCGGGGGCCACAAACTAGTTTGGGGCTTTATTACTATCCTGTACTTATGCCATGCTTTACTGCTTTAATTACGATTGCGTGAGCGCTGCATCGCTTTTTGGAACCAACGTGGAATGTTTTCACAGTATCGACAAGCCCACACACTTTCGGGTTCCCGATCGTTCGACCATTGTCACAAACCTCGGGTCCGTCTCGAGACCGGCCGACTTGCTATGGGTAGCTTAGTGGGTGGCCCCATGTGCTTGCTTTGGTCCGGGAAACGTCGTGTCCGAAACCCACGACATACCGTTGGGTGTATGTTTTGTGATCTTGTACCTACCGATCCGACTACAAGGGTGTAGGTGCCGGTGGAAGCTGTGTTGCACCCCAGCAGGGTTAAATCTTTTCGAGAAGTCGTGTCCGCGGTTATGGACGACTTGGAGCACAGTTCTCGATCATAGACAACTATAACTAAAGTTTACTGTTATAATTTGACTTGTATCCGATATGACTAGTAATCAGCTTCACCACAACGGAATGGCTAAATAAAAGTACTAACAACTGCTGGGTTTGGGATATCTCATGCTAATTGTATCTGACTAGTAAGTGTCGCAACTACAACGGAATGGTAAACTAAAAGTGCCAACTGCTTATTATATCTGGATGACTATCTATACCTGACTAGTAATTGTTGCAACGATAACTGAATAAATAAAACTGCCAACTGTGTGAGTTCCTCGGTTGACTTCCTCGTTTGGTCTCGAGGGGGAAATACCAGGATGGGTATGTTTGGTGATAGTATCATGATGGTTCCGAATAGGTCTTTCTTATCCCTCTCTGATAGCCGCCAGTTATATCGAGTCTCTATAGGTTGTTAGTGCATGTCGCTTTGCCTTGATCCACCATACCTATGTAGGCGAGGACCGCCGCCGAATTCTAGTCTCGCTGCATCGGCCTCAAGATCGACCGCTCTTTTTCCTTTGCCCTTTGTCGGCACCCCTTTTGTTTAAGCAGGTTTTGAGATCGACGTCGTTAGCAGGGTTACCCTTCCGGCTTGTCCTGGGCAGGGTTATGGACGCCATTGGTTATTCTTCAGGGCTCTTAGCTCAATTTGCATCTTGTCCATACTCGGACGCTGTATCGTTTTCAAGGTGATTTGGATCTTTGTACTATATATCTGTATTCTTGACTCGTTGAGTCGTTGCTGTATATATGTTTTGTGGGTTCCATCGAGGACTATTGTGTAATGATATTACTTTGTTTTCCACCCGCACGAAAGTGCCTGGTGGGCACCTTTGAATCGTTTCTATGCGGGTTTGGCGGGAAGCGCTAAAACTTGCATAGGGCCGATTCTGAGGGTGTTACAGAGTGGTATCAGAGCTCAGCAGTTACGATACCCCACTGGTCCAGCCTGTAGGATAAACTTGCTAACGGACGTTATAGAGTGTCAAAACTATTTTGGAAAATCGGTTGGATTAGATCTGATTAGGTCTGCTTTTACTCCTTACCCATGTGCTATTCTCCTCTTACCTCTGCGTGTTTTGAATCTACCCTCTTAACTTTTCTTCGAGTCCAGGAATTCTCGTGGATGGGTTTCTGTCGTACCTTCAGGGTTTCGCTTCCAACCTCTTGTAACGGTGCTTTGACATCTGGTCTTCATGCTATCTGAGGAATCTTCCTCTGCTGTATCTTTCAGTGGACCAAAAATTCACTAATTTTTTTTCTTTATATCTTCTGGTGTTTTTCCTTCGCAACGACATCATCTACATCAGATCCGATGAAGAGTCCGCGCCACTCCTTTGTTTCAGAATTTCTCTTGTCGATATCTTCAGTCTGATTCTGAGATTTGGTTGCATAATTCTCCTATTCATGTGCAGAGTAATGATTTGGGTGCGCGATGGACTGATCACCATCCGACTACTCTTATCATTCGCTCTTGTGCATTGAATTGGTGGATCAAGCAATTTTCCTCCTTCCATGGAAGTTAGAGGTGGCCTTATCTTTTGAGACCTCGACCTTCATCGTTGATTCTCCGGAGTGTCCTCCCGACGAACGTGAGAAACGACCCCTTGTTGGTGGTGTCGCCGATGTCAAGATGGAGCAAGGATCTTTGTTAGTGGTGTCGCAAGGATCTACACGAAGCAAGAAGATTTAGACCGTCGGCCTTCCTCCCCGTACCATGAGGTGGATCTCGAGGGCGAGATCCATTGTTAGTGGTGTCGAATTGTAGCACCCCGGATAAAACCGCTACTAGAAATTGTTGTTGTTTTTATTATGTGCATCATCATGACATCAGCATGCATCTATTTGTCTGAAACTATTTGCGAAAAGCCTTATTTTTGTTTTCTACAAATACCCCGTCTCTTTATTCAAATACGAAACCCCGATCGATCCGGATCTGTTATTTGTCTAACAACTATTTACGAAAGTATTTTTAAACTAAATCAATTAAATAAAATATTTTTGGATCGGGGAGACCGCCACCGGCCAGTCCCAAAGGGCCTAGTTGGCAGCAGCCTACTACCCGGCCCAAACTAGACAAACCATAGAACTACCCTTCCTCAAACCCTAACCCTAGACCAACCAAATCCCTGCCTACTCCCTACTTCCTCTCTCATCCCGCCGATGCAGCACACACAAATGCACGCACACAACACCCCATGTGCACCCCGCACGATCCCCACTCGTTCCTGATCGACCCGACCCAGTCCACCACTCCAACCACACCACCTCGCACGCTCCCTCTCTCCCCTCTGGCCCCACCACCCGACCTGGTCAACCACCGAGCCGGGCGTTGCCCCACCCCTCGCGATCCCTCATCCCAAGCCGCCACCTACCCCGCGTACGCCGCCTCCCTCGTTCCCCTCCTCCCCTGATTGAGCCTCTGTACGAAAGTGCCTGGTGGGCACCTTTGAATCGTTTCTATGCGTCGATGGAGACCTGGAAGGCTATTGTAGCCCAGGAATTAAGATGGGTCCTTTATAGAATTAAGAAGAAGTATTATCAGGGCCTTAAGGTTTGGATTGAAACCCATTTAGACAGGAGATAGCTGGTTAGAGTGTTATCCCTCTTTTTGAGGTGGAATATGTTTGTAAATATTCTTTTGTAACTCTCTATAATATATAAAAAAATTGCTGTGGGGTTTTTTGCCCTACTGTTTTACCCTAAAAAAAATCGTTTCTATGCGGGTTTGGCGGGAAGGTGGAGAAACAACCATCTAGCTACTGTATGGACCCATAGTCCAAGGTGGAACTACTCACGCATCATACCGGAGGCTGGCATGGTGATGAAGATGGCCTCCAAGATGATCTCTCCCCTCCGGCAGGGTGCCGGGAAGAGCTTCAGATCCCCCCGATATAGGGACGATAGTGGCAACGGCTACGGACTGTTTCGTGGAAGATTGATCAGGTACTCGGGGTTTAGATATCGTGGGCTTCTTATAGGCGAAGAGGGAGGCCGAGGGGGTTCCCGAGGCGGAAGCACCCCCCCTCCCAGGCGCGGGCCAGGCCTGGCCACGCGGCCAGGGGGTGTGGCCCCCTCGAGGCCCTCCTCTGTCTCGTCTTCTGGCTCCGTGTTCCCCACAGTAAAATATTGACTTTGGCTTTTGTCCCGTCCAATTCCGAGAATATTCATTTTCTGACTTTTTTTGAACCAAAAATAACAGAAAACAGGCAACTGGCACTGTGATATCTTGTTAATAGGTTAGTCCTAGAAAACGAATAAAAACACCTCAAAGTGTAGACAAAACAAAGCAAAGTGGATACTAAACAAGTATGGAACATCAAAAATTATAGATACGTTTACAACGTATATCAATGGATGACCATGATCATTGATAATTCGTTTGCGTTTATTTCCCTTAGTTGAGAAGATTCTGGAGAATTCCAATAAACTTTAATGATTTTATGCCTCTTGGCAATAGTAGTCATGAGACTTGAGTATTTGCAAAATGTAATCAACTAATGGAAATTCCATAGTACCTTATGAAGGTTATTTGCAGTTTACATCACCATTCAGGTGGCGACATCATCTCTAAAGTACCCGGTAACTATGCCTTTTTTAATCAGATTTTCAATAGTTTACACCAAGAAATGAGGACAAATTATAGGATTTCATCTCTACTAGAGGAACGCAAAGAAAAGCTGTTTTTCAGATTATAACCATATTCCACTTAAGTAAAATGAGATGATTCTATTTCCGAATATTAAAATATACATTGTACATTGTAGCATCTAGGCTCTAGCCCTTGAACTTTATGAAGTTTTTGGTTAGTTGTAAAAAAAATGCAGTTGTCAAAAAATTCTGAAAGCTCAATCGCTTAGAGCATACTAGGATCCGTGGCTCTGATGATTACATAGTTCCTCCATACCCTTTCAATATTTTTTTGAAGGTAAACCCCATGTTTTCCGGGGAAATAAAGCAAAATCGTACATCAGTCTGGAGTTACTCTGTACAACTAATGCAAAACATGGGAAAATAAAAGTATACAACATGTTTAAGGATTAATCAGATGATCATAACATTTCATCTAATTTGTTTGTTTTAGTTGATTTGTCAGATTTAGTTATCGTTCATGAGAAGAAACATTTCAGCTAATTTGTTTTCATCTAGAACTAGGCTATCAGCAAGAAGTATGCTGCCAAGTTCCACCAGCTGGAAAGTAGACTGACACTCCTAATTTCTGGCAGCAGGAGGAGCAAGGCTTCAACTTGACGAGGACTGGTGGCACACAGTCGCTCAGGAGAGGTTGGGACCATCAGTTTGTTCATGACAACCATCAGCAAGTCCAACATATCCCACCTGACGATGAATCAAATAAGCCCGACAATGATAGGTTAAAACTTGTTTTCATTGTGTACAAATCATGTCAAGTACGGGATTTTTCCTCATTTTTACAAACTTTACACATGAACGCTTATGACAATGTTGTACAATGCATATGTTTGTACACTGCATATGTAGGATGGTAACGAATGGAGAAGCTATTTTTGGTGCATATTTTGAAGTATGATGACAACATAGCTAAATACAAAATCCCTGCAATTGAACAAGATACTCTAGATCGCGTGAAGAAGTGGACCTTCATCGGAGAATATGGTGGATAATGTTGCTTAGTAGATAATTTTTATTTGTTTCGAAATTAGAGTTAAATTGTAAATAAAATAACTTAATATATCTTTTTGTCCTTTGTGAATTAAAATGGATCGGCGTTGGTTGCACGTGCATGCTTACTAGTATATGTATAGTACTCCCATAGTCTAGAAATAATTAACTTCTACTCCCTCCCATTTAAAATATAAAATGTTTTAGATTTGTGAAAAAAACGTATCTAGACTTGTTTTAGAGTGTAGATTCGCTCTAAATTTGAGTAAACCTATATATTAAAAGTAGTCTAGATATATTTGCTTCACAAAGCTAAAACATCTTATATTTTAAAACGGAGGGAGTATTTATCTAAATTCACATATATCTATACGTGTTTTAGTGTATAAAATTATGTGAATCTAGACAAATTCAATTTTCACACAAAGAGGGTACTTTTTTTGCTTCAAGTATCTTCGTCGGTCTCTCTTCGTAAGCTTATATTTGCCTCAACATTTTGAATCACAATGCCATGAATAATTTGTTAATATGATGTTATTGACAAAAATATGAGATAAGTATGCTGTCTAGGTTGCGGAGCCGATTTTTGTGACATGGGGACTCCTGAAACTGACTGTATTTTACCATACTATTTAATAGTTATTTGGGCATTAAGTTACATTAAAGTTTATAACTGTGTAGTTCATTGTTACTATTTATTTAGAACTGTCATTTTTGTCTAACCTATATAGATTCGAGTTCCGGTACGCAAAAAATCACGCACATACATACATGCTGAAATATATTTTTCGATTATTTTACTTCAATTAATATGATTTTCGATTTTTCAAAAGAAGGTAATGCTCCATCACGTATTTTATGTCTAGGTAGTGCAACCTTTTATGCAACACACCCAACCAAATGCGGGTCCAAACTGATGACTTGGACCTGGCTCACTAACTCGAGCAGACAATGAAACAACCAATCTACTCCAACGTGACATGTAAAAGTGATTTTCCTGATCCTGGACAGGCTCCTGATCTGGATTCAGATCCATGATATACCAGAAGCATATGTGAAGAATAAGGAGATCCTCAAAAACCTAACATGACGCATTGGAAAATTTGTTAAAACTGACCCGGGAGGCCCGAGTGGTGGCAATTTTGTGCGGCTTAGGGTAGAGATTGATGTTAACAAGGCCCTTGAGCGCTTTACTTCGGTGATCCGTAAGGAAGCAAGGGAGGTGTTCCTGGTGAAGTACGGAAAAGTGCCCAAATTTTGTGAGATCCGTGGATTCCTAGGTCATGAATTTGAGGAGTGCGGCAATGGGTTCCATAAGCCGTAAGATCATGTGTATGGAGACTGGATGATTGCTGAGACAAGCCAGCGTGGTCGTGGTCATGCTGAGACAAGCCAGCGTGGTCGTGGTCATGGCCGAGGCTTCTCTGGCCGTGGCGGTGGCTTTACTAGCCGTGGTGGAAGAGGTGCAAGAGGCGGCCGTGCACATGGCCATGATCGGGAGATCTATCCCGAGGAGAAGCCTGAAGATGTAGAAATTGGCGCACACATGGAGCTAGATAAAAACCAACTCGCCATTGTGGATTCAACAACTTCTCTGAGTCCAACGGCGATGGACATGGGGGCAGCTGGGGGTGGCGCGGGGTCTACTGTTGAGTCCCCGATCAAGCCACATGACAAGAAATGGACGAAGAAGGGTGAGGAAGAGAACGTGGGACAGACACCAACTATGATATCGGCGGACCCTCGTGGAGGGTACCGCCGGGAGCAATGATACTCTGTGGATGGAACTGCCAGGCGGCTATCTCTCCACTGGTAGTTCTCCCGCTCTTGGATCTCCGAGAACAGTCGAGACCGGACATACTCTTTCGGTCCGAGTCTCACCTTAATAAAGACAATGCGGAGGAGCTTAGGCGTAAACTAGGCTTCGAGTTCATGTGTCTAGATGAAAGTGATGGAAGATCTAGGGGTTTGACGTTGTTTTGGAACAATGATAATAAAAATATTTCTGAGTATGTGTCGCCTAACTATATTGATGTGATTTTTGAAATGTGCAATGGCACGGAGTGGAGATTCACGGGTTTTTATGGCGAGCCGAAGTGGGAAGATAGGAACCTGTCCTGAGAGTGCTTACGCAACCTGAACAATAGGCAGGGGCTACCGTGGATTGTCCTTGGTGATTTCAATGAGATATTGTTCTCGGATGAAAAGGAAGGGGGAACCCGCGTCTTGATCATATGATGCGAGGTTTTTGAGACTGTTTGGACGATTGCAGTTTGCATGATATGGGATATCTCGGCGATAAATTCACCTGGCGCTGAGGCGCTCTTGATAGAGCAGTCTGTAATGCCGAATGTCGACTGCTGTTTCCCATGGCGGCAGTCACCAATGAGAAGCACCATCGATCTTACCACAGGACGATTGTCATTAACACTGAGTACTATGATTCACAAACGATTCTTCGAAGAGGAGGTAGGAAATTTGAAGCGAGATGGCTGGCGGAAGAATATGTGAATGAGATTGTTAAAAAAACATGGGAGAAGGTCAAGTTACTAGGTATTGCACCTTCCCTAGCGAGTAGCCAGGGCAGTCCACAATGACCTACATGAGTGGGATCGGACAACTCTACGAGGTCCAAAGAAACGAATCTCTAAACTGTAGAAGGAACTGGAGGTTTTGAAGTGTGGCTCTTTATCCATAGAATCAATAGGAAGGCAGAAAAAGATTCAAGTCCTGATAGAAAAATTGTTAGAACAAGAAGAAATCTACTGGATTCAACGGGGACGGGCGAACTGATTGTTGCATGGTGATCGCAACGCCGTATTTTTCATAACGCGGCGACGAATCGGAAGAATAGAAACTGCATCCATCGCTTATTGGATGACACCGGGGTTTGGAAGGAGGTTGCCGAGTTGCAACCACATGTGACTGAGTATTTCTCTAACTTATTCACTTTTGAGGACACTTGGCAATATGACAGAGTTATTGATTCAGTCCATACTAGAGTTACCGCAACGATGAATGAGACTTTGACCGCTCCGTTCACGGCTGAGGAGGTTAGGAAGGCTCTTTTAAACATCGGTGACCTAAAGGCCCCTGGGCCAGACGGGCTCAACACGGTGTTCTATAAGGGGTTCTGGCACCTGCTCGATGATGATCTAGTCCATGAAGTTTTAGAGGCAGTTGATACGTTGGAAACGTATCTATAATTTTTGATGTTCCATGCTTGTTTAGTATCTACTTTACTTTTCTTTGTCCACACTTTGAGATGCTTTTCATATGTTTTCTGGTACTAACCTATTAACAAGTTGCCACAGTGTCAGTTGCCTGTTTTCTGCTGTTTTTGGTTCCAAAAAATCTAGTAAGAAAATATTCTCGGAATTCGCCGGGACAAAAATCAAAGTTAATATTTTACCGTGAGAGACACGAATCCAGAATACGAGACGGAGAAGCGAACCAGGGTGTCCACACCCCCCAGGCGCGACCTAGGGTGGGCCCGCACCTGGGCAGGGTGTGGGCCCCCTGGCCGCCTCCCAGCCTCGCCTCTTCGCCTATAAGAAGCCCCCGATGCAGAAACCCTAGGCACCCGACCAATATTCCACGAAACCATATATAGCCTCCGCCACCATCGTCCCCAGATTGGGGGGGTCTGAAGCTCTTCCCGGCACCCTACCGGAGGGGAGATCATCCCGGAGGCCTTCTTCTTCATCATGCCAGCCTCTGGTATGAAGCGTGAGTAGTTCCACCTTGGAATACGGGTCCATGTAGTAGCTAGATGGTTGTATCTGCTCCTTGTGCTTTCATGTCTAGATCTTGTGAGCTCCGTTCAAGATCAAGATCTCATCTATTTATAATCATGCATGTTGTGTTTGCGGGGATCCGATCGATATTGAGATTACCATGTTAGATTGATTAATGGTTTTGTCTTATTGATTCTATCATGTCTGTGTTGTTTGTAATCTTGCTTGCTCTCCGTTGTTAGTAGTTATCTTGGCCAAGTAGTTGCTACTGACTCCAAGAGGGGGTATTTATGCTCGATAGTGTGTTCATGCCTCTACTTAATCAAGAGAAGTGACAGAAATCTCTAGGACTGAAGATGTGCTATTGCCATGAGGGACAAAAAACGGTCTCTTGTTCATTGAACAAGTGGATTGTTTACCTTACACACTTTGCTTAAAGCAGTTGTCTGTTGCTTGCAACTTAATACTAGAGGGGGTTCGGATGATAACCTGAAGGTGGACTTCTAGTCATAGATGCAGTTGGATGGCGGTCTATGTATATTGTTGTATTGCCCAATCGAATCTCATAGGATCTTTTTGTCTAGTATTGCATTGTTATGCCTTGCTTAGTCCTGTCAATTGCCCTGCTGTAATTTGTTTACCTAGCATGCCATGTTTGTTTATCTAAGGAGACACCACTAGTGAACTATGGACATCGATCCAATCTTTACCATTGATACATCTTCCACTGTTACTATTTACTTGTTACAAACCATCATCACCTTCCACACCATACAGTTAATCCTTTGTTACAACAACCGGTGAGATTGACAACCTCACTGTTAGTTGGGGCAAAGTCTTGAGTTTGTGTTGTGCAGGTTTCCATGTTGCTTGCAACACCTTTGGGGCGTTTCCTTCCTCCTACTGGTTCGATAACCTTGGTTTCTTACTGAGGGAAAACTTCCTGCTGTACTGCATCATACCTTCCGCTTGGGGTCTCCCAACAAAGTGCTGCTGCACGCAACAAGGCTTTTTCAGGAGTCGTTGTCGGGGAGGCTAACGACGTCTTCACAAGGGGAGTCCTCCTCAACCTTTCTCTTTACTTTGTTTTTAGTTTGCTTAGTTTCTTTTGCTTGTTTTTTTGCCTCTTTTTATCAAAAACTCCAAAAAAATTAGTTTAGTTTGGTTTGCTTTCTCTTTTCAAAAAACACAAAAAAATAGTTCCTGCTCTAGCTGCTGCTGCTGTTTTTGGCTTGCTCCACTTTTGCCAAAATGAACTCTGCTGAGAACACCAAGTTGTGTGATTTCACTAGCACAAACAACAATGATTTTCTTAGCACTCATATTGATCCACCTGCTCCTGATGCTACCTTTTATGAAATTAATCCTGCTTTGTTGAATCTTGTGATAAGAGAGCAATTTTCTGGTGCTAGTTCTGATGATGATGCTGCCCGTCTCAATAGCTTTGTTGAACTTTGTGAGATGCAAAAGTATAAGGATGTAGATGGAGATATTATTAAGCTCAAGCTGTTTCATTTCTCGTTGAGAGGAAAAGCTAAAGAATGGTTGCTATCCTTGCTATCCTTGCCTAGAAATGATATTTATTCTTGGATTAAGTGCAAGGATGCTTTTATTGGAAATTACTACCCTCCTGCTAAGATTATATCTATGAGAAGTGATATTATGAAATTTAAACAACTTGATAATGAACATGTTGCTCAAGCTTGGGAAAGAATGAAATCTTTGGTTAAGAATTGTCCCACTCATGGACTCACTGCTTGGATGATTATCCGGACTTTTTATGCAGGTTTGAACTTCTCTTCAAGAAACCTGTTGGATTCAGCTGC
Organism: Avena longiglumis; assembly: GCA_030063025.1. Lineage (NCBI taxonomy): Eukaryota > Viridiplantae > Streptophyta > Magnoliopsida > Poales > Poaceae > Avena > Avena longiglumis. Next base: position 468,418,338 of record CP125973.1, read on the forward strand.
TGGAGGTACCTTTATGAGTATCACTTTGGGTGCTGCAACAAAACTCCTTGATAATATGATGGTCAACTACTCTGAATGGCACACTAAGAGAGCTCCAAATGGTAAGAAAGTAAATTATGTTGAAGAAACCTCCTCTTTGAGTGATAAGATTGATGTTATTATGGCTATGCTTGTCAATGGGAAAGCTCCTTTAGATCCAAATAATGTTCCCTTAGCCTCTTTGGTTTCTCAAGAAGAGCAAGTTGATGTGAACTTCATTATAAACAACAAACAATGCCAATAGGAATAATTTTGGTAGCAACAACAATTATAGGCCTTATCTGTTGAGTAAAAGAGCAATTTACCAAGAGAATTACCCATAATAAATGCTAGATAAAACATGATTATAATAATAAACAATATACTAATCATGTGAAATAGCGAATAAATATTAAGGCAGATAACCAAAGAGACTGCAAGGCGTAAAACTTGAGATGCGATCAGAACAAGGTTGAGAAAGAAAATATACACGGCAGCGTTCGGGTTGGCACCATCGTTAGCCATGTCGTCGAGGAAGAGGGTGCTGATGTCGGGGAAGAAATCCTCGTCGGGGAAAACTTCACCGCAATCGCTATCCGTGAGGGGGTCCGTGATGAAGCCAGTAGTCACGCCAATAGCGTTCCCCAAAAACCTAATCGCCCTTCTCCCGTACAGGACTCGAAGCAGCGGGGTCTCAGAGGCCTACTGTCCCGGATCGCGGTGCACGCCGCAAGACGGGATGGGGAAGACTAGGTAGCGCAGTGCTCTATAACTGGAGGCGTAAAGGATGTGTGACAGTGTGTCTGAGAGGAGGCGCAACCTCTCTCTTATATAGGCACAGAGGGGAAGGAAGTCAGGCTGCACAGGAGATGAAACAAATAGACAGAAGTTGAAGCGAACATACGACAACCCACCGGACAGCCTCCACTCAGTTCGTATTCATTTAGCTCGTATTAAAAATCCACTCGAGCAAAACATTTCATCTTCTGTACAACTGTTCATATACCATTCATGCGTGGCAAAATAAAGCTCGGCTCGGCGAGATTCCCACAACCCGCGACGCGTGCGCATGACGTGACGAGGCGAGGCGAGGCGTGGCGTGGCGTGGCGAGGCAAGTGAGGAGGAGGAGGAGGAGAGCGCATGTATATGTCTTCTCTTCTCAAGCTTGTACAAGTAGTGGAAGAGCTCTCCTTATAAGGTGGTCCAACTTCCACCTGAACTAGCAATGTGGGACTAAACATTTGTCCCAGCTCTTGCCTTGCATGAATGGGCCAAATGAGCCTCTAGGATTTCAGGAATTTATTGGCATATAATAAATGGGCTGGGCCTATTTAGGCAAAAATTCCAACAATCCCCCACCAGATCCCAGAGGCACATGAAGTTTGCCTTTGGTTCCAAAACATTGTTTATATACCGGTATTATAGTGAATACTATTAAGTTGAACTTCCACCTAGAGCCTTATATTATATTAGGCTGCAACTTGTATAGTGTACTATGCCTTAAACTGCAAGTTTGCTACGAACCTAGCTTCACAAAAAGTCTTGAACGATACTAGGCTACCATGGGACTTCCCCACGGGTGGATCTTATGCGTCAGACTCCATGACCTTTCATGAGTTTATTAGAGAGCACCCTACTCTCATAGACTGTGACTTTTAAACAGTCAGACTCATATAGGTGTGTTCTTCAAAAGTTGTTATGCAGGACAACATCTTTGCTTAGGATGAGCCACTTAGAACACAATAAGATAATAAATCAACCTGCCGTGCAGAATAGGAAAGTATTGCATCTTTATGGAGTAATTGTTCATTAAAGTAGGGATACTTTCCTCTCAGCTAACCAACAGCTTGTCTCCCAATTCCAATTCACGGTATCTCCAATGATATAGAGTGGTTTACCACTGTAGAAAGCTCAAATTGTGGGTCTCATACCCATCTCCTTCGATGCATTTTCTATCACGTTGCGTGATAGACCCTTTGTGAAGGGATCTGCCAAGTTTTTAGATGTTTGGATATAATGCAATAACTCCGGAGTTTCTCATTTTCCTGACAGATTTCAGTCTTCTCTTCACATGTCTTGATGACTTCATATTATCCTTACAACTATTTACCTTGAAAATCACAGTTTAATTATCGCAGTTCATAAGGATTGCGGGTATTGGTTTTTCAACCACAGGTAAGTTCATCAAGAGTTTACGAAGCCACTCTGCTTCAACAGTGGTTGTGTCTAATGTTGTGAGTTCTGCTTCCATAGTTGACCTCGTTAAGATGGTCTGCTTGCAAGACTTGCAAGAAACAGTGCCACCAGCAAGTGTGAATACATATCCACTCGTGGACTTTATCTCGTCAGCATCAAATATCCAATTTGAATCACTATAACCCTCTAGTATCCTCGGATACCCGGTATAGTGAATGCCATAGCTCGTAGTGCCTTTTACATAGCGCATAACTCTCTCAAGAGCATGCGAGTGATCATCTCCTGGATTTGAAACAAATCGACTGAGTTTGCTTACAGCAAAAGCGATGTCAGGCCTCGTGGCACTAGCTAAATACATAAGTGAGCCAATAATTTGAGAGTATCTTAGTTGGTCTCTAGCATTTCCTCGATTCTTTCGAAGCAACACACTAGGATCATACGGTGTAGGATAAAACTTGAAGTCGCTATACCCGAAATGACTCAAGACCTTTTCCACATAGTGGGACTGAAGCAATGTAATCCCACTGTCATCATCTCTCAATAGCTTGATGTTCAGGATGACAACAGCTACTCCCAGATCCTTTATCTCAAAGGAACGAGATAAGAAATCTTTGACCTCCTTAATTGCATTAAGGTTGGTTCCGAAAATCAGTATGTCATTAACATACAAATAAAGGATGACTCCCTCACCCCCACCATGGCGATGGTACACACATTTATTAGCTTCATTTACAACAAAGCCTACGGCAGTTAATGTTCTTTCAAACTTCTCATTCCACTGCTTAGGGGCTTGTTTTAGGCCATATAAAGATTTCAACAACTTTCACACCTTTCCTTCTTGACCATTTACTACAAATCCATCTGGCTGATCCATGTAAATTTCCTCATCCAAATCTCCATTAAGGAAAGCTATCTTAACATCCATTTGATGAACGAGAAGACCATGAGAGGCAACCAGTGAGAGTAATACTCGAATGGTGGTCAATCTGGCAACGAGTGAGTAAGTGTCAAAGAAGTCTTCACCTTCTTTTTGAGTATATACCTTGGCCACAAGTTGTGCGTTATAATTCTCAATAGTACCATTAGGTCTAAGATTTTTCTTAAACACCCACTTGCACCCTACAGGTTTGCACCCATAAGGGCGATCAGTGATCTCCCATGTTCCATTAGCTAAGATGGAATTCATCTCACTATGGACGGCTTCCTTCCAGTAGTCAACATTAGGAGATGTAGATGCTTCTAAAATGGAAGTGAGAGTGTCATCCACAAGGTACACAATGAAATCATCTGCAGTCCTCTGTATATTGCTCCTTTTAGGAATTTCATTATCCTCCTCCTTAGGACTTTCAGAGTGTTCAATTGGAATGGTAGGTTCAAAAAATATAGCAAATTCCTGGTTAGATGAACTAGGTATCTCTGGATTTGATGAGTTAGGTTTATCCTTCATAGGAAAGATATCCTCAAAGAAAGTTGCATCAGTCGCATCAGATTATACTATCAAGAATCTATAACCAATGCTATGGAAAGCATAGCCCAGAAAAACACAATCAATGGTTTTTGGTCCAAGCATGCGCTTCTTGGGGATTGGTACATTAACCTTTGCCAAACAACCCCAAGTACATAAGTAAGAGAGTTTTAGTATTTTCTTCTCCCATTCTTCGAATGGAGTAATTTATTTGTTCTTGGTGGGAACTCGGTTTAGGACATGACACGCAGTCAATAGTGCCTCCCTCCACCATTCCTTGGAGAGACCCGATGTGTCTAACATGGAGTTAACCAAATCTGTTAGGGAGGCCTCCCCCCACCATTCTTTCGGCTACTCCATTTGACTAGGGTGATTAGGGAGGCATCCTCTCATGAATTATGCCATGTTCCGCACAAAAAAAATCAAACTCGTTGGAAAAATACTCTCCACCACGATCAGACCAAAGCCTCTTAATCTTTCGATCAAGTTGATTTTCTGCCTCAGCTTTATAGATTTTGAAGAAACTCAAAGCCTCATCTTTTGATTTCAGAAGATACACATGACAATATCTCGTAGAGTCATCGATCAAAGTCATGAAATATTTCTTTCCACCTGATAACCCACGGGTATAGGGGATCGCAACAGTCTTCGCGGGTAGTATTACCCAATTTATTGATTTGACACAAGGGGAGCCAAAGAATACTTGCAAGCCTTAACAACTGAGTTGTCAGTTCAGCTGCACCTGAAAATAGTTCTTGCTCACAGAAGTTTATCAGTAGCAATAGTTTGGTAGTAGCAACAGCAACAATAATAGTGAAACATGGGCAATAGTAACCGTAATGGTAACAGTAGGATTCGAGTGCGGTAGGCATAGGGATGGATGGACGGGCGTTGCATGGACGAGTCTAAACATGTAACTTCAAGACCTAGGGCATTGCAGATAAATAATAACAAGCATCCAAGTACTAAACAATCCTAGGCATGTGCTCCAAATATAGTCATACGTCCTCGCAATGAGAACTTGCACAATATCTTCTGTCCAGCCATCCCGTGGCAGTGGGGCCTCTAGGGAACTATTGGCAATTAAGGTGATCCTTTTAATAGAGCACATGAGCAAAGCATTAACACTCCGTGAACACATGTGATCCTCACACCACAGCCATCCCCTCCGGTTGTCCCAATTATTGTCACTTTGGGGCCTTTGGATCCGGACAATGATATGTGTACACAACTTGCAGATAAGATCACAAACAATACTATCGTAATGATTCAATAATAAGTTCAGATCTGATATCATGGTACTCGGGCCCTAGTGACAAGCATTAAGCACAACAAGTTGCAACAAAGTCAAATAGCACTAATAGAGATACTAGGCACTATGCCCTAACAGATCTTATTCGATTACATGATAGAACTCATCCAATCCCTACCATCCCCAAGCCTACAGCGGGGGATTACTCACTCATGGATGAGGGAAACATAGGTGGTTGATGGAGATGCGTTGGTGATGACGATGGCGATGATCCTCTCCAAATTCCCGTCGACAGGTGCCGTAACGAGTTTCGATCCGAATCTTGGTTTCTGGTGGAAACGGCGGGGCGGAACTCTTTCTGGAAAACCACCGCCCCCCCCCCCCCCCTCGATTTTTAGGTCGAAAGGCAACTTATAGGCGCAGAGGGAGGCCGAGGAGGTGCCTGGGGAGGTTGCACCCCCTCCAGGCGCGACCAGTGGTGGGCCCGCACCTAGGGTGGGTCTGGGTCCCCCAGGCCTCCCCTTCGTCTCTTGTTCTGGCTCCGTGGATCTTCTAGTGAAATATAATTTTTGGCATATTTTCCAGGATTTTTCCTGATAGTTTATTTTCTGCACAAAAACAAGACACCAAGGTAATTCTGCTGAAAACAGCGTCAGTCCATGTTAGTTGTATCCAAATCACACAAGTTTAGAGGAGAAAAAATAGCAAAGTATTCGAGAAAGTAGATACGTTTTGGGTGTATCACCACCTTTTGTCAACACACCATTCATCTCACAAAGATCAGAATGTATGAGCTCTAGTGATGTTAAATTTCTCACATCTGTAGTCGTATGTGACTTGCGAGGTTGTTTAGATTTCACACAGACTTGGAAATTAGATCCCTTAACAGTTGTGAAATTATAGATTAAATTCATTTTAGCTAGCCGCGTCATACAACCAAAATTAATATGACAAAGATGAGAGTACCAGACATTTGATTCAAAATTCGTGTAAATATGATTAACAACTTTATTACAAATGTCTGACAGAGAAAAGCGGAACAAGCCTCTGCACTCATAGCCTTTACCAAAAAAGGTTGCACACTTCGAAATTACGAATTTATTGGACTTGAATACAATCTTGTAGCCATCTCGACACAGAAGAGATCCGCTAACAAGATTTTTATTTATTGAGGGAACATGATGCACGTTATTCAGGCGCACGGTCTTTCCCGAAGTGAACTTCAGATCGACCATACCAACACCATGAACAGAAGCATGAGAGCCGTTTCCCATCAGCATGGTTTGAGTCCCTCTGAACTAATATGAAGAAAACATGAAAATATCAGAACGGACATGTACATTAGCACCTATGTCAATCCACCAATCAGGAGAATGACATAATGAAAGAACAGTAGGTAATATACCATACCCAACGTGTTTCATCTCAATGTCGCCCATGACAACATTAGCAGTCTTGCTGCCCTTCCCATGTTGGCGCTTGTCAAAGCGGTTGGGACAAGCATGAGCCCAATGATCAGGATCACCGCACATATGACAAGCACCTGTCTTCTTATCAGTCTTCTTCTTGAAGCTGGTAGACTGTGAGGCCTTGTTCTTTCCATCAAACTTTCCTTTGCCGTCAAACTTTCCTTTGTTCTTAAACTTGTGAGGTTGGAAGTTCCTTTTCTGTACCAGATTGGCATTAGAACCTCCTTCGGTACCTCGAGCATGTGTGTCTTTTGCTCTTGCCTTCTCTTCCATATCAAGAGTCCCAATGAGATCCGTCACGGATAACTCTTGTCTCTTGTGCTTCATAGAAGTAGCAAAATTCCTCCATGACTGGGGAAGTTTGGCAATAATGCCTCCGGCAACAAACTTGTCCGGTAATACACAAGTGAAGTGCTCAAGCTCCCTGGCAAGTGACTGCATCTCATGAGCCTGCTCCACAATGGGGCAGTCATCAACCATTTTATAGTCATAGAATTGTTCCATGACATACAGTTCACTGCCAGCATCGAAGACTCCAAATTTTCTCTCGAGCGCATCCCACATATCTTTGCCATTGCTAAATGATAGATATGAATCGAAAATATTATCGCCAATAATAATAATCAAGGCAGCCTTGAAAGTGGTATCAAGTTTTTGGAATACCTCTTCCTGAGCGGGATTAAGATATCCCTCAGGTGCGCCATAGATGGCGTTATAGCAGCTCATGGTCTGAAACCAAAGCACTGCTCTCGCACGCCATCGTTTGTAATTCACACCTTCAAACACAGGTGGCTTCATAGAAGCAACAAAGCCACTTGGGGCAAATTGCCTAAAATAAGGTTTTTGGATTGTTGAGTAAAAGAGCAATTTACCAAGCGAATTACCCATAATAAACGCTAGATAAAACATGATTAGAATAATAGAAAATATACTAATCATGTGAAATAGCGAATACATATTAAGGCAGATAACCAAACATACTGCAAGGCGTAAAACTTGAGATGCGATCAGAACAAGGTTGAGAAAGAAAATATACATGGCAGTAGCAGCAGAGGAACCGCCGGCGTTCGGGTTGGCACCGTTGTTAGCCATGTCGTCGAGGAAGAGGGTGCCGATGTCGGGGAAGAAATCCTCTTCGGGGAAAACGTTGCCGCAATCTCTATCCATGAGGGAGTCCGTGATGAAGCCAGTAGTCATGCCAATAGCGCTCCCCAAAAACCTTATCGCCCTTCTCCCGTACAGGACTCGAAGCAGCGGGGTCTCGGAGGCCTAATGTCCCGGCTCGCGGTGCACGCCGCAAGACGGGATGGGGAAGACTAGGTAGCACAGTGCTCTCGAACTGGAGGTGAAAAGGATGTGTGACAGTGTGTCTGAGAGGAGGTGCGACCTCTCTCTTATATAGGCACAGAGGGGAAGGCAGACAAGCTGTGCAGGAGATGAAACGAATAAACAGAAGTTGAAGCGCACAGGCGGCAGCCCACCGGACAGCCTCCATTCAGTTCGTATTCATTTAGCTCGTATTAAATATCCACTCGAGCAAAACGTTTCAGCTTCTGTACAACTGTTCATATACCATTCATGCGTGGCAAAATAAATCTAGGCTCGGCGAGTTTCCCGCAACCCGCGGCGTGCGCATCATGACAAGGCGAGGCGTGGCGTGGCGAGGTGAGCGAGGAGGAGGAGGAGCGCGTGTGTATATGTATTCTCTTCTCAAGCTCGTATAAGTGGTGTAAGAGCTCTCCTTATAAGCTGGTCCAACTTCCACTCAACTAGCAATGTGGGACTAAACATTTGTCCCAACTCTTGCGTTGCATGAATGGGCCAAATGGGCCTCTAGGATTTCAGGAATTTATTGGCATATAATAAATGGGCTAGGCCTATTTAGGCAAAAATTCCAACATTATACTCCTAATAATGGCAATTCCTATGGAAACTCCTACAACAATGCTAGAAGTGCCCCCTCTGAACTTAAAGTTATGCTCAAAGACTTTATTAGTAAACAAAGCGCTTTTAACAAGACTGTGGAGGAAAAGCTTTTAACTATTGAGAAAAATATTTCCTCTTTATCTGAAGCATAGTCCTCTTTGATTAATAAAATGGCTGCTAAACCTGAAACCATGGAAAGTACCTTTGCTGCTGCTCATGCCATACTAGTTACTATTGATGAAAATGTTAGACTGTTAGCCCAACTTCATGCTAAGTGGGAAATGGAAGCTGAAATTGATAGAAACAATAGTGTGTGCACCATCACCAAAATGGATACCACTAAACCACAAGAAGTCTCTATTCCTCCTCCTACAATGCCTAATCCTAATGAGTCTACTACTAGTGATGCTAAGTTTGAGTTTGATCTTGATGGTTGCAATATTTCTGAAGTGAGTATGTTCCTGCAAAAGCTCGCTAGAAGTCCTGATACTGGTGATATGCATGTTGCTTTCACCAAACACATTGCATATGCTCTTGTTAATATTAAGGAAGAGAAGTTAAATCACAAAGCTTCTATTCCTAGGAAAGTAGAAGATAGTTGGGAACCCATTATTAATATGCAAGCGAATGACTTTGATCTCAAAGCTTCATGTGATCTTGGTTCTAGTGTCTCTATTATGCCTAGGAAGATTTATGAAATGCTTGATTTGCCACCTTTGGAAGATTGTTATTTGGATGTCCCACTTAATGATAATGCTAAGAAGAAACTCATGGGGAGTATTAATGATGTTCTCATTATGGTTAACAATGCTTATGTCCCTGTTGATTTCTATGTTTTGGATGTTGAATACAATGCTTCTTGTCCTATTACTTTGGTAAGACCTTTCCTTAGAACTGTTGGTGCCATCATTGATATGAAAGAAGGCACCATTAAATATAAATTTCCATTCAAGAAAGGAATTGAATACTTTCCTATGAGGAGAGAGAAGTTGCTTTTTGCTCCTCCTTGGAAAGCAAGGTTTGATGTTAATGCTTCCTCATTTAAAAATACTTGATTTCTTGCTTCTTGTGCCTAACTTAAAGAAGTTAAAGAAAAGTACTTGTTGGGAGATAAACCAAGAGTTTACTTGAGTCTTGGAAGTTATTAATTTAGTAATGACCTCTACTTATCCTTTTTGTTTGTTTTTTTATGCCAAGAATGACCTCTAATTAGAGGGAAGTAAGATTTGGGGAGTTGATGTCCCGAAATAGATTTTGTCCTCCACCATAAAAATTCGTGAGGAGTCTCTGTAAGTCGTATTGAGCAGAAAATTTATAGATAAGTCCCCCAGTATGTTAGATAACTTTTGTTAGTTTAACACTTTTTTATTTGAGCAATAAAAGGTCTTCGAAAAAATCGGTTTCTACCTGTTGGTCTGTTTTGACAGATTTTTGCCATTATTTGCATTTGCTTCTTCTTGATTCCTTTTTGGGTTTCTTTCTGGGAAATTGAGCTTTTTGAAGGAGTTTCTACAATCTCTTGTGTTTTTAGTGAAAAAATTTGTTGTTCTAAATCTAAGCTCAAGGGTCTATTATCTTTTGAATACACTGATACGTCAGAAACATATCTATAATTTTTTATGCTCCATGTTTGTTTAGTATCTACTTTGCTTTGCTTTGTCTACACTTTGAGATGTTTTTATATCTTTTCTAGAACTAACCTATTAACAAGTTGCGACAGTTCCAATTGCCTGTTTTCTTCGGTTTTTGGTTCCAGAAAGGTAGAAAATCAATATTCTCGGAATTGGACGGGACAAAAGCCAAAGTCAATATTTTACCGTGAGGGAGACGAATCCAAAAGACGAGACGAAGAAGCGAACCGGGGTGGCCAGACCCCCTAGGAGTGGGTGGGCCCTGCCCCGTGCCTGGGTAGGGTGTGGGGCCCCTGGCCGCCTCCCAGCCTCGCCTCTTCGCCTATAAGAATCCCTCGATGCAGAAACCCTAAGTACGCAATCAATATTCCACGAAACCTTCTGTAGCCTCCGCCACCGTCGTCCCTAGATCGGGGGGATCTGAAGTTCTTCCCGGCACCCTGCCGGAGGGGAGATCATCCCGGAGGCCTTCTCTCCGGTATGATGTGTGGGTAGTTCCACCTTGGACTATGGGTCCATGTAGTAGCTAGATGGTTGTATCTCCTCCTTGTGCTTTCATGTATAGATCTTGTGAGATCTATTCATTATCAAGATCTAATCTATTTGTAATCATGCATGTTGTGTTTGCAGGGATCTGATGGATATTGAGATTACTATGTCAGATTGATTAATGGTGTTGTCTTTATGATTCTATCATGTCTGTGTTGTTTGTGATCTTGCATCCTCTCCGTTGTTAGTAGATATCTTGGCCGAGTAGTTTCTAGTGACTCCAAGAGGGGGTATTTATGCTCGATAGTGGGATCATGCCTCTAGTTTCCAAGGGAAGTGACAGAAATCTCTTCGGTTGTAGATGTGTTGTTGCTACTAGGGAGAAAATAACGGTCTCTTGTTCATGAAACAAATGGATTGTTTACCTTACACACTTTGCTTAAATCAGTTGTCTGTTGCTTACAACTTAATACTGGAGGTGGTTCGGATGATAACCTAAAGGTGGACTTCTAGTCATAGATGCAGTTGGATGACGGTCTATGTATCTTGTTCTATTGCCCAATCGAATCTCATAGGATATTTTTGTCTAGTATTGCATTGTTATGCCTTGCTCAGTTCCTATCAATTTCCCTGCTGTAATTTGTTTACCCTTCATGCCATGTTGTTTATATAAGGAGAGCACCTCTAGTGAACTATGGACCCCGGTCCAATCGTTACCATTGATACATCTTCCATTGTTACTTGTTTACTTGCTGCAAACCATTACCTTCCACACCATACGTTTAATACTTTGTTACAGCAAACCGATGAGCTTGACAACCTCACTGATTCGTTAGGGCAAAGTCTTGAGTTTGTGTTGTGCAGGTCTCCGAGTTGCTTGCAACACCTGTGTGACGTTTCCTTCCTCCTACTGGTTCGATAAACTCGGTTTCTTACTGAGGGAAAACTTGTTGCTGTGCTGCCTCACACCCTCCTCTTGGGGTTCCCAACAAGCTTCACGTTAGCCATCAAGCTTTTTCTGGCGCCGTTTCCGGGGACCCACAGGACAACTTCAACCTTTTCCTCCCCGTCAAGCTCTTTCTGGCGCCGTTGTCGAGGAGACTAAGGACGTCTTCACAAGGGGAGTCCTTCACTTCCTTTCTCTTTACTTTGTTTTTAGTTTGCTTAGTTTCTTTTTCTTGGTTTTGTTTGCCTCTTTTCAAAAACCCCCAAAAAAATTGTTTAGTTTGGTTTGCTTTCTCTTATCAAAAACACAAAAAAATTAGTTCCTGCTTTAGTTGCCGGTCTTGCTGTTGTAGGAGGTATAAACACCTGCCTTTTCAATGTGAGTATAATGATAATGTTACCATATCTTCTTATGTTAAGGGAAATTATGACTTTGATGATGTGGAACAAACTGAAGAATTTATTGCCTTCAAGGGTGCTTTTTAACTTGCCAGTTTTCTTGAAAATACTGATGATGCGCCTTATGAACATGAGGTTTCTGATATACTGAAATTTTGTTTTGACAATTATAAGGGGGAAATAGCTATATTCTTGAATATTTTAATTGGATTTTTCCACAAATGGAAGAGACTAATGCCTTACAGGAACCTATGGAAGACGAAATTGTTGAAACTAGAAGCTCATTAGATGAAAAAGAGGAGGAGAGTGATGAACAAAAGGAGGAAGAATGGATCTACCCATGCCTACCTTGTAATGAGAGTAACTCTTTATCCCTTACATTATTTGATTGTCCCCCATGCTTACCAAAGGAGGATGAATGTTATGTTCCTGTGGATCCTTTTGAAATATCTACTTTGGGTAAAACCTGTGAAGGTTTTAATCCCACTATTTTTGATCTTGGTAGAAATTATATGTTTGTAGATCATGAAAAGCATGCTTTATGTGATAGCTATATTATTGAGTTTATGCATGATGCTACTGAAAATTATTATGAGAGAGGAAAGTATGGTTTTATAAGTTTCATGGTACTGAAACACCTCTCTATGTTCTGAAAGTTTTGAAGTTACTCTTGTTTTATCCTCCTATGCTTGTCACTTTGTTCTTTGTGAATTTATTTGTGTACAAGATTCCGATGCATAGGAAGAGTTTTATACTTAAATGTGTTTTGAATTTGCTTCTTGATGCTCTCTTTTACTTCAATTCATATTTCTTATTTGAGCATCTTCTCAAGCTTTCAGGCCTAACTTAAAGGCGTTAAAGAAAAGTAATTATTGGAATATAACCCAAGATTTTACTTGAGTCTTGGAAGTTATTACTTTTGTAATGATCTCTTCTTATCCTTTTTGTTTGCTTTTTGTGCCAAGAATGACCTTTAATGAGAGGGAAGTAAGATTTGGGGAGTTGTTGTCCCAAAACAGATTTCTGTCTCCCACCAAAAAAATTCGTGAGGAGTCTCTGTAACTCGGATTTAGCTCAAAATTTACTAATAAATCCCCCAGTATGTTAGCTAACTTTAGTTAGTTTAAAACTTTTTTATTTGAGCAACATAAGGTGTTCTAAAAAATCGATTTCTACTTTTTTGTCTGTTTTGACAGATTTCTGCCATTATTTGCATTTGCTTCTTATTGATTCCTTTTTGATTTCTCTTTAGGTGAATTGAGCTTTTGGAAGGATTTGCTACAGTATATTGTGTTTTTAATGAAAAGTCTTGCTGTTCCAAAGCTTTACCAGAGGTCTAATATCTTTTGAATACACTAATGTTGCTAATGAAGATTGTGTGAAGTTTTGTATGAAGGATAAAATTCAGGTGTAAAGAGAGAATGATGTAATGAGATGAAGAATGGACAAAATCTCAAGCTTGGGGATGCCACCCCGGTGTCACCCCAAGAAATATCCAAGAGGTATAAGCGTCAAAGCTTGGGGATGCCCAAGGCATCCCCTTCTTCATCAATAAAAATCTCAGGTCTGTCTAAACACTTTGTTTTTACTGTTTCATGCACTGTTGTGTTGTTCTTGGAGAGTCTTAGTTTTCATTTGGTTTGCTTAATTGTTTAGTTTGCTTGAATAAAGTAGTTTGGACCCCCGTTCTCGCTGTGTTGTTTTGCAAATAAGTTGCTTGGTGTTGGAAAGGAGTAGTAAGTTCTTGCTTGAAAGTGCAAGAGGAGCTTGCATTGACTGTGCCTTAGACTTTAGCATGATATTCTAGGTGTTGTTTTGACCTTATGCTTAGTGATTATTGTTGTAGCATGTCTTGTTCCAAACAATTTGGATTTCTTAGTGTGCCTTGAAAAAATTATGTGTTGTTTTAGCATGCAAAAGCATAGTATCGTGGTATTCTCCTTTGATGCTTTGTTTGGGTTGACTTGGCAATGCTCACACCATGTTATGACTATGACAAGTCACCATAGACTCTATGATCATTTAGTCCTTGACTTGTAGTACCACTCTATGCTTTGATTAGTAATGCTTTGTTGCTCTGCATGATTATGGCCTTTATGCTCTCTTAGTTGGTTGCTCCCAGTCTTTTGCTAGCCTCCACTTGTATGATTAAGTTCTACTCATGCTTGCAACTCCCAAGAAACTAAGTTTTTCCAAAGTGTCCACTATAAATCCCTATGATGGTGTGTTACACCATTCCAAGTATATTCTTGTTTTCAGCTATCTTCCAATTAAAAGTATTTTGTTATGTGAAAACTTAGTGATTAAAACTCTCACGAACTTGATGGCACACTTTATATTCTTTGCCCCTAATAAACTTGAACTATTGTGTCGTCTATGTTGTATATGCTTGCACTTATACGTTGGAATTAGCAGAACTGTGCTGTCACAGGGAACGTTTTCAACATTTCACTTGTACTTTGTACTCAGTTGATATCATGCTCTTTTGTCTGTGGATATCACCGGTGTGAAATAAAGAGGTAACTTGTAAGTCCATGGAGTTTGTATTTTGTGTTAGAGAAACGCCTGGGCCGCTAGCCTAAGCCATGCCTAATGATGGTGGAAACTTGCAGCATCACCATAGTGAGCTATCTATGAAGCATCCTCAATAACAAGCTATGCATATAGTAAATAAAAAGATCGCTGAGATGCTCATTGTCTGCTTGCCTTGTTATTTTGGTTATGGGATAGCTCCGGTACTATGTGCAAGGGGTACCCCGTTGGCGGTTCTCTATGATATGCAAATACTTATAATGACAAGAACTTACAGGTGACTGAAGTTGAGTAGCATGAGGTGTGGCCCTCGTATTCAAGGGACTTAAGATTTCCAACTTATAATTCGTCAAGCATTTACTCCATAGTTTGTTCACTTTAACCTTGATCACTTCAAGATGCTTATGATAGGGGCAATGAGGGCTGAAAGGTAACAAGTACCATAATTTTTGGAAGCTCTTTTTGAAAATTGAAATCCCCGCTTCCCTTTGTGAAGGGCCTTTCTTCCACCATTATTTGAGTCTCCACCTTATACCTTTAGGCACCATTAAGAGAGTATAGTTGTCATTCTGTGTGAATTGTCCCAAAGCTTATTGATTGATGCATATTGTGATATAACTTGTTCTTATGCTATTTGTTTCTAGTTACCCTTGTGAACTTTGAAGGTGTCCTATGCATCTATTTGCTACTCTATGAGGGACAAGCTGATTGCCACTATGCTATGTTTTCTATATGTGAAACAAACAAACGTTTTTCAATGCATGTTATTCATGATCTTTGTTTGTAGCCTATCATGTTGCATGCATAGTTACTATGTCCTATTGTTTGAACTCCATCTTTCATGCACATATTTAGAGTTCTTTGATCCCAGCTTTCAATGCTTGCAAATGGTTTGATCTTGGTTTTGATGGTGCATGTCACCTCAAAAATTATTCTTTTTATCACTTACCTACTCGAGGACGAGCAGGAGTTAAGCTTGGGGATGCTTGCTACGTTGGAAACGTATCTATAACGTTTGATGCTCCATGCTTGTTTAGTATATACTTTGCTTTGCTTTGTCTACACTTTGAGGTGTTTTTATATCTTTTCTAGAACTAACCTATTAAGAAGTTGCCACAGTGCCAGTTGCATGTTTTCTTCTGTTTTTGTTTCCATAAAGGAAGAAAAACAATATTCTCGGAATTGGACAGGACAAAAGCCAAAGTCAATATTTTATCGTGAGGACACGAATCGAGAAGACGATACGGAGAAGCGAACCAGGGTGGCCAGACCCCCTAGGAGCGGGTGGGCCCTGCCCCGCGCCTGGGTAGGGTGTGGGGTCCCTGGCCACCTCCCAGTCTCACCTCTTCCCCTATAAGAAGCCCCCGATGCAGAAACCCTAAGTACCTGATCAATATTCCACAAAACCTTCTGTAGCCGTCGTCACCGTCGTCCCTAGATTGGGGGGATCTGAAGTTCTTCCCGGCACCCTGTCGAAGGGGAGATCATCCCAGAGGCCTTCTCTCTGGTATGATGCGTGAGTAGTTCCACCTTGGACTATGGGCCCATGTAGTAGCTAGATGGTTGTATCTCCTCCTTGTTCTTTCATGTATAGATCTTGTGATCTCCGTTCATGATCAAGATCTAATCTATTTGTAATCATGCATGTTGTGTTTGCGGGGATCTGATGGACATTGAGATTACTATGTCAGATTGATTAATGGTTTTGTCTTTATGATTCTATCATGTTTGTGTTGTTTGTGATCTTGCATGCTCTCCATTGTTAGTAGCTATCTTGGCCGAGTAGTTGCTAGTGACTCCAAGAGGGGGTATTTATGCTCGATAGTGGGTTCATGCCTCTAGTTTCCAAGGGAAGTGACATAAATCTCTTCGGTTGTAGATGTGTTGTTGCTACTAGGGAGAAAACAATGGTCTCTTGTTCATGGAACAAGTGGATTGTTTACCTTACACACTTTGCTTGAAGCAGTTGTCTGTTGCTTGCATCTTAATACTGGAGGGGGTTCAGATAATAACTTGAAGGTGGACTGTAGTCATAGATGCAGTTGGATGGCGGTCTGTGTATCTTGTTGTATTGCCCAATCGAATCTCATAGGATCTTTTTGTCTAGTATTGCATTGTTATGCCTTGCTCAGTTCCTGTCAATTGACTGCTGTAATTTGCTTACCCTTCATGCCATGTTGTTTATCTAAGGAGAGCACCTCTAGTGAACTATGGACCCCAGTCCAATCTTTACCATTGATACATCTTCCACTTTACTTGTTTACTTGCTGCAAACCATTACCTTCCATAGCATATATTTAATCCTTTGTTACAGCAAACCAGTGAGCTTGACAACCTCACTGATTCGTTGGGGCATAGTCTTAAGTTTGTGTTGTGCAGGTCTCCGTGTTGCTTTCAACACCTGTGTGACGTTTCCTTCCTCCTACTGGTTCGATAACCTCGGTTTCTTACTAAGAGAAAACTTGTTGCTGTGCTGCCTCACACCCTCCTCTTGGGGCTCCCAGTAGGCTTCACGTTAGCCAACATACACTAATGTTGCTAATGAGGATTGTGTGAAGTTTTGTATGAAGGAAAATTTTCAGGTGTAGAGAGAGAATGATGAAATAAGACGAAGAATGGACAAAATCTCAAGCTTGGGGATGCCATCCCGGTGTCACCCCAAGAAATATCCAAGAGGTACAAGCGTCAAAGCTTGGGGATGCAAAAATCTCAGGTCTTTCTAGACACTTCGTTTTTATTGTTTCATGCACTGTTTTGTTGTTCTTGGAGCATCTTAGTTTTCGTTTTCTTTGCTTAGTTTGTTTAGTTTGCTTGAATAAAGTAGTCTGGACCCCCGTTCTCTCTATGTTGTTTCAAATAAGTTGATTGGTGTTGGAAAGGAGTAGAAAGTTCTTGCTTGAAAGTGCAAGAGGAGCTTGCATTGACTGTGACTTAGACTGTAGCATGACATGCTAGGTGTTGTTTTGACCTTATGCTTAGTGATTATTGCTGTAGCATGACTTGTTCCAAATAATTGGGATTTCTTAGTGTGCCTTGAAGGAATCATGCGTTGTTTTAGCATGGAAAAGCACAATATTGTGGTATTCTCCTTTGATGCTTTGTTTGGGTTAACTTGGCACATTCTCACACCATGTTATGACTATGAACAAGTCACTGTAGTCTCTATGATCATTTAGTCTTTGACTTGTAGTACCACTCTATGCTTTGATTAGTAATGTTTTGTCGCTCTGCATGATTATGGCCATTATTGCTCTCTTAGTTGGTTGCTCCCAGTCTTTTGCTAGCCTCCACTTGTATGAGTAAGCTCTACTCATGCTTCCAACTCCCAAAAAACCAAGTTATTCCAAAGTGTCCACTATAAACTCCTATGCATGGTGTGTTACACCATTCCAAGTATATTCTTGTTTTCAGCTATCTTCCAATTAAAAAGTATTTTGTTATGTGAAAACTTAGTGATTAAAGCCCTCACAAACTTGATGGCACACTTTATATTACTTGCCCCTAATAAACTTGAACCATTGTGTCATCTATGTTGTATATGTTTGCAATTATATGTTGGAATTAACAGAACCATGCTGTCATGGGGAACGTTTTCAACATTGCACTTATACTTTGTACACAGTTGATATCATGCTCTTTTATCTATGGATGTCGCCAGTGTGAAATAAAGAGGGATCTTGTAAGTCCATGGAGTTATGTATTTTGTGTTAGAGAAACGCCTGGGCCGCTAGCCTAAGCCATGCCTAATCATGGTGGAAACTTGCAGCATCACTATAATGAGCAATCTATGAGCATCCTCAATAAAAATCTATGCAAATAGTAAATAAAAAGATCGCTGAGATGCTCATTGTCTGCTTGCCTTGTCATTTTGGTTATGGGATAGCTCATGTACCATGTACAAGGGGTACCCTGTTGGCGGTTCTCTATGTAACACATATACTTACTATGGCAAGAACTTACAGGTGACTAAAGTTGAGTAGCATGCGGTGCGGACCTCGTATTCAAGGGACATGAGATTGCCAACTTATACTTTGTCAAGCATATACTTCATAGTTTGTTCACTTTAACCTTAATCACTTTAAGATTGGGGCAATGAGGGATGAAAGCTAACAAGTACCATAATTTTTGGAAGCTCTTTTACAAACTTGAAATCCCTTCTTCCCTTTATGAAGGGCCTTTCTTCCACTATTATATTGAGTCTCCACCTTCTACCTTTAGGAACCATTAAGAGAGCTTAGTTGCCATTCTTAGTTCTATGTGCAGTGTCCCAAAACTTATTGATTGATGCATATTGTTGATATTGCTTGTTCTTGTGCTATTTGTATCTAGTCACTCTTATGAACTTTGAAGGTGTCCTATGCATTTATTTGCTACTCCATGAGGGACAAGCTGAATGCCACTATGCCATGTTTTCTGTATGTGAAACAAACAAACATTCTTCAATGCATGTTATTCATGATCTTTGTTTGTAGCCTTTCATGTTGCATGCATAGTTACTTTGTCTTATTATTAGAACTCCATCTTTCATGCACATGTTTAGAGTTCTTTGATACCAGATTTCAATGCTTGCAAATGGTTTGATCTTGGTTTTGATGGTGCATGTGGATAAAACCACTACTAGAATCGCTTGTTGTTTTATCTTCGTCCATCATCATGACATCATCATGCATCTATCTGCCTAAAACTATTTTGCTATAAGCCTATTTTTGTTTTCTAAAATATTCCCTCTCTATTTCAAATGTAAAACCCTCTGTCCGCCCGGATATTTTGTTTGCCTAAAGTATTTTACCTAAAAAATATTATAAAACTCATTAGAATAATAAAACTATTTTTGACTGGGGAGGCAGTCTAGCCGGTCAGGCCAAAGGCCTAACCAGACCAGACCACCGACCACCCGGCCCATATAAACGAAACCCAGACCCACCCCTCGACAAACCCTAGCTAAACCCTAACCCTATCTCACCCCAACTCTCCCACCCTGCCGCTGCCAGGTACCCGATTCACCCAGATCGCAAAACCCGCGCGGAGCCGCAGCGTGCAACGCACCCACTACACCGTGCTGAACCCACCCCGTGTTGCTGCCCAGCGCACGCAGCAGTACACCCCGCATCAACTACACCACCCAAGCCCACCCGCTGGCCCCACCTCCGCATCACCTCCATGCAAAACACCCCCACCTCGCGTTCGATCCCTTCTCCTTTGACCAAAATTGGTGCCTCGCCTCTCTCTCCCTCCTCTCCCTGAAGCCCACCGCTACCGGAATCCGAGCCGCCACTCGCTGGCCTGTCACTCGACCGCGGCGCCGCTTGTAGGGGCCCCTGCCCCAGCGACCGGCCGTCGTCCTCGCCCCTGCCCCCCTCGTCGCGGCACCCCATAGCGCCGCCGTTCTACCCGTCGTCGGCCTCTCCTCTTCGGCCACCACCCCGCGATCGTCCCGGCGCCCTCCGGCCAGCGCCGCCACCACGGGCCCCTCCGTCCGATCTCCTCTGCACCCCGCGCCTCAAGCCTCTGGCACCCCTCGTTGGCCCCGTCCTCCTCCCCTCCGGTGCATGCTGTTGCCAGGTGCCTGTCGCCCGGGCATCGCCAACAACACCCTCTCTCTCGACACGGTGTTCCCCTGCAGCAGGTGGCCTCGGCGGCGTCCTCCCTGAACCTCGCCCCTGCACCTTGCCATGGCCGCGCCTCCTCGTTCCTCTCCCTTGCCGTCCCAGGCTTGCTGCCGTAAGTTCCTCTCCAGGGCGAGCTTGTCGACCCATGCATCTGCCTCTGCCCCATCGCATGTGCTGCTTCCGTTCAGGTCCCTGCTGCCCCCTTTTGTACTGCCATGTGGTTCTGCTAGTGCGGTTACAAAAGAGGTACATATGCGGTGCTATAATGTTGCAACAGTGAAGGCCGTATGTAGATGGATGTGAGGGTATGGTGGTGGACTATGAAGATGGCGATGCCACCCAAATTATATCGAAGGCCGCAAGATCTCTAATCCCTTGTCTCGTCAAGATCTTCCGAAGAGGAATCAACAAGAGTCCGGTGCGACAAGATCTTCGCATTGACAAGGCCACCGGCACGAGTGAAGTTCTCCTTTGACAATCGATGCCGGGGAACCCCAAGATCTTATTCATGGATCCAATGACCCGAAGACCGATCCCGCGAACCCTCAGCGAACCCCAAGATCGCCGATACCCAATGTGTGACCCCTACCTAACCCGGCCTTATTTTATAAATTGCCATATATAAATTGTTGCATATAAAATTGTCATGATTGCACTTTTAACATGGTTTTGGGGGCATTATTCTAGTTTACCTTATAATTAAATATGGAGACCATATGCGGGCAAATCTAGCCTAATATTGACTCCATTTAAATTTGTGCATCAAACCGGTGATATATTTTGCCATGTTAAGACAACATTTAAATTGCGGGATATCTAAATAACTTGAACCACATAATTAATTGTCGGGACCTTGGTTTCTCTTAATATGGCCTAATTGCATCGCACCTTTGCCATGTCATACATCATACATGCATCATGCCCGATCTTTTGTCGTAGTATTAAATAGTGCATCCGATGTTTCTTCTAGTTCTTTGCTTCTTCACGGATTATGTCGATGAGTTGATGCGAGTGTCGACCCGATCTTCGGATAATCTTCGGCAATGTTTTCAGGCGAGCATTCTCCCCCTTTCTACCTATCTTACTTTTGTAGTCTTTATTTCCTCATGTTGATCTATTGTTATATGTGTTGCGATGCTATAGATTATGTACCCCTTTATACTTCCCTGCAGCCTCTATATTGCCATGAACACTTCCTATTACCTGTTGTTTGGTAGACAGTTGGCCTTGCGAGTCATAGTTGCTTGCTCAGGTGCTGCTTCATATCGTCGAGGTTCCACCGTTGTTGGGCGGATGGCACATGCTTAATGGTGGAGATGATCATGGATTTAATTACCGTTTAATAACTAAAATTAAAAGTAGGTAAATAATATAGAGGCACCGGTGGGTAATAGACAATATTTGGTTTTTAACCGCTCACTGGTGTCCTGTAGGACCCCGAGTTCTTCACACTGTTCCGAGATCGAGCGTGCTAACCACAGGTGGGGTGTGTGGGCACCCCCATCGATTTAGCACCTGATTTCAAAGTACTATACTAGGGCACTTGCGTGATTTCAAAGTTTGAGCGATTCCCGCTAAACCCGCATAGAAACGATTCAAAGGTGCCCACCAGGTACTTGCGTGTGGATGGAAAACGAAGTAATATCATTACACAATAGTCCATGATGGAACCCACATATCATATATATATATAACAACGACTCAGTGAGTCAAGAATACAGATATACAATACAAAGATCCAAATCACCTTGAAAATGATACAACGTCCGAGTACGGACAAGATGCAAATTGAGCTAAGAGCCCTGAAGAATAACCAATGGCGTCCATAACCCTGCCCAGGCCAAGCCGGAAGGGTAACCCTGCTAACGACGTCGGTCTCAAAAACCTGCTCAAACAAAAGGGGTTCCGACAAAGGGCAAAAGAAAAAAAGCGGTCCGTACTAAGGCCAGTACACGGCAAGACTAGAATTCGGCGGTCCTCGCCTACATAGGTATGGTGGACTGAAGCGGCAGCGAAGCATGCGCTAAACAACCTATAGAGACTCAATACATTTGTCTGCTATCAGAGAGAGATGAGAAAGACCTATTCGGAACCAAGCTGATGCTACCACCAAACATACCCATCCTGGTATTTCCCCCTCGAGACCAAACGAGAAAGTCTAGCCGAGGAAACTCAGACAGTTGGCAATTTTATTTATTCATTCCATGGTGGTTATCCAACTTACTAGTCATATCAGATACAAGTCATATTATAATAGTAAACTTTAGTTATAGTTGTCTATGATCGAGAATTATGCTCCAAGTCGTCCATAACTGCGGACACGGCTTCTTGAAAAGATTTAACCCCGCAGGGGTACACCAAAATTTCCACACGCACCTACACCCTTATTGTCAGATCAGGTAGGTACAAGATCACAAAACATACACCCAACAGTATGTCGACGAGGTTTCGGACACGACGTTTCCCAGACCCAAAGCAAGCATGGGGGCCACCCCACTAAGCTACCCGAAACAAAGTCGGCCGGTCTCCGAGACGGGTCCAGGGTTTGTGTCAACGGCTGTAAACAACTGGGAATTCGAAAGTGTGACTGGGCTTGTCGATACCGCGGAAACATTCCACATTTGTTCCTAAACAGTACAGGCGTTCCACGCGCAATCGTAAATAAAGCAGTAGAGCATGGCATAAGTATAGTATAGTAATAAAGCCCCAAACAACTTTGTGTCCCTCAGTATAGTACTTTGAAATCAGGTACTAAATCTATGGGGGTGCCCACACACCTCACCTGTGGTTAGCATGCTCGATCTCGGAACATGTGTCAAGAACTCGGGGTCCTACGGGACACCAGTGAGTGGTTAAAAACCAAATATTTTCTATGACCCACCGGTGCCTCTGTATTATTTACCTACTTTTAATTTTAGTTATTAAACAGTAATTAAATCCATGACCATCTCTACCATTAAGCATGTGCCAACCACCCAACAACGGTGAAACCTCGACGATGCGAAGCAGCACCTGATCAAGCAACTACGACTCGCAAGGCCAACTGTCTAGCAAACAACAGGTAATAGGAACTGTTCATGACAATATAGAGGCTGCAGGGAAGTATAAAGGGGTACAAAATCTATAGCATCGCACCACAGATAGCAATAGATCAACATGAGGAAATAAAGACTACAAAAGTAAGATAGGTAGAAAGAGGGATAATGCTCGCCTAAAAACATTGCCGAAGATTCGTCCGAAGATCGGGTCTGCACTCGTATCAACTCATCGGCCTAATCCGTGAAGAAGCAAAGCACTAGAAGAGACATCGGATGCACTATTTAATACTACGACAAAAGATCGGGCATGATGCATGTATGATGTATGACATGGAAAAGGTGCGATACAATTAGGCCATATTAAGCGAAACTGAGGTCCCGACAATTAATTATGTGGTTCAAGTTATTTAGATATCCTGTAATTTAAATGTTGTCTTAACATGGCAAAATATATCACCGGTTCGATGCAGAAATTTAAATGGAGTCAATATTAGGCTAGATTTTCCCGCATATGGTCTCCATATTTAATTATAAGGTGAATGAGCATAATGCCTCCAAAACCATGTTAAGAATTCAATCATGACAATTTAATATGCAACAATTTATATATGGCAATTTATAAAATAAGGCAGGGTTAGGTAGGGGTCACACTTTGGGTATCGGCGATCATGGGGTTCGCTGAGGGTTCACGGGATCGGTCTTCGGGTCATTGGATCCATGAAGAAGATCTTGGGGTTCCCCGGCTTCGATTGTCCAAGGCGAACTTCTTTTGTGTAGGTGGCCTTGTCAATGCAAAGATCCTGTCGCACCGGACTCTTGTCGATTCCTCTTCGGAAGATCTTGACGAGACAAGGGATTAGAGATCTTGCAGCCTTCGATATTATTTGGGTGGCATCGCCATCTTCATAGTCCACCACCATACCCTCACATCCATCTTCATACGGCCTTCATTGTTGCAACATCATAGCACCACATTTGTACCTCTTTTGTAACCACACTAGCAGAACCACGTGGCAGTAGAAAAGGGAGCAGTAGGGACCTAAACGGAAGCAACACATGCGATGGGGAAAAGGCGGATGCACGGGTCGACAAGCTCGCCCCGGAGAGGAACTAACGGCAGCGATCCTGGGACGGCAAGGGAGAGGAATGGGGAGGCGCGGCCATGGCGAGGTGCAGGGGCGAGGTCCAGGGATGACGTCGACGAGGCCACGTGCTGCAGGGGACCACCGGGTCGAGAGAGAGAGGTCATCGTTGGCGATCCCAGGCGACAGGCACCTGGCAATAGCTCGCGCCAGAGGGGAGGAGGACGGGGCCGGCGAGGGGTGCCCGAGGCTTGAGGCATGGGGTTTAGAGGAGATCGGACGGAGGGGCCCGCGGTGGCGGCGCTGGCAGGAGGGCGCCGTGACGAGCGCGGGGTGGTGGCCGAAGAGGAGAGGCCGATGACGGGTAGCACGGCGGCTGTGCGGGTGCCATGCGAGGCGGCCAGGGCGAGGACGATCGCTGGTCGCAGGGGGGCCTCGCAGCGGTGCCGCAGCCGAGACGGCTCATGAGCGGCGGCTCGGATTCCGGCAGCAGTGGGCTTCAGGGAGAGGAGGGAGAGAGAGAGACGGGGCGCCGGTTGCGGTCAAAGGAGAGGGGATCGAACGCGAGGTGGGGGTGGTTTGCGTGGAGGAGACATGAATGTGGGTCCAGTGGGTGGGGCCGGGTGGTGTAGTTGACGTGGGGTGTACCGCTGCGTGCGTTGGGCAGCAACACGGGGTGGGTTCAGCGCGGGGTAGTGGGTACATTGCACGCTGTGGCTGCGCGCGGGTGTTGGGATCTGGGTGAATCGGGTACCTGGCGGCGACAGGGTGGGAGAGTTGGGGTGATCTAGGGTTAGGTTTTAGCTAGGGTTTTTCCAGGGGTGGGTCTGGGTTTGGTTTAGATGGGTTGGGTGGTAGGTGGTCTAGTTTGGTTGGGCCTTTGGCCTGACCGGCTAGACTGCCTCCCCGGTCAAAAATAGTTTTATTATTTTAATTAGTTTTAAAATAGTTTTTAGGTAAAATACTTTAGGCAAAAAAAATATCTGGGCGGACCGAGGGTTTTACATTTGAAATAGAGAGGGAATATTTTAGAAAACAAAAACAGGCTTTTAGCAAAATAGTTTTAGGAAGATAGATGCATGATGATGTCATGATGATGCACGGAGATAAAACAACAAGCGATTATAGTATTGGATTTATCCGGGGTGCTACAATTCGACACCATTAACAATGGATCTCGCACTCGAGATCTGCCTCATGGTATGGGGAGTAAGGCCGACGATATGAACCTTCACCCTTCTGTAGATCTTCGCGACACCACTAACAAAGATTCCTTATCTTTCTTGAAATTGGCGACACCACCAACAAGGGGTGTTGCTCACGCTCGTTACGAGAACACTCCAGAGAGACAAATACGAAGGTAAACGGCCCATAAGGTAAAACCACCTCTAACTTCCGTGGAGGGAGTAAAATTACATCGATCCACCATTCAATGTACAAAAGTGAATGATAAGAGTAGTCAGATGGTGATCAGTACATCGCGGACCCAAAGCATTACTCTATACATGAATAGGAGAATCGTGCAACCAACTCTCAGAATCAGACTATAGATCTTGACAAGTGAGGTTCAAAAACAAAAGAATGATGTAGGCTCTTCATTGGTTCTGGTGTAGATAAAGTCGTTGCATTGAAAAACACCGGAATATATAAAGAAATTTTTTAGTGAATTTTCGCTCCACTGAAAGGTACAATAGAGGAAAGGTCCCTCAGATAGCATGAAGACCGGATGTCGAAGCACCTTACAAGAGGATGGAAGCAAAACCCTGAAGGTACGACGAAAATCCAACCGAGAGAATTCCTAGACTCGAAGAAAAGATAAGAGTGCAGATTCAAAATACATAGATTAAGAGGAGAATAGAATAGGGGTAAGGAGTAAAATCAGACTTAATCAGATCTATCCAACCGATTTTTCAAAATAGTTTTGACACTCTACAACGTCCGTTAGCTAGGTTATCCTAAAGGCTGGACCAGTGGGGTATCGTAACTGCTGAGCTCTGATACCACTTTGTAACACCCTCGGATCGGTCTTATGCAAGTTTGAGCGATTCTCGCCAAACCCGCATAGAAACGATTCTAAGGTGTCCACCAGGCACTTGCGTGCAGGTGGAAAACAAAGTAATATCATTACACAATAGTCCACGATGGAACCCACGGAACATATATATACAACAACGACTCAATGAGTCAAGAATACAGATATACAATACAAAGATCCAAATCATCTTGAAAACGTACAACGTCCGAGTACAGACAAGATGCAAATTGAGCTAAGAGACCTGAAGAATAACCAATGGAGTCCATAACCCTGCCCAGGCCAAGCCGGAAGGGTAACCGTGCTAATGACGTCGGTCTCAAAAACCTGCTCAAACAAAAGGGGTGCCGACAAAGGGCAAAAGAAAAAGAGAGGGACCAATACTGAGGCCAGTACACGGCGAGACTAGAATTCGGCGGTCCTCGCCTACATAGGTATGGTGGACTGAAGTGGCAGCGGAGCATGCGCTAAACAACCTATAGAGACTCAATACATTTGCCAGCTATCAGAGAGAGATGAGAAAGACCTATTCAGAACCAAGCTGATGCTACCACCAAACATACCCATCCTGGTATTTCCCCCTCGATACCAAACGAGGAAGTCAAGCCGAGGAAACTCACACAGTTGGCAATTTTATTCATTCATTCCATGGTGGTTATCCAACTTACTAGTCATATCAGATACAAGTCATATTATAATAGTAAACTTTAGTTATAGTTGTCTATTATCGAGAATTGTGCTCCAAGTCGTCCATAACCGCGGACACGGCTTCTCGAAAAGATTTAACCCTGCAGGGGTGCACCAAAGTTTCCACACGCATCTACACCCTTGTTTTCAGATCAGGTAGGTACAAGATCACAAAACATACACCCGACGGTATGTCGACGGGGTTTCTGACACGCCGTTTCCCAGACCCAAAGCAAGCACGGGGGGCCACCCCACTAAGTTACCCACAACGAAGTTGACCGGTCTCTGAGACGGACCCAGGGTTTGTGTCAATGGTTGTAAACGACTGGTAACCCGAAAGTGTGACTAGGCTTATCGATACCGTGGAAACATTCCACATTTGTTCCTAAACAATACAGGCTTTCCACGCGCAATCGTAAATAAAGCAGTAAAACATGGCATAAGTACAGGATAGTAATAAACTCTCAAACTACTTTGTGACCCCCAGTACAGTACCTTGAAATCAGGTACTAAATCAATGGGGCTGCCACACACCCCACTTGTGGTTAGCGCGCTCGATCTCGGAATAGGTGTCAAGAACTCAGGGTCATACGGGACACCAGTGAGCGGTTAAAAACCAAATATTGTCTATTACCCACCGGTGCCTCTGTATTATTTACCTACTTTTAATTTTAGTTATTAAATGGTAATTAAATCCATGATCATCTCCACCATTAAGCATGTGCCAACCGCCCAACAACGGTGGAACCTCGACGACGCGAAGCAGCACCTGAGCAAGCAACTACGACTCACAAAATATATCGACTCATAGTGAAACTGGACATGCACAAGGCATATGATCGTGTGGAGTGGAGTTTCTTGGAAAATATCACGCTAAAGATGGGTTTTGACTAATCATGGGTGAATCTCATTATGACATGTGTCTCTTCTGTTCGTTACCGAGTTCGCTTAAACTCGGAGGAGACTGAAAGTTTCTTGCCAACGAGGGGACTTTGTCAAGGAGACCCCCTATCACCATATCTCTTCTTTCTCTTGTGTGCAGAGGGCTAAGACGGAGCATCAAGAGGAGCTGGTGGGGGTTAGGGTATGTCGTGAAGCACCGGCTATTACTAACCTGCTATTCACGGACGACTCTCTAATCCTGATGCAAGCTGATGAAGCAAATGCTGCTTGCCTCAAGCGCATACTTGATGACTACAGCAGAGCATCGGGACAGCTGGTGAGTGACGAAAAATCGAGTATTTTCTTCAGCCCAAATACTCGTGTGGAGGAAAAGGAAGCTATTTGCAATATTCTGAATATTATGACTAAGGCCCTTACTGATAAGTACTTGGGTCTTCCGGCGACTGTTGGCATGGATAGAAGTGACTGTTTCATGTTCCTAGTGGAAAGGGTTATCAAGAGGATTAGTGGCTAGAAAGAAAAGCTACTATCAGTAAGAGGAAGAGAGATTTTGCTGAAGGCAATAGCACAAGCTATATACCATCATATGCGATGTCGGTCTTTAAGATTCCACAAAAGTTTTGTAAAGAAATCATTTCAGCGATGTCAAAATATTGGTGGGGAGACAGTGCTAATCAAAAGAAAATACACTGGGTGGCATGGTGGAAGATGTGTGTTCCAAAAAAAAAGGAGGCATGTGATTTCGTGATATCCATTTCTTTAATCATACTTTACTAGCCAAACAGGCCTGAAGATTGATTGAAGACCCAAACTCTTTATGTGCTAAAGTCCTGAGAGCAAAGTATTTTCCCTCAGGTGATTTACTGAATTCTAAAATAAAACAAGGGAGTTCCTTCATGTGGCAGAGCATCTGGGCAGGCTTACCAACATTCAAGAAGGGACACATCTGGAGAGTTGGCCAAGGTAACTCAATTCATATATGGGAAGATGAGTGGATTCCTAAGGGTTCGATGAGGAAAGTGATCACACCCAAAGGACAAAACATCATTACACGAGTCAGTGAACTCATTGATCCATCCACTAACACATGGGACGAGGATCTGCTCAGGCAAACATTTTGGCCGATCGATGTGCAAAGGATCCTTGCTATACCTCTGTCATCTCACAGCATGGAAGATTTTGTGGGATGGAATCTTGCTAAATCTGGAACGTTCTCAGTTCGTTCTGCTTATTTTGTGGAATGGGAAAGCCAATTTGGGCATAAGGTGGATAGAAGCCATGATGGACCGATGAAGGACCACCATATGTGGTCGAAAATCTGGAGTCTGAGAGTACCGAGCAAAGTCAAAATTTATTTGTGGCATGTCATGCAAGAAACACTACCATGTCGGGCGGTCTTAGGAAATAGACACGTCAAGGTCAGTGCCCAATGTCCCTTATGCCATGAGGGGGCCGAGGATGTGATGCACCTTTTGTCCCAATGCCCCCGCGCCGTGGCTGTCTGGAGGGGGTTAGGGCTGGAACATGTGATTGATACCGCATGTACTCTGGATAAAGCGGGACAAGTGGTGATCGAGTACTTGTTATGCAGTGAGCTCAAGGTAGACAATTTTTCACATGCAATACCGGAGGTCGCTGCTGTCACCTGTTGGTACCTTTGGTGGGCGAGACGCCAAACTACTGAGGACGAGAAGGTACATGAACCAAAGAAACTGGCACGGGCGATTGAGGCCATTTACGCAAATTTCTATGTGGCCAACTCTCCAAGAGTGAGGCCTAAGCCTGAAGGCTAGGTACGCCCACTACAGGACCATTTGAAAATCAATGTCGATGCTTCGTTTGACAGTGATTCACTACGAGAATCCACATGAGTGGTGATCAGAGACTATAAAGGTGCTTTCATCGCTGCAGCAAATACAAAGATAGAAGTGGCTATGGATGCATTCTCAGCTGAAGCTTATGCGGTGAAGGAAGGCCTGGAAGCTAGCTCAGACTATAGGCTGTAACAGATTTATTCTTAATTCAGATAGCCTAGAAGTGGTGAATGCTATGAGAGAGGATAGGACGGCGGGTCATGCTACAGCCATTCTTGATGTCTGCTACCATCTCGCTACCGAGTTCCCGAAGGCTATCTTCGAACACTGTCATAGTGAGGCCAATTCAGTGGCTTATGAGTTAGCCAGAGTTGCTAGAGGTTCATGTGCGCAGGTGTGGCTAGATGATCCATCTGATTTCATTCTGCAATGCTACTAGCTGATGTAACCTTGGTCCTTGATAAGTAATAAAGTATTCCCCTCTCAAAAAAAAAACTTCATTTCCTTAGAGCTGAATCACACGGGCCGGTTCTATAAGCTAGAGCAGATGTGTGGAGCCAATCAAACGGTTCAAGGCGACGAGCCGAGACGTATTGTTTAGATACGCACCTCGTATCTAGATGTGATAAGTAATTCAAAATTGATTGAGTACATTTTATCGACTTTTATTTTTATTTTTACTGCTTTTAGTTTTTTTTGTCCCGGGAGCAGATACACCATGGAGCCAACATGCTAGCAGCATGTTAGTATTAATATACGTATATATGTTAACTCACATGTGCGTGCTCCGTGACCACGTCATGCATGGCCTCATGGGTTCACCATAAGACAAATTTGGCTAAATCATGATCAATCCAGCGGCCAATTTGTCAAGTTGATCCTAATAAATATCGGCAGCCGATCCTAATATATGCGATCTTACTTCAAAAAAAAATCAGTGGCTTATGAGTTAGCCAGAGTTGCTAGAGGTTCATGTGTGCAGGTGTGGCTAGATGATTCATCTGATTTCATTCATGCAATGCTACTAGCTGATGTAACCTTGGTCCTTGATAAGTAATAAAGTATTCCCCGCTCAAAAAAAACTTCATTTCCTTAGAGCTGAATCACACGGGCCGGTTCTATAAGCTAGAGCAGATGTGTGGAGCCAATCAAACGGTTCAAGGCGACGAGCCGAGACGTATTGTTTAGATACGCACCTCGTATCTAGATGTGATAAGTAATTCAAAATTGATTGAGTACATTTTATCGACTTTTATTTTTATTTTTACTGCTTTTAGTTTTTTTTGTCCCGGGAGCAGATACACCATGGAGCCAACATGCTAGCAGCATGTTAGTATTAATATACGTATATATGTTAACTCACATGTGCGTGCTCCGTGACCACGTCATGCATGGCCTCATGGGTTCACCATAAGACAAATTTGGCTAAATCATGATCAATCCAGCGGCCAATTTGTCAAGTTGATCCTAATAAATATCGGCAGCCGATCCTAATATATGCGATCTTACTTCAAAAAAAAATCAGTGGCTTATGAGTTAGCCAGAGTTGCTAGAGGTTCATGTGTGCAGGTGTGGCTAGATGATTCATCTGATTTCATTCATGCAATGCTACTAGCTGATGTAACCTTGGTCCTTGATAAGTAATAAAGTATTCCCCGCTCAAAAAAAACTTCATTTCCTTAGAGCTGAATCACACGGGCCGGTTCTATAAGCTAGAGCAGATGTGTGGAGCCAATCAAACGGTTCAAGGCGACGAGCCGAGACGTATTGTTTAGATACACACCTCGTATCTAGATGTGATAAGTAATTCAAAATTGATTGGGTACATTTTATCGAACTTTTTTATATTTTCACTGCTTTTGGTTCTTTTTTGTCTCAGGACAGATACACCATGGAGCCAACATGCTAGCAGCATGTTAGTATTAATATACGTATATATGTTAACTCACATGTGTGTGGTCCGTGACCACGTCATGCATGGCCTCATGGGTTCACCTTTGGCTAAATCATGATCAATCCAGCGGCCAATTTGTCAAGTTGATACTTAATAAATATCGGCAGCCGATCCTGATATATGAAACAGTAAAATTCACTAAGCTAGGAGCATGCACGGCATTTTGATGCTCACCGTAGCCGTCTGATAGCGATGTTGAACTCGTCTTTATGTAGCACTGAGCACGTACCTACAAGATGGTGTAAATGAAATGAATCAACTTTCAGATACATAAGGGATTTAGTACTAGCCAAGTACACGGGTTTCCCTTTTACTCACCGCAACCTTGTTCAAAAAATTGCTCGATTACATATACGATCCTAAGATTCTTACGGTACTATTCAAGTTACCTTCTATTTTATGTTAACTTTTCTGCGTATATGAATCGTACGCACAAGTAACACACGGTACTCCAACTAGATAACATAGGTGTACTGAGAGACGACGGGACGACGGATCCCACAAAGGTTGGAGCATGGAATACGTATATACAGCTATTACACACTACCGAGGAAAGGAAAGCTCCAGCAGGCTTTGTCGGTAGCAGAGTGGCGTCTACTGTGCGCCCAACGTGCCATGTCGGAGGAGGAGCACCCTTTCAAGTTTCAACGCCCATGCCATGGGTGCGTGCATGTTCCACTATACCATTTGCATGTCCATATCTGCTCTGCTAGCAGCTATCTACATGGACGCGCACGCACACGCTCGTGAGCCCTCCTGCCCCATCGCGACGATATATATGCATGTGCATCGACAACATCTGCAGAGCGATCAGACAGCGGCCTCGGCCGGGACCCGGCCGGCCGCACGATATCCGGGAGACCGCCAGCGATGCTCGCTAGTCGCTACGTACCTCCCGTGCGTTGGGATTCATATATAGGCTTCCCGTCCACATGCACTTATTTATAGGGGCATGTTTGGTTCCTCGTGTCTTTTAGTCGTATCCGGAGATCATATCTCAATAGAAGCTGCGCGTGACAATACAATCTCTGGTGCCAAAATGGTCATTTATTTGTTTCTTTGTATACTCATTTTCTTAGGGGTTGAGAAATCAAGTCCCCGTCGTTTAGTTCCATACATTTTAGGTTTTTAGCAAATTGGTACTTGTTTGGCTAGCTGCATTGTTCCTGGTAGTCTTACCTTCTAGCTGGTAAGGTGAGCTTACCCAACATTAGCAAGGCAGAAACATAGTTCAGATATTGCAATTCAGATACTACTAGATTATATTAACACTAATTCTACATAATCAGGCATGGAGTGTGTGCTACAGCACGAGTTCACGAGCTACTGTCCATGATACAACACTAGTTCAACACATACAGAGGGGTTATAATTGAATACCACCTCCCAAAATATACAGACAAAGTTCAGGGGTCACTGCAACCATAGTTCATCATCCTAGCTACTCTAAAATACATATCACATCCATCATTATCAACACTGCTACTAGAAACTCCTCGAACAACTCAGTCCGCTGCTCAGAGGTAATGCTTGTTCAGGAAGGCCGTGAACTAGCTCAACCTGCACTCGGGGGTCATGGTCAGATACCTGGTTGCTTGTCAGCTGTGCTATCAGGTGGCTCAGAGCATGGTTTATCGCGGTCACAGAGACAGGCGCAACGCTGGTCGCCTGTTTTAGGCGTGTCATGCCACGTCCAGGCACAACCATAAAGCAGACAAGATAGCCACAACCAGACCCCCACCATTGTCACCACAAACCACCATGCTTGGCCATCCCTGTCGCTGATGGCTACGTGTAGAGCCTGTTGGGAACCTCAGGAGAAAGGTGTGAAGCAGTATAGAAGCAAGCCTTCCCTCAGTAAGAAACCGAGGTTATCGAACCAGTAGGAGGAAAGGAAACGTCACACAGGTATTGCAAGCAACGCGGAAACCTACACAACACAAACTCAAGACTTTGCCCCAACGAATCAGTGAGGTTGTCAAGCTCACCAGTTTGTTGTAACAAAGAATTAAACGTATGGTGTGGAAGGTGATGATGGTTTGCAGCAAGTAAGCAGTAACAATGGAAGAGGTATCAATGGTAAAGATTGGACCGGGGTCCATAGTTCACTAGAGGTGCTCTCCTTAGATAAACAACATGGCATGAAGGGTAAACAAATTACAGCAGGGCAATTGACAGGAATTAAGAAAGGCATAACAATGCAATACCAGACAAAAAGATCCTATGAGATTCGATTGGGCAATACAACAAGATACATAGACCGCCATCCAACTGCATCTATGACTAGTAGTCTACCTTTGGGTTATCATCTGAACCCCATCCAGTATTAAGTTGCAAGCAACAGACAACTGCTTTAAGCAAAGTGTGTAAGGTAAATAATCCACTTGTTCTATGAACAAGAGACCGTTGTTTTCTCCCTAGTAGCAACAACACATCTACAACCGAAGATATTTCTATCACTTCCCTTGGAAACTAGAGGCATGAACCCACTATCAAGCATAAATACCCCCTCTTGGAGTCACTAGCAACTACTTGGCCAAGATAGCTACTAACAACGGAGAGCATGCAAGATCACAAACAACACAGACATGATAGAATCATAAAGACAAAACCATTAATCAATTTGACATAGTAATCTCAATATCCATCGGATACCCGCAAACACAACATGCATGATTACAAATAGATTAGATCTTGATCATGAACGGAGCTCACACGATATATACATGAAAGCAAAAGAAGGAGATACAACCATCTAGCTACTACATGGACCCATAGTGCAAGGTGGAACTACTCACGCATCATACCGGAGAAGAAGGCCTCCGGGATGATTTCCCCTCCGGCAGGGTGCCGGGAAGAACTTTAGATCCCCCGATCTAGGGACGATGGTGGCGGTGGCTACAGAAGGTTTCGTGGAGTTTTTATCGGGTGCCTAGGGTTTCTGCATCAGGGGCTTCTTATAGGCGAGGAGGCGAGGCAGGGGTTGCCCGGGGGGCCCACACCCTGCCCAGGCGCGGGCCCATAGCCTCCACTTATGATGCAAATCTTTACAAAATATCCAAAATATTCCCAAAAAAAAGCAATGAAAAAAATAAGAACTCATTATTTGAGGATAGTAGAATTATCAATATTTCCAAACTCTAGAAAAATCTGATTTCCTAATGTATAAATTTCTAGGTGTTCTTTACAATTTGAACTGGGGAACGAACACATCATAAGTATGCATGCCACGGTGGAAAAACATCCAACTGATGAGCCACATCAACATAGCAACACTCAAAACATCGTTGGGGTTCAAAGTAACTTGGTCCTAAAGCTGAGGTTCGGAGTAACTAGATGTGCATCATAATTAGGAGCTCGATTCAAATCTTTGTACCAGAGTTCAAGGTTTAGAATTGACTTCCCCCTAATTGCTAACATGTCTATAAGTCCATGTTTTTGCTAGACAAGGCATACTCTATGTACCATTATTCAGGTTGAATCAAATTCGTATTTGCTTCGGTCTTTTGCAAACATGGTTAGTAATTGGCTACAAGGTATCCCATCATATTTTAAAAAGCATATCCATGTGTATGCGGCAGGCTTATGTTGGGCATTGTGGTTATACGGGAATGATGTTGTGTTTTTGTTAAAAAATTCATTCTACGCACAAGTTATTATATACTCGTGTGCACACTTACTTCGCACTTGCAACGTCCGGAGCATAAGTAGCTCTTCATGACAACACGCTTTAGGTGGAAAATTCAGCCTGGTTTTTACCTAACACGGATGACGACGTATTTTTTGTATAGGTACTCTATCGCCTTAGGCTGCTTTTTTGTTTGCCACATGTTTAAGAGTTTATGTTGGACATTTATTATTTTGTTTGGGGTATGTGTATGTTTGTTAAGCAAAGGCCGGATGTAACTCAAAAATAGCTAACACAGTATCTCCAACCTAGAATGTTAAGTATTCTTCGAATTTAATCATTCAAATATTTCCAACTTTGACTGATTATAAAGGAAGCAGTATTGGCATAGTAAACACCAACTCAATACTCTATACTAGATTTATTGGAATATATATTTTATAACTCATAATCATTTGTATATACTAGTGTTTCAAAAATTTCGAGATTTAGCATGAAAACTCCATATGTATGCACACCATAGTACAAAAAACATCTATTTAATGTGCCACATTAGCATGGAACACTCAAGCCTGCATTAGGGTTTACCGTAACATGTCTTTAATGTTGAGGGTGTAGAGTAAGTGGATTTGTATTATACAACATACATCCCGTAATATAAGAAGTTATTACAACGAATATACTCATATGTTGGTTGTAATAAGATCTTATATTATGCAACGGAGGGGGTAGTAATGATTTTGCTTAAGTCTTTGTACCATAGTTTAGAGTTCATA
Source organism: Avena longiglumis (assembly GCA_030063025.1). Lineage (NCBI taxonomy): Eukaryota > Viridiplantae > Streptophyta > Magnoliopsida > Poales > Poaceae > Avena > Avena longiglumis. The sequence goes on from CP125973.1 coordinate 468,454,184, forward strand.
ATTGACTTTTTTTCTAATTAGTAACATGTGTATATGTTCATGTTTTACACAGACAAGAGATATTCCATATATAAGTGTACAAGAAGAGTACATTGGGTAGCGGGAGAACCATGCCATACATAAACTATTCTCATCCTAATATATTAGCATCACCGTGAGGGAAGAACACCAACACTCAATGCGTTTAAGATTAGCTAATGTAAGCTGAGACATAGAAAAAGCAAACACTCCAATGATATCAAAATTAGCCAATAGATTTATCCAAAACAAAAAGGCAATAGAGTAACTCCGATCTAAAATATAAGTATTTGTAGAATTTATTCATTTAAACATTTCCAAATTTAACTCATATGTTGGTTGTAATAAGATCTTATATTATGCAACAGAGGGGGTAGTAGTGATTTTGCTTAAGTCCCCGTACCATAGTTTAGGGTTCATAATTGACTTTTTTCTAATTAGTAACATGTGTATATGTCCATGTTTTACATAGACAAGAAATATTCCATGTGATTAGGGTGCCATGGGGGACAAGTGTGCACCTCTATTTAGACATTGGATCTTCCTATAGGGTATTTCTAACCGTAAATTTCAGTTAACGACGTTAGTGTAACTATTATCATCAACGAAAAGTAGGATTGTTTGTCCCTAAATAACCAAAAAAGAGTTGTACCATTCTTTGTCAACGAAAAAAGAGCAATAGTTGTTTAGTTTCTTGCACAATTCGTTCACTACCAAGCAAAAATACAAAAATCCATCAACGAAATATAGCATGGTCCGTCTCTAATTAACAATAAAAGAACCTTGCGGTTCTTTGTCTAGCAAAAAAGAGAAACAGTTGTTTAGTTCCATGCATGATTCTTTCACTTCCATGAAAATATACACAAATACATCAATGAAGAATAGTTGTGTCCATAGCTAATTAACAAAAAAGGGGTCGTGCCATTCTTTGTCAACCAAAAAGAGTGATGGTTTTTGGTTGTGTGAGATAGGAAAAATAAGACGGCGACCCTAGCCCCTTTTTTAAACATGGCAGTTATTTTGTTTGCGTTAAGATAATGACCCATGGATGGAAGGAGTTCTTGCAAAAAATACCGCTCATGGTAAATGGACGTGAATTGAGCCAAACGGCAACACGAATCACAAAGCTACATCCAACGACACAGAGCGTGTGCGCACGTATCACCGTAGGCACCAAATCTGCGTCCTTTCATATATAAAAGAAGAGTACATTGGTAGCAGGAGATCCATGCCATACATAAACTATTCTCATACTAACGTATCAGCATCACCGTGCGGGAAAAACACCAACACTAAGTGTGTTTAAGATTAGCTAATGTAAGCGGAGACATAAATTATATCGAATTCTAAAACCAAACACTCCAATGATGTAAAAAATAGCCAATAAATTTCTCCAAAAAAAGCCACTAGAGTAAATCCGATCTAAAATATAAGTATCTATAGAATTTTTTCATTTAAACATTTCCAAATTTAACTATTTATAAAGAAAGAATTATTAGCATCCTGAACTTCAAATTGACTATATATAAATTAAATTTTATAAATTTATTTTATGCGAGCTAACATGTTCGTACAGAAATTGATGGTCTCAATACCATCTTGAGAATTGTTTCATGTTTTAGAAGGCTATGTTATAATTTGAAGTTATACTCCTATATGACTATGACTATGAATAACTTGCAAAGAGTTTTTTTATGATGAGAATGAAAAACAGAAGAAGATGGCCCACACTCTTAAGAAATTAAATAGGCTCCACCAATAGAACTATAAGTATAGAAATAATAAAGAGAAAAATAATACAAGTGGCAATGCATGTGCTTGGTATACATGTGTTGATGTACTCCCTCTGTTTGGGATTATATGTCCTACATGTATACCTAGATTATTAATTTGATCAATAAAATATAACTTAAATATCATAAAAGTTATACCATTAGAAAATATAACCTCTAAAGTTTCTAATGATATAATTTTTATGTTATAATATTTATATTTTATTGTTCAAATTGATAACCTAATTATCCACGCCGGACTTATAATCCCAAACGGAGGGAGTACCTTCTAGTAGTAGAGCCTCTCCCTCCATTCTACTACTAGTATTAATTCCCAGCCAAACCGCAGGGTTTATTGGGCGGAAAAGGGATTAACAACCACCAGAGAGCAAATGGTCGAAATTTGAGCACATCCATGCCATGTTGTTGGGAATGGGGCAGACCAGGGCCGTGCTGGACCAAACACATTCCTACACCACAAACACGAGAAAAGAAAAACCTTTTGACTATAGACCGATCAACACGTATATAGAACACCCATGGATCGACCAAGAACCGGCAGCTCATCATTAGGTAGGCGTGCGCAACAAACGGTCCCTGATTAACGGGCACGAATCACGACGCTCATACATACAGCCAGGCTAAGGCCAGCGCCCGACAACGGCGCAGCCAGCCAGCAAAGTCCTTCCAGGCAAGGCAATGATCATCATCATCACCACGCTTAGCTATATATAGTACTCCCTCCGATTCTAAATAAATGTCGTTATTTTAAACTAGAGTTAGTTTAAAACTGTGACACTTATTTAGAATCGGAGGGAGTACTAGTATACTTGGTAGTAGCTCAAACGGCTGCCTAATCATTCGCGATCCGTTAAGTTCAAATTCGCAATCCGTTAAGTTCAAATTCCGAGTTCAAACAGTAGAATCGGAGGGAGTACTAGTATACCTGGATATTGATCGGATTGTTCAAATTCCGCTAAGTTCTAGGGCTGAGGAGGATTGGCTGGCGTGGGCATATGAAAAGTCTGGAATGTACGCAGTGAAATTTGCCTACCGTATGCTTGTATCTCATTCTGGTGAGGAACAAGCAGGGGGAGGTTCATCATCGAGGTTCATCATCCTCACAGGGGTCAAGGAGACCTATGGAAGCATTTATGGAGTTTAAAGGTAGTATCGAAAGTGCGAGTTTTTTGGTGGCGGGTTATGCGAGGCATTGTGCCGGACTACTCAACCCTCACTAGGCGGCATGTCAGAGATAATAGCACTTGCTCGGTGTGAAAAACTACCTCAGAAACACTACTCCATGCTCTATCTGAATTTCATCATGCTAGACTGTTTTGGACAGAGGCACGAGATATTCTAAACGTCAAGTTACCCAAACTGCACCCGGTGACATGGGCGGCAGATATTTTGACGGAATCCTGGTGGTCACCTGAGGAGAGAGCAAAGGTGATCACAGTGATGTGGTCTATCTGGTCTTCAAGGAACAAGTGGACGCATAGCGAGAAGGGTTTTGATCCAACGATTGTAGTTGCAATGGTACGAGACACATTGCTGGAACTAGAACTCCCTCAAGGAAATGTTACCCAGGTTGGGAATCAACCAAAAAGCTCATGGCACAGACCATACAAAGGGGTGGTTAAACTCAATGTGGATGGTGCTATAAACAGTCGAGAGATTGTGGCTGGAAGTGGTGGTGCGGCTAGAGATGATGCCGGGAATTTCAGAGGTGCTTGGTGCAGGCCTTACTCTGGCATCATCGACCCTTTGACAACAGAAGCCTTAGCACTTTGGGATGGTGCTGTGTTTGCTAAAGCTCGCAACTTCCGTCAAGTTGTCTTGGAAACAGACCGCTCGGAACTGGTGAGGCTATGGGATTCCAGGAGGACGATTATGCCATTGATTACTCCTATACTGAAAGAAGTTAGTATTTAGGTTTTCAGAGTTTTTCTGTTTGTTTTGCTAGACGTTCGACCAACAACTCAGCTGTTTTGCTAGACGTTCGACCAACAACTCAGCACATGCATGTGCTCGTTATGCATGCATGAATAATATGGCTGAGGAGTGGATCAACGTTAGTCCAGTTTTTCTACAGAACAGTCTTAATGCTGATTGTAATAAGTGTGTGCTAAGTTAATAAAGTTGCAGCGTTCTTAAAAAAAAATCATTCGCGATCCGTTCGTTCGTCCGTCACATGCATGCACGATGCGTGCGCTACTACTGCTCACCAGTTTTGCTGTTGCGGCAGATTAATCGATCGGTCGAACTTACGAAGAAGAAAAAGGACTTTCATAACCTCTCCCGTGGACACGTTGACGTCCGACAGGCCGTCTGATCGAACATACGACTTTCTTGTCTGGGCCTAGCAGGAATTAGAAAGAGAGAGGCAGGAATCAAGATAATTGAACTGCCTAAACAATATAAGTCGAGAAAAAGATGCCGACGCCGGTTAAGCATCTTCACTCGTCTAGTCGTGATTCGAATTTAGGTCCGGATACCGAAAATTGTCCCAGTCACGTACCCAGAAACCTGTTTTTGTTTGGATTTAGGCGAATTTTGGTCCGGGCTTCCTAGGCTGAACCCAGGTTTCCGGGTACGCCCAAGGGACGCCGGATACAGTGAAAATGGATTTAGAGTTTAGGGTTTAGGATGCATGGACCAGGTTTGTCGGCGAGACAATCTCATTCCGATCCACTCCACTCGCCCAGACTGAGGCGAAGAGCTCCCAGCGCCTCTGTCGCCATAACTCGTCGGCGAAGCTCCTTGTAACACCCTCAGAATCGGCCCTATGCAAGTTTTAGCGCTTCCCGCCAAACCCGCATAGAAACGATTCAAAGGTGCCCACCAGGCACTTTCGTGCGGGTGGAAAACAAAGTAATATCATTACACAATAGTCCTCGATGGAACCCACAAAACACATATATACAACAGCGACTCAATGAGTCAAGAATACAGATATACAATACAAAGATCCAAATCACCTTGAAACGATACAGCGTCCGAGTACGGACAAGATGCAAATTGAGCTAAGAGCCCTGAAGAATAACCAATGGCGTCCATAACCCTGCCCAGGCCAAGCCGGAAGGGTAACCCTGCTAACGACGTCGATCTCAAAACCTGCTTAAACAAAAAAGAGTGCTGACAAAGGGCAAAGGAAAAAGAGAGCGGCCAAGATCGAGGCCAAAGGCGAGACTAGAATTCGCGGTCCTCGCCTACATAGGTATGGTGGATCGAGCGCGGCATGCACTAAACAACCTATAGAGACTCGAGATAACTGTCGGCTATCAGAGAGGGATAAGAAAGACCTATTCGGAACCATCCTGATACTACCACCAAACATACCCATCCTGGTGTTTCCCCCTCGAGACCAAACGAGGAAGTCAACCGAGGAACTCACGCAGTTGGCAGTTTTATTTATTCAGTTATCGTTGCAGCAATTACTAGTCAGGTATAGATACTCATCCTGATATAATAAGAAGTGGGCAATTTTAGTTAACCATTCCATTGTAGTTGCGACACTTACTAGCCAAATACAATTAGCATGAGATATCCCAAACCCAGCAGTTGTTGGTACTTTTATTTAGCCATTCCGTTGTAGTGAAGCTGATTACTAGTCATATCGGATACAATTCAAATTATAACAGTAAACTTTAGTTATAGTTGTCTATGATCGAGAACTGTGCTCCAAGTCGTCCATAACCGCAGACAAGGCTTTTCGAAAAGATTTAACCCTGCAGGGGTGCACCAAAGTATCCACACGCACTTCGACCCTTTTTGCCAGATCAGTTAACATACACCCATCGGTATGTTGGCGGGGCCTAAGTCATGACGTTTCCCAGACCCAAAGCAAGTACATGGGGGCCACCCCACTAAGCTACCCGCAACGAAGTCGGCCGGTCTCCGAGACGGACTCGGTTTGCCAATGGTCAGAAACGACTGGGAACCCGAAAGTGTGACTGGGCTTGTCGATACCGCGAAAACACTCCGCTTACCTAAACAGTACAGGTGCATTCCTCGCACAATCTTAAATTAAGCAGTAAAGCATGGCATAAGTACAGAATAGTAATAAAGCTCCAAACTACGTGTGCCCCCCGGTACAATACTTTGAAATCAGGTACTAATCGATGGGGGTGCCCATACACCCCACCTGTGGTTAGCGCGCTCGATCTCGGAACAGGTGTCAAGAACTCGGGTCCCACGGACACCAAAGGTGTTAAAATCCAAATATTGTCTATTACCCACCGGTGCCTCTGCATTTACCTACTTCAATTTTAGTTATTAAACGATAATTAAAGCCATGATCATCTCCAACATTAAACATACGGCAATGCTCCAACAACTGTGGTACTTGACGACACGCAACAGCACTTGAGCAAGCGACTACGACGCGCAAGTCCAACTATCTACCAAACAACAGGTAATAGGATGTGTCCAAGGCAATATAAGGCTGCAAGGGATATCACGGGCACGAAACGTAGAGCATCGCAACACAGCTAGCAATAGATCAACAGGAGGGAATAAATACTATAAAAGTAAGATAGGTAGAAAGGGGGAGATGCTCGCCTGAAAATATTGCCGAAGGTTCATCCGAAGATCGGATCGATACTCGCATCAACTCATCGGCCTAGTCCGTGAAGAAGCAAAACACTAGCACAAACACCGGATGCACTATTTATTACTATGACAGAAGATCGGGCATGATGCATGTATGATGTATGACATGGCAAAGGTGCGATGCAATTAGGCAATATTAAGCGGAACCGGGGGTCCCGACAATTAAATATATGGTTCTGGTTATTTAGATACCCCACATTTTAAATGTTGTCTTAACATGGCAAAAAGTATCACCGGTTCGCTACACAAGTTTAAATGGAGTCCGGAATAAGACAAAGATATCCTGCATATAGACTCCATATTTAATTATGAGATGAATTGGCATAATGCCCCCAAACCACAGACAAGTATGCATGCATGAACAATTTTAATATGCATCAGTTGATAATGTCATATTATAAAAATAATGGGGTCTCGGATAGGGAATCACTTTAGGGTTCGGCGAACTGGGGCTCCGAGGGGTTTAGGGTCGGTTCTCAGGGTCCGGATCTGGGGTTCGGTCTCGGCGGGATCGGTCTCGGACAACGGGAAGTCGAACTTGTCGCATCCGAAAAGGAGGACTTGGTTTGGCGTCGGGGGGGGCACATCGAATCCGCCCTGGTCGGTGCCGATCTTGTCGTCACGAAGGTCTTGTCGGGTCGGTCTTGGCGTTCGGGAAGAAGAACTTGGCGTGCGACGTCGTCGGCATCGGTGCGGGAAGGAGGTCTTGCCGTTCCGTGTCGGTGACCTTGGCATCCGGGTTCTCGGCGAGCTCGGCGTCCGGGAAGGAGTACTTGTCGCACCGGGGTCTCGGCGTCCTCGGATCCGATTGAAGATCTTGGCGTTGGGAGGGTAGCACTTGACATCGCCACAACACCGCCACACCATCTGTAGAGGCAACTGGGGCATCACTGAAGGAAGACGACCGCGCTGGGAAAAATACTTGGCAGCAAGGTTCGACGGCGGGGTGCTCACATGCAAGAAGAAACATGAGACGTTTACTGTCTGTGACAGTACTACTGCGACCTGCAAGGGAACATGGCAGCCGGCCTTGGACGCGAACGAGAGAGGTCGCGGCAGAGAGCAGGCGGCGAGGAGAACGCGTGGCCGCGCGCGGGCGGCGGCGACGAGGAGAAGGGCGGCCAGAGGTCCTCGCGGGCGGCGGGACCTTGCAGCGAAGAGGACGGCCATCGGAGCGGGGCCCGCTGGGAAGCGGAGGAGGGCGCTGACGGCGGCCAGATGGCGACGCGGTGGTGAGGAGGTCTCAGAAGGAGTCGGCGACGAGGAAGGCGAGCTTGGGGCCGGCGATGGCGGGGCGGCGGTGAAGAGGAGCTCGAGCAAAGGAGGTATCCCGTGGCCGGTGGGCGGCGCAGAGAGGAGGCGCTGCAGGGCTCGGCGAGCGGGGCCGCGGGACGACGGGAGCCGAGCAGGGCGGGCATGGTCGCGTGTTGGAGCCGAGGACGACGGGCGGTTGAGGCGCTCGCGGAGGACGAACTTGGCCGGCGAGCTCTGCATCGGGGGGGGCCGAGGGCGTGAGGCAGAGGGGAGCGGGGATCGGGTCGGGGTGGGGGTTGGTGAGTGGCTTGGGCGGTGGGGTCGGTGGGACCGGGGTGGAAGGGAGAGGAGGTTAGGGAGTGGGTCGGCTGCTGGGGAGTGTGGGGTGGAGTGAGGTGGCAGGTTAGGAGTGGATGGGGTGGAGGAAGTGGTGAGGTGGCGGTTGGTGATTGGCCGGGGTGATGTGGCTGGGGATGGGTAGATTAGGATTAGGTAGGAAAAGATTTGGGGTAGCTAGGATTTTAACTGGAGGTGTCCAGCCGGGCTTTCGGGCCTAGCGGGCTGCCTCCTAAAAATAATTTAAAATTTTTATTTATTTAAAACGGGACTTTTGCAAACCGTTGGTAGACGAAACAAAATAATCCGGAGACCCGGGTTTTGGATTTTGAAATAAAGGCGGGGTATTTAGAAAACAAAATATGTTTTTCGAAAATAGTTTCAGACAAACAAATGCATGATGATGACGATGCTCAAATGCAATGTGGCATGATGACATGAGCATGGGGTCATGATGATGCAATGCACAAAAATAACGCGATTTTCTAGTAGTGGTTTTGCGGGGCGCCACAATTCGACACCACTAACAATGGATCTCGCCCTCGAGATCCGCCTCATGGTACCGGGAAGAAGGGCGGCGATCTGAATCTTCTCGCATCGTGTAGATCCTCGCGACACCACTAACAAGAGGTCGTTGTCCGTGATCGTCAAGAGAACACTCCGGGAACAAAGGGCGACGGTAGAGGTATCTACAAATAAAGCCACCTCTAACTTCGATAGAAAGAGGGAACCGATGCATTCTCATCCACTTCAATGTACAAAAGCAAATAGAAGGGGTAGTCGGCATGGGGGCCAATCCATCACGCACCCAAACTATTACTCTGCACAATCAGTAGAAAAGCGTGCAACCATTCACGGAATCAGACTGAAGATCCCGACAATCGAGGTTCAGGAACAAAGGAGTGATGCAGACTCTGCATCGGATCTAGCGTAGATGATGTCGTCGCGTCGGAAAACACCGGAAGGCACGAGAAGGAACAAAGAGAAGTTCACCAGACGAAGGGTTCCTCGGATAGCATGAAGACCAGATGTAGCAACACCGTTACCCAAGGAGGAAGCGAACCTGAAGGTACGATGGAACCCAACCACGAGAAATCCTGGACTCGAAGAGAGAGAAGAGAGCGGATTCAAAACACGCAGAGGTGAGAGGAGAGCAGCAGAGGGGTAAGGAGTAAAATCATACCTAATCAGAACTATCCAACCGATTTTTCAAAAATAGTTTTGACACTCTACTTCGACCGTTAGCTAGGTTATCCTACAGGCTGGACTTGTGGGTATCATGGCTGGGCTCGATACCACTCAGAACACCCTCGAATCGGCCCTATGCAAGTTTTAGCGCTTCGCCAAACCCGCATAGAAACGATTCAAAGGTGCCCACCAGCACTTTCGCGGGTGAAAACGAAGTAATATCATTACACAATAGTCCTCGATGGAACCCACAAAACACATATATACAACATGACTCAATGAGTCAAGAATACAGATATACAATACAAAGATCCAAATCACCTTTAAACGATACGTCTGAGTCGATGCGGACAAGATGCAAATTGAGCTAAGAGCCCCAAGAATAACCAATGGCGTCCATAACCCTGTGCCAAGCGGAAGGGTAACCCTGCTAACGACGTCGATCTCAAAACCTGCTTAAACAAAAAAGGGTGCCGACAAAGGGCAAAGGAAAAAGAGAGCGGTCAGTACTGAGGCCAGTACACGGTGAGACTAGAATTCGGCGGTCCTCGCCTACATAGGTATGGTGGATCGAAGCGGCATGCACTAAACAACCTATAGAGACTCGAGATAACTGTCGGCTATCAGAGAGGGATAAGAAAGACCTATTCGGAACCATCCTGGTACTACCACCAAACATACCCATCCTGGTGTTTCCCCCTCAAGACCAAACGAGGAAGTCAACCGAGGAACTCACGCAGTTGGCAGTTTTATTTATTCAGTTATCGTTGCAGCAATTACTAGTCAGGTATAGATACTCATCCTGATATAATAAGAAGTGGGCAATTTTAGTTAACCATTCCGTTGTAGTTGCGACACTTACTAGTCAAATACAATTAGCATGAGATATCCCAAACCCAGCAGTTGTTGGTACTTTTATTTAGCCATTCCGTTGTAGTGAAGCTGATTACTAGTCATATCGGATACAAGTCAAATTATAACAGTAAACTTTAGTTATAGTTGTCTATGATCGAGAACTGTGCTCCAAGTCGTCCATAACCACGGACACGGCTTTTCGAAAAGATTTAACCCTGCAGAGGTGCACCAAAGTATCCACACACACTTCGACCCTTTTTGCCAGATCAGTTAACAAACACCCATCGGTATGTCGGCGGGGCCTAAGTCATGACGTTTCCCAGACCCAAAGCAAGTACATGGGGGCCACCCCCACTAAGCTACCCGCAACGAACTCGGCCGGTCTTCGAGACGGACTCAGGTTTGCGTCAATGGCTGTAAACGACTGGGAACCCGAAAGTGTGACTGGGCTTGTCGATACCGCGAAAACACTCCGCTTACCTAAGCAGACAGTGCATTCCTTGCACAATCTTAAGCGATAAAGCATGGCATAAGTACAGAATAGTAATAAAGCTCCAAACTACTTGTAGCCCCGGTACAATACTTTGAAATCGGTACTAATCGATGGGGTGCCCATACACCCCACCGTGGTTAGCGCTCGATCTCTAGCAGTGTCAAGAACTCGGGGTCCTACGGGACACCAGTGAGCGGTTAAAATCCAAATATTGTCTATTACCCACCGGTGGCTCTGCATTTACCTACTTCAATTTTAGTTATTAAACGATAATTAAAGCCATGATCATCTCCAACATTAAACATACGGCAATGCTCCAACAACAGTGGTACTTGACGACACGCAACAGCACATGAGCAAGCTACTACGACGCGCAAGTCCAACTATCTACCAAACAACAGGTAATAGGATGTGTCCAAGGCAATATAAGGCTACAAGGGATATCACGGGCACGAAAACTAGAGCATCGCAACACAGCTAGCAATAGATCAACAGGAGGGAATAAATACTATAAAAGTAAGATAGGTAGAAAGGGGGAGATGCTCGCCTGAAAACATTGCCGAAGGTTCATCCGAAGATCGGATCGATACTCGCATCAACTCATCGGCCTAGTCCGTGAAGAAGCAAAACACTAGCACAAACATCGAATGCACTATTTATTACTATGACAGAAGATCGGGCATGATGCATGTATGATGTATGACATGGCAAAGGTGCGATGCAATTAGGCAATATTAAGCGGAACCGGGGGTCCCGACAATTAAATATATGGTTCTGGTCGTTTAGATACCCCACATTTTAAATGTTGTCTTAACATGGCAAAAAGTATAACCGGTTCGCTACACAAGTTTAAATGGAGTCCGGAATAAGACAAAGATATCCGCATATAGACTCCATATTTAATTATGAGATGAATTGGCATAATGCCTCCAAACCACAGACAAGTATGCATCCATGAACAATTTTAATATGCAACAGTTGATAATGTCATATTATAAAAATAATGGGGTCTCGGATAGGGAATCACTTTAGGGTTCGGCGAACTGGGGCTCCGAGGGGTTCAGGGTCGGTTCTCAGGGTCCGGATCTGGGGTTCGGTCTCGGCGGGATCGGTCTCGGACAACGGGAAGTCGAACTTGTCGCATCCGAAAAGGAGGACTTGGTTTGGCGTCGGGGGGGCACATCGGATCCGCCCTGGTCGGTGCCGATCTTGTCGTCACGAAGGTCTTGTCGGGTCGGTCTTGGCGTTCGGGAAGAAGAACTTGGCGTGCGACGTCGTCGGCATCGGTGCGGGAAGGAGGTCTTGCCGTTCCGTGTCGGTGACCTTGGCATCCGGGTTCTCGGCGAGCTCGGCGTCCGGGAAGGAGTACTTGTCGCACCGGGGTCTCGGCGTCCTCGGATCCGATTGAAGATCTTGGCGTTGGGAGGGTAGCACTTGACATCGCCACAACACCGGCACACCATCTGTAGAGGCAACTGGGCAGCACTGAAGGAAGACGACCGCGCTGGGAAAAATACTTGGCAGCAAGGTTCGACGGCGGGGTGCTCACATGCAAGAAGAAACATGAGACGTTTACTGTCTGCGACAGTACTACTGCGACCTGCAAGGGAACATGGCAGCCGGCCTTGGACGCGAACGAGAGAGGTCGCGGCGACGAGGAAGCAACGCGTGGCGGCGGCGAGAAAAGCGGCCAGAGGTCCTCGCGCGCGGACCTTCTGCGAAGAGGACGGCCATCGGGCGGGGCCAGCTGGGAAGGAGAGGCGGCGGCCAGATGGCGACGCGGTGGTGAGGAGGTGCTCAGAAGGAGTCGGCGACGAGGAAGGCGAGCTTGGGGCTGGCGATGAAGAGGATCTCGAGCAAAGGAGGTATCCCGTGGCCGGTGGGCGGCGGCGCGAGGTGCGCAGAGAGGAGGCGCTGCAGGGCTCGGCGAGCGGGGCCGCGGGACGACGGGAGCCGAGCAGGGCGGGCATGGTCGCGTGTTGGAGCCGAGAACGACGGGCGGTTGAGGCGCTCGCGGAGGACGAACTTGGCCGGCGAGCTCTGCATCGGGGGGGGCGAGGGCGTGAGGCAGAGGGGAGCGGGGATCAGGTCGGGGTGGGGGTTGGTGAGTGGCTTGGGCGGTGGGGTCGGTGGGACCGGGGTGGAAGGGAGAGGAGGTTAGGGAGTGGGTCGGCTGCTGGGGAGTGTGGGGTGGAGTGAGGTGGCAGGTTAGGAGTGGATGGGGTGGAGGAAGTGGTGAGGTGGCGGTTGGTGATTGGCCGGGGTGATGTGGCTGGGGATGGGTAGATTAGGATTAGGTAGGAAAAGATTTGGGGTAGCTAGGATTTTAACTGAAGGTGGCCAGCCGGGCTTTCGGGCCTAGCGGGCTGCCTCCTAAAAATAATTTAAAATTTTTATTTATTTAAAACGGGAATTTTGCAAACCGTTGGTAGACGAAACAAAATAATCCGGAGACCCGGGTTTTGGATTTTGAAATAAAGGCGGGGTATTTAGAAAACAAAATATGTTTTTCGAAAATAGTTTCAGACAAACAAATGCATGATGATGACGATGCTCAAATGCAATGTGGCATGATGACATGAGCATGGGGTCATGATGATGCAATGCACAAAAATAACGCGATTTTCTAGTAGTGGTTTTGAGGGGCGCCACACTCCTCCACGCCAAGACATGCCCACTCCTCTAGATATGCTCGCCGTAGTTTTCACCCACTTCGCCGCCCGTTCCGCCGCCGCCTTCGCCGAACGAACTTCGCCGTAGCTCTGCTTCGCTGCGTGCTCCCACCACCACGCTCGCCAAGTGTTCGGCATTTGGCCGGTTCGGCCATGGACTCCGACGACGACGACGAGATACTCTCCATGGACTCCGACGACGAGGAGATAGTCGCCGTGCTGCTGGAGGAGGAGAGCGCCGAGGTCGTCGAAGGTGAAGAGCACATGGAGATTCTCGCCTCGCCCAGTATTACTGCAGATAAGCGGCGGTTGATGGTTGATGTCGGATCTCCGGAAGTGCAAGGCGAGGCAAAGGATAGAGGGCTACTACTTGTTGTACGTCGACTACTTCACCGACCAGCCACTCTATGGAGAGGACATGTTTCGCCGCCATTTCAGGATGAGTCGGTAGCTCTTCCTCAAGATCGTGCATGCCATCTGGGAGTTCGACCCCTATTTAGTTTGCAAGGATTGCACCGGCTTGGTTGGGTTTTCCTCACTTCAGAAGTGCACCGTGGCGATGAGGTTTCTTGCATATGGAGCGCCAGCTCACAGTGTCGATGACTATCTCCGTATCGTCGAGTCCACCGCTATCGATTGCTTGTACAGGTTCTGCAGGGCAGTGATTGCAGTGTTCGGGGAACAGTACTTGAGATCACCCACTGCTGAAGACACTGCTCGGATCCTCGCAGTCAATGAGAGTAGAGGATTTCCTGGTATGCTTGGATGCATAGATTCCATGCATTGGGGATGGAATAACTATCCATTTGCATGGCAAGGAATATACAAAGGCCACAAAGGAGGTTGCACTATGATACTTGAGGCAGTTGCTACTCATGATCTTTGGATCTGGCACTCCTTTGGAATGGCAGGATCGAACAACGACATCAACGTCCTTAACTCCTTAACTGTCTTTTCCAAGCTTGTTGAGGGACATGCTCCCCCGTGAAATTTGAGATCAGTGGACACCACTACAACAAGAGATACTATCTAGCAGATGGCATCTATCCAAGATGGCCAACATTTGTGAAGACTATCTCAAACCCAATGCTCTCTAAGCATTCTCACTTTGCCAAGGAACATGAAGCTTGCAGGAAGGACGTGGAGCGGGCATTCGGTGTGCTCCAGCAGAGGTTTGCAGTTGTCCGATTCCCTTCTATGACCTGCTCGAAAGATCAGATGTGAGAAGTGATAAACTGTTGTGTGGTCTTGCACAACATGATCATTAAGAATGAGAGGAATGATCCACTGAGTTTTCTCGAGGAGAACGAGCCATACCAGACAGGGTACTCTTGTCGAGCCTGATCATCATGTGCCTTTAACCTGAGTTGCATTCATCGCCATGCGTCAAGAGATCCGAGATTTGGCGGTGCATCAACAGCTGCGGGATGATCTTGTTGAGCACCTATGAATACGCAGGGGCAACACATAGATACCGAGCATGAACTGGCCGAACTAGGACGAAATATGTTGTATTTTCACTGTAGGCCGAACTATGTTTACATTTACGCCGAACTATGTTTAAAATTTTGCCGAACTTTGGTCGTAAAATATTTTGTATTCATTGTATGCCGAACTATACCAAAATCTGGACAGACTTGAGCTAAATTTAAACGAAAACGGATCGGAAACTCGGGCCGGGTACGCGAGTGGGAAACTCAACGTACCCGAGTCAAAAACTTGTTTCGTCTAGCCAAAGTTTGATCCAGATTTCTATCTGGATTCGTCCAACTAGTGAAGATGCTCTTATGCCAAAAAAGTTGGAGTTCCAGAAAAAGGGGTGGCATGAACCACGGGCCGGAGCCGGAGGTTCGCCCCGTGATACCGCAAGATCGCTGCGTCCCGCTAACAATCCGGAGGCAGCACCGCCCTATCCAACCCGTACGAATGACGCTAGCAAGACCGATAAAGTACTTACATGACGCATCTACTGCAGCTCTCTATCCTGCTGCATTCGAGCCTTGTCCTGCTGCATGTTCAGACTTTAGATGCCATGCCCTGACTGAAGCCTGCGATTAGTCTTCCGCCAACGTCTCTAAATCGGTGTCGCGGTTGTGTCTGATTTAACCGCTAAGCGCGTCTAAAATCAATGCCACGGGTCAAGATGGCTGACGGATGGGCCAGTAGCACGCACGGAACGACATCCGCACTGTCTGCGTGTGTCCGGACCGATGCAACCGAACCGCAGATTAGATACATAGATGGATCGAGCCGGACACGTTTCTCCGAGCGGGTCGCCCTGCTGGACCGCCGCGCATGCCCGCGCCGGACACGCTCGGATGGGTCGGCCGATGGAGATGCCCTTACACGACGCCTCTACTACAGCTCTCTGTCATCCACCTTGAAGACAGGAAGTACATATAAAGCAGGTATTTGTATGTTCATGGTCACAATAACTACTGACAATTCCAATTTTAGTGTTGGCATTGAGAAACATTCATGACATTGATAAAAACATGCACAGATGTTTGACGATCTATGGATCTTCTGCATGCCTCTTTCGAGAGGGCTCACGAGAAAATGGCTCATAACTCATAAGTAGCACGCTTGGTGGTGCCTCTCTCAGCAGCCTCTGGGTCGGTATCAGGATTGCTAACATTATGCTCACTGTTTGACTCTTTCTTCCCCACAGCAGTGAAGATCAATTGTAGGGCACTTAAGTACAGAGACCATTCACCAGGTGAATGCACTGACAGAAGGTAAACCAAGAAAACTGATATTACCTCTTTCTTTGGTGACTTCATCCAGAGCAGAAAGGATATCAACTATATCGGCAGTGTTGTCAAGGCTCTTCTCTCCACTATTTTTCTTGCAATATCCAGCATTTCCCATGACAGTTCCAAATCAGAATCATCTTGATCACCTGCCATCATCCCATGCCCCTGGTCTTTGCGCCCTAATCAACAAACTACATCATTATTTACTATGCAGGAAGTACCATCATATTGAACACAACCATAAGTATGGATCATTCATGAAAAGGATAATACAACAGAAAAAAATGACATGCATACAAAGGGGTAGCCTATTTGAATTGCTCAATATAGCATAATATTATAATACATTGCTGCATTTGCACCTAAATTCTAAAAGGAAAAAAAGTTAAGATTCTTATTGAAATGTGAGACACCTACTATTTACATCAGGCAGTAACTTCTGCATCACATGATTGCTAACAAAAGTATCTTTTATGCAGTAAAAGCTATCATGTGCAAGTACGATGGGTAGAGAGATAATAGAAAAATGAAGAAGAATGAATCCAGTGCTTACCGCAATAACAATTTATATTAATATGGCACTGCAATTCTGGGTGTTCATTGGTTAGACAGATAAATTCAGAATTTGTAGTTCAGCTCACAATCCATAGTTCATATATTTGTACACACACGCATAGATCTAGAAGGCACATATCTGACATATGGCACCAGAGATGTGTTCTGACATATGGCACCAGAGATGTGTTCAAAATATGATCAATCTGTACACAAGCTTTATATGAGCATCAAAAGATTTTTTCTGTTTTCTGCCACACAACCACTATTTATACACTATACAACAAAATGTAATGGCAAATCGATAACATTTAGGGAAGCAGCGCTGACTAAATGGTCTCCATAAGATTACATAACGATCATGAAACAAGCAGTTCCGACTTTCAAATAGGACTACTACTTTGCGTGCGGAGAGGAACTAGTAGTGCATTACTAATTAGCAGCTTGTTAGGTACACTCTTAAGTAGGCATGAACAGAAGAAGATAAAGGGATTGTATGAGGCCATCGACTATAGAGATACAGATGAGAATAATTTCTCCCAGAGTATAGCCTATGGCACTAGAGATGTGTTCCAGGTACACTCTTCAGTAGGCATCTACTTGTATAGGAGAGTCTGAGGGGAGGGATATCACTACATCATTAGAATTAACCTTCTCCAAAGAAGGAGCATCCTCAGCATTGGTACCGCTGTCCTTTGAGTTTTCATTATGGTATTTGCTCTTCGACTGATTCTTCATTTGATCTGTAGCGCACTGTAGCAAGTTTTCCATAATGGCCAACCCTAGCTGACAACAGAAGCTTAAATTTGTCAAGGTACCATTTTTAAGTTTATGAAACAAAGCCATGAAATTGAAGGTACAGAAGTTAAATAGCAAAGCTTTAATTGTTCTATCAGCCAATTTGATGAAAAAATGGTGGTAACTACCTATAAGAGCTGACAAGTGCTTCCAACAGATGGTAACAATGGTCTGTTGTCTACCTTTTGTAACAATCGACAAATGATTCAACAGATTATGAAATTGTGCAACAATTTATACTAGCCAATGCCATTCTGCTAACACCTATACCTAAAGTAACTGCACTCCGATTTCACAGTGGTTGGTAACCAACTCACCCTACAACATCTGAAATCTCAATAAACTCATTTCCAACACTAAGGATACAGGCTAGCCCAAAAGAACACTGAACGAATAGCAAAGTTGTCGTCCAACAAAGAGCTCTAACCAGATATCAAAGGGATTGTCTGGGACAATGGACTGTGTTGACGACGTCCATCTGCTCAATGTAATTGGATCCTGTGTTAAACTGCTGCTGAGCTAGCTCAAGAGCTTTCTCCTCACCCACAATCCCCTCATCGCCATCATCCACGTTAGCATTTGGCAGGTTATGCTGCACACCACCAGGCCCTTGGAGCACATTATGTGTGGCATAGAAGCTGACGACAGGAAACACACAGTAAAAGTCCTCGGCATCCTTGAGAACTGTCCTTCCCTGCTCTGATGAGAGTTCAAAGGTAAAGATGCCACCATCTGACAGTTTCATGAAGATTGTATTTGCTCCTTCAGCAAAACCAATAAGATGAAAACCACTAGCTGAGAGACATAGATCACAAGGGTCCAGTGACCTGGTCTTTTCCCATGTTCCAACGTTGCCAGCGGTGGTCTCCCTTGACCACAAATATAGAAAACCATCGAGTGCTTCAGCCACTCCGAGTCCACCATCCTCTGTCACCATGAGTATAATTCTATCCTCATCCGGCGAGTCACCGATGTCTGGTGAGGGGATCACAGAAAGTGTACTACCCGCCAAATCGAACTTGAGTATAATCAGATCATCGGACATGAGGTATACCGAGTGACCGACGAGCACACTGGTTCGCCTACCGAACGCCTCAGACAAGTCGGGGATCGAGTTGACCTCGATCCATGAGTCCATCTCCGACGAGTAGATAAAGCCTCTCGTCACCATTTCTTCCACATCTGGGTCGTCGACATCGAATAACAACGGGGGGTTGGCGACGAAGGCGACATGGAAGTGGCCCCCGTTACATGTGGGCCGGTGGTTGCACCCGGGCGCCGCGCAGACCAGGGCCGCGCCTGGGTACTCGCCCCTGCTCGCCTCCGGGGGCGCCGGCACGCGGCGCCGGTCACCGGAGATGGGATCCCACACAAGGAGGTCAAACCCTCCGTGCTCAGCCACGGCCATGGAGAGAAACAGGGCACGTCCGTGCCTGCAATCGAGTACCTTCCAGTGTCGGCGTTCCGGGACATCGGCGGGGGAGAAGGGCCAGTTGATGGTACGGACGAACGTAGGGGCGTCCCGTTCGTCGTGGAGGAAGCCCAGCGGCAGCGGTGCCACGTGGCGCTCGTGGAGGAGGTGGAGGAAGTGGGGATCAGTGAGGGCGCGTCGCCAGACCTTGCAGAGGTAACTCACCCGGAAGAGGTACAGTGGGTCGCTCGGTCGGAGACGGGCGAAAATGTCCCGTGTGATGTCGTCGGGGAGGAGCGTCCAATCCCTTTCCGCCGCTGCCATGGCGCTACTTCTTGCTCTCGCCGCCTGATGGATGAGGGACCTAGATCTGGTAGGTGGAGGCCTGGAGGAGAAGTGACGAAGCGAAAAAGCAGGTGGTTTAAACTTATCCGCCAGTTCGTCAAGCTTCTGACCACCACGCTCTTTAAGGGTTTCGTCGAACCCCGATCCACCGTCGATAAACCAAAGGAGAAAAGACGAGGAAATCGAGAGCGTCGAGGCTGGATGGCTTGACTGATGCCGAGTGGCTGGCCCTGGTCCAAAAGAGGAAGATCAAAACGGATAGCCGCAGGGACAGGACGGCGAGGTCCAAGGAGGCGAAGACGCTCGCCCAGGTCCAGACGATGAGGGAAACTCAGGCGGCGTCGGCGCGTGCGGCAATGTCGCGTCCGATGCCTATCCCCCCTCCCGTAGTACGATGCGCACTAGGCGAGCCAACCAAGCCGTCAGACCACAGGCCGGTTTCTCGCCGATCTCGCCAACCATGTTCCAGGAGAGCTAGGCGAACCTATGGCAGACATACTCCTCCTCCCCCGAGTTTGACGGCAGGTTCAACCTGAACGTGCTCTTCCCCTGCCCCGCACCTTGCCCTCCTCCGGCCTTCAACGTTGACATCAACGTCCACTACTCCAGCTCTCTGTCGTACGCCGGCACTTCGTCGTCCATGCGTCCCGGTCCTCTCTCATTTGCCGGCAGCTCCTCGCCCGCAACTTTCGCTGGGTCAAGTGGACGATGCTTGAGGACCTTTGCCTCGTCGAGCCTGGAAAGCGGTGAGCATGGATCCCATCACCGGCACCAACCAAAACTCGAACAATTACTGGAAGCGCGTGAAGCTAGCGTCCGACGAGCGCAACCTTTATGACCCTAAGTACACCAAGATTCACATGGAGCGTGGCAAGAAAGTCATGATCAACCATTGGGCATCCAGCAGACGTGCAGCAAGTGGCACAACATCCTCGAGGAGGTCGATCGACACCCGTTAGTGGTGAAAGCATGGATAGCAAGGTACTTCGCCAAATACTAGCCGAAGGTATGCCGAGTTCATGCCTATCCTGACACACTTCGCCTTTCCTTTGTAGCTTGTCCATGCACTCGGCATGTACCAGGACGACACCAAGACGGAGTTCAAATTCCACCATGTGTTTGCCGTGATAGAGAAATGCCAAAAATGGGTGGACACTTGGGTGAGACTCACCAAGACCAAGGATGTCGTGTACAACCTGGGGACTCCTCCCCCTACTGCTGGCGAAGGAAGGCCGAAGGTCGTCCAGAAGAAGGCGAAGATGCTCAAAGCCACAGGACCTCCCGTCGAGAGTCTCCACGCGTCATCGAGAAGTGTATCTCCGACTCCAAGGACCATGCCGAGAAGAGGGAGGAGAAGGCCGATGAGAAGTGGCGCAGCTTCTCAAGAACCAAGACCAAAAGCTCGACCTCCTCAAGGCAAACTTTGCCGCCAAGAAGAGGAACATAGATATCTAGTTCCTCATGGGCGGCGAAGACACCTCGATGATGAGCACGCACGGTCAAGGCCTGGTACATGGTGCGCTGCAACGCCATCCTCCAGGAGGACATCGCCGCCAGCACGCCAAGATTTGAGCTGGTCTTCTCCTCCGCCACGCCTTCGCCGAGCTCTGCTTCCACCTCCTCTAATCTGTCAGCCTGTCACACCGCAGATGAACCCATCCCCGTCGCACCGGACATGCCGAAGGAGGACATCCCCATCGATGACTGATCGACGAACCATTTTATCTTGTTTTGTAATAATTTGAACGCGGAATATTTTTGGGCTTACTTCTGTCGAACACCTTTGGCCGAGATTTTGCCGACGGGAACGAAAAAATTCGAATATGTCACCGTTTTTGCGTCGCCTGGGAACTCGGCCTGAGAACGCGAGTGGAAAACTAGGCGTTCCCAGGCCCAAAACTAGCTTCGTCAGGCGCTAAATAGCGCCGGATTTCGGTCTAGGAACGCACAACGAGTAGAGGTGCTCTGAGATTTGGCTATGATGTTTTCATTACCCTTATTTTCCGCTTCATGTCACAAATAGAGTATCACTCTAGAAGCGGTCGGCCGGACGAGGTCCACAAACATACTCACTCGGAGCATCTCCACTAGTTGGAGATACACGCCGAATTCCTACGCTTTTTTCGTTGGTAAATGTTTGCTCTGGAGACCGCCAACTCCTAGTCACCCTTTCAAGGACCGGCTTCCAAAGATTAGAAAATAGCGACTTTTTTGAATTTGTTCTTCCCACTAGCAAAAAAGAGTTTGGTGATCCAACTACATATAGAAGCGGGGGATCAGACAGCAGGTTCCTCGACGGTGGCCATAGGCTCCTCAATGGCGGATGCAGGACTCGGAGATGTCTTAGGCGTGGAGCTCGACTGGGATGCAATAGAGGAGGTTGGGGTAGAGCTTGGCGTCGGCGTTGGCACTGCGGTGGACGATGCTGGTAGGCCTCTCGGGATGGCGTTGCGCTCGGCCATGTACCATGCCTAGCTGGTCGTTGTCGTACTCCGGCGGTGATAACCTTGTGCGCAGCGTGGCGTAGGCATTGGCTTCCTGGAACATGGCCTCGGTTGATGGATCGACACGAAAAACTTATGTGAGGGAGTCAATGACCAAACTGTAATTGAAGCTTTTATTGCAGGACTACCGGTCAGATTACTACGACACCAGTTCAGACACGACAAGGTTACTGACATGGGATAGA
The DNA here is from genome assembly GCA_030063025.1 of Avena longiglumis. NCBI lineage: Eukaryota > Viridiplantae > Streptophyta > Magnoliopsida > Poales > Poaceae > Avena > Avena longiglumis. The sequence continues at coordinate 468,475,940 of CP125973.1, forward strand.
TGATAGAGACGTCCAGAAAATATGCAGATGCCGATGAAGATTCACAAGGCTTTCTGAATAATAAAGGTCCACAAGTCCCCAAGTTGGTGGCTTGGCTGAAATGATCTCATATGAAGAGAGTTTGAGTCAACCACGTCATCAACTTTTAGAATCCCAAAACTATTTATGTACCCTTCAGTAATCAGGGCTTTCCCGGAGTGTCAGGACTCCGTTTTGGAATTTTTTTTACTCTAAATCATACAGATTAAAATTACCCACAACTTTCATGTTTATCACTTTCATTTGACACCATATTCAAGCTATTCCGAGTCAATCTTTGAAAAAAGTTCAGCAGGACAGATTTCAGGAAACTCCAAATATTGCCATATTGAGCGATTTTCTTCCATATTCATCTTTTTCCTACACAACAAAATATAAAATAAGAACTTGTGCACTTTTGCAACTATAAAGTAGGTTAGTCCTAATAAATATAATAAAGTTGCAAAATAATAAGCATTTTATCATAATAAACTACAGACTTCATGTATACATTTTACATGCATCAACATCCCGCTTAACCCATGCTCGTCCTCGAGTATGAAGGTGATAAAACTAAACATTGACTTTGTAGTTTATTGTTTTGCTTCTTTTTCATTGCCACACAAAGTTCATTAGGTTCAATATTTAAGGAATAACAACAAGAAAGTGAGCTATAAAGTGATATCTTTCGCACTCTACAAACATGTTCAATAATAAGTAGACTTGTATTTAAACAAATGAGAGGTAAAACAAACCTTCAAGTATACTTAGATGAACCTATAGAATTGTTGGAAGACTATTTCCTATCTTTGGCATGGTTTTTTCTTTCTAGTTTGGGATACTTCTTAGTTTTATGTATTCCTTTAAGATATTTTTATATCTTGTACCAAAAGTAAGCATGGATTAAACATGTGCAAAGGCCTATTTAGCTTCCAAACTCTATTTCATTAAGTTTATGCTTGAAGCATGGTTCATCATTAGTGTTTGTTTCCACTACCCCTCATTACCTGATTTTTTTGGCATTCTTGTTTTTGGCACTTTTTGCTTCTTTCCTCTCTTTGTTTTTTCTTTATATTTCTCTTTTTTCTTATTTTTTTTTGGGAAGGCCTAGCCTCTACATACTCTCTCTTCTCACTTTTTTTTGTTTTTAGCACTTTTTTGCTTGTTTCCTCTCTTTTTTTCTTTATATTTCTCTTTTTTCTTATTTGATTTTTGGGAAAGCCTAGCCTCTACATACTCTCTCTTCTCACTTTTTTTTGTTTTTAGCACTTTTTTGCTTGTTTCCTCTCTTTTTTTCTTTATATTTCTCTTTTTTCTTATTTGATTTTTGGGAAAGCCTAGCCTCTGCATACTCTCTCTTCTCACTTTTATTATTATAATTATATGGAGGATTTTTGCCCTCATCTTAGCGGTGGTACCCCTTCTATGGAGGGTTATTGTCCTCATATTTTAATGTATGCATCCTCTTATTGCTTTTTGGGAAGGGGTACTCTATGCCCAATGAGTTCGTGTTCACCCCACAACTAACTTCTCCATGACAACCATAACCATAAGAGCAATATTATTTGGAAGCTAAATAAAACAAGGCACATGAGAAATATACTTGGAATATCATTGATGCTATATAGGTATGTATGGTGTACGCTGTGGGAATTCGATTTAAGGGTATTTGGATAAACAAGCTTTGCTTGTATAGGAATTTTTTGGGCTAACAAAAAGATCTACAAGTATGTCATTGGATCCATAGTGCCCAAAATTTATCATCACACAATGATCCTTAGTATTAAACATAAATGTATATGAGAAAAAGGTATCACTAAATAAGGCACTATAAAATTGTCATTCATTAAAGTATTTGAGCTAGCAACACTAAGCATGACTTTGAATTTAAGCTTTTTTGCTTTCATTCCCTTTTCTTTTGATAGCACACAACTCATTCTCATGAAGGAATTTAATCTTGGGATAGATCGTTTTAGTAGATATTTCCTAAGCATGCAAAAAATCTATCATTGTGGTTTCATTTATTCTCAAGGCAACATGCAAACTAGAGATAAAACTAGACAAAGACGCTCCAAGTTTTTACGATCATTCTATGTTGCTCAAACAACAAAGTTTAAAGGTTTGCAAACCAAGAATTTGATAGGTATAGTGGGGTGCCTTGGGAATCCCCAATCTTATGGTATTCACCATTCTTGGATAACTCTTAGTGTGGTGTTCCTCCATTTCCTGTCAAAAAACTTCAACACAAAACTTTCTCCCATTTATTTTCTATGGGGTGACATTAGTGGTATAAATATATAGTGCTAGATGTGATAAAAGCCCCAAATAAAATTTGGTTTTAAATGTGCAGAGAGTTACTTAAGTGGAATATATATATAAAATATCAAAAGACTCAAAAATAATCAAATCAAAACTCAAAAAGGCCACTCTTGCAACAAAAGACAGATTCTGTCCAGAAAAATAGCAGATGCATAACGTATTTATTTCGCCCACTTAAACATGTCAGGAATTTCATACAATTTTTTTGAATATAGAGGATGAAAAGTTGTAACTTCAGTAGAAATTTTATCTCAATCGGAGTTACAGAAAAAATCATTTGGTAAACAACAGCGTGCAGAAATTTTCCACTCCAAATATATGTTTCAACTTTTAACATCCAAAATGGGTAAAGCTCGGTACTTTATTTTTGTAAATATTACAGAAAAGATAAAGCTTTTATCTTAACAAATAAAAAATTTCCAAAAACCAAAAACCTTAAATAATAAAAAAACAAGAAAGAATCAAACAAGAAACAAGAAAAAGCAAAGAAGAAAGCAAATCTTTTTGTAGTTTTTGTTTTTCTAGAAAGGGCAAAGAAGAAACAAAAAGAACCAAATAAAATAAAATATTTTAGTATTTTGTTTTATAAATAATATGCAAAATAATATCCAAAGAAAACAAAAAGGTAATTCAAACATGCTTTCCACAAACATACTGTAACATCCCAGCATTTAGAAACTAACGAAGGGTAGATTTAGGAATATGGAATGTTGCATGCATTCATTTGTGAAAATTTGGGTAAAATTTTTGCCAAATAAATACCTTAAGTGATCAATGTTTCTTTCATACTTTGAGATTAGGTTTAGTCTTAAAGGGTGATTGATATAGACTTTGATATGATCTTTAAGGAATTATGTGTTTTAAAATGAATTTGAATTTTAAACTTGAGTGTTTGAATTATAATTCAAATAAATTAGGGATAAGTTTTGAATCTTAATTTAATTAATAACAATAATGAATATGAAACTTATTTCATATCATCAATATATAATCAAGTTACAAAATTATAACTTATTGAAATCATCCACACAATTCACAAAAGTAAATATATAAAGAATAAGAATATTCTTTATTAATAATAATGTAATCTTTATTACAGAAGAATAAAATGAAGATTAAAAAATAATAAAAATAAAATTACAAAAATATGAAGAAGATTACATTGGACTATTTACTAACTATTCTATAAAAGAAAACCTAATCTAAAATCTTCATCTTTATATCTGTACCCGCAAAACAAACAGAATATATAGAGAGATAAAAGGTTAGAGTTAGTATTATTTTCTCTCAGACATGTCAGTGAAGTGCACTAGACAAATTCATCATTGAGAAATTTATAAAAGGGGCAAGTTTCACCAATATGAAAGAATCCATCTTTCATAAATTTAAAGCCAGAAGTCAAATGACAGCCAAGAGGGGCAAATCCACCAGCCAGGTGAAAGTAACCAGATAATAGTAAGTTTCAAAATTCTGAACATATCCACAAGTGCACATCAAGCACAGAGGCAGGACACACACCAACATGCATGTGGTGTGTTGTCAACCTCACAACATAGCCCCAAACTCACAAAATCACAAGCAGAGCCATGGAGAGGCACTAGTGCATCTATCCACTGTTTGCACACAAGAACAACCAACTTAGACAACAACTTACCAAGCACATCAGCCAAACCAAACCACCAAAGATCAACCAAACATCACCAGGATGGTGACATAAGGAGGGGGAAGGATCAGGTGGACAGCAAGGCCAAGTCCAGGAGCTAGGAGGAGCAAGCTAGCTCAAGGTCAAGCACAGGAGTCCAGCAAAACCAGATCAAGATCATCACCAACTTACTCCACAATCATCCGATTTTGTGGTGAGCATCATAAAACCCTCACATGATCTAATCATCTTATCTATACAGAAGCATGTGTTGTTTTATGAACAAACCCTCAGAAAGCACCCAAGTGGCGTGAATCCATCATAGGGATTTTTAAACTCTAAAAGCAAACAACAAAGTACCTGGATCCATCTAGAGCTCATAGCAACATCATTGCTCTGGATTAGGCTATATATTACAATTCAAGCATAAATATATCTATGATCTATTTCTAGGCACATCCCTAAAGAAAGGGTAGCGCCTTAGAAACTAATCCTTTGTATACAGATCATGATCAAGCTCACTATCATTTTTCCAAGCTTTGATTCAAAAAAAAATAGCTGGTACCACTACCAGAACTATCTATATGAACCAATTAGATAAAGTCTGAATCCCAAAGCCTCAGACCGACATCATTGGTCTTAGGGAATTCAGAAAAGAACATTCCCATTTATCTTTCAAAGCCAAGTTTGTCTTAATCCCAAAAGAACCCAATCAATGGGTTAGAATCAAACTTGTGTGCCATACCATGATGGTGTCACAAGAACAATCCATTATGAATCAGGATAGACATTAAATCATCATAAATTCAGACAATCAACTTACTAATCATTTTCCTGTTAACACAGGAATCATAACTAGGATATTCCTATGTTATGATCTCAAACCACATGTTAATACCCAAGCCAACAACACTAAGACAGTGGTTTCATCCTATCATAATCATGACCATAAATCAAATAACAATGGAAAGTTATCAAGTCATTGGCTTTACCACGCATGTTTCCCAAGCAACTATATCATCTGAATCAGATTCAATCCAAGCATAAAATCATCTAATAAGCCACCAGAAATATTATAGATCATCTTAAGCAACAAGCCTCAGGCCAATAACCACTTAGCATGTTTACAATTCATCCAAACATGATCCAATTCATCCATTATATGATCAACCCCAGGATAAGAACCCTAAATGGACATATCATCCTAATCAGAATCAGACAATAGCCAGAGAGGACACTGCCAGCATCTAACATCGGATCAGCAAGCATAGAGAGCACCAGGGGAGAGGAATCGAACTCACCGTAGGTTCTCGCTGAATACTAGAAGAGGAAGCAGAGGTGCCGACGACTATGGCGGCACGGGGAGCACCCCAGAGGGGACGTTGCAACCCGCACGGCGCCACGACAGTGACCGTGAACATGTCTGGAGGTGCATAGCATCACCTCTACACACGACGACCACAACGGCACCTGGATCCATGCCAACCCCCAAACCCTAGGGTTCGGGACGACATCGATCCATTGCAGGAGAGTCCCAAGCTCGAATCCAATTGGATAGAACGAACGGGCGTCGTTGATAACCCCCTGTTACACTACGACGACGACCAGAACGGCCTACGGCGGCGGGAATCGCTGGTGGCGGCATCGCCGGCCACAGGGTCGGGGCCAGAGGAAGAGAGGATGAACTCGAGGGAGAGAGAGAGGCAGTGAGGAGTGGGCTTAGTTGGGCCAGACCCTTCGGGGTGGTTCTTTTGTCCATGACTAATGGGCTACTAGGGCCCAATAAGTATAACTAGCCCAGAAATCTTTTCAGGCCTGTTTTAATACAAAGGAAAAGACCAAAATACCCCTCGACTTAATTAAATCTCAGAAAATAAAATAAAAGTCCAAAAATTATAAATAAAATATTTTTGGATTCACAATAATCCACTCTATCCAAATAAAATAAGATATAAAATTTTGGACATTTAAATTTTTATAAGAATTTTGTAATTTATATATTCCTTATGGAATTTTACAAAATTATTGAAAGACGATAAAAATAAATAAAAATCACCTTCATTATATATTAATATTATAGTATTTTTGAAAAATACTAAATAAATATTTAATAACAATTTTTAATTTATAATTGATAATTTCTAAAAGAATTATTAAATCAATAAAAGTCAAATAAAAAGGAAATAAAACAAAATAATTCAATATATGCTATAAAAGTTAAAAATTAATATTTATAAATGCTTTATTATTATTATTATTAAAAAGCACCTTATATAGGGGAAATGCATATGGAATTAAATAATGCATTACATTACTTGCATAATCATTTTGCTTCTTTAAATATTGTCCTTATCGGGCAATAATGATGTTTTTGTAGACATAGAAGCTCAAGGTCCAGTGCAAGCATCAGACTTCACTACCTTGCCATCACAAGGCAAGTTCATCACTTGCTCATGTCCTTTGAAGAGTCTTTATCAAAGTATTTGCAAATTGTGTGTTATCATATATGCTATAAAAGAAAGAAAATATTATTTTCAAAAATAAAGAAATTATAGATATCATCCTAAGTGGTGATATAATGGAGCAATAGAACTTAGAGTTCTAATTGCAACAATGATGATCAAGTAGGGAATTAATAACCCCTGACATCAGTGATTCTAGCGCCGTATATTACGCGTTAGCCATGAGATTTGGAATGGTACAGAGAAGTCAGTTGTATCTTCTTCCTCTCACATGAAGCCGGATGTGCAGGTCGTGGCTATTATCCTCGAAGCGTGCATATTAATTGGTAATTCGTAGAGGATATGCAGCATATGGGTGGGAACCCTCATCGTCCCATGATAGTTCTGGCATCTAACGGTTTGTACAAACCATTGCCGTAATTCATTATGTGGGCATGGTGTACACCAAGGAGGCATGCGGGGTCGCGAAGGGGGTAGTGATTGGCTTGGACCAACTACTGGGCCCCACATCATGGAATTGTGGACAGGAAAGTACACCGGGGTGTGCAACAAGGAGTTGATCTCTCATGGGTAAAGTAACGCACCTCTGCAGAGTGTAAGAATTGTAACTTGTTACTCCCTGTTCCGGGAAGGAGCTACGAACGCGGCAGGAAAGGAACTCCATGAAAGTTCTGGTCAACCTGTGAAGGCTGATGGTCATAGATTTTCATAATAAAAATCAATCTTTGAAGAAAGATTTACAAAAATTGCATAGTGCCAAGGATTTATAATCCGAGGTGGTAGTTAGAGCATCAAACTTCCCACCTTGCATATAATGAACTTGTTGGGTAACCCTGTTACTCATTCTTTCCTTTGATCCCTTGCTTAGACTCTAAGGATCCCGAAGACGTGCCAATGTATGCAGCCGAATGCCAAGAAGATGTGTTCTATGAGGAACCTGATCTATCCGGAGGTGTTGAAGGAGTGGAGTATGAAATCCGCTATGGTGTCGATGATAACAAGTCCAACTAAGTATTTCTAGTTAATAGTAACCAACGGAGCCGAGCAGCATGAACTCTATAGAATAAGTTGTTGAGCTCAACTCCTAGACGGAGTTGTTACTTTTAAATTCCGCTGAAACACTTTATATTTTGGTTTGTAGATTGAATCTTTTGGAAGTCTTGAACTTCCGGTATTGTAATAATATTAATGTGTGTACTTCTGTAATATGGACCCGCAATATTTCTGTTGTACCACTCCGAGGGACGTGATATTTACGGAATGGTGTTCTGTGGATGTCATGTCAACGACTATAGTGTACTACACATGCAGTGGTATGCTGGGTCACCGCAGTTGGTATCAGAGCAAATTTCTTTGACCTTAGGTTGGAAACCTAGTAAAGGGTATTACCTGTAGGAAAATTTAGCAACGATAAATAATTCTCTAAAAGAAATATAATGGGTATTCAAATGAGAATATTCCGTTATATATTCTAGTGCGATAATTCTTTGTTATGATGTAGTATGTCATTGGATACTAATCAAAAATTATTTTTCTGATATACAGAGATATGGCACCAAAGTTTCCAAAACAGACTTTGGGAAAGAGGAGACTCTTGATGATTATCAAGGATCATTCACAGACCAACTTCGTCCACTTTTAAAGCTCTTTAGTTGTCCAACTAGAATTCCAGTGAACACTATCACTTACCTTGATGGTCGGATGTTATCCAAGTATCGTGTGAGTATCCAACTTCCATAGAAGCTTGGATTATATCATGATCTAACTATAGGAGAAGGTAGGAGTCATTTAGCAACATATCATGTTGCTGTTGTGGAGGCAATAGCTAATATCCGGGAGCAGAAAACCAAGGAGCTAGAAGGTAGCACATTCTCTGTGATACCTCATGATTCTATAGACTCGGAGCCTATACCGGATCATCTTACTTTGGTTAAGAAGCATCCTAAGTTAGATTCCAAGTTTATGGATAGATACCGAACACTCGTTGCATCTTTTTATAAGACCCATCAAGTGATTGTTGAAGACAAAAATGACATGTTAGAGGATCTAACTGATCCGGAAAGGAGGAAGCAGTTAGATTCCATCTAGAGAAAGAAGCAAGTAGTAGTGCAACACCTATCTTTAAGGATATAACTATAGATCCGGAATCTTTTATACCATATCCTTATTCACCAAGACCTGAACCTATACATGATCCTACTATTGATATGCGGTATGTAGCACCACAGGGCTCAGAGGATGATTCTGACTCGGAACTTCCTATTGAGAATTCGGATGGTTGGAGAATGGGATCATATAATGGATCTCATGAACACCAGATGTCCACATATAGTTCCGACAGGAATGTTGGACAATCTAGTTGGATGGGTGCAAGAATGAATCCTAATAATAGTAGTAGAAATACCATGTCAATAGATAATCAGGATGAAGAAGAAGATCCTGAGGAGAGAGTGTTTGAATCATCAACATCTTCTCAAAACCGAGGGAATATACATTATCCAGTGTTTAATTATCTTGCCCACGAGAGCACCTGGGAAGCACCAGGATCTGCGTATCTTGTTGACAACTCGAGAAATGAAGCTCAGGAGAAGCAGGCTGGAGATAATGTGGAATATGTTTCTAAAGACTTTTCAGCCGAGCTGGAGGGAGTCAATGCGCTCATATTGTGTAATGAATCAAGTCCTAACACTTCAGATACAGAGTATATTCCTTCTAGAAGGCCATATATTCCAGAAACTGTGCGACGAACAACACGTCATCACGGTTGGACATCAGGACGATGAGCGTAGTTACTACTAGAAGGAGACAATTAGTTAGTAGTATGAAGTACCGTGTATTGTACCCCAAGTAATAAGGTAGTTTTGTGATTATACCTATATGGTATATGTTGTAATGACTTTGTATCATAATGTTATTATGTAAAATATGTGAAATGCATATTTGGATTTTCTCTGGATCTTCATTGTGTGACTAGTTCTGTGCGTAAAGTCGAGCTCAGAACACATGTGCATGATGTAATTATGAGTATTCGCTTTATGTTCCAGGACTAGAGGGTCATGGATACGGGTGTAGGAATGGAAACTGAGCAGCAACTGATGGAGCAAGAGGCCAAGGAAAAGGCCGATGCAGATGCAACAAACCAAGAAGCATTACCACCACCACCACCAATGAGGCCGTTAATGGAGCAGAATTTTATGCAATGCATGCAAATGATGCAAGAGACCCAGAACAAGTTCATGGAAGAGCTGCTGGGACGAGCAAATCAGAGGGAACCTGAAGGTGGAGGAGTGAGTCTATCTGATTTCCAAAATGCAAGACCGTTACCTTTTGCATCAGCTCCTGAACCAGCAGATGCATAAGACTGGCTAGCAGATACTGAAAGGAAGCTGAAAACTATAGGTTGCAATGATGAGGAGAAATTGAGGTATGCAACTCATCTTTTGACTGGACCTGCATCATAATGGTGGGAAAATCAGTTGGCCATGCAACAACCAGGAAGAGAGTTTACCTGGGAAGAGTTCAAGTAGATATTCCGTGAATATCATGTTCCGGAAAGTGTTATGGAGTTGAAGCAGAGAGAATTTGAGGAGCTTCAGCAAGGATATACGAGTGTCATGAAGTACATCCGGGAGTTTAGTCAACTGTCTCGTTATGCTAAAGAGGATGTCAACACGGAAGAGAAGCGGAAGAAGCGTTTCCTGCGTGGATTAAATCCATTTGTGAAGTTGCAGCTAAGGTTAGCCAATAAGAAAACTTATCAGCAGTTGCTGGATGCAACCATTACTTTTGAAGATGACTACAAGAATGTCAAAGAGGATAGGAGGAAGAGAGCCAAGAAGGAAACCAAGAGAATTCAGGCAAGCAAACCTAAACCTAATCTGGAGTTCAAACCTAGGAATAGGAGTTATGGCAACAACACCAATAACAATAACAAGGGCAGTGGTGGAAATCAATCCAATCCGAGAAGGAATGTTATTTGTAACAATTGTGGAATTCTAGGGCATTTCCAAAGGGAATGCAAAAAGCCTGTAGTGATCTATTACGGTTGTGGTCAGAAGGGGCATATCAAGCCAGATTGTCCGAGCAAACCGCCTGAAGGATGGCCTACCAAGGGAGGAGGACAAGCCAGTGGAGGAAATGGACAGGCCAATAAAGGAGGAAATAATGGCAAGAACAACAATGGCAAGAGGAACCGACCTACTGGGAAACTGAATTGTGCAACCCTCAAGGAGGTGGATAATTCGGAGCATGCAGTGATATGTACGCTCAATATCCTTACCAATCCCGGCAAAGTTCTATTTGATACTGGTGCAACTACTTCATTCATTTCTGAAGAATTTTGTGATAAGTTCGGGATTAGAAGGGCAACGTTAGAAAGTCCTATGACCGTAGTTACGGCAGGAGGGAACGTGATTGTACGCCACATAAAACAAGATCAGGTTATCTCGATCTGTGGTTGTACATATTTCGCAGAACTTTATGTGATTCCTTTGAAGGGAATTGCAGTAGTGCTGGGGATGGATTGGATGATGGAACACGAAGCTCAGATAAATTGTGAGGAGAAAACTTTCTCAATCAAAACTCCAAGTGGAGAAAGGATAGTTTACCAAGCAGATAAGCACAGTCATATCATGGTGGATCTGCAGTTGAATTCAATGAAAGAAGTTAAATTGGAAGAGATTCCTATAGTTAATGAATTCCAAGATGTTTTTCCAACAGAGCTATCAGGAATGCCACCAGACCGGGAGATATAATTCACCATTGATCTAATTCTGGGTACAATACCAATAGCTCAAGCACCATATAAAATGGGACCAAAAGAGTTGAAAGAACTCAAGGAGCAAATTGATGAGTTAGCTAGAAAAGGATTTATACAGGAAAGTGTATCTCCATGGGGAACACCAGTAATCTTTGTGGATAAGAGAGATGGTGGAAGACAGATGTGTGGTGATTATAGAAATCTGAACAACGTAACTATCAAGAATAAGTATCCGTTACCAAGAATTCAAGATTTGTTTGATCAAGTGAAAGGAGCTGGAGTATTTTCAAAGATCGATTTAAGATCTGGATACCATCAAGTAAAAATCAAACTGGAAGATGTTCCAAAAACAGCATTTGTCTCAAGAGATGGACACCATGAGTATCTGGTAGTACCATTTGGTTTGACCAATGCACCGACAATATTCATGAATCTTATGAACAAGATCTTCATGCCATATTTGGACAAGTTTGTCATAGTCTTTATTGATGATATTCTGATATATTACAAGGATAAGGAAGAGCATGCTGATCATTTAAGGATAGCATTGCAGACTTTAAGAGAACACAAACTTTATGCTAAGTTCAGTAAATGTGAATTTTGGCTTGATGAGGTAGAATTCCTCTGTCATGTGATCAGTAAGGATGGAATTGCTGTGAATCCATCTAAAGTTCAATCGGTACTAGGGTGGACTACACCGACCAATGTGAAGCAAATTCGAGGTTTCTTAGGAATGGTTGGTTATTATCGGAGATTCATTGAAGGTTTTGCCAAAATAGCCGGACCAATGACCAAATTATTAAGGAAGAATACACCATTCAACTGGGATGAGAAATGTGAAGCAAGTTTCCAAGAGTTGAAGACTAGATTAACCACAACTCCAATCTTAGCAGTTCCTGAAACAGGGAAGGACTTCACCGTATACTGTGATGCGTCTAAAGAAGGTTTGGATTGTGTATTAATGCAAGATCGAAAAGTGATTTCTTATGGTTCAAGACAACTGAAACCACATGAAGTCAACTATCCAACTCATGATTTAGAGTTAGCAGCAGTAGTTTTTTCACTGAAAGGATGGAGGCATTTTCTTTATGGAGCCAGATGTGAGTTATACACTGACCATAAAAGTCTCAAATATTTCTTCACTCAAAAGGAATTGAATATGAGACAGAAGCGTTGGTTGGAACTAATTAAGGATTATGATTTAACAATCAACTACACACCAGGGAAAGCAAATGTTGTAGCAGATGCTTTAAGCAGAAAGAGTGCAGATATTCAGCCGAGCAACATGGAGCTACCAAAAGAGTTACAAATGGACTTGGAAAGATTAGAGCTTTAATTTATCAGAACATAGGTTCTTGGAGGATTAGCTACTATGCAGGTAGTTGTAGAGCAGGACAGTGACCTTAAGCAAGAAATTTTTAGACATCAAGAAGAAGATCCTTTTATTGCTGAGGAAATTCGGAGGATATCTCAAGGGCAAAAATCAGTTTTTCGCCTTGGAGATTATGGGTCTTTATGGTTTCAAGACCGTCTTTGTGTTCCAGATGTGACCAAGATTAGAAATGTCATACTCAAAGAAGCACATGATACACCATATTCTATACATCCAGGGAGTACTAAGATGTATATGGATTTGAAAGAACTATTCTGGTGGAATAACATGAAAAGAGATATTGCTAAATATGTATCTGAATGCCATACTTGTCAAAGAGTGAAAGCTGAACATCAAAGTCCAGCAGGACCATTACAACCCTTAGACATTTCTGAATGGAAATGGGAGGAAATAGGTATGGACTTCATTACAGGATTTCCTATGACACCAAAAAGGAAGGATATGATATGGGTAACTGTGGACAGACTCACTAAGAGTGCACATTTTATTCCGGTGAATCAAAAGGATAATGCCGAGAAGTTAGTTGAAGTATATGTCAAAGAGATAGTAAGTAAGCATGGAGTACCCAAAAATATCATAACTGATAGGGGATTAGCATTTACTTTAGAATTTTGGAAGCAATGGCATGAAGCACTTGGTTCAAAGTTAGATTTCAACACGACATATCATCCTGAGAAAGGAGGTCAAACTGAAAGAACAAACCAAATACTAGAAGACATTTTAAGGGCTTGTGCACTAGATTTTGGAGGAACATGGGAAGATCACCTACCATTGGTAGAATTTTCTTATAATAATAGTTATCAGAGTAGTCTGAAGGCAGCTCCATACGAAGTTCTATATGGAATAAAATGTAGATCACCAATATGTTGGTATGAGCCTGGAAGCAGCAAAGAATTTGCGCCAGATTATATCAAGGAAAGACAAGACATCATTGATAAGATCAGGGATAGACTGAAAATAGCCTAGAGTAGGCAGAAAAGTTATGCGGATCAAAGTCGAAGATCATGGCATCCAGAAGTGGGATATATGGTCTATTTGAAAGTAAGTCCAATGAAAGGGGTGAAAATATTTGGAGTTAAAGGGAAATTGAGTCCAATATATATCGGACCATTCAAGATACTAAGTCAAAACAGAACTATAGCTTATGCTTTATAGTTACCATCAAGATTGGCTCAAGTGCATAATGTTTTCCATGTGTCACAACTTCGTAAATGTTTAAAAGTTCCAGATGATGCAATCACACATCAAGAGATAGAACTACAAGAAGACCTGACTTATATTGAAAAGCCTTGTAAGATTCTAGAAGAAAACTGGAAAATATTAAGGAACGGAGCAATCAAATATTTAGGAACTAACGAAGGGTAGATTTAGGAACTAACGAAGGGTAGATTTAGGAATATGGAATGTTGCATGCATTCATTAGTGAAAATGTGGGTAAAATTTTCGCCAAATAAAAACCTTAAGTGATCAATGTTTCTTTCATACTTTGGGATTAGGTTTAGTCTTAAAGGGTGATTGCTATAGAATTTGATATGATCTTTAAGGAATTATGTGTTTTAAAATGAATTTGAATTTTAAACTTGAGTGTTTGAATTATAATTCAAATAAATTAGGGATAAGTTTTGAATCTTAATTTAATTAAAAAATAGATATTACAACTTAAATTCTATCCAAAGAAAAACAATAATGAATATGAAACTTATTTCATATCATCAATATATAATCAAGTTACAAAATTATAACTTATTGAAATCATCCACACAATTCACAGAAGTAAATATATAAAGAATAAGAATATTCTTTATTAATAATAATGTAATCTTTATTACAGAAGAATAAAATGAAGATTACAAAATAATAAAAATAAAATTACAAAAATATGAAGAATATTACATTGGACTATTTACTAACTATTCTATAAAAGAAAACCTAATCTAACATCATCATCTTTATATCTGTACCTGCAAAACAAACATAATATATATAGAGAGATAAAAGGTTAGAGTTAGTCTTATTTTCTCTCAGACATGTCAGTGAAGTGCACTAGACAAATTCATCATTGAGAAATTTATAAAAGGGGCAAGTTTCACCAATATGAAAGAATCCATCTTTCATAAATTTAAAGCCAGAAGTCAAATGACAGCCAAGAGGGGCAAATCCACCAGCCAGGTGAAAGTAACCAGATAATAGTAAGTTTCAAAATTCTGAACATATCCACAAGTGCACATCAAGCACACAGGCAGGACACACACCAACATGCATGTGGTGTGTTGTCAACCTCACAGCATAGCCCCAAACTCACAAAACCACAAGCAGAGCCATGGAGAGGCACTAGTGCATCTATCCACTGTTTGCACACAAGAACAACCAACTTAGACAACAACTTACCAACCACATCAGCCAAACCAAACCACCAAAGATCAACCAAACATCACCAGGATGGTGACATAAGGAGGGGGAAGGATCAGGTGGACAGCAAGGCCAAGTCCAGGAGCTAGGAGGAGCAAGCTAGCTCAAGGTCAAGCACAGGAGTCCAGCAAAACCAGATCAAGATCATCACCAACTTACTCCACAGTCATCAGATTTTGTGGTGAGCATCATAAAACCCTCACATGATCTAATCATCTTATCTAGACAGAAGCATGTGTTGTTTTATGAACAAACCCTCAGAAAGCACCCAAGTGGGGTGAATCCATCATAGGGATTTTTAAACTCTAAAAGCAAACAACAAAGTACCTGGATCTAGCCAGATCTCAGAGCAACATCATTGCTCTGGATTAGGCTATATATTACAATTCAAGCATAAATATATCTATGATCTATTTCTAGGCACATCCCTAAAGAAAGGGTAGCACCTTAGAAACTAATCCTTTGGATCCAGATCATGATCAAGCTCACTATCTTTTTTCCAAGATTTGATTCAAAAACAATAGCTGGTACCACTACCAGAACTATCTATATGAACCAATTAGATAAAGTTTGAATCCCTAAGCCTCAGACCAATATAATTGGTCTTAGGGAATTCAGAAAAGAACATTCCCATTTATATTTCAAAGCCAAGTTTGTCTTAAGCCTAAAACAACCCAATCAATGGGTTAGAATCAAACTTGTGTGCCATACCATGATGGTGTCACAAGAACAATCCATTATGAATCAGGATAGACATTAAATCATCATAAATTCTGACAATCAACTTACTAATTATTTTCCTGTTAACACAGGAATCATAACTAAGATATTCCTATGTTAAACTTTACTGATGATCTCAAACCACATGTTAATTCCCAAGCCAACAACACTAAGACAGTGGTTTCATCCTATCATAATCATGACCATAAATCAAATAACAGTGGAAAGTTCTCAAGTCATTGGCTTTACCAAGCATGTTTCCCAAGCAACTATATCATCTGAATCAGATGCAATCCAAGCATAAAATCATCTAATAAGCCACCAGAAACATTATAGATCATCTTAAGCAACAAGCCTCAGGCCAATAACCACTTAGCATGTTCACAATTCATCCAAACATTATCCAATTCATCCAGTATATGATCAACCCCAGGATAAGAACCCTAAATGGATATGTCATCCTAATCAGAATCAGACAATAGCCAAAGAGGACACTGCCAGCATCTAGCATCGGACCATTGCAGGAAAGCCCTAGGATCGAATCCAATTGGATAGAATGAACGGGCGTCATCGACAACCCCCTGTTGCACCACAGCGGCGACCAGAACGGCCTACGGTGGTGGGAATCGCCGGTGGCGGCATCGCCGGCCATAGGGTCGGGGCCAGAGGAGGAGATGATGAACTCGAGGGAGAGAGAGGCAGTAAGGAGTGCGCCGAGTTGGGCCAGACCCTTCGGGGTGGTTCTTTTGTCCATGACTAATGGGCTACTAGGGCCCAATAAGTACAACTAGCCCAGAAATCTTTTCATGCCTATTTTAATAAAAAGGAAAGACCAAAATACCCCTGTACTTAATTAAATCTTAGAAAATAAAATAAAAGTCCAAAAATTATAAGTAAAATATTTTTGGATTCACAATAATCCACTCTATCCAAATAAAATAAGATATAAAATTTTGGACATTTAAATTTTTATAAGAATTTTGTAATTTATATATTCCTTATGGAATTTTACAAAATTATTGAAAGACGATAAAAATAAATAAAAATCACTTTCTTTATATATTAATATTATAGTATTTTTTATAAATATTAAATAAATATTTAATAACAATTTTTAATGTATAATTGTTAATTCCTAAAAGAATTATTAAATCAATAAAAGTCAAATAAAAAGAAAATAAAATAATTCAATATATGCTATAAATATTAAAAAGTAATATTTATAAATGATTTATTATTATTATTATTAAAAAGCAACTTATATAGGGAAAATGCATATAGAATTAAATAATGCATTACATTACTTGCATAATCGTTTTGCTTCTTTAAATATTGTCCTTACCGGGCAATAATGATGTTTTTGTAGACATAGAAGCTCAAGGTCCAGTGCAAGCATCAGACTTCACTACCTTGCCATCACAAGGCAAGTTCATCACTTGCTCATGTGCTTTGAAGAGTCTTTATCAAAGTATTTGCAAATTGTGTGTTATCATATATGCTCTAAAAGAGAAAATATTATTTAAAAAAAAAAGAAATTATAGATATCATCCTAAGTGGTGATATAATGGAGCAATAGAACTTAGAGTTCTAATTGCAACAATGATGATCAAGTAGGGACTTAATAACCCCTGACATCAGTGATTCTAGCGCCGTATATTACGTGTTAGCCATGAGATTTGGAATGGTACAGAGAAGTCAGTTGTATCTTCTTCCTCTCGCATGAAGCCGCATGTGCAGGTCGTGGCTGTTATCCTCGAAGCGTGCATATTAATTGGTAATTCGTAGAGGATATGCAGCATATGGGTGGGAACCCTCATCGTCCCACGATAGTTCTGGCATCTAACAGTTTGTACAAACCATTGCCATAATTCATTATGTGGGCATGGTGTACACCAACGAGGCATGCGGGGTCGCGAAGGGGGTAGTGATTGGCTTGGACCAACTACTGGGCCCCACATCATGGAATTGTGGACGGGAAAGTACGCCCGATTGTGCAACAAGGAGTTGATCTCTCATGGGTAAAGTAACGCACCTCTGCAGAGTGTAAGAATTGTAACTTGTTACTCCCTGTTCCGGGAAGGAGCTACGAACGCGGCAGGAAAGGAACTCCATGAAAGTTCTGGTCAACCTGTGAAGGCTGATGGTCATAGATTTTCATAATAAAAATCAACCTTTGAAGAAAGATTTACAAAAATTGCATAGTGCCAAGGATTTATAATCCGAGGTGGTAGTTAGAGCATCAAACTTCCCACCTTGCATACAATGAACTTGTTGGGTAATGCTGTTACTCATTCTTTCCTTTGATCCCTTGCTTAGACTCTGAGGATCCCGAAGACGTGCCAATGTATGCAGCCGAATCCCAAGAAGATGTGTTCTACGAGGAACCTAATCTATCCGGAGGTGTTGAAGGAGTGGATTACGAAATACGCTATGGTGTCGATGATAACGAGTCCAACTAAGTATTTCTAGTTAATAGTAACCAACGGAGCCGAGCAGCATGAACTCTATAGAATAAGCTGCTGAGCTCAACTCCTAGACAGAGTTGTTACTTTTAAATTCCGCTCAAACACTTTATATTTTGGTTTGTAAATTGAATCTTTTGGAAGTCTTGAACTTCCAGTATTGTAATAATATTAATGTGTGTACTTTTGTAATATGGACCCACAATGTTTCTGTTGTACCACTCCTAGGGACGTGATATTTACGGAACGGTGTTCTGTGGATGTCATGTCAACGACTATAGTGTACTACACATGCAGTGGTATGCTGGGTCACCGCACATATAAACAAAAACATGAAGGTAAAACTAAAACACGAGTTTGGGATGATATTACTTGAAATACTTGAAAAAAGAGGAAGATGCATGGGCAACCCCAAGCTTGTGGTCTTGCTAGTTCTTGTCCTCTACTTATTTCTCATCATATCATGTCACTCATCTCAAATAAAGAAATATTTTCATCTTCATGTTACTTCAATGCCTACAAAATGGCTAGTTCTCCAAACAAATGATATATTAGTTTATACCATGATGCAAGCATTAGTAGTTATTGGGAAACCATTTTATTCAAAAAGATAATATATTAAAAAATAGACACTCTTTTTATTTTGTTTTTATCTGGGAAAGTTTTAATGATTTAGACTTCGCAATGGTTCCATTGGCATGAACAACACATGCTCAAGGTTGACCCCAACTTCTCCATTGCTAATCCTTCTCATTTGATCTCCCATATTTAGTTAAAATCTTAAACTAATTGTTGAATAACAGTAGCTAAAGTTATTTCACATGTTACATGGATATCAAGGTGTGCTCAAATAGAATAGTATTTGAAAGTATATGAAGCACACCACAAAGCACACAAACATTAACATTTAAGTCTAACTTTCTTCCTATGCATTGGCATTTTATAAATGAATAAATTGCAGCAAGGTTGTGGTATACAATGCACATAATGAGCAGTAGCTTGCGTTTTAAATAGAATGGAAACATAAATAGCGCTTTTATCTCTTCCTCTTTCATAATTATTGCAAGCATCAAAAGCAAACTTAATCTCATAGTTTTGAATAAATACACCATATAAATACAAGTCATCTAATGAGCATAATGGATCATCTAACTCAATTATATCACTTTCATACTCCCATATATTAGACATAATTGTTCCACGTAGAGGACTACTAGGCAATGAAAGATCATCATCATTATAAGAAGAGTTGTTTATGGGAATTTGTGTGTTACCCTTGTTGGGAGTTGGAGATGGGTAGCTACTCCATTCGTCCTCTACTTGTCCTTATTTGTCCTCCTCCTTTTCTTTGGGATGCATGGGCATCCCCAAGCTTAGAATTTTTTCATCTTCTTTCCTAACACTTTTATCATGATTTCTTGCATTCAAAAAGTTAGTGCCCAAGGGAGTATTCAAGATTTCAACATATTTGACCAGCATATCATACACATTATCGTGAGCCTTGCGAAAAGGATCCATAGAATTTTCCATTATCCATTTTTTTGGGTTTTAATTTTATATGCAAGGTATTGAAAATAAACTAGCAATGTAAACAAGAATAGAAGCCTAGCGCTACGCTCCCTGGCAATGGTGCCAGAAAAGTATCTTGATAACCCCCAAGTTCAGGGGATCAACGTAGTACTATTCGATAAGTATTTGAGTGTCGAACCCATGAGGAGCTTCAGGTAAACTATCTATTATCTAAAGCCCTATAACCCACTTATATGGCCTTTTATGCAAAACTAGGATCTAGAGAATTTGTGTGTGTGGTTGTTTTTACTATTAACTAGAAAATGGTAAATTGTTGGATAAAAATATTATAAATAAACTGTTGCAAGTAAAATAGATCTAGTGAAGTTGAGTGATGTCAAATTTTCTCAAGGGAGTAAATGTTTAGGCAAATTGTTATTTCATTCATTTGGTTGACACAATTAGTGAAGCACACAGATAATATTTTTATTGTTTCTTCTAGGAGGAGCCATAACTAGGTGTAGCCATAGATATGAAGAAATACACCACTAGTGATTGATCCCAACGCCAATTAAGAACAAATAAGGGAATATTAAGACAAAAAGTCCAACCATCGCATTTAGATCTAAGGTCCCCATGATAATACCCCCATTGATTACCATGAATTAATATAACATGCATATCTAAGAATTGGGATCCGGTTTTTGTCAAATTCTGGCTATCCCTCCTCCTATCATCATGCAACGGTGAAAACCTTGTGTATCACCCAACATATGTGTGTACTCATATGGTAGTACATCAAGATCATTATAGAAGATAACATAAACTTATATGCAACCAAAACAAACTAGATCACAATTGCCATGAACAATCACTACTCAAACATCAACATAGAGATACAATAGATCATGGGAAAGTAAAATATTGCCCCATACATCATGTATGCCAAGATATTACAGTAGGTATATGGAGGGGATCTCGCTGTAGATGGTGATGGAGAGGTGCCTCCCCAAGAGGGAGAGGCTGCGCCGGTGGTAGGGAGGCCCCGACGCCCTCCTATGGCGGCGACTGCCCTTGGCGGCACCGGCCCCTTGGCCCTTATTCTTCATGGAGATGGTGCAACAATGGAGGGGCTTATCCCCCTCCTTGGGGGCTGCCAAGGGGGGGATTTCATGGATATGGACGGATTCCTCCAAAAATAGGGTTTCCCCTTAATATATAGTGGTGGAGGCTTCACCAGAGCCATCGGATCAAAACCCTTGGATCCAAGGGATCTTCGAAACCTCTAGAACCTTCATGGTGACTCCTAGAAAGACCTAAAATACTCCAAATTCGTTGTTTGGCCGAATTCATCTCATATGGCAAGAGTTTGAGTCAATCACGTCACCAACTTTCGGATCCCGAAACTGCTTCTGTACCCTTTAGTAATTGGGCTTTAGCGGAGCGTCAAACTCCATTTTGGACGATTTTTGAATCTAAATCGTAAGGCTTCAAATTCCCCACAACTTTCATGTTGATCACTTTTTCATTTGACGTCATCTTCAATCTCTTCCGAGTCAATCTTTGAAAAAAGTTCAGCAGGACAGATTTCAAGAAACTCCAAATATTGCCATATTTTGCGATTTCCTTCCATATTCATCTTTTTCCTACACAATAAAGTGTAAAACAAGGAGTTGTGCACTTTTTCAACTATTAGTAGGTTAGTCCCAATAAATATAATAAAGTTGCATAATAATAAGCATTTTAGCACAATAAAGTTCATGTATGCATTTTACATGCATCAAATGCAACTCAATTTAATTAACACTTCATTTAATGATTACTTAACTTAATGAACATTTCATTTAATAGACACATTAACATTTTATTCCCTTGATTTGTTTGATACACCAAAACTATTTTGATAGATTTGACGGAATGATTCCTGTGATGTCCAGTATCTTCTCCTATGTTTCCTATCCACTCAAATGCGTCAACTACCCTTAATTGTGTCTCCCTACGGATTTGATAACTATATGGACATGATCGATACCTTCTCCGATCAAGAATCATTAGAGAGAGCTGGAGATTCATAATGACTCCCACTAGCTCAACAAAAATCCAATGATCGTCTGAACCTTTTCCCAATAACCAATTCCTTTTGTCTCGCAATATTTTGCTTGTCCGAGATCCGATCATTTGGTATCATCCATACCTAGTTCATTCTCATTACCGACAAGTACTCTTTTTCTCATTCCCTTAATATAACATTCTATTGATCAAATCATGTGCTTGCAAGCTATGTTAATGTGATATCACTGAGAGGGCCCTGAGTATAAATCTCCGTCATCTGGATGGACAAATTCCACTCTTGATCCATGATCCTCAAATAATACTTTCCAAGTACCCGACGACACCTTTATAATCACCCAGTTATGGTGTGATGTTTGATGGAATCAAAGTACTTTTCTAGTGGGAGTGATTGACGTGATCTCATGGTCTAAGGACATTGAGTTACTTTGAATGAGATAGCAATATAAACTTCAGGACTTGATCGTATTGCTAAATCTACTGCGGCTGACTGTTCATCATATCATTCTCCAACGGTATGGCCCCGTTATTAACAACATCCAATATTCATGATCAGAAAATATTGATCATCAGTGAATCAACAAGCTAGTATGAAGAGAGGCATTACTAGGAACCTTTTCATTTGTTTATAAATCACACATATATTACTGTTTCCTATTAACACAATTATAGCATAAAAAATAAACATTATTATAAACCTAGAATAGCATAATAACCATTTTATTACTGCCTCTCAGGCATATTCCTTTTAGTCTCCCACTTTTACTAGAGTCAATAATAAAGATTTACATGGTCATGAATCTAACACCCATAGAGTTCTGGTTCTAATCATGTTTTTCCATATGGAGAGATTTAGTCAACGAGTCTAAAACATTCATATCCATGTCTACTTTGCAAATCTCTACATCGCCATCTTGAACATGTTCCCGAATGGAGTTGAAGTGACGCTTTATATGCTTGGAATTCTTGTGAGACCTTGCTTCCTTAGCATTGGCTATTACACCATTGTTGTCACAATGGATCCAAAGCAATTGGAACCACACCCATTTCAGAGATGAACTCATTCATCCAAACTTCTTCCGCCACTTCTTCTAAAGCAGAGATATATTCCGCCTCCATTGTAGATCTTGCTATCACTTGTTGCTTGGAGCTCCTCCAACTCACCATTGCACCATTCATCAAAAACATATACCTGGATTGTGACTTTATCCGGATCGGTGTTGAAGCTAGCATCGATGTAACACCTTGCGACGAGCTCTTCTTCACCGCCATATACGAGAAACATGTCTTTAGTTCTTGTCAATTACTTAAATACATTCTTAGCTGCCCTCCAGTGATCCAAACCTGGATCAGATTGGTACATGCTAGTCAAACTAACAACATGTGTCACATCTGATCTTGTACACAACATATCATACATAAGAGAACCTATAGCTGACGCATACGGGAAATGGTCCATTATTTCTTTATCTGCTGCTGAAGCTGGACTCTGAATCTTACTCAAAGTCGTACCTTGCAATATAGGTAAGAACCCTTTCTTACTTTCGTTCATTTTGAACTTCTTCAAAATCTTGTCAAGATATGTACTTTGTGACAATCCAATTAAGCCTCTTGATCTATCTCTATAGATCTTGATGCCTAATATATATGCAGCTTCACCAAGGTATTTCATTGAAAACTTACTATTTAATTAATCCTTTATGTTTTTCAAAAGTTCTATATCATTTCCAATCAATAATATGTCATCCACATATAATATTAGAATCTCTATAGAGCTCCCAGTCACTTTCTTGTAAATACAATATTCTCCAATGGTTTGGAAAAATCCAAACCCTTTGATCACTTCATCAAAGTAGAGATTCCAACTTTGGGATGCTTGCTTCAGTCCATAAAAGGAACACTGAAGTTTGCATACCTTGTTAGCATCCTTAGGATCAACAAACTGTAACACCCCAAGCCAACAAGCGCTTGATATGTTACCACATACATTACACATAGAATATATCTAATACTATTTTAGGAAAATTTGGCAGAGTCTCCTCTGTTTAAAAGAACATCCACAACATGCAGATTATAAGAATGACAAAATATAGGAATATTTCACTAGATAGAACAAGTTCATCACCCAATAATTTACCAAATCTCTGAACCACTAGGTATTAAAAAATTTATCATCCACACGCAAAAAGATAACCAAAGTTGTTTTAAGGAACTATTCAATGGACTCCTAAAATGAACAAAACAATGGGATATTATTGTTTAGAATGACAAAGTTCCAAGATAAATGTGAGGTCGTGATGTGTAGTAGGTGGTAGCTCTACTCTCATATTTCCCATGTATGACGTCGTCAAGGTTTACCTAAAAACATGAAATCAACAAGGGTAAGTACAAAGACTCAACAAGTTCATAAACAAATAGTAACTTTAGATAAATCAAAACACCAGGACATCATTACACATCATGCATCCATTAGAACATAGTATTATGTCCTACATGCATATATGCTCATCTCATCTCATCGCTAATACCGGTATCGCTTGAGTGGACACCCGTCGGCATCCACTCGCTCCAACTTGTGGAGGGTTCCTCCAAAGTGGGTCGCAACCCATCAATGAAGGTCACACTTTGCCCACCGATATTGGTCACACTATCTTCATTGTCATCATGAGTATGCAAAAATGCATAATATGTGCATGCCATCATCATTATCATTGTCATCATGGATATATCATAGACATAAAAACATGCACTTTAAGTAAAATCAAGTGAAGAGATATATGCAGAATTACTATCCGCCATGAACTTGCCTCAACCGCGGGGCATAAACTGTGAGATGTAGGGTTCCGAACCAGAAGTATCAACACCTGTTATGCAACATATATATCACACTCAATACACTGCATGCCTTCATACCATATTCAATTCACAATTCAGAATCGTTCCTACGCACAAGACTCTGTTGTTGACCTTCAAAAAAATATAAACATGGAAACGTGCCAAAATACCACAAAAGGTAAACTGAACCTAGCTAGCGGTTAAGACCAGACCAAGGACCATTTTATTTTCTTTACCTGTAATTTACTAGAGGAAAAATAAGTATGTGCAAAGCTGTTATACAGTCGACCTGAATCTTACGTTTTGCTAACAAAAACACTAGATAACTTGGTACAGCCCTAGGGGTGTCTCACTATGCTCCAAACTGAGCTAGGAAGTAAAGGAACAAATATCGAAAAGCTAACAAGTTGGACAAGTCTGCCATATTCAAGAAAAAAACTATAGGACACTACAAGATACTAATGGTAGTACAGAAATTTGGATAGCTAGATGCCTAACCAACGATCAAAACCAGAAAAACAACATAGTAAACTAGAAAATTACTAAAACACTGGATTGTGCATGGACAGTTCAAATCCTAGGATCCCACTTCAACCCTTCCTCCAAACTCACACACGGATGTGATGCCAACTTTAATCCAAAATTGTATACTGATAAAGGCTAAAAAACTGCTTCTGTTTGTCTAACCATGCACACTACTTCACAAATTTCTATGTAAGAAAATGTTGCAAAAATAATTGGGGACTAACCAATGGAGAGGCGGATGCTCGGCTAGCGGCGCTGGCAACGAAACGACTTGATGGAGACAGTCGACAGTGGTGTCCCAGCCTCGCAGCAGCGACAAACTGACGGCGACAACGATGCGATAGGAGAGGATGCAGGGGTAGAGGCTTGAGAGAGCTACCTCTGGAAGAAATTTAGGACAAAAGGGTGGCGGCGGCGTACATCTTGACTCTACTATACTGGAGAGCACAAGCGCTGACCGAGTTTTATCAAGTTTAGGAACCCAACTAATTTATTTCTCACCAAAAAAGGAATAAAGGAACCGTGGTCCTAGCTTTACAATAACACCACAATGAGGAGTAGCTGGCTGCTACTATATGTTTTCTGTTAGATTATTATACGTATACGGTTTTTATGATAGTTTTTAGGATAGTTAGGACTCTAGCCTAACTTGACTTGTACTCTAAGATGATCCCTGTACGCCTATATATACTCGCTCATGAGGCTCAATAATACATCCAACATATTCCTCCAATCCCCTCTCTATCCTTCTACATGGTATCAGAGCGGCAAGATCCTCGACCTAGACGTCGCCGGATCCACCTTCCGCCGCGCCACCCCCGAGGAGGTTGATCTCTGATACGTCCAATTTGCATCACCATTCTATATCATAATTTGCCTCTATTCATTGATATATGTCATATTAAGAGGTGTTATTTATGTCTTTTCATCTGTTTTTTCATGTTGGATGATTCTTGGAGGATGAACTGCCGGAGTTAGGATTCTGATGGAAAAAGCGGTGTGTTGATGCAATTTCGCGAAGATCAGAAAAATACCAGAAAAACTATGGAAAATGCTATTTTCCTAGAAGACGAAGAATGCCATAAGGGGAGGCGAAGATGGGCCACAGGGGGCCCACACCCCCTAGGCGCGAGCCACCCCTAGGCCATGCCTACAGGGGGTGTGGCCCACCTGGCCCACCTCTGGCTCCGCCCTCTCACCTATATCTTCTCCTCGGAACCCTAATACACGGGGAGCGACCACAGAAAGATTTCACTGCCTCTGCGGGGTGGAAAAACACCGAGAGAGAAAGAGCTCTCCGACAGACAGATTTTTGCTGGGGAAATTCCTTCCCGGAGAGGGGAGATCGTCGCCATCAACACCATCATCAAGCTATACTTCATCGGGATCATCATCATCATCATACACATCATCATCTCCACCAACACCATCATCTTCAATCCATCCTGCTGTAACAATTGTGTTGAATCTTGCATAGTTCTTAGGGGAAACTTTCTCGGTGTTGATTACTATTGTTTGATGCTTGTGAGTGGAACCATCGGATTATTGTTTATGTTCAGATTGTTATCCATTACCATATCATCTTTGATCTTGATCCATATGATGTCTCGTGAGTAGTTTGTTTAGTTCTTGAGGACATGGGATAAGTCATGTTGTGAGTAGTGGATTTGTGTTGAGATATTATTCAATGGCTTAGTATTTAAGTTGTGGTGCTATTCTTCTAGTGGTGTCATGTGAACGTCGACTACATGATACTTCACCATTTATGGGCCTAGGGGAATCCATTGTGTATTTGGATACTAATTGTGGGGTTGCTGGAGTGACAGAAACCTGAACCCCCGTTAGGAAACCATTGCACAAGGGAGTGTAGGGTCTCAGCGTTTAAGGCTGTGGTTAGGTTTATACCTTAATTGCTTTCTTGTAGTTGCGGATGTTTGCAAGTGGTTTAATGACAAGTATGTATTAGTCCAAGTAAGGTCGATACATTAGCACAGGTTCACCCACACAACACTTACAAAACCAAAGAAGACTACTCAGCTATATGAAGCGAAAGCACTTGACAAAATTCCCATGTGTCCTCGAGAACGTTTGGTCCTCATTTGTATTTCCACCGGCTTGTCCTTTGCTAAGAATGGATTCAGCCACTTGATGCAATTGTTTACTGTCTTTATTACTTGCACTTTATTTCTTTGCTTTATCATAAAACCCCTAAAAATCCGTTTGCTAAGTATTTACAGAGATTTCCTGCTCCATACCACTAGTCAACACCTTCTGCTCCTCGTTGGGATCGACACTCCTATTTATCAAAAGTACTATGATACCCCCCTATACTTGTGGGTCATCAAGACTATTTTCTGGCGCCGTTGCCGGGGAGTGAAGCGCTATTGAAGAGTGGAACTGGTAAAGGAAACTTCTACTATGAGTATTGTTTTTATTTATGTTTGTTACTTTGTTTCCATTATGGATAACCCACTTGGTTTTCTGTTTGGGAAAACTACTACCATTGTTAGGGTAGTAGATGAACCACCACCTGTTGAGATAGATCCTTTTAAGATACCTAGAAATATTGTTGATCATGTTATGGATAATTATTATTTAGGGGATGGAACTGTCCATCCTGGTGATCATTTGCTTATTATAGATGAATTATGCGGGTTGTTTAAGTGTGTAGGTATCACAACTAAACATGTGAAGAAGAATTTACTCTCTATATCCTTGAAAGGAAGAGCTGAAGAATGGTATAAACTGCTGAAGAATGGACAACCATGGATTGGGAGGAAATAGTACCTCTCTTTTATTCTAAATTCTATCCTCCCAGTGAGATTCATAAGGATAGGAATCTGATATATAACTTTTGGCCTCGTGATGGAGAGAGTACAACTCAATCTCGGGGGATATTGAAGTTACTAATGCTTAAATTTCCTATTCATAAACTCCCTAACGATATTATTATCAATAACTTTTATGCAAGGCTTTCTCTTCATGATAAATATTTACTATATGCTTCTTGTGCTGGATCATTTACACGTATGAAGGAACAAGCTAAATGGGATCTCCTAGACCATATTCAAGAGAACACTGAAGCATGGGAGAATGATAAAGGAAGAAAGTCAGGTATAAACTATGATTATGAATGCATTAAATCCTTTATGGGAAATGATGACTTCCGTGATATTAGTACTGAGTATGGTCTTGATTCTCAAAGTATTGCCAATTGTTTTAAGGCCTTTGCCTCTTACATAGAAATTCCTAAAAAGAAGTGGAATAAGTACCATGCACCTTATAAAGATGTTTTTAATCATGTTCCTGTTAGAAACATCGAAGTTTGTAGTACTAATCATATTGTGCCTGAACCTTATGTTGAGAAAACACCTTTCCCAGCTAGGGTAAAGGAGTATTCTATGATAAGTAGTGCGAATAACAAAAGTGTAAAGAAAACTGTGGAACCTGATGAGCAAATAAACATTGAACCTGTGGTAGCTATTGTGAAAGATCTTGTCACTAAAAATATAGAGGATGAGCACATTGTCTTCTATGAAGACGCTTCTAATATTGTCTCTCATCCTAGAAAAGCTAGAAAAGCTAGTGTCCCTGTGCTTTCCGTTAGAATTGGTGATCATTGCTATTATGGTTTATGTGATATTGGTGCTAGTTCTAGTGCTATTCCTTATGAGCTTTACATGGAAATTATGCATGAAATTGGTCCTTGTGAGCTTTAGGATATTAATGTGGTTATTCAAATTGCTAATAAGGAAACCATTTGCCCTATTAGTATTGTTAGAGATGTGGAAGTTCTTTGTGGTAAGATTAAATATCCTGCTGATTTTCTAGTGCTTAATTCGGCAGCTAGTAAAACTTGTCCTATCATCTTTGGTAGACCTTTCTTGAACACTTGTGGAGCTATTATAGATTGTAAAAAGGAAAAAGTTTTAACTAAGTTTGATGGAGATTCTGATGAGTTTAACTTTTCCAAATTTGCTAAAGCTCCTTGTGAAAATAGCTTGCCGAATGAAGATTTCAGGATGGAACAACTTGCTTCTATTGATCCAGTTTATGACCTTGGACCTCTTTTTGATGATTTTAAGTATGCTCATTATGATGATAAAATTGTTTCCCATGACAGTTATATTGTCAACTTTATTCAAAGGGCTACTGAAAATTATTATGAGAGAGGGAAACATGGTTTTATGCATCCCAATAATATTAAGTTTCCCATTTTTATGTTGAAAGCTTTGAAGTTGCATTTGTTTTGTCTTCCTATGCTAGTGGCCTTTTGCTTCAATATTTTGTTTTCTCATGAGACCTCCTTGCATAGGAAGTGGGTTAGACTCAAATGTGTTGGATATTTGCTTATTGATGCTCTCTTTCACTTCAAATATATATCTCCTATGTGAGCATCTTTGAAATTATCAAGCCTAACTTAAAGGCATTAAAGAAAATTACTTCTTGGGAGATAACCCAATAGTTTTGTTGAGTCTTGGAAGTTATTACCTTATTAATAACCGCTCCTTATCCTTTTTTTTGGTTTTTGTGTCAAGATTAACTACTTTTGAGAAGTAGAGGAGTTGTGAAAGGTGGCTATCCTGGGACAATTTTTTGTGATGCATTGTAAAAATTCGTAAAGGAGCTTAGTACTTCAGATGGAGATATAATTTGCGGTGCTTGTTCTCCAAGATGTTATCCAACTTTAATTAGTTTTGCACTTTTTTATTTGAGCAACAGAAGTTTTTCGAAAAAATCAATCTTTACCTGCTGGTCTGTTTTGACAGATTTCTACCATCATTTGCATGTGCTTCTTATATTGACTCCCTTTCAGATTCTTTTTGGGGTTTCTGGAAAGGAGTTCCTACAGTGGATTTTGTTTTGATGGTTTTCAGTTGAAGTTTGAGCCTAAAGGTTTATTGTTATTGCATACACTAATGTTGCCGATGAGGTTTGTGTAATGCCTTGTGAGAAAAGGAATTTCCAGGAGGAAGAGAAAAGGAATCTGCAGCGTCTGTTTTTGAATAGGTACAAAGTGGTAAAAACTAAAGGTTCGTGAAAACCTCATCCTTTTATATTTTTGATGTTTTTATTACATACAGAAGGTTACAAGACAAAATAGAGGAGGAAACGGAGGCCAGGATGGCCATACCCACCCTAGGCGCGGCCCCCAGCTAGCCGCGCCTAGAGGGGGTGCGAGCCCCCTGAACTCCGTCTCCGCCTTGTTTTCGCACAGTACCTTCCATATGCATTGAAATTTCATAATATATAACCCCCAGGATCCCCTGAGGTTCGTATATCATGTTCACGTCGTGTTTTCATTTTAGTCTATTTCTGTCAGGAAATCTTCTTAAGTTTAGAGCACCATGGTCTATGCCAACGATAAAAGCAAGACCCTCGTGGAGGATGGTCCTCAAAACCTCAAGGAGGAGGTGATCTTGGTTGAGGATGAAGAAGCCATGAAGGAGGAAGTGCATCCAGACACCCGTGCTACCGTCGCAAGCATTGGAGTGGTGGCAACCCCTATCAACCTTAGGAGTACAACACATATGTCTACATGAGGGATAACTCCGCGTCATATCCTTGCTCCACGGTCACCTCCTTCACGCACCAAGAACCCCTTCCATACTCTCATAATTGAGCAACTATACCAAAAGGTGCCCAAAGGGAATTTGCCCTCTGTTTGGGATCTGCCTCATTCTAACTATGCAGGGAAGGAACACACTAAGTGTAGAAGGAGTGTCCCAACCTTTATTAACATAAGGTGGTGTCCCCTGTGTTTACAATGCTAGTCCCTGGATCAATAGCTAGCATCCACAGTATAGATGTCATATCAAGAAACAAAGGTCATAATATAACTTTATAACCAGGAATAACATAATTTTATTACATATTTTCATAGCTCATTTGGCTATTACATTACATTGCAGCGGAATAACTATAAGCATGGGTCCTTCATCTTCAAAGTGCCACAGGCAGATGTTGGTTGTAGACTTTGTAATCCTAATCAATCAATCTTCACTAAAATCAATCAAACCTGCAACATTACAAGTTACAGCCACAAGGGTCAATACATTTGAATTGTATTGGCAAGCTTCACTACTATCTATAATATGAGTGGATCCTATCTTTACATGCAATTTTGGCTAAGTAGGGTTTAAGGCTCATTTGCAGAAAGCAATACTTTATCCTATCTTTTCAAATGGTTTTGTTTCCTTTGTCCAAATCTCTTTAACAAATCCCTTGAACTCCTTGGTAACCCCAAGTGTTCAAGTCCTTGTCAAAAATCCCTTGAGCTACTTGGTAACCCCAAGTGCATCAAGTTTTGTCAAAATCTCATGAGTCCCTTGGTAACCCCAAGTGTTCATGTTTTCATCTCTTGAGTTCCTTGGTATCCCCAAGTACATCAAGTTTTATCAAAGTCTCTTGAGATCCTTGGTACCCCCAAGTGCATCAAGCCTTTAAAAGTTTTCTTTTAGAAATTAGAATGTCGAGATCTCCCATAGCTTCAAACTTTAGTTGCTCAGTATTGTCCATAACCGGGGACACGGCTAAGTACTTAGATTTTATTATCTTCTGCAGAAGTAGTACACTTTACCCACATGTCACAATCCCATCTTGTTGCCACCAGTGGCCACTGGATTAGTGCTCACCAAGATGGAGTACTGGCAGATTGAGAAAGTGACGAAGTCTTTCCAATGGGTCCTCCCATACACCATTGCTAGCTTGCCTTCAGCACCCATGTAGGATTCCATGTCCCGTGTCCGATTAATCGAAGGCAGTGCATGGGTCTTCCCAATGTAGTTGACTAAGCCAGAGCCATAATAGCATGTGGTTGCACACGAAAGCCACAATTGGAGAAACATGTTCAATCTCTAAGTTTCCTGGGGTGGTTTCTTTTGGAGCACAACACAAAGAGATTGCCATAGACATGGTTCCTTTTGTTGCCACTTTCTCCAATACTCAAAGTATCCTTGGCCACCCAGGTGGTTCATTGAGTCCTTGTTTTATTATATAAAAAACACAAGTCCTTTTCTCAACTTCATAAAATCTCAACATGTATCTCTTTTCAAAATATAGCATGTCTAAGCATGTAACAACTGCATTGTTTTCACTAAGGAATGTATAGGGAATCCTATTAGGATTTAGCATAGCATAAGTATAGAAATATTTTTTTCATGCATGTTTCAAAATCCACTAAGTATAATGAAAATAGTAGGACTTTAGATGATAGTGTCACTTGCCTTTTTGGTAGGGAATGGTGTTTCACTCCTTGATCT
Source organism: Avena longiglumis (assembly GCA_030063025.1). Lineage (NCBI taxonomy): Eukaryota > Viridiplantae > Streptophyta > Magnoliopsida > Poales > Poaceae > Avena > Avena longiglumis. Next base: position 468,508,325 of record CP125973.1, read on the forward strand.
TGCTAGTCTCACACTTTTCTAACTTCACTACAATCAATCAAGCAAACACAATATCAACTAGCATTCCAAACCAAGAATCAATCAACAATTCACACACATAAAACTATGGGATCTAAGTCATGCATGTAAGCATGCAAGAGGTGGTTCTATTTGCAAAGATGGTCTCCACTAGGCTTATAGACTTTGCAAGGTTCAAGTTGGTCATTTTCCAAAAGTGGCTAAGTCATTTGCAAAAGGGTTTCCTTCATAAACCATTTTCAAATCCATTCATCATTTTATGTGGTGGAAAAATATTTTTATCAAGCAACAACTTTAAGTTATTCACCAAATAAGTTGTTGTTTTCTCAAAACTTGGTGTTTAGGGTCAGCAGGTTTGATCCAAACATGTTCCCAAAGTTTTCTTTATAAAAACATTTTCATAACCAAAATCTTTATTTTCATTTGGCTAGAAATGGACTAAACCAATTAATCCATCCTAAACTTCACCAAATTCATTTTCAAAACCATGGGTTGGTTCCTAGGGTCATTAAGTTCACAACAAACTAATTTGCCAAGGTTTCAAACTTAAAATCATTTTTGAATCATTTTTCTAGTCTTAACAAGCATACAAATGTTTCTGCAAAAACAAACCATATAACAGATACTATTTGCTAAACAAAAGGCATGGTTGGCTAGAGTTTGTTCCACTGATTCCAACGATATCAAATTTGTGAATTTTGGACGTGTGGATCAAAAGTTACAGGGTTTTCAAAATCATACCTAAAACAGATTTCAAACTTCTGTTTTAAATAAGAACAGGCCACGCGTCACAACGCTACTGGCTGGTACCGGTTCGGCCGGATCGGCTCTGTGGCGCATTGGATCTAAATAGATCGCACGGTCCTGATCGCGTACCCCTTCGGTCCTAAGTGGATCTATCGTGTTCGTCAGATTAAGATCCTACGGTGCTAGCATGCTTGACCAAAAGTGAGCGGCGCCGACGGTGGCTAGCGGCGGCGTACAGCCAGGCGGTGGCGGTGCTGGCAAAACAGGAAGCGAGGGAGGATGGAAAGGTGCTCACCGAGATCGCAGGAGGCTAGGGAAGCTCGACGTGGTCTTCTTGGGTCAAGGGGCGCTCAGGGTTGCGGTGGATTGCTCGCCGGAGTAAGGTCTGGCGACGGGAGGTTCTGTTCGCGGTCGAAGGCGACGCTGTCGATCACGAGGAGGCAAACAGAGAGTGTGGTCAGATGCAGGGGATCACGGAGATGAAGCGAGCGTGAAGGAGAAGGCTTGGGGCGGTCTGGACTTACCGGAGGAGCTCGACGGAGACGAGACAGACGGCGGCGAGGTCAGAGCTTGTCGAAGGTGACGCTCTGGGGCGCCCGCGGTAGAACGGAGGGTACTGGGAGATGCGCCAGGGAGTGGTGAGTGTGTGTGCATGGTCAATGAGACAAGGGGCGGCGCTGAGTCTCCGGAATTGGCACCGGAGCGTCGTCGGAACAGAGGGAGTGCCAAGCCAAATTGAGGCAGCCTCGGGGCAGAGAGGGAGTGGCGTGTGAGGGGAAAGGAGGAGGAGACGTTGGCGATTAATAGCGTGCAGTCACGGCGAGGTTAAGGCGCGGAATCAATGCGTATTCAACGCCGGCGTAATTGGCAGCAACGGCAGGCGTTGTTAGCGCGAGGAGGAAGAAGAGGAGTGAGCTGGCTGTGTGGGTCCCTGCTGTCAGCGAGGAATGAAAGGGGGAAGAGGGCCACCAGTCATTGGTTCTGCGGGTCAGTTAACAGGTGCAAAACGATTCGCCGAGGGAGAGTGAAAGTGGGCTGGTACTGGGCCTTGCTGGGCTGCTGGTTGGGTTGAGTCCAATCCTATTTTTTTTCTTTCCTGAACCCTTTTCTTTTTCCAAATCTAAATTCTGTTTTGAAATTCAAACAAACAAACAATACTCAAATAAATTCAAACAATCACCACACTTTGTGACTTTGAATTTGGTTCTGTTCAGTAACATAAACCAAAATAATAATTTTATTTTAGGGTCCATTATTAATTAAATAAATAGACCTTTGTTAATAAATCAAATAGATTTTGTTTTATTTAAAATCTTTATTTGAAAACTAATTATTTTCAAAACCAAATCAGTAGGTTTACTTTGAGAATACAAAATACTTGGAAAACTTATTTTAAATGAATAAATAAGTTTTGATGTTTTGGAGATAATAAAACCTTTATTAATAAAACTTGGATATTAAATCCTTATTAATTTATTTTAAACAAACCCTTACTATTTTTATCAAAACAAAATGTTTTATTTCAAAAGCTTGGCCAAGGTTTAATTTGGCTCTATAAAATAATCCTTATTTCTAGATCCACCTTTTCTTTTGAAAACCAAATCCTTTTATTCAAAAGATCCAAAATAGTAGTTCCAAAATATTTTATTTTCCTTTATTAAATGTTTACCTTTTTAAATCTCTTTAGGATTTTGTTTGATCCAAATTGGTTTGAAGATTTCCAGTTGGATTCAAAAAGTTTCTTCTGGCCCTGAAAATCAAACAAAGTTTTATTTTATTCATTATTTTTCACATTACAAGATTTGGAAAATCTTGGGATGTGACAGGCTACCACCCTTAAAATAAATCTCGTCCCGAGATTTGGGAAGGCTAGGGTTACAAGCAGGTTCAAAACAACTAGGGTACTACCACCCTTAAAAATTTTCAAACAAAAATTACATATTGTCCTTCTTGGGATCCCGGGGAAACTTCTCGAAGTAAACTTTTGCATTGTGTCCTTGGTTCCACACTTGACTCATGGGCCAAGGTTGAGTTTCTCCATAGGCTTGTTCAACTTGTTCTTCATCTTTTCTGGACAGTTGCTTGCATAATGTCCTGGGTTCTTGCAATTGAAACAGTGGATGTCCTTGAGTTCTTTACGTGGATCTTGTGGACAAGTTGCTACATAGTGGCCTAGATCTTTGCAGTTGTTGCACACCACTTGGCCAATCTCTTTATTCTTATGGTTCTTTGGGCATTCATCGGAATAGTGTCCCATTTCCTTACACTTATGACATTGCACATGGCTTTTGTCTATCTTTTGCTTCTTGGGTCTCTTTGGTCCTTTGAATTGGGTTGTTTTGTTTGGAGGTAAGGTAGACTTGGATCCTTGCACTCCACCTTGTTTCCTTTGTTCAACAATGGAATAGATGGGGCATTGAATAGGAACATGATTGTTTCCTTCACATAGGTAGCAAGTAGCTTGAGAGGTGGGACATTGTCCAACAGGATGTTTCTCTTCACAGTTAGGGAATTGATCTCCATGCTCCTTGGAAGTATGATCCTTGTCTCCACAAATAATGCAAGCTGGTGCTCCATCTAGAATAATGTTTCTGTCATCCTTGTTGTCACAAACTCTTTTGGGATATCTTTCTTCCATTTTGATCATTTGATCAGTCACCTTAAGCATCAGTTGACCTTGAGTTTCCAAAAATCCTTGTAGCTTTAGATCTTCTCCACTAGTGTTGGCTATGAACTGATCTGTCACTTGGTTCAACTGATTCTGGGTTGCTATGAGCTCTTTCATGCTGTCCTCTTGGTTGGTGTTGGTGTCATCAACCTTGATATTGGAGTCTCTAGGAGTAGTCATCTGTTTGGGTTGAATGGAGATTAGAATAGGCAAGATATTTCTAAGAAATCAATTCTAATCACACACATCACAATTCACACAAACAATGTGCATGCAATCACAAGTCAAACATTTCACTCAAACAACAAAGTTCAAGCACATACTTAGGCAAAAAAAATATTTTTGTTACACTACTTAAGTTGGTGGTTTTGTCTTAACTAAAATATGGTGGTCCATCTATAGGGTTCACGTGTGATCTTTCCTTCCTTCATGATTCTTCTTGTATGAGATCATGGTTTCCTTGAGAAAACTTTTGGTTACAATGACTTCTAGTGATGCGATCTCCTTCTAACTTTTTGCATTCCCTCAGTCTCTAAATCTTGAGCAAGATTTCCTTGTTTCACTTGTAGTCCTTGGTGGTATCCAAGTTGGAAGCCCTTGGTGAATATGCTGAAGATGTTGAAGTCATTAGAGTTGAAGAAGTTGAAGTCATTAGAGTTGAAGAAGTCCTTTGCACATGGTGTAGTCTTTGGCCATGGGGTGGGTTTTTCCATCAAGTTGAAATAGAGGAGATGTAGAGTTGAAACCAAAATGGTTGAGGAAAGAGTTTACAAGATAGTTTGTAAATATGTTTTGGATCAAAATACAACTCCTATTTTTCTAAGGGTTTTTGTCCAATCCTAGGTTTACAAATCCTACAGGCAACACAATGCTCTGATACCATCTGTAGAAGGAGTGTCCCAACCTTTATTAACATAAGGTGGTGTCCCCTGTGTTTACAATGCTAGTCCCTGGATCAATAGCTAGCATCCACAGTATAGATGTAATATCAAGAAACAAAGGTCATAATATAACTTTATAACCAGGAATAACATAATTTTATTACATCTTTTCATAGCTCATTTGGCTATTACATTACATTGCAGCGGAATAACTATAAGCATGGGTCCTTCATCTTCAAAGTGCCACAGGCAGATGTTGGTTGTAGAATTTGTAATCCTAATCAATCAATCTTCACTAAAATCAATCAAACCTGCAACATTACAAGTTACAGCCACAAGGTTCAATACATTTGAATTGTATTGGCAAGCTTCACTACTATATATAATATGAGTGGATCCTATCTTTACATGCAATTTTGGCTAAGTAGGGTTTAAGGCTCATTTGCAGAAAGCAATAATTTATCCTATCTTTTCAAATGGTTTTGTTTCCTTTGTCCAAATCTCTTTAACAAATCCCTTGAACTCCTTGGTAACCCCAAGTGTTCAAGTCCTTGTCAAAAATCCCTTGAGCTACTTGGTAACCCCAAGTGCATCAAGTTTTGTCAAAATCTCATGAGTCCCTTGGTAACCCCAAGTGTTCATGTTTTCATCTCTTGAGTTCCTTGGTATCCCCAAGTACATCAAGTTTTATCAAAGTCTCTTGAGCTCCTTGGTACCCCCAAGTGCATCAAGCCTTTAAAAGTTTTCTTTTAGAAATTAGAATGTCGAGATCTCCCATAGCTTCAAACTTTAGTTGCTCAGTATTGTCCATAACCGGGGACACGGCTAAGTACTTAGATTTTATTATCTTCTGCAGAAGTAGTACACTTTACCCACATGTCACAATCCCATCTTGTTGCCACCAGTGGCCACTGGATTAGTGCTCACCAAGATGGAGAACTGTCAGATTGAGAAAGTGACGAAGTCTTTCCAATGGGTCCTCCCATACACCATTGCTAGCTTGCCTTCAGCACCCATGTAGGATTCCATGTCCCCATGTCCAGTTAACTGAAGACAGTGCATGGGTCTTCCCAATGTAGTTGACTAAGCCAGAGCCATAATAGCATGTGGTTGCACACGAAAGCCACAATTGGAGAAACATGTTCAATCTCTAAGTTTCCTGGGGTGGTTTCTTTTGGAGCACAACACAAAGAGATTGCCATAGACATGGTTCCTTTTGTTGCCACTTTCTCCAATACTCAAAGTATCCTTGGCCACCCAGGTGGTTCATTGAGTCCTTGTTTTATTATATAAAAACACAAGTCCTTTTCTCAACTTCATAAAATCTCAACATGTATCTCTTTTCAAAATATAGCATGGCTAAGCATGTAACAACTACATTGTTTTCACTAAGGAATGTATAGGGAATCCTATTAGGATTTAGCATACATAAGTATAGAAATATTTTTTTCATGCATGTTTCAAAATCCACTAAGTATAATGAAAATAGTAGGACTTTAGATGATAGTGTCACTTGCCTTTTTGGTAGGGAATGGTGTTTCACTCCTTGATCTTGCTAGTCTCACACTTTTCTAACTTCACTACAATCAATCAAGCAAACACAATATCAACTAGCATTCCAAACCAAGAATCAATCAACAATTCACACACATAAAACTATGGGATCTAAGTCATGCATGTAAGCATGCAAGAGGTGGTTCTATTTGCAAAGATGGTCTCCACTAGGCTTATAGACTTTGCAAGGTTCAAGTTGGTCATTTTCCAAAAGTGGCTAAGTCATTTGCAAAAGGGTTTCCTTCATAAACCATTTTCAAATCCATTCATCATTTTATGTGGTGGAAAAATAGTTTTATCAAGCAACAAATTTAAGTTGTTCACCAAATAAGTTATTGTTTTCTCAAAACTTGGTGTTTAGGGTCAGTAGGTTTGATCCAAACATTTTCCCAAAGTTTTCTTTATAAAAACATTTTCATAACCAAAATCTTTATTTTCATTTGGCTAGAAATGGATTAAACCAATTAATCCATCCTAAACTTCACCAAATTCATTTTCAAAACCATGGGTTGGTTCCTAGGGTCAGTAAGTTCACAACAAACTAATTTGCCAAGGTTTCAAACTTAAAATCATTTTTGAATCATTTTCTAGTCTTAACAGGCATACAAATGTTTCTGCAAAAACAAACCATCTAACAGATACTTTTTGCTAAAAAAAAGGCATGGTTGGCTAGGGTTTGTTCCACTGATTCCAACGATATCAAATTTGTGAATTTTGGACTTGTGGATCAAAAGTTACAGGGTTTTCAAAATCATACCTAAAACAGATTTCAAACTTCTGTTTTAAATAAGAACAGTCCACGCGTCGCAACGCTACTGGCTGGTACCGGTTCGGTCGGATCGGCTCTGTGGCGCGTTGGATCTAAATAGATCACACGGTCCTAATCGCGTACCCCTTCGGTGCTAAGTGGATCTATCATGTTCGTCAGATTAAGATCCTACGGTGCTAGCATGCTTGACCAAAAGTGAGCGGCGCCGACGGTGGTTAGCGGCGGCGTACGGCCAGGCGGTGGCGGTGCTGGCAAAACAGGAAGCAAGGGAGGATGGAAAGGTGCTCACCGAGATTGCAGGAGGCTGGGGAAGCTCGACATGGTCTTCTTGGGTCGAGGGGCGCTCAGGGTTGCGGTGGATTGCTCGCCGGAGTAAGGTGTGGCGAAGGGAGGTTCTGTTCCCTATCGAAGGCGACGCTGTCGATCACGAGGAGGCAAACAGAGAGTGTGGTCAGATGCAGGGGATCACGGAGATGACGCGAGCGTGAAGGAGAAGGCTTGGGGCGGTCTGGACTTACCGGAGGAGCTCGACGGAGACGAGACAGACGGCGATGAGGTCAGAGCTTGTCGAAGGTGACGCTCTGGGGCGCCCGCGGTAGAACGGAGGGTACTGGGAGATGCGCCAGGGAGTGGTGAGTGTGTGTGCGTGGTCAATGAGACAAGGGGCGGCGCTGAGTCGCCGGAATTGGCACCGGAGCGTCGTCGGAACAGAGGGAGTGCCAAGCCAAATTGAGGCAGCCTCGGGGCAGAGAGGGAGTGGCGTGTGAGGGGAAAGGAGGAGGAGACGTTGGCGATTAATAGCGTGCAGTCACGGCGAGGTTAAGGCGCGGAATCAATGCGTATTCAACACCGGCGTAATTGGCAGCAACGGCAGGCGTTGTTAGCGCGAGGAGGAAGAAGAGGAGTGAGCTGGCTGTGTGGGTCCCTGCTGTCAGCGAGGAATGAAAGGGGGAAGAGGGCCACCAGTCATTGGTTCTGCGGGTCAGTTAACAGGTGCAAAACGATTCGCCGAGGGAGAGTGAAAGTGGGCTGGTACTGGGCCTTGCTGGGCTGCTGGTTGGGTTGAGTCCAATCCTATTTTTTTTCTTTCCTGAACCCTTTTCTTTTTCCAAATCTAAATTCTGTTTTGAAATTCAAACAAACAAACAATACTCAAATAAATTCAAACAATCACCACACTTTGTGACTTTGAATTTGGTTCTGTTCAGTAACATAAACCAAAATAATAATTTTATTTTAGGGTCCATTATTAATTAAATAAATAGACCTTTGTTAATAAATCAAATAGATTTTGTTTTATTTAAAATCTTTATTTGAAAACTAATTATTTTCAAAACCAAATCAGTAGGTTTACTTTGAGAATACAAAATACTTGGAAAACTTATTTTAAATGAATAAATAAGTTTTGATGTTTTGGAGATAGTAAAACCTTTATTAATAAAACTTGGATATTAAATCCTTATTAATTTATTTTAAACAAACCCTTACTATTTTTATCAAAACAAAATGTTTTATTATAAAAGCTTGGCCAAGGTTTAATTTGGCTCTATAAATAATCCTTATTTCTAGATCCACCTTTTCTTTTGAAAACCAAATCCTTTTATTCAAAAGATCCAAAATAGTAGTTCCAAAATATTTTATTTTCCTTTATTAAATGTTTACCTTTTTAAATCTCTTTAGGATTTTGTTTGATCCAAATTGGTTTGATGATTTCCAGTTGGATTCAAAAAGTTTCTTCTGGCCCTGAAAATCAAACAAAGTTTTATTTTATTCATTATTTTTCACATTACAAGATTTGGAAAATCTTGGGATGTGACACTAAGAAGGAAGAGGGGGGAAAGAATAACAAGGACTCGGATTCTCGGTCCAACATGATCATGAACCATATTGAGCATAATTTGGAGTTGATTCATACTCCAACCTTCGAGATTGAGGATTTGAGGGGACTAATTGAAGAGTTTTCAAGAGAACACCACCACCACCACCGAATGGGTAATTCATCATCAGGTTTGGCATCCCCTTGGCTTGTTCCAAGATTGGGGGAGTGCCCCGGTATCACATAATTATTTTTTATGTTTTTACCTTTTTAATGGATTTACATATTTGGTAGAGGAGTTATCTTATAGGTTTGTTTTCATTGTGGAAGTATTTATCCTTTGGTTGGTTATCTATGTATCCCAAGGTGTGAGTGCCTTTATGGAATATTAATTAGAAGTCTCATCTTTTACTTTTTGCACTTCTTATTTTAATTTACAATCTCTATTATATGATTGATCTTGTTGATCAGTATGGGCATCACTTTGGGAGCATGAAGTAGATATAAATTGGTTTTGGCAAACCGAGCTCTGGTCATTAGCAAAACTTTTTATGGTTTGAAAGGAAAAGAGAAAAAGCTTACAGGTATTTTGTATCATTTATTTTCATTCTTGATTGGCTCATAAGCTTAGTATTCTTTATTTAAGATCTTTTGTGTCTTCAAGGAAGATTCATGTTTGGCTTTATCACTTGTATGTTTGCTTGTTTCTTTCAACTCTTTTGCTTGCTACCCAGCCTTGATATCCAAAAACATGTTTTGAGAAGGCATACTTCTCATGCATCCAATCCTTTGAACCAGAAACATGTGCCATTTGTGTCCACCTTATCTACCTATTAGCATAATTGCTATTCCAAGCAAATTCTCAAGCTTCATCTAACTTTCAAATTAAATTTTTTTATGCGAAAACTAGTTAGTAAATCTCTCACGAACTTGATGGCACACCTCATTTTCTTGCCCCTAATAAACTTGAACCATTGTGTCATCGAAGTTGTATATGCTTGCATCTATACGTTGGGATTAGCAGAACCGTGCTGTCACGGGGAATGCTTTCAACCCTTATGGATACATATCCAGTTGATATCATGCTCTTTTGTTTGTGGATGTCGTCGGTGTGAAATAAAAGGGGAGCTTGCAAGTCCATGGAGTTATGTATATGTGTTAGAGAAACGCCTGGGCCACTAGCCTACGCCATGCCTAATCATGGTGGAAACTTGCAGCATCACCATAGTGAGCAATCTATGAAGCTTTCCTCTTATATAAAAAAGAAGAGACATATTGAAAAGAGGAAAGAGATAAAAAAGCGCCATTTTCCCATGGAAAATAAGAGATTGCTGAGATGCTCACTATCTGCTTGCCCTGTCATTTTGATTATGGGATAGCTCCTGTATCATGTGCAAGGGGTACCCCGTTGGCGGTTCTAAAGTTGAGTAGCATGAGGAGCGGCCCTCATACTCAAGAGACATGAGATTGCCAACTTATATTTCATCAAGCATATACTCCATCCTTGTTCACTTTAACCTTAATCACCTCAAGATGCTTATGATAAGGGCAATGAGAGCTCAAAGCTAGTAAGTACCATAATCTTTTGGAAGATTTTTATGAACTTGAAATCCCTGCTTCCCTCTATGAAGGGCCTTTCTTATACTTCTAAGTTGAGTCAGTAAACCTATTCTTCTCTAATACGTCGGAAACGTATCTATAATTTTTGATGTTCCATGATTGTTTAGTATCAACTTGGTTATGTTTTATCTACACTTTGAGGTATTTTTATACACTTTCTGAAACTAACCTATTGACAAGATGCCACAGTGCCAGTTGCCTGTTTTATTCTATTTTTGGTTCCAGAAAAGGCAGAAAATCAATATTCTCAGAATTGGACGGGAGAAAAGCCAATCTTCCTATTTTTCCCGGAGCAACGCGGAACCACGAAGCAGAGGTGGAGGAGGACACCAGGGTGGCCGCACCCCCTAGGCGCGGGCCAGCCCTGGTGGCACCCATAGGGGGTGTGGCCCCCCTAGCCCTCCACCGACCTTGCCTTTTCCTCCTTCGCCTATAAGAATCCTCCGACCCAAAAACCCTAAATCATCTGGCAGAAATCCACGAAAACCTCCACAGCACCGCCGCCACCGAAGGGGAGATTCGGGGACGAAGTCTCTGTTAAGCACCTGCGGACGGGAAGTGCCCCCGGAGTCATCTCCATCGATCTCCACCACCATCTTTATCATCGTTGCTGATTCTCATGATGAGGAGGGAGTAGTTCTCTCTCGAGGCTAAGGGATCTACCGGTAGCTATGTGTTCATCTCTCTCTCTATGCATGATCATGTTGTGGTCATGAGCTTTGTAATCTAGTACATCTACCTTGCTACTCAAGTGCTTCAATAGATCTCTGCTCTCCCCATGTGTGTGAAAGTGACAACATGCACGCCATGGTGGCACTTAGGCTAGAGTCTACATAAATACTCATTGTGATTTAATAGATCGATGCTTTTCACCACGTGTGTGAAAGTGACAGCATGCACGCCGTGTATGGCACTTAAGCTAGATTATATATGTATTTTTTATGAGTTATATTTGGAGTTGGATGTCTCTATGAAATTGTGGTGTTTGTTGGAACCATCTAGCGCTCAAGATGACAGTGTGGGGTTATCTAGATGGGAAAGGCAGACTTTGAGGAGTGCTTTTGTAGCCCTACCATGGATTAGAGTGTACAACCGGAGACTAGTTAAGAGTAGTATCATGAAGAGAATATATTTATATGAGAGAGTGTTCACTAGTGAAAGTATGATCCCTAGGCCTTGTTTCTAAACATTGAAACACCGTTTGCTACTAGATCTGTTGCATGTTTGCTTGCTTCCATCCTTTTGCCTTTAGTCTTTACCTCACCGTCAAGCTATTTTCTGGCACTCACACACGTTACCCCACGTCAACAACAAGTCAGAAGCTATTTTCTGGCACCGTTACCACTTGTATTTCACTATCTCTTCGCCGAACTAGTGCACCTATACACCTGACAAGTGTATTGGGTGTGTTGGGGACACATGAGAGTTTTTTTATCTTGATTGCAGGGTTTCTTGAGAGGAATACCTTTGAACACTTCCTCCCTGAGTTTGATAAACCTTGGGTAATCCACTTAAGGGGAACTTGCTGCTGTTCTACAAACCTCTGCACTTGGAGGCCCAACAACTGTCTACAAGAATAGAAGTGGGTAGACATCAAGCTATTTTCTGGCGTCGTTACCGAGGAGGTAAGGTAAAAGGTACTCACATCCTCCGGTGTGAGTGCTCGAAGTTATTTCCTTTAGATTCTGCAATTTTGTCTTTTTGTTTCTTGTTTTCACTAGTTAGGCTTAATGGAAAACAACAACAAAATTAGAGAGCTTTATAGCATTTATCTTGAGTTAGGACATGAAGTGTTTGAAGAGAAAATTAAAAAACCTATGGAGCTTTATATGCATGCTAATAGCAATGTTATTAGTATGAATTCTTTGGACACCATTATTGCTAATGCTATGGAAAAGTCTAAGCTTGGGAAGCTAGTTTTTATGAAAATGATATTTTTTAGTCCCCAAGCATAGAGGGGAAAATTTTCTTTGATGATAGTTTACCTCCAATATATGATGATTACAATGATGAATATGATATTTTCAGTCCACCTAATATTGAGGAGAAAATTAATTATGATTACAATATGCCTTCTATATTTGATGATTATGGTAATGAGAATAATAATGATAGCTATTTTGTTGAATTTTCTCCCACTACAATTAATATGAATGACTATGCTTATGTGGAGAGTAATAATCATTTTATGCATGTGGATCATGATAAGAATGTTTTATGTGATAGTTATATTGTTAATTTTGTTCATGATGCTACTGAAAGTTATTATGAGCGAGGGAAACATGGTTGTATGTATCTCAATAATATTAAGTTTCCCCTCTTTATGTTGAAATTTTTGAAGTTGCACTTGTTTTGCTTTCCTATGCTTGTTGCTTTGTGCTTTCATTACTTGTTTCTTTATAAGATTATTTTGCATAGGAAGTAGTTTAGACTTAGATGTGTTTTGAATTTGCTTCTTGATGCTCTCTTTTACTTCAATTCATATTTCTTATGTGAGCATCTTCTCAAACTATCAAGCCTAACTTAAAGGCGGTAAAGAAAAGTACTTGTTGGGAGATAACCCAAGAGTTTTCTTGAGTCTTGGAAGTTATTACTTCAGTAATGACCTATCCTTATCCTTTTTGTTTGCTTTTTGTGCCAAGAATGTCCTCTAATGAGAGGGAAGTAAGATTTGGGGAGTTGCTGCCCCGAAACAGATTTTTATGCTCCACCACAAAAATTCGTGAGGAATCTCTGTAAGTCGGATTGAGCTGATATTTTACTAATAAATCCCCCAGTATGTTAGCTAACTTTCATTAGTTTAACACTTTTTTATTTGAGCAACATAAGGACTTCGACAAAATCGGTTTCTACCCGCTGGTCTATTTTAACAGATTTCTGCCATTATTTGCATTTGCTTCTTATTGATTCCTTTTTGAGAAATAGATATTTTTGAGGGAATTTCTAAACTATCTTGTGTCTATACGTAAAGTTTTGCTTTTTTGAAAATAAACCCAAAGGTCTATTATCTTTTGAATACACTAATGTTGCTAATAAAGATTTTGTATGAAGGAAAATTTTCAGGTGTAGAGAAAGAATGATGTAATGAGATGAAGAATGGACAAAAGGTCAAGCTTGGAGATTCCACTCCATGTCAGCCCAAGAAATATTCAAGAGGTACAAGCGTCAAATCTTGGGGATGCCCAAGGCATCCCCTTCTTCATCAATAAAAAGCTCAGGTCTTTCTAGACACTTCGTTTTTATTGTTTCATGCACAGTTGTGTTGTTCTTAGAGCGTCTTAGTTTTCGTTTTTGGTTTTTGTTTGATTAGTTTTCTTCACTTATTTTGGAGAGAGACACGCTCCGCTCTTCATTGTCTAGAACACTCTAGTTTTCATTCTTATTGTTTTGTGAGTGTTCTCTTCTACTAGCACTGTGTTTAGCCTTAGTTTTATTGTGCTTATTTCTTACAACTTTTTAGTTCTTATTTGTGGATTTGTGAGACATGATCACTGACCTTTTTTGATTATTATCTTTGTGAGTTGTTTCAAATAATTTGACTGGTGCTGGAAAAAGAGTAGGATGTTTCATGCTTATAGTGGTACAAAGGGAGCTTGCTTTGACCGTGACTTAGACTTTATCATGTCATGCTAGATGTTGTTTTGACCTTATGATTAGTGATTATTGTTATAGCATGACTTGTTCCAAACAATTGGGATTGCTTAGTGTGCCTTGAAAGAATCATGCGTTGTTTTAGCATACAAAAGCATAGTATTGTGGTATTCTCCTTTGATGTTTTGTTTGGGTTGACTTGGCACATGCTCACACCAGACCCGTACAGGGGCCCGTGCGAGCTGGGCGACCGCACAGGGCCCCAAAAAACTAGAGGGCCCCATATCCCAGCTATAGCCCACCCTGGAACGTGAGGTTTTTTCCTAGTTCCATGCTTGAGTGGTCATGTGCATCACGGGACTGCTTCTAGGCGAGTCGCGGCCCAAATATCTCCACGGCCCAACTGGTCCTTTCGGCTACCTCTACGCGCACTCCTACCTACGTACGTGGTCGATTGATCTCCTGGTCCGACTCAATCCCAATCGAAACCGAGCAATCTACGCTAAAAACATTTGCCCAATCGATATCCCTTGCCTCGTGCACTTCCCAGATCATGGTGACGAACGTATTGTGTCGCCGAGAACGGCGGCGAATGCCAGTGCCACATACGCCCGCATGCCTAGGTTGCCAGGCGCCCGCTGCTAGCGCTTCACCGCTAGTCGCCTATAATCGATCGACCAAATGGACAAATGCCTAACTCTACTGGGGCCTGTTGTTCCGGGCTAATTGACTATCTCAGCCTAGCGAGTCCTGACACTCCGGCCAATCTAGGTTTGTTGAATCTTCTTTTTAGTAGTTTCATCTTATCTTGGCACTTCTAAATTCAATCCATGTAGCCTATATTATTTTTTCATTGGTTTTCAAAACAGGGAGAATCATGTCTTCTACAAATCTATGATTTCATCTTTCATAATTTACTTGAGAAATCTATGAGTCCTATTGATATTTTGAACTATTTGAAGAAGCGTCCCTGTTATGGGAAAAAATTCTTGTTGCTTGGTGCATACAATTAATCATTTATGTTGACGTTATGCCAATTTTCAAAGTTTAGGGCCCCTTTTTATGTTTCGCATAGGGGCCTTGAATTTCTGAAGACGGCCCTAGCTCGCACCATGTTATGACTATGAACAAGTCATCATAGCCTCTATGATCATTTAGTCCTTGACTTGTAGTACCACTCTATACTTTGATTAGTAATGTTTTGTTGCTCTACATGATTATGGCCATTACTCCTCTCTTAGTTGGTTGCTCCCAGGCTTTTGCTAGCCTCCACTTGTATGAGTAAGCTCTACTCATGCTTCTAACTTCCAAGAAACCAAGTTATTCCAAAGTGTCCACTATAAATTCCTATGCATGGTGTGTTACACCATTCCAAGTATATTCTTGTTTTCAGCTATCTTCCAATTAAAAAGTATTTTGTTATGTGAAAACTTAGTGATTAAAGCTCTCATGAACTTGATGGCACACTTTATATTCCTTGCCCCTAATAAACTTGAACCATTGTGTCATCTATGTTGTATATGCTTCCACTTATACGTTGGAATTAGCAGAACCATGCTGTCATGGGGAACGTTTTCAACATTGCACTTGTACTTTGTACACAGTTGATATCATGCTCTTTTGTCTATGGATGTCACCGGTGTGAAATAAAGAGGGATCTTGTAAGTCCATGGAGTTATGTATTTTGTGTTAGATAAACGCATGGGACGCTAGCCTAAGCCATGCCTAATCATGATGGAAACTTGCAGCATCACCATAATAAGCATTCTGTGAAGCATCCTCAATAAAAAGCTATGCATATAGTAAATAAAAAGATCGCTGAGATGCTCATTGTCTGCTTGCCTTGTCATTTTGGTTATGGGATAGCTCCTGTACCATGTGCAAGGGGTACCCCGTTGGCGGTTCTCTATGATACACATGTACTTACTATGACAATAACTTATAGGTGACTGAAGTTGAGTAGCATGAGGTGTGGCCCTTGTATTCAAGGGACATGAGACTGCCAACTTATACTTTGTCAAGCATATACTCCATAGTTTGTTCACTTTAACCTTAATCACTTCAATATGCCGATGATAGGGCCAATGAGGTCTGAAAGCTAACAAGTACCATAATTTTTGGAAGCTCTTTTTGAAACTTGAAATCCCTGCTTCCCTTTATGAAGGTGTTATCGCCATATTTTGGCCAAAGAAGGAGATGGGCCGTGATCAAGATGGGCTTGGAAGATACGTATATTCAACGTGTTGTTGGATCGGCCTAGTGCGTGGATTTGGGCTAAATTGCCCGTGTATCTTGTATCATAGTAGGTTCCGTTTCAGTTTAGGTAACGATAGAGTTGTAGAGTTATTCCAAAGGTAGAAAGTCTCCGGAATATAAATATGTACCTAAGGTTATCGAGAAAAGGAGGACAATCACGTTCACAACAAACACAATCTCGGTATCGCCAACCCCTTGTTTCTAGGGTTTCTTTCGGTAAGTGTCATCTTTGCCTAGATCGCATCTTCTGATCTAGGCGGTATTTTACTTATCGTTATTTAGTGTTACTCGTCAAGCCTTGTTGATGGCGAGTAACACTACTATCATAGATTTGTTGAGGCTAGCATCGGTGCTTTTCGGTATAATTGTTTGATTTATGCTGCCTCTAGTTACCTCGCTACCTTTGCATCTTTTCCCAAGTGCAAGGGTAGCATCTTATGATCTTTATTTAGTTGATTCGATCTTATGGTTATGCCTTGTTCGCCAAGGTTTAGTTTGATATCTACGTAGTCGGGCCTTGCAAGCGGGTTGAACGATCCAGATGCGTAGAGACGTGGTTTACTAGTTCTAGAGAAGTTGTTCCGGTAATTGACTTTACGTCGGTTGTTAGGCCTCCTCTAGGGTTAGTTTACCAACATCTTTTGTATCTATCAGGCTCAATTACGTGTAGGACGTTCCAGTTACGTGGTGAAAATGTTAGACTGTCGTAGATCGATTTAACTTGTAATGATAAAGCAAAACCCCATGTTATCGTGAATCTAATGCAGAACCATGGGATAATCGGCTCTAGGAGCCGATTCACAGGGAAACCTGGGAGCCGGTCACGGCTCGAATTTTACGTATACTTGTTTACCATGCAGGAAATCAATCGAAGAAATCCTTCACCTTCCTGACCAGGTATAGGTCGGTGGCATCTCGAACCAAGCCGGGGCGTGTCGGAGTTTTGCGGCCGTTGCGAGGACCGAGGCCCACCAGCGATCTGGAGCCTCCGGCTCTTCGTGTTGCTCGTCGCTGATCGCGGTGGGTTTTGGCAGCAACACATTCTGCACGCCGGTGGGACATTCAACAACATCTGCATCAACATCCGACGCTGAGATGGGGGAGACCGGTCATGTCTGACGAATCGCACAAGAGCACAAGGCGAAGTATGGAGATCGAGCTCTCTTGAAGCGATCTCATCGGCTCTTTTGAGAGGACCGTAAGCATGGCATCAAGTGGAGGGTTCTCCCGAGGGTGCTCTTGATGAGGTGGATCTGCCTGTTCCTTCGGAGCGCACTTTGAGCTCTGACGGGAAGTCAACTACATGGTGGCTCATTCTGCCGCCATTCGAGAGCACAGTGAACGCTTTTCGGGTCGCAGTTCGCATAGTTCAGGAGATCATGAAACATCAGTACTCTTCGTCGGGGCCTACTTTAGGGACTCACCAGGGAGAAAGACAGCTCCAGACCAGGCCACAGCTGCCATTCACACTTGCAGCTCCAGAGCCGCCAGGGGCAGCGGCGTACGGCGTCTACAAGGTTGGAGGCGACCCAGGCGATTGCCAATTCCTGTTTGAGCCACCTAAGGAAATCCCACATGGATATGTATGCGCCTACGTCGGATCGCAACAACGACACGCACCAGCAGATTGCAACCACAGGAGTTTCTGGCGGGGTTCCTAGGCGTGAGCTTGAGGAGGCGGCGTTTCGGAAGCGATATGCAGGATGGACGCCGACAAACAGGCGTGGCTAGCCAAATATGCCACTGGAACAAGTCATGAGAATCTAGCCCTGCAGCTCAAGCGTGGAGCAAATCCGTACCATCTTGAGAGACCGGTTAAACCGTCAAGAGAAGGACAATCGGCTATTCAAAGCCGTAACCAAAGTTTGATCATTCATTGCCACCCAAGTATCGGCTCCACGAGTTCTCAAGGTTTAGCGGGTCAAGGGTCGAGCTCGATCGAACGTGCCGATACAGCACTAGGCATGATTTCGACATCGGATCGATTCTTGTAAGGTTTTTGCGCAATCTCGACAGACCAGCTTTTGGGTACACCTCGCGCCACGATTCGATTCAGACACGGAAGCAACGGAAGAGCGTTCCACATCCAATATCATTCGAGGCTACCGAGGCTAGCATTGCAGACTGGCACAGGTGCGGCGAAGCGGGAGAAATCAGAAAGTACATCCAGTAGCTTCAGACCGTCGAGAACCGATGTTACTCAGCTCGTTTAACTGAGAAGGAAGCAGTCGAGCTGGCAGTGTTGGGTCTCTCAGCACCCACCAAGGATCTGGCTTTCCAAGTAGAGTACAACTCATTGGCGCACATGGCCCAGAAACTAACGATGTATGAACAGCGCCACCACGAGTTGTACCAAGACAAGTTCAAGCGTCCGATAGGCCTGGTCGATCTGAAGAAGATGATCCTACACAAGACCAGGAGGTGGCCGTGGCTGAATGGGCTCGGGCCACATGTCCTGCAAATGGGTAAAGCAGCGAGGGCCTGCAAAAGGGTTCGACTTGACGTGAGCAAAGCTGAGCAGATCTTGATTTCTTCTTTGAAGAAAAGCGGTGAAGTTGCCCGAAGGCCAAAACCCCACGGCTCAGAGATGAACGGAGACCATCGCAAGTGGCATCACTCGTTCACCCACACCACCAATGATTGCAAAGAGTTACGTCGCCAGATCCAAACGGCGATAGAACAAGGCCGTCTGATCCTTGGGCAGTTCGCCATGAAAGTGGACACAAACCCATTCCCCGGCGTCAATATGGTAGAACTCAATCACTCCGCGAGGCGTCAGCTGGATTTCTCGTTCGGTGTTAATATGGCAGGGTTTGGGTACCACCATGACACGTACAAGGAGGAAGGTGGTCGCTCTCGGGGCAAAGAAAGAGAGGAGGCTGGTCCACGCGACCGGCCCAGCCACAATAACAGGCGGTACCTAACAGAGGAACAGGTGAGGAGAGTGCGATATCAGAAGCCACATTCCACGCATCTCCTTAACAAGTATGAGCGTTAGTATGACCAACGTCGCCGGCGCAATGGGGACGATGAAGGATATGAGCACCTCGCTAGGGGACTGTCTAAAGAAAAGGAAGGCGCAGACAAACATTGGGGTTGTCCTTTCTTCAAGTATTGCTGGGATGCGGGAATGAGCCGATTGCCTACAGTCGACAACTGCCCGGAATGTGGACAGCAGAAGGAGAACACGGGGCCAGTTTCAGTGTTCAAACGTCTAGGGCCCCTCCCACCTCAGGGCCGTTACAGGTAGTCCGCTTGAGCAAAAGACCTCGAGAAGCCAAGGGATGACAAAGAAGAAGACAAATATCACCGTCCAAGGTGGCGTCCCGACGGACTCAGACACACCCAAAAGCGTAGAGTGCAGCGGCTACGTAACTTGGAGGAAGCCGAAGCGCAGTATCTCCACGCTTTAAAGAAAGCACGGCCCGATCTGGCCGTTAAAATTAGGCAGACCTTGGAAACGGAAGATCGCCCTAAAAGGAAAGAGTGGCGCCCCAAACCGTTAAAATCCGATGCAAAGACATCGGCTGGCACAAACATGGTGTTCATACTTCCGTCAGAATTCTGCGCTCCAAGAACCTGCGAGCTACCAGTGGCACAGTTCGACTACGGCCCACGGCCGGTTATATTTGAGAAGCCACGTGAGAAGGGTTACAAACATCTGAAAGCCCTGTACCTACGAGGCTACATCAATGGGCAGCCTGTCAGCAAGATGTTGGTGGACACCGGAGCGGCAGTCAATATAATGCCATACTCCATGCTACGACGTTTGGGACGCTCCACTGCAGATCTGATCAAAACCAACGTCACGTTAAGCGACTTCAATGGCGGACTTGAACGCAAGGCGTCGAACGTGGATCTGCGACTGGGCGGAAAACAATACCCACGTCATTCTTCGTCGTGGACAGCAAAAGCACCTACGCTGTCTTGCTAGGGAGAGATTGGATTCACGCTAACTGCATTCCGTCCACGATGCACCGATTACTGTCTGATGGGATAGAGATGAAGTGGAGGTCATCCATGCAGATGATTCTATCGAGGTCTCCATAGCTGGCATGAACGTCGGGAAGCGAAGACCAAGAGCCGATCTCGGAATCGATCGACGGGCTGTGAGCGCATTAAAGCTACAAAAAACGGGGTGAGGCTGGTCTTATCCACTGGCCTGACAGAGTAGCCAAGTCCACGATCATGCGTGGTACGGCCGATCCCTGCGATCGGCCACAAAAAATAAAAAGCAGCAATCATACGACAAGCAGATCATGTAGTCGTAGCAGAGAGATGCCCTGCCGTTGTAAAACAATAAGGTGTAAATCGTCCTTGACTAATGCAGTCAAAAAGGGGGCCGATTCAGGCAATCGGCCCAAATTATTTTTATTACCCTCACCTACTGCTTGCCCTGTGTTTAGCATCGATTTGACAGGTGACAGAAAGCTAGGGTATGGGTTTACATCCGCTGATGAACTAGAAGAGATCGACATTGGTCCTGGGGATAAGCCACGACCAACATTTATCAGCAAAAAGTTAGATCCGAGTCTGCGGGGTCCGATGATAGCCCTGTTGAAAAATATCCGCAGATGCTTGGGACTACGGAGATGCTCAGGTTAGACAGAGCATTATTGAGCATCGACTCCGCTTAAAAAGGATTTCGCCATTCCAATGAGCACGATAGATGAAGGCGAAATTCGGAAGAAGTCAAGAAGGAGGTCGAGAAAATGTTGACCAAGTTAATCAGGCCATGCGGTATCTTTGAGTGGATTTCTAGTATCGTGCACTGTAGAGAAAAGGATGGCCGTTGGCGTGTTACCATAGATTTTCGGGATCTCAGAGCTACCCCAAAGGATGAGTATCCGATCTGGTGGCGTAGACGTTAATCAACGCAGGCCTGGTCATAAGATCTTGAGCTTCATGGATGGCAATGCCGGTTACAACCAAATTTTTATGGCTCCGGAAGACATACACAAGACGGCGTTCAGAGTCCCAGGTTCAGTGGGGTTGTTCGAGTATGTAGTCATGACGTTTGGACTGAAGAATGCCGGCGCCACGTACCAAAGAGCCATGAATTATATTTTCCATGATCTGATCGGCAAGTTGGTGGAAATTTACATCGATGACGTGGTGGTCAAGTCTGCTTCAGTGCAAGGACACTTGGACGATCTGCAACGCGTCCTGGACCGAACAAGAAAATTCGGGCTACGGATGAATCCAAAGAAGTGTGCCTTCGGGGTGACGGTCGGTTCTTGGGTTTTTGGTCCATGAACGAGGAATTGAGATCGCCTGAAAAGTCGAGGCAAGATCGAACAATGAAGCCTACCACAAAGAAAGAACTGCGCTCTCATCGGCAAGATCAACTTCGTCAGAAGATTCATCTCCAATCTGTCAGGAAGAATAGAGCCGTTCATGGGACTGGTGAAAATTAAATCTGACGAGGAATTCCGCTGGGGGCAGAACAACAACGAGCCTTCGACGAGATCAAAGAATATCTGACGAAGCCGCCAGTGTTGGTTCCGCCCCAGCCGGACAGACCGTTCTACATTTACTTGTCAGTAGCTGACACGTCCATCGCCTCGGTGGTGGTGCAAGTTTATGATGGGCTGGAGCGAGTCGTATTTTACATAAGCAGAAGGATGCTGGATGCAGAGACAAGGTATCCTGATATCGATAAGTTGTGCCTCTGCCTGTTTTTCACCTGCACCAAGCTGCGCCACATTTTGCTATCAGCGGAGATTATCATCATATGCAAATCAGACGTCATAAAGCACATGCTGTCGGCTCCTATGTTGAAAGGCCGACTGGGCAAATGGATGTTTGCATTATCGGAGTTTGACATCCGGTATCAACCCGCGAAAGCAGTTAAGGGTCAGGCATTGGCCGACCTTATCGCTGAAAGGATCAACACTAACATAGCAGCACTGTCTATAAGAGCGTGGGCTATGTTTTTCGATGGATCGGTTTGTGACGATGGTTGCGGCATCGGCATTTTACTCATGTCGCCCCGGGGGGCAACATTTTCCTTCTCCATCAGATTATCTACCTCTCACACCAACAACGTCACTGAGTACGAGGCGATACGCAAGGGAATGGAGTTGCTCATCGAAGCTGGAGCAGTGGAAATTTTTGGAGACTCCAAGTTGGTGATTTCCCAACTCACGGAGGAATACAAGTGTGAGAGCGAGAACCTCTTTCCACTATGGCTGAGCCGATGGCATGCTTATGGTACATAAACTTCACCTGGATCCCGCGGTCGCAGAATACCGAGGCGAATGATCTTGCACAAATGGCTTCAGGTTACAAGGATGTAGCAAAGGGAGCCGATGTTCAGGTACAGTTCCTGGAAGCTGACGACTGGAGAGCCGATATCTTCAATTACTTGAAGGATTCGGCTCGGGGGGCACCTAAACGGATAAGGTACAAGGCCATCAAGTATGTGCTTATTGGGGATGACATGTTTTACAGGACTCTGGAAGGATTAGTACTCAAATGTCTGGGGACAGCGAGGCCAATCGGCTCCTACATGAGGTACACGGCGCTGTGAACTCACCAATCAGCTCACAAGATGAAATGGTTGATCAGCGATCGTGGTTTTATTGGCCCACCATGCTTGAGGACTGCGTCAAGTACTACAAAGGGTGTCAAGCATGTCAAATTTGGGAAAATTCAGATGGTACCACAAGAATGAACCCCATCATCAAGCCTTGGCCATTCCGAGGTTGGGGCATGGATATGATCGGCAAAATCAATCCTCCATCAAGCAAAGGCCACATGTGGATTTTGGCCATCACCGATTATTTCACTAAATGGGTGGAGGCTGTCCCGATGAAATCAAGAACTCAAAGGATGTTATCAACTTTGTGAAAGAACATGTCATCCATAGATTCGGATTCCAAACTATCACGACCGATGGAGGTTCGGTCTTTATTTCTCAAGAGTTTAGAAAGTTCTGCGAGGACACGGGATTAAGTCGAGATCATCTCCATACTATGCTCGAGCAAATGGGCAAGTCAAGCATCCAACCAGAGCCTCATCAAGCTGATCAAGAGAAAAGTCGATGAACACCCTAGGCGTTGGCACGAGGTTTTGTCAGAGGCGTTGTGGGCTTATCGCATGTCATGCCATGGGGCGATAAAGACCTCGCCATACCATCTAGTATATGGACAAGAAGTCGTATTGCCCTGGGAAATTACGGCTGGGTCGAGACGTGTCACTTTTCGTGACAATCTAACAATCGAAGAATATGCAACCCCGATGAGTGATGGTGTTGAGGATTTAACGAGCTCAGCTGTGGTCGCTGAGAAAATCAAAGAGAACAAGGCCAAGGTAGCTCGTGCATATAACAAGAAAGTGAGGCCAAAGGAGTTCCACGTTGGTGATCTGGTATGGGAAGTCGTGTTGCCATTAGGGACTAAGGATGCAACATATGGTAAATGGTCTCAAAATTGGCACGGGCCGACAGGTCGATCAAGTTTTAAGAGGAAACGATACATGCTTGAGGAGCTGGACGTGAAATTCCCGATGGCGGTCAACGGTCAACATCTCAAGAAATATTTCCCAAGCATGTGGGATGATGGACAAGAATATGGGGCCGATACATGAAATCGGCCAAGTAAAAAGCACGTGAGACATTGGACAAGAATGTGGGGCCGAAATCGGCCTAATAAAAGTTAAAATATATAGCCGATGCGCGGTCGACTCTAGAGGTTCACATGGTACAAACAGTGCGCCATACACATGAGCCATCAAGAAATGCTCAAGGCGTGGAGCGCCGACGGACACGATCCACCTCGGCGATCTCGGCCGTCATCTTCATCCTTGCCCGTCACCACCGCTTGTTCAGGCACGTGTATGGCGCGATCGGTCTTCGGGCTTTGAGGCTTTCCGCCTCATCTTGGGAGGCGATGGATTCTTCCTTGTCGCGATGAGCTGTTTAGTCGCCGACCTTCTCTTCAAGATCTTCCAACTCCCTTTTCAAGAATGCGAGCTCGGCAAGATCTTGTGAGGTGTCGGTTTGGCATCCAGAGACGCCTTTTTCTCGTTGAGCTGTTGGCATCTGTCGCGATATTGGCCTTGATGGAAGTTGGGCGCAGATCGATCCTCTCACGAGCTAACTTCACCCTTGACCCGTAGAAAGACAGGTTACAACCGCCAAAGTTTCACCGCAATGCTACTTCGAGCTGGTCTTTATTTCAGCCAGACGCTCTTCACCTCCTCGTAACCTCGATCAGCTCCTCGATCGGGGAGGACAGGCTTTAAGACGCTGGAATTGAGGTGGAACAACCGCTCGTGGTTCATCGAAGCAACGGAGGGAGTTGGTTCAATGGATTCAGGGTCGAACGTCAGCAAACCTGAAATATCACAATTCTGGCAGCCCGAAAAGGCGTCAGTATGCATCCAAACATGTAAGGATGAGCCGAAAGAAGCTAACGTACCTCTCCTAAGATCGAGGGGAGAGACGATGAGGAGACGATCGGCTTGTGTATGGTTGCTGGGGTCTGGGCCGGAGTGGTAGCCGTTTCATCTGCACCTTCGGGGATTGCTAGGTCCGGTTTGGCTAAAGGCATCGACACTGCCCCAACTTTCCCACTAGAAACATCAGTCGTCTGCATGGAAGGTGTTTAGCCGATGGAAATAGGGATTAATCGGCAGATCAAAAGAAACAAGTAGTAAGAGCGTAAAGGGTGATGATTTTCGAAACCTCCTGGCTTGACGAAGAAGCTTGCAGTCCTTTGCGAGCTCTCTTAGGACCCACAGTTGGCCCCGCCTCGACTGGTGCTCGGGGGGCAGTAGGTTCAGGAAAAGACCTTTTCCTGGAAGCCGATGGTGATGAATCTGGCTGGCTCGGTGTGATGGTCCTCTCAGAATCTGTTGGGTCCAGTTCTCCTCGATTGGTCTGAGTGTTCTCGCTGGAGGTGTCTTCGACGGAAGCCTGTAAAAAAGGAGAACCAGTGAGCATAAGCAGGTATGCAAAGATGGAAGAATTAGAAGGATCGACCAAGGCATAGATCACCCTACATGCGAGCTTTCTGGAGAAGGGCTCTGGCGCTTCAAGGTCTTCCTGGCAGCTACCTTCCTCGTCGTCGTTCTTGTTTTAGTTGGAACTCGAGGGGCAGCTGGCTTAGAGGTTGCTGGGTTCTTGGAAGCCGATTGTGGTGATATCGGCTGTTTCTGCATTATGACCTTTTTTAGAGGTGGCGAGTTTTTGCAGAAAAGAACCACAGGAGCTGGAGGAAAGAACTCGAAGGGGGAGCCATCACTGTGCGTAGGCTCAGGACCATCTTGTTGCTGCAAAGAGAAAGAATGGATTAATAAAAGGATCAATTGCAAGCTGCATCAAGAAAATTTGCAAGTAGTGGTACCTGTTCCACGGGGATGTCGTAGTCAGCATCGAGCTGTTTCAGCAACGGTCCCAGAGCTCGCCTGAAGGCGTGAGTCTTCCACATCGACCACCAGTCTTCAAAGCCATCGGTTGATGAGGCAAAGGTGAGGTCGTTGGGAATTGGGATGGTCAGAGCATCAAAAAAGGAATAACACCTTTGGCTGGTGAGAGGATCAGGCAGGTCGGCTCTACTCTCTGTAAGGTGATGGAGAAAGAAGTGGAGAGCTACTTGTCCAAGGCCAAATTGGCGAGCCACTACGACTGGCTGGTAGAATTCATACCCAGGTTTTATTATTCTGTTGGACGTACTCATGCCAACTGGAAGGAAACAGGGACGAATCACGGTGGAAAAGAGCTGCCGAGTGCTAGTGTCATCGGCAAAATTGTCTAGCCTGAAGGAGAGTGGATTTTCGAAGTGTTCCGATTCCTCCATGTAAGGGAAGAAGGTAGGGTTGTCCAGACCTTGGAAGAAAGTGCTGAACCATTTGGATGCCTCCTGAGGGGTTAGTTTACTGCCTGGCAGTCGATACAAAGCTTGGCCATAGCTGGTGCATCGGATCTGCTTCCCTTTTACATCTGGAAAGGTGCAGCTCGCCAAAAGGGGGAAGTTTGGGATGTGATTTTGAAAATACAGCTGAGCCCATAGCTGAATAAACCACCAAGGACCACCTGTTTTGACTGCTACACCAGAGAACAGCTTGACAGACATCAACTGGAGGTATCGATAGACTTCTCCAAGGAACAGTTTGCCGAGGCCAAGTTGAGTACCTTTGGCCAGTTCATGGGCTAAGGAGAGATAGCTTTTGGTTGGAGCAAGGAAGGGAAGGGCCAAAATATGAAATGCTCCAAGAAGTTGAGAAAGGTCAGATGTTCTTTTTTACGAGACAGGGCCCTTTGTTTTCATATGGCGTTGGAGGTAGGCACCCGTTAAATGCGACTGTTTTAGAAGACAGTTTGTAGGGGACTTTGGTTAGTTAAAAGCGGAAAGGGCTGGGTGATGTAACATCCACCAGTAATCATCACCACGCCTAATGAGTTGGTGACATGGGGCCATGACCGAACATGAAGCAGATTGAGCCGGACCAGAAATAGCCGATGGTTCTGAGAAGATTCTCGTGTTTCTCGAGAGGAGACAATGATAGATGCAAGGCATCGGCTATTCCCGTAGTTTCCCATTGGGATTGGTAAGCTCTAGCTACCCTACTAAACCAAGAGACCCAATGTTCAGGGGGATTAGGCCAGGCTCGCAGGCAGTCGGCCCAAGAGTTCAGATCTAGGTCTTGGCTTACGAAGGGGATTCTATTTGCTTCGCAAGAAATCAGATGGGCAGGACTAGAATCTGTACGAAGGCCAAGACAGAGGGAATTTGGGAGAGAAGGATGCGGCAGCAGAATGTCTGAAACCTAGAAAGTTTAATGATGGAATCAAGGCATTAATTCAGGTGTTCGTCATTAAATTCTAATCGCGTTCAGACTGCGAGGAGTAGGCGTACCTTCAGACCGGAGACCTCTGGATTGGTGTTGGACGATTCCGCCATCTAGTTTACCGGCGGAGATGGATCTATGCAGTTGAGGATTGAGGGTTCTTGTTTCTGTGGGCTCGATCTGGTCGATGGGCAATTGGAGATCTGGGTCGCCCTTTTTGAAGAGGGTCGCAGGTTACCGTTTGAAACTGGAAAATGGCCGTTTAGGTTTGCCTAAGTATGCGACCAAGTTTGACCTTGTCAACGTTTTTGGGAAAGCCGATGTGCATCGGCTCTTTGAGCTGTGGCTTGGTTGACTGTGTGAACGTAACAAGGTGAAAGCCGATACGTTGCTATCGGTTTCTGGAGCATCGACCTATTGTGGCTATCGGCAAAATTGGGGCGAAAAAGACAATCTTCGAGAAACGGATTTTCATTCATTCATTCAGAAGCTGAATGCTTACAAAAGATTGATTACAAAAGGGAGATTACTACTACTACTACTACTACTACTGGTTCCTAATCTAAAGGCCGAGATAAATACGTCATCGTTGTCGCCGTCTTGTTCATTGTCTTGGCTGCTGCGGCGTCGTCTTCAACTGCTGTTGAAGAAGCCAGCGGGGGCCTCCTCGTCCTCGTCGTCGTCTTCGGTGTCCTCGCTGGACCCGGCGTGGAAGCGCTTCGCCGGCGGGTACTGTCGGAGGAGGTGTCCTCCTCGATTCCTCCTCCTCGTCGGAGGACTCGGCCGTCCCAAGACCAAAGCGTCGTTGCTCTTCGCCTCCGGTTCCCGTCAACGAGGATCAGGGCTCTCTCGCCGTCGATCGAGGACGCATCGTCCTCCGACCAGACGAAATCCCGATCCTTCGTCCCACCATCGTGGGGCGAAATCTTATCTGCCGCCATGGGCGGGTGCTCGCGTCGGCTCTCGGTCATCTTTGTTGGAAGACGGGAGGCAGGCGGAAGAAGAAGAGGCCATGGCGGAGGAAGAGGGTTTTTGGCGGAGGAAGAGGGTTTTCTAGCTCGGAGGAAGATGGGGACTGCGACTGCTCGCACGAATTTAAATAAGGGAATAGTGGAGAGCGGTTCAATGCCATAGCGGTTTCCCGAATGTCTTTGCCAAAATCGTCAAATCATGCACTGCAAAGGAGTTGAGAAGACAGGGCATCATGATGAAGGGGTAGCGTGACGATCCTGTTCTGCAACGCATTCTGTCAACGCGCAACCCGATACAAAAAAAAGAGGGGGAAGAAGAAAAAAATCAGCAGAGTGGTTTCGGAATTATTATTGCCAAAACCAGGGGGGGCATGTGTTATCGCCATATTTTGGCCAAAGAAGGAGATGGGCCGTGATCAAGATGGGCTTGGAAGATACGTATATTCAACGTGTTGTTGGATTGGCCTAGTGCGTGGATTTGGGCTAAATTGCCCGTGTATCTTGTATCATAGTAGGTTCCGTTTCAGTTTAGGTAACGATAGAGTTGTAGAGTTATTCCAAAGGTAGAAAGTCTCCGGACTATAAATATGTACCTAAGGTTATCGAGAAAAGGAGGACAATCACGTTCACAACAAACACAATCTCGGCGCATCGCCACCCCTTGTTTCTAGGGTTTCTTTCGGGTAAGTGTCATGCTGCCTAAATCGCATCTTACGATCTAGGCAGTATTTTTACTTATGCGTTATTTAGTGTTACTCGTACTGAAGCCTTGTTGATGGCGAGTAAAACTACTACCATAGATTTGTTGAGGCTAGCATCGGTGATTTTCGGTATAATTGTTTGATTTATGCTGCCTCTAGTTACCTCGCTAACTTTGCACCTTTTCCCAAGTGCAAGGGTAGCATCTTGCTTGATCTTTATTTAGTTGATTCGATCTGTTATGGTTATGCCTTGTTAGCCAAGGTTTAGTTTGATATCTACGTAGTCAGGCCTTGCAAACGGGTTGAATGATCCAGTAGTACGTAGAGACGTGGTTTACTAGTTCTAGAGAAGTTGTTCCGGTAATTGACTTTACGTCGGTTGTTAGGCCTCCTCTAGGGTTAGTTTACCAACATCTTTTGTATCTATCAGGATCAATTACGTGTAGGACGTTCCAGTTACGTGGTGAAAACGTTAGACTGTCGTAGATCGATTTAACTTGTAATGATAAAGCAAAACCCCATGTTATCGTGAATCTAATGCAGAACCATGGGATAATCGGCTCTAGGAGCCGATTCACGAGAAAACAGGAGCGTCACGGCTCGAATTTTACGTATACTTGTTTACCATGCAGAAATCAATCGAAGCAATCCTTCACCTTCCGACCGGTATAGGTCGTGGCACGCCGAACCAAGACAGACGTGTCTTGGAGTTTTGCGCCGTTGCCCGAGGGACGAGGCCCACCGATCACAGGAGCCTCCGGCTCTTCGTGTTGCTCGTCGCTGCTCGCCGGTGGGTTTTGGCAGGCAACAGAAGGGACTTTCTTCCACTATTATGTTGAGTCTCCACCTTCTACCTTTAGGCACCATTAAGAGAGCATAGTTTCCATTCTTAGTTCTATGTGCATTGTCCCAAAACTTATTGATTGATGCATATTGTGATATTGCTTGTTCTTGTGCTATTTGTATCTAGTCACTCTTATGAACTTTGAAGGTGTCCTATGCATCTATTTTCTACTCCATGAGGGACAAGCTGAATGCCACTATGCCATGTTTTCTATATGTGAAACAAACAAATGTTTTTCAATGCATGTTATTCATGATCTTTGTTTGTAGCCTTTCATGTTGCATGCATAGTTACTTTGTCTTAATGTTAGAACTCCATCTTTCATGCACATGTTTAGAGTTCTTTGATCCCAGCTTTCAATGCTTGCAAATGGTTTGATCTTGGTTTTGATTCTGCATGTCACCTAAAAAATTATTCTTTTTTATCACTTACCTACTCGAGGACGAGCATGAGTTAAGCTTGGGGATGCTTGATACGTCGGAAACATATCTATAATTTTTGATGTTCCATGCTTGTTTAGTATCAACTTGGTTATGTTTTGTCTATACTTTGAGGTATTTTTACACACTTACTGGAACTAACCTATTGACAAGATGCCACATTGCCATTTGCCTGTTTTATTCCGTTTTTGGTTCCAGAAAAGGCAGAAAATCAATATTCTCGGAATTGGACGGGACAAAAGCTAATCTTCCTATTTTTCCCGGAGCAACACAGAACCACGAAGCAGAGGTGGAGGAGGACACCAGGTTGGCCGCACCCCCTAGGCGCGGGCCAGCCCTGGTGGCGCCCACAGGGGGTGTGAGCCCCCTGTCCCTCCATCTACCTTGCCTCCTTCGCCTAAAAGAAGCCTCCGACCCAAAAACCCTAAATCATCTGGCGGAAATCCACGAAAACCTCCACAGCACCGTCGCCACCAAAGGGGGGATTCGGGGGACAGAAAGTCTCTGTCCCGGCACCCTGCCGGGACGGGGAAGTGCCCCCGGAGCCATCTCCATCGATCTCCACCACCATCTTTATCACCGTTGCTGATTCCCATGATGAGGAGGGAGTAGTTCTCTCTCGAGGCTAAGGGATCTACCGCTAGCTATGTGTTCATCTCTATCTTTATGCATGATCTTGTTGTGGTCATGAGCTTTGTAATCTTGTATATCTACCTTGATACTCAAGTGCTTCAATAGATCTCTGCTCTCCCCATGTGTGTGAAAGTGACAGCGTGCACGCCATGCTGGCACTTAGGCTAGAGTCTACATAAATACTCATTGTGCTTTCATAGATCTATGTTTTTCCCCACGTGTGTGAAAGTGACAGCATGCACGCCGTGTGTGGCACTTAAGCTAGGTTATATATATTTGTTATGACTTATATTTGGAGTTGGATGTCTCTATAAAATTGTGGTGTTTGTTGGAACCATGTAGCGCTCAAGGTGACAGTGTGGGGTTATCTAGATGGGAAAGGCGGACTTTGAGGAGTGCTTTTGTAGCCCTACCATGGATTAGAGTGTCCAACCGGAGAGTAGCTAAGAGTAGTATCATGAAGAGAATATATTTATATGAGAGAGTGTTCACTAGTGAAAGTATGATCCCTAGGCCTTGTTTCTAAACATTTAAACACCGTTTGCTACTAGATCTGTTGCATGTTTGCTTGCTTCCATCCTTTTGCCTTTAGTCTTTACCTCACCGTCAAGCTATTTTCTGGCACTCACACACTTTACCCCACATCAACAAAAAGTCAGAAGCTCTTTTCTAGCACCTTTACCACTTGTATTTCACTATCTCTTCGCCGAACTAGTGCACCTATACACCTGACAAGTGTATTGGGTGTGTTGGGGACACAAGAGACTTCTTGTATCTTGATTGCAGGGTTTCTTAAGAGGGATACCTTTTACCACTTCCTCCCTGAGTTCAATAAACCTTGGGTAATCCACTTAAGGGAAACTTGCTTCTGTTCTACAAACCTCTGCACTTGGAGGCCCAACAACTGTCTACAAGAATAGATGTGCGTAGACGTCATTCTCCATCTCCATCAAGCATTTGAGTTGTTGTGTTTCAAAGCATTCATATGATGATTTATTCAATCATTTTTTTTATCTTCCTTGTTTGCACAAGACTCTTATCTATTGAGTATTACTTTGAAAGCCATCATTGTGAAAAACCTTTTATGTTTGAGCAAAGAGTACTCCTGTTGTAAAACTTCTACACAAGCTTTATTTGGAAACCGTTTGCCAGCTGTTCTTTGACCAAGAACAAAGTTTGCCAATTCCAATTATGATTTATCTTTATGCATCTCTATTGTGACTCCTATACTTGTTGCAAGCTAAGTTGTATAATGGTGAGTTGTTTTCTTCTATGAGTTGTGTAATGGTAAGTGTGATGCTTCTTGTCCATATTATTTTTATGGACACTTCACTCCATAAACCTGTGGACATGTTTACTGAGCTTAGTTTTTGCTTGGGGACAAGAGAAGGTCTAAGATTGGGGGGAGTTGATACGTCCAATTTGCATCACCATTCTATATCATAATTTGCCTCTATTCATTGATATATTTCATATTAAGAGGTGTTACTTATGTCTTTTCATCTGTTTTTGCATGTTGGATGATTCTTGGAGGATGAACTGCCGGAGTTAGGATTCTGATGGAAAACACGGTGTTTTGATGCAATTTCACGAAGATCGGAAAAATACTAGAAAACTACAGAAAATGCTATTTTCCTAGAAGACAAAGAATGCCAGAAGGGGAGGCGGAGATGGGCCATAGGGGGCCCACACCCCCCAGGCGCGGGCCACCCCTAGGTCGCCTCAGGGGTGTGGCCCACTGCCCTCGCTCGCCCTCTTGCCTATATCTTCTCCTCGGAACCCTAATACACGGGGAGCGATCACAGAAAGATTTCGCCGCCTCTGTGGGGCGGAAAAACATCAAGAGAGAAAGAGCTCTCCGGCAGACAGATTTTTGCTAGGGAAATTCCTTCGCGAAGAGGGGCGATCGTCGCCATCAACACCATCGTCAAGCTAGACTTCATCGGGATCATCATCATCATCATCCACACCATCACCTCCACCAACACCATCATCTCCACTCCATCCCGCTGTAAGAATTGTGTTGAATCTTGCATAGTTCTTAGGGGAAACTTTCCCGGTGTTGATTACTATTGTAGTTGATGCTTGTGAGTGGAACCATTGGATTATTGTTTATGTTCACATTGTTATCCATTACCATATCATCTTTGATCATGATCCATATGATGTCTCGTGAGTAGTTCGTTTAGTTCTTGAGGACATGGGAGAAGTCATGTTGTGAGTAGTGGATTTGTGTTGAGATATTATTCAATGGCTTAGTATTTAAGTTGTTGTGCTATTCTTCTATTGGTGTCATGTGAACATCGACTACATGATACTTCACCATTTATGGGCCTAGGGGAATCCATTGTGTATTTGGCTACTAATTGTGGGGTTGCCGGAGTGACAGAAACCTGAACCCCCGTTAGGAAACCATTGCACAAGGGAGTGTAGGATCTCAGAGTTTAAGGCTGTGGTTAGGTTTATATCTTAATTGCTTTCTTGTAGTTGTGGATGCTTGCAAGGGGTTTAATCACAATTATGTATTAGTCAAAGTAAGTTCGGTACATTAGCATAGGTTCACCCACACAACACTTAAAAAACCAAAGAAGACTACTCAGCTATATGAAGCGAAAGCACTTGACAGAATTCCCATGTGTCCTCGAGAATGTTTGGTCCTCATAAGTATTTCCATCGGCTTGTCCTTTGCTAAGAAAGGATTGGGCCAGTTGTTGTAATTGTTTACTGTCTTTATTACTTGCACTTTATTTCTTTAATTTATCAGGACACCCCTAAAAATCCGTTTGCTAAGTATTTACAGAGATTTCCAGCTCCAGACCACGAGTCAACACCTTCTGCTAGTCGTTGGGATCGACACTCCTATTTATCGAGAGTACTACGATACACCCCCTATACTTGTGGGTCCTCAATCTCCCTGATCTCCCCAGGAGGCCGCGCAACCCGTACGCAGGGTTCGTCTGGAGATCTGTAATCAGCTGCCCTGCAAGTCTTTTTTCCGATCTCTTGATCGGTTTTATTGTTTGATTTACCGATCCTAGATCAGATAGTCGCCCACCGCCGTCGTCATCACTGCGCATCTACTCCGACTATCGGCATCGAGGATCTACACCGTGCCCGTGCACCTGCCTCCTATGCTACTACGCATGCCTCGTCAGGCTATCGCAGCCTCATGGCAGGCTGCCGCGCACCACGGACGGCTGCTACGCCTTCCTTGGAAGGCTGACGTGGCTGCCCCCTTGGATCTTCTTCATTGTCATCGTCCAGGACTTCACTGACAATGCCGCAATAGACTCCGATCTACGCGTCTTCGACCCCATGGCGCACACCGTGCACTGTCATTCTGATCAACCGATCCCGCACTTGTGTATGCCAAGCACGTCCCTGAGCACGCGCCTACCACCGATCGAGCTACGGGTTGCCGCTGTGTCGCCCCATCGGGCCACAGCGCCGCCGCCTTTGGTCTCCTAGCCGCTGCACCGACTTGCGCCCTGCAGGTATGTCGCCCCCTCAGGTCGTATCGTCGCTGCACGCAGTCTACTTCGCCGTCCTGGTGCATCGCCATCCTCGGCTTCTACCGCGCCTACTCCTATAGGCGTGGATCGCCGTCGTCTACACATGGTCTTTGTCACGTCTTCGGATTTCTTCCTCGCCTACTTCGAGCACCGTCGCCACACTTCACAAGGTAACCTGCAGGGCGATCTCACGCCATTGCAGGTCCTGCTGACTACCCCATTGCCACTCCAGGCATCCAGCATGACTACCCCAGGTCGCTACTATTTTTGCCGCCTTCTACGTCTTCGTCCACTACAACTTCATCGTCAGCATTATCGCCTCATCCCCGACTACACCACCTTCTACTCTACTCCGACAACCGCCAACAGCACCGCCATCTCTCCCTTTGCCGCTTTGTGCATCTCAACCGCTCTGGAGGCTTCCTCTGCTAGTATTTCTGACATGGAGACAAGTTCATGATGGTCCATGCCCCCGCACGCTTGGTACTGGCAACACCGGGAGTGCCTTCGTCCCTGACGCGTTCCCGAGTCTGGCAAGCTCGGATCGGCCCCTCGTCTTCATCGACTTCAACAACGTCTTCTTCGGCATCGACCCCTCTACGACTGCCTCGACCGCGTCACCGACGAGTTCTTCTTTGCATACCCGGTTCTGGCAAAACCGGAGTGTGCATTCATCCCTGACATGTGCCTAGTTCTGGCACAACTATGTCCGCACCTCGTCCTCGATGGCTCGGACTGCATTGGCTTCGGCATCGACATCCTCGACGACTACCTCGACGCGTCTCCATCATCCTCCTCGTGCACTATGCACATGAGGCTTCATATGCGGTTACCTCGACACTGGCATACCCGACCACGACATTGACCATGGCAACCGCTCGCAATGGCTACCCCAACCTTGGCACCCCCTCACGCTCTCGGCTCCCTCGACATCGGCACAAAGGCTACCACCTCGCTTAAGCATCATCAACTTCCTCTACAGTCCAAGCTGCCACGACGCGACACCGTCCATGACGTTCCTGCTCCTACAACGGGGGGACGTCAGCTCACTGGTTATACTTCAGTTTATCTCCAGTCTGATCGTCCGTGATGTTCCAGTTGTTCACGATGCTACCGTTATGACTATGGGGGATGTTAGAGTATTGTACGTATACAGTTGTTATGGTAGTATAGGATAGTTAGGACTCTAGCGTAACTTGACTTGTACTCCAACATGATCCCTACGCCTATATATACTCGCCCATGAGGCTCAATAATACATCTAATATATTTCGTCAATCCCTCTCTATCCTTCTACATTTTCAATATTAAACAACATGTCGTGAGCTCAAGCACTAAGCTACACATTTCTTTTGTTCTTTTCATTTATTTTCTCTAACTTTCTATTTCCAGAGCAGAATTAAATATCCTCAAGGTTCTATTTATTTTTCTTAAATAGACACACAAATCTAGTATTAAAATTGAGATATTATAAAAATCTTTGGGTTGCATCATATGCAACTCTTTCTCAATGTTTCTGTTGGCACTCGTTTTGGGATCGTAGCTAATCAAGGCAAATGGCGAGAGACACACAATCTAAAAGGTCCACTACGAGGAATATTAATAATCATTAAAGAGGCAAAATATCAAGTCAAGCCATGATTAGGCTTAATAGTCGGTTATGCTAGTGTTCAGAGAAGATTTGGATACTAATATATGGAGGTTTAAACTATGACTTATTCAAGATAACCTCAAATGAAAAAGTGATGAACATGAAAGTTGTGCGTCACGTCGAAACACGAAACTTTGGTTTTTGAATCATCTCGATCTGAGTTTGTCACATCCCAGATTTTAGAATTGGTTCTGCATACCATTCATATCATCGCATCATATCCTTCCATGCAAAACCTTCGATTGTAATGATTCGGCAAAACGCCATTTTCAAAACCCTATTTTATATTACTAAAATGCTCCTGCGGGAGGGTCTACTAGGATTTGTGTTTCCCACCCTTGTAGACTAGTGGTTTCACTCACCACTTGACCCTATATTGATCCCCTGGATTTTAGAAAAATTTAGAAAGAAGAATCGTTCGATTCGGAGCTCGTATGGAACAATTACGGAGGTTTTACTAAATAGGATATTAGAAAAACAAAAGAACAAAAAAAAAGATAAGAAAGCGGCCGCCCGGCCACTGGCTGGCGCCCGCTTGCCAGCCCGCCAGCAGCGCCTGTGCATATCCGCCGCCCGCGCGGCGAGCTCTATCGCCGCCGCCAGCGTCGAGGCCACCGGCGAGTGGGCCACCTGTCGACGCCGACTTCGCCGTCGCCGCCGTATCCGACTCCAACCGTCGCCGTATCTGCCTCCAACTCCCCCGTGTGGACCCCTCCTCTTAACCGCCGCCCCGCGCACGCCCCCTGCTACCCCGACCCCGCCGCCGCCTCGCGAATCGCGCGCCGCCGCCGCCAGGTAGCCGCCGCTGCCACTTTCTCCGCCGCGCCGTCGCCCGCGACCATCGCCGACCGCCGCCTCCTTCCCTGCAGCCAGCGCCGCCGCCGCCCGGGACCGCGCCGCCCAAATCGCCGCCGCCCGACCCACTCCGCGCCGCTTGGGCGCCTTGGCCGCCGCCGAATCGCCACCGCCGCCCGCTGCCCCTGCCGGGACCGTCGCCCGCCGGACCGTCCCCAGCCGATAAGCCGCCGCCGCACCTCCTCTGCCGCGATCTGCGGCCACGGCCAGATCGGCGTTGACAGTCAGCCCAGTGACTGGTCAACCGCATCGGCCTTGATCGCCGCCACGTGGGCGATCAGCGATCAAAGTTGACTGGGTGATTTTTCCTAATTGATTTAATTGGCAGAAATTTGTAGAATGTTGTAAATTGCGTAGAAATTAATCTACTGGGCCAAAAATTGCAAATAAAATATGTGTAGATTCAGTAGTCGTGTAGAATCTTGCTGTACCATTGTTTCACACTTTTGCAGCAAGATTTTGTCCAGATTAATTAAAAGAGTTAATGGCCTTTTTGGAGTAATTAATTCGTAGAAAAAGATCCGTAACTCCAAAAATTGCATATAATATTTCCATGGATTTAGTAGAACAACGGGAATCTCAAAGTGAATTAAAAAGTTAGGCTTACAGTAAAAACTTCTGCAGAAACTATTTAGTGGCTTTTTGCAGTGTTTTAATTATTCAGGGAGTTTTAAAATTCCTTTTTGAGTAATTTCAGTTGGTACTGTTCCTAAGTAGCAATGCCTATATAGTAGATTTTCCCAAGATTTTATAAAAAGTATACTACCGGTAGTGAATTATTTGGGTTCTAGCTCTAGTTTTGAGCATTATACTTTACATAATAGTTTTCCTTGCGCTAAAACTATTTTCCATGCATGCAATCAGTAGCTTTACTGAATAGGATTATGTGGTGCTGCTATAGCATCAATCCACTTGTCATGCATCATCTTTGTTGCATATGCTTGTGGATTGTTTGTTTATGATTGCAATTGTATCGTGTAGATTGTGACGAGTGCAACGCTTGCTCGTGTGTGGATTGTTCTTCCGACCGCTACAACCAAGGCAAGTAGATGCTATTTTGTTCATGATATTGTACTACTATTTTCAATGAATTGTCGTGTATTTTGTAGACGCATGTGTAGGATGATACTATCGCTATGCTATGTCCTATTATGTGGTAGGGCCTTCCTTGTAGATGAACCACCGTTGGTAGATGTGCTTAGCCATGCTATGATGTACGAGGGCTGGGTTACATCACTGAAACTTGTTTCTAAAAGTATTGGTTTGTGAAAACTAAAACAACTTAATCAATGAATCTCCTGGGTGTGATGGGATTGATAAATTTTGGTGGTTTCATTGCGGAAAGGCACCCAGGTATCAAGAGAAAATGATTGGCTTCTTTATTCTGTAGCTTACGTGTACAACCATGTGCCAATACTGGAATGGGCGGTTGGTTGGACTTAGTAGGTTGTGGTAACTCGAACCCGCGTATCCAGAGATGTAGAATTTTGGTAGGTTGGACCGGTGCGCGTCGGGATTGGGGAGCTACTTCCCGAACAGTCTTTTCTTGGACTTATCCCTATCATCACCCAAAATGAGAGTGATGGTACGAGCTGGGTTGGCCAAGTCACATGGGTAAAGTGTACTAACCCCTGCAGGGTGTGTAATCTAATCGATTAGCCGTGTCCTCGGTTATGGACAACTGAGTTGCTTGATATTGATTCCATGACATGTTTGTCGTTCATTATAATTTCATAATTGCTTTAATATTGTTGGGTTAACTTAATTGGGATCTTTTTAAAGAAAATCAAAAACTGTTTATGAAAGTAGGACAAAGGTATTTGCAAATGCAAGCTAGCCACAGCTTCACTTGCCAAATATGCATGTAGTTGTTAGCACTATTGTCTCCTTTATTAGCTCTACTTGCCATACATTCCATGTATTGACCCTTCGGGGCTGCTACGTTTCATGTTGCAAGATATTCCGATTCTGAGTAATCGATATAGGCCACGGTACTCCACTCGGCACTTGTTCACTTGTGGGCAATTTGAAGAATGGAGAATTTACTTTATTTATGTTGCTACCTGAATAATTTGAGCTAGCTTTGGGCTAAGATTTTATTGTAATAATGGTACTCTGGATCTTCGTTATTGATGATACACTGATATTTTGCTATGTTATTCATCTTATTCTATTGTGTTCCAATGAACCGATCCAGGGATTGGCATGTCACATAGAAGCCTTGTTCTTTTCAGAACCGTGGTGTTACAAGATGGTATCAGAGCCCGTGTGTCGACTGTAGGATCGTGACCTAGGATTGGATAGGAAGCCATAGAATTAGTAAAGATTATGTTAACTCTGTCTTTCATCTTATGCCTTTCACTCTCGTAAAATTCTTACCATATGCTATTCTCACACTTTCCTCTTTTAATTGATAGATGGGAGAAGTCAGGACTGAGTATGCAACCATGAAGTCACCAAGGCCCTTTGCAAGATAGTTAGCACAGCTCTCGCAGTCATTGGGATTGCCGCTGCCCATGTTCAAGGGAAGAAGGTTGTACACTTATGGATATGGTGAGGATGCATGGGAGATCACCACCTTCATCTTCAGGGATGCCGCCTTGCCAAACCCTATGCATCTGATCTACACCAAGACATACTGCAACTGGGGACTTGGAATTAACTTGGCCATACATGAAGCCCTGTCTCGCCAGTGCCATCATGTCCGACACCTACTGCCAACAGACTCACCCTATCGTGACTATGGGAGGCGTGATGAATATGGGCACATTGTGGTTACCCCGGGACAGGAAAACATGCCGCCCCGTCGGAGGCACATAGAGGACATGGAAAGGGAGAATGGAGCTCTAGCTGAGAAAGTGATGATGATAAAGGAGATTGCAGATTTTGCTAGCAATTGTATGGTGGTCCAAGGACAGGAGATTGACACCTTGCATGAAGCTGTGGGAGTTTTAGAGAATGCCCTGATAGCCAGAGATGCAACCATAGCTCATCTTCATGGTACTGTGCAGGAGAACACTCGGAACATACAGCAGTTGCAAGGGACCGTCCAGGAGAGGGATCAAACTATTGAAGCTATGACAGCCCAGATTGCTGCTCTCCAAGCACAGCTGAATCCACCCTCTGATGATGACAATGGGGATGATGGCAACAATGGGGATGATGGCAACAATGGGGATGATGATGACAGTGGAAACGATGATGATGATTAGGACGAGGATGATGATGATGGAGACGATGATGGTGGAGGAGATGAAGCTGTTGCGGTTGCAGCTGAGAGTGAAGAAGAAGAGGAGGATCCAGAAGAGGTGGAGTTTGAGATCTCAAGTGATGACTCAGGAGAGGTGTATACTCCGCCGCCATGGTTGAACCGTGGACAGAAGCGCCAACGCATGAGTGCAAGGACCTACCGCAACCTCTTCAAGAAGTAGATAGAAGTCCACCAATTAGTCCTCGTTAGGAAAAATCGTTAGGAATAGTCTCGATCGATGTAAGACTTAATTACTGTTAGTTTAAGAGTGTTTAGTTGCTTATTTGTGTACTCCAATATCCCAGGAATTATTTGTGCGAATTTTATGAAAGATTTATGGCAAGTTTGGTTACTATCTGTGTTATTTTCGCTGCAATTTTCTATTGATACAGCAGTACTGTATGATTTTTCATATTTTTCTGGTATCTGGGAAAAATCTGAAAAAAATAGGGCTGGTGCGAAACTCTGTGTAATGTATGTGCAAAAATCAGCATAACGTTGCTGGACTGTTTTGGCGGATTGCTGTTTTTGTTGCTTAGTTGATCAACTGTTTAGTTAACCATTGCCAACTCTTGTAAAACTATTTCAGTAGGTATATACTGCTAGGATAACCCCTGGGATGTTGCTGGATCACTTGTTTGTTGATGTGTTGCTTGCTTGTGATTGTCTGCTATTGTTTGTTGTTGTTTGATCATAATGCATGGGTAGAATCCTATTATCGTAGTTGATTCTTTCTAATCTTACCTGTGCTGAACCGCAGATGCCTCCCCGCCGTCAACCCACTGAGTTGGAGAAGCTCATGGCAGCTCAGGCACAGCTGACCCAAGTTATGACTCAGTTCATGGAAGCTCAGAACAACAACAACAATGGGAACAACCAGCCTCAGGGAGATGCTCTCACCAGATTTCTGAGGCTAAGGCCAACTAAATTCTCTACTGCAACGGAACCAATGGTTGCTCTCGACTGGTTGCGTTCAGTCAACAAGGATCTAATGGCTCGGATGCACTAATCTTTGAGAAGGTGAGATTTGCCGCTCACCTACTGGAGGG
This sequence comes from Avena longiglumis, assembly GCA_030063025.1. Classification (NCBI taxonomy): domain Eukaryota; kingdom Viridiplantae; phylum Streptophyta; class Magnoliopsida; order Poales; family Poaceae; genus Avena; species Avena longiglumis. The sequence goes on from CP125973.1 coordinate 468,548,945, forward strand.
ACCAGCCGCTTCTTGGTGGGACACTTTTTAGATCACCCACCCGCTGGACACTCTGACTTGGGCAATGTTTGAGGAAGGTTTCAGAACCAACCACATGTCTTCAGGAGTTATGAGCCTGAAGAGGAAGTAGTTTCACAACTTGCGCCAAACCAACCGCACCGTGGCTAAGTACATTGAGGAGTTCAACAACCTGTCTCGTTATGCACCTGAGGATGTTGACACTGATGCAAAAAGGAGGGAGAGATTCCTGGATGGCCTCAGTGATGAGCTTTCAGTACAGCTACTGGTGGTTTATTGCCCCACTTTCCAGGAGCTTATGGACAAGGCCAGGATCTTGGAAGGGAAGCACAAGCAGGTGGAAAGCCGCAAGAGGAAAAGCAACAATCACCACTCTGGTTCTCACCACAAGTCTCGCACTTCATATGATGGATACTCCAAGCATGGAGGGAGTGACCATGGACACCATGGGAGCCATGACCGCCATCACCATGGAGGCGATGGACATCACCATGACAACCACAAGAGCAGCCACCACAGCCACAAGGGAGGACACTCTCACCACTCTGGAGGGCACGGTGGACATGATCGCAACCGTGATCGCAGCTTTGTGAAGAAGGATCTGAGTGAGGTGACATGCTTCAAGTGTGGCCAGAAGGGACATTATGCTGACAACTGTCCGGAGAGGAAGGAACTGAAGCCAACCAACAGCCAGAAGGCCACAGTGAACCACATGAATGTGGAGGAGATCTCGGATGAGCCTGACCTTGTGATTGGTAAGTTTCCAATCAACACTCACCCTGCACTTATACTTTTCGATACTGGTGCATCGCATTCATTCATATCAAGGGCATTTGTGGATAAGTATAAGCTACCTACAAAGTCTATGAAAGAGTCTATTAGAGTGAGTTCACCTGGAGGATAAATGATAGCTAGTGCGGGATGCCGTGACTTAACTGTGAGGATTGGAACACACAACTTCATTGCACATCTGGTAGTGTTGGAATCACAAGGGTTAGATGTTATTCTGGGTATGGATTGGATGTCTATGCATGGGGGACACATAGATTGTGCACAACGAGCTGTTTCACTCAAAACCCCGGATGGTAAGAGAATTAGATTCAAGTCGGTTGTGCGACCGGGAAGGTGTAAGTTGAATTCTCTTAAGGGGGTTAGCATGGATACTGTGCCAGTGATTAGGGATTACCCCGACGTGTTTCCGGAAGAGTTGCCAGGAATGCCACCTGACAGGGAAGTGGAGTTTCTCATCGACCTGATGCCGGGAACATGACCTATTACAAAGAGACCATATAAGATGGATGTGGATGAGCTGAAGGAATTGAAGAAGCAGCTGAAAGAGCAGTTGGACAAGGGATTCATTCAGCCTAGTTCGTCGTCATGGGGTGCACATGTTCTGTTTGTGGAGAAGAAAGACAGCAGCAAGATATTAGTGGTGGACTATCGCTCGCTGAATGAAGTAACCATCAAGAACAAGTACCCTCTGCCGAACATAAATGATTTTTTTGATCAACTGGAAGGAGCGAAGGTGTTCAGCAAGATTGATCTGCGATCAGGCTACTTCCAATTGAAGATCCGGCAGGAAGACATACCAAAGACCGCTTTCACTACTAGGTATGGATTATATGAGTATACAGTTATGTCTTTTGGACTAACGAATGCCCCGGCATATTTCATGACCATGATGAACAAGGTATTTATGGAGTACTTGGACAAGTTCGTGGTGGTGTTTATTGATGACATACTGATATATTCCAAGGATGATGCCGAGCATGAGAAACATCTGCGACTGATTATGGAGAAGCTGAGGGAACACAAGTTGTATGCCAAATTCAGCAAGTGTGAATTCTGGCTTAACACTGTTGGATTTCTTGGACACGTAGTGTCAGGAGAAGTAGTCGCTGTTGATCCAAGCAAAGTGACTGCAGTAACTGAGTGGGAAGCACCCAAGAATGCAGGAGAGATACGAAGCTTTTTGGGACTTGCTGGATATTACAAGAGATTCATTGAAAACTTCTCCAAGATTGCTAAGCCGATGACAGAACTTCTGAATAAGGAGAGGAAGTTTGAATGGACGGATGTGTGTGAAGCCAGCTTTCAGGAACTGAAGCGTCGACTAGTGACCGCGCCTGTTCTATGTTTACCAGATCTTCATAAGGATTTCCAAGTGTACTGTGATGCTTCTCGACAGGGACTTGGGAGTGTGCTGATGCAAGATGGGAGAGTAGTGTCATATGCCTCGCGGCAACTCAAGCACCATGAGCGGAATTACCCCACACACGACTTGGAGTTAGCGTTAGTGGTTCATGCGCTCAAGGTATGGAGGCATTACTTAATGGGAAAACACTGTGATGTGTACACCGACCACAAGAGCTTGAAGTACATATTTACACAGAAGGAACTGAATATGAGGCAAAGGAGATGGTTGGAACTTATCAAGGACTATGATATGAATCCGCAATACTGTAACACCCTCAGAATCGGACCTATGCAAGTTTTAGCGAAAACCCGCCAAACCCGCATAGAAACGATTCAAAGGTGCCCACCAGGCACTTTCGTGCGGGTGGAAAACGAAGTAATAACATTACACAACAGTCCTCGATGGGACCCACAGAACAGATATATATATATAACGGCGACTCCATGAGTCAAGAATACAAATATAATATACATAGATCCAAATCACCTTGAAAACGATAGAGCGTCCAGCTACGGACAAGATGCAAATGGGGCTAAGAGCCCTGAAGAATAACCAATGGCGTCCATAACCACCTTGAGCCAAGCGGAAGGGTAACCACCTGCTAACGACGTCGATCTCAAAACCTGCTTAAACAAAGGGGTGCGGCAAGGGCAAAGGAAAAGAGAGGCGGTCGATCTTGAGGCGATACAGCGAGACTAGAATTCGGCGGTCCTCGCCTACATAGGTATGATGGACTGAAGCGGCAGTGCAGTATGCACTAAACAACCTATAGAGACTCGATATAACTGTCGGCTATCAGAGAGGGATAAGAAAGACCTATTCGGAACCAACCTGATGCTACCATCAAACAAACCCATCCTGGTGTTTCCCCCTCGAGACCAAACGAGGAAGTCAACCGAGAAACTCACACAGTTGGCAGTTTTATTTATTCAGTTATCGTTGCGACACTTTACTAGTCAGGTTTAGTGAATCATTCTGATAAAAGAAGCAGTGGGCCCTTTTAGTTATTCATTCCGTTATAGTTGCAGCACTTACTAATCAGATACCATTAGCATGAGATAACCCCCAAACCCAGCAGTTGTTGGTACTTTTATTCAGCCATTCCGTTGTAGTAGCAATACTTACTAGTCAGATACAATTGTCGCAAGCGACAAACCAACAAGCAATTGTGGGCAGTATTAATTATCCATTCCATGATAGTGAAGCTGATTACTAGTCATTATAAAGTCAAATTTATAGCAGTAAACTTTAGTTATGCTTGTCTATGATCGAGATACTGTGCTCCAAGTCGTCCATATCCGCGGACACGGCTTTCAGAAAGTTTTACCCGGCCGGGGTGCACCAATAGCAACACACGCTCGATCAACCTCGGAAAAACCAAATCAAAACCCAACGAGGCTTTCACGGTGAACAATCACAGGATTCAGAAATATTTGAGGGCCACCCTTGGAGTACACACTTAGCAGTAAGCAAGCTCAGACAGACTCAAGGTTTGGGTGAGCGGTGAGCATTTGGAACCCGAAAGTGTGGCTGGGCTTGTCAACACCGCGGAATCGTGTCCCGATCCTAAGCGATGCAGTGTGCTCCTCGCACAATTTAAATCTGAAAGTAGCATGGCATAAGTACAGGATCGTAAATAAAACCTCAAACTAGTTTGTGGCCCCAAGAAATAAGATGAATCAAGCTCGCTCGGGGTCCCATATACCTCCACGATGTGGATAGCGATAAATCAAGGAACATGTATCAAGTACTCGGGGTCTTACGGGACACAAGTGGGCGTTCGAAACCAAATATTATCTATCACCCACCGATGCCTCTGCTTATTTCAATTTTAGTTGTTAAACGAAATTAAAGTGAGCGATAAGTAAAACTATGATCATCTCCATCATCAACATGCGGCAATACATCAACAACTGTGGCATTTGACGACCGCATAGCAACACTTGAGCCAGCGACTACGGCATAAGTCCAACTATCTACCAAACAACAGGTAATAGGATGTGTCCAAGGCAATATAAGGCTGCAAGGGATATCACGGGTACGAAACACTAGAGCATCGCAACACAGATAACAATAGATCAACAGGAGGAAATAAATACTATAAAAGTAAGATAGGTAGAAAGGGGGAGATGCTCGCCTGAAAACATTGTCGAAGGGTTCAACCGAAGATCGGGGCGAAGCTCACATCAACTCAACGGCCTTATCCACGAAGAAGCAAAATACTAGAAGAAACACCGGGTGCAATATTTAATACAACGGCAGAAGATCGGCATGATGCATGTATGATGAATGACATGGCAAAGATGCGATGCAATTAGATCATATTAAGCGGAACCGGGGTCCCGACAATTAGTTAAACGGTTCAAGTTATTTAAAACCCCCGCAATTAAATGTTGTTTTAACAAGGCAAGATAAGATACCGGTGCGCTACACAAGTTTAAATGAGGCCGATATGAGACTAGATTTGCCCGCATATGGGCCCCATATTTAATTATTAGGTGAATCGGCATAAGGCCCCCAAACCACATGAATGTATGCATGCAAGACTATTAAATATGCAACAAGTTGATATCATTTATAAAATAGGGTATCGAGGAAAAGGTTCACACATTAGGGGTCTCGACGATCTTGGGGATCCGGGGGTTCGGGGCCGGGTCTCGGGGTCCAGGGTCTAGGGTTCGATCTTGGCGTAACATTCTCGACCACCGGGGTAGGTCTTGTCGCATCGGGGTCTCGGTCATGTCGACGGTCGTGGCGTTCAGGGGGAAGTTCTCGGTGTCCGTGAGGTAGACCTTGTCGTGCCTTAGCGTAGATCTTGGGGAGGTTCGGGGTTCCACGGGTTCAGCTCGACAACCGGACTCCGGGAACGGTTCTTGGTGAACTTGGCGTGTCGAGGTGTGGTCTTAGGGTTCGTGTCGGCGCACTCGGTGTTCCGGGTTGGCGATCATGGCGTTCCGTGTCGAAGATCTTGTTCGGCCTCTTGTCGTTGGCGTTGTGGTACTTGTTCCGTTCCATGGCGATCTTGGCGGCTCGGAGGGGTTTGAGAATCGATGCGGTCTTGACTTCGCGAGAGATCTTGGCGTCAGAAGGTCTTGATGTTACGGTTCGGTGGCGACCTCCGGTACCGCAGGTTCTCGGTGTCTTTGGCTTTCTATTCCGGTGGTCTTGAGGCTCCACAGCGAAGATCTTGTGGTGCTTTGCGGATGGTCGAACTGGTTCATGGGCGACATACCAAAGGCTCAAGGTATGCCACAGGACCAACAAACACATCTGACATGCACATGTGTACGGTCATCTTGTCATGGCGTTAGCGTTCTGAGCGCGACACACACACACATGTCCTGGAAGAAGCCGTGGCTAGACAGGGATGGCGTGGGAGCACTGTCAGGGTGGAAACTTGCACGGGCGTCGAGGGTGAGCGGCGGAGGAGGCAGGCATGGCGGCTCTTGTTGGCGTGACCGCAAGGCCAGTGAAGCGGAGGGCGGCGGCAGGCCTCAGCGGCAGAGGCGGTCCGCGAACAGCAACGACATGGCGGAACCACGGGAGGAAGGAAGATTTGGTCGAGAGGGGCCAGCGGAGGCTGATGGCGGCCGACAGGGCGCCAGTGCCGTGACAGGCAGGCGAGGCGGGGCTCGGGTGGCACAGCGCGCCATGGAGGAGAGGTTGCAGCGAGAAGGTTGGAGCAGGCGGGCGTTAGCAGGCGGGCGAGTCTGGCGAGGCGGCGAGGCTTCCTAGCGTCGGCAATGCGAGGGTCGAGACTCCGTCGGGCGGCGAGGCAGCTGGCGGCTTGCGAGCTGCGGGAGGGAGGATGGCACGCCGTGGGCGGCTGAGCTGGCGGAGGAGGAGCGGAGAGAGGAGGCGGTGCAGGCGGGATGCGGTGGGCAGGCGTCAGCGAGGCAGTGGAAGCGAGGCGGTGGCGCTTTAGGCGAGCCCAGGGCGGAAGGGCGGGCGGGGTGAGAAGGCGGCAGGGAGAGCAGGGCGAGCGAGGTTGGTGAGGCGGCGATGTCGCTCATGGGGCAGCCGCTCGAGGAGGCGAGGCAGCGGCGTGGTCGCGTGGGAAGGAGAGGAGAGAGGAAGAGGGTCTGGGGAGAGGGATGCGGGTGGGTCCAGCAGGGAGGTGGGCCCGGCCAGTGACAGGAGGGAGTGGGGAGTGGGTAGGGTGGCAGGGGTGGACTGGGTCTAGAGGGTGGGGCAGTGGGAGACAGGCAGTTCGGGGGCGTGTGCGTGTAGTGCGTGTGTTGTGGGGGCAGGGCTGTGGGGCTGGCTGGTGGAGAGAGGAAGTGGGGGTTGGGTCTAGTCTAGGTGGCAAAAGGGGATTGGGTGAGGGAGAGGAGTGGGTGAGATGGCGTCCAGCGATTGGTCCGGGTGAGGTGGAGGCTGGGTGTGGGTAGTTTAGTTGGTAGGTTTAGGAATAGAGGTGGGCCGATTATAATTCCTGGGGGTGGTCGTTCGGGTCGGGTCGGCCCGTTCGACTGCCCCCACTAAAAAAATATAATTTTATTTGTTTTATTAACACCGTTTGCAAACTGATAGCATTCAAACAAAAATATTTCGGAGGCCGGGCTTTGCATTAGAACAAAGATGGGGCGTTTTAGAAAACAAAACGGGCTTTGCGAAATAGTTTTATGCGATCAATGCATGATGATGACGATGCAATGCACAAAAACAACGCGATTTTCTAGTAGTGGTTTTTGCGGGATGCCACAAATACCACCCAGGAAAGGCCAATGTAGTAGCAGATGCTCTGAGCCGGAAGGTTTAAGTCAATGGATTGACAATTGGGGAATTGCCTGAGGATTTGTGCAAGCATTTCAAGGACCTTAGGCTGGAGGTTGTATCATAAGGATACTTGGCAGCAATGGAAGTCCAACCAACGCTACAGGACAGAATCAGGAAGGCTCAGGTAGGAGACATGGAAATAGAAGAGATAAAGGGAAAGATGAAGGAAAATCGGGAAAAGGATATTCGCGAGGATGAGCATGGTACCTTGTGGTATGTAGATCGTTTGTGTGTGCCCAGCGACCCGGAGATAAGGGAGTTGATTCTGCAGGAAGCTCATAACTCGTCATATTCCATACATCCGGGCAATACAAAGATGTATATGGATTTGAAGAGCAGATTTTGGTGGAACAACATGAAGGGAGACATCGCCAAGCATATTTCCCTATGTGATGTGTGTAGCCGAGTGAAGGCGGAACACCAGAAGCCAGCAGGACTGCTACAGCCGTTGCCCGTGCTAGATTGGAAGTGGGATAGAGTGGGAATGGATTTTATCACAGGATTGCCGAGGACCAGGTCGGGATATGACTCCATTTGGGTAGTGGTCGACCATTTGACCAAGGTAGCCCACTTTATACCGGTGAAGACGACCTATACGAGTGCAAAGTTGGCCAAGATTTATATGGACAGAATTGTGTGCCTACATGGAGTTCCCAAGAGTATAATATCTGATAGAGGCACCCAATTTACCTCACACTTCTGGCGCCAGTTGCACGAGTCACTTGGGACTAGATTGGAGTTTAGCACAGCGTTTCACCCACAAACTGATGGACAGACCGAGAGGGTGAATCAGATTTTGGAAGACATGCTGAGAGCTTGCGTCTTGGCTCATGGCTCTAGTTGGGATGAGAATTTGTCGTATGCTGAGTTTTCCTACAACAACAGCTACCAAACCAGCATCAAGATATCACCGTTTGACGTACTGTATGGGAAACGGTGCCGGACACCATTGCTATGGGATCGAGTAGGAGAACGTCAGTTGTTTGGACCTGATTTGATCAAGGATGCTGAGGAGAAGGTCACCTTGATTAGGGACAGGCTGAAGGTAGCGCAATCAAGGAAGAAGAGCTATGCCGACGCTAAGCGCAAGGAAGTGGTGTATGAGATAGGTGATAGAGCATACCTCAGAGTGTCGCCACTTCGTGGAATCAAGAGATTTGGAATTAAGGGTAAGCTGGGACCTCGGTTTATTGGACCATATCGGGTCTTAGCACGCAAAGGAGAAGTGGCTTATCAGTTGGAGTTGCCAGAGGCTCTGTCCGCTGTTCACGATGTGTTCCACATGTCCCAGTTGAAAAAGTGCCATCCGGAGATGGTGGATACACCATTGAGAGACACTGTGCCACTAGAGGAGGTCCAGCTTGAGAATGACTTGACCTACGAAGAGAAGCCGGTCAAGGTTCTGGAGACAGCGGAGAGGATTACCCGTACCAAGACGATCAGGTTTTGCAAGGTGCAGTGGAGCCACCACACCGAAGAGGAAGCCACTTGGGAGCGTGAGCATGACATCCGAGAGGACTACCCACACCTATTTGCTAGACGCGCCGAATCTCGGGGACGAGATTCATCTTAAGGGGGTTAGTCTTGTCACATCCCAGATTTTATAATTCGTTCTGCATACCATTCATATCATCGCATCATATCCTTCCATGCAAAACCTTCGATTGTAATGATTCGGCAAAACGCCATTTTCAAAACCCTATTTTATATTACTAAAATGCTCCTACGGGAGGGTCTACTAGGATTTGTGTTTCCCACCCTTGTAGACTAGTGGTTTCATCCACCACTTGACCCTAGATTGATCCCCTGGATTTTAGAAAAATTTAGAAAGAAGAATCGTTCGATTCGGAGCTCGTATGGAACAATTACGGAGGTTTTACTAAATAGGATATTAGAAAAACAAAAGAACAAAAAAAAGATAAGAAACAGCCGCCCTTGACTGCTTGCTGCCGTGCCGCCAGCCAGTATGTATACAACAACCATACATGTGCAGCTCTATCCGCCGCCGCCCGCGTCGAGCCACCGCAGTGGGCCCCACCTGTCGGCGCCGACTTCGCCGTCGCCGCCGTATCCGACTCCAACCGCCGCCGTATCCGCCTCCAACTCGCGTGGACCCTCCTCTTAACGCCGCCCGCGCCGCCACTACCAAACCCGCCGCCCGCCTCTCGCGAATCGCGCCGCCGCCAGGTAGCCACCGCTTTTCTCCTCCGCGCACCCCATCGACGCCGCGCGCCACCCCATCTGCGCCGCCTCCTTCCCACTGCCGCCGCCGCCGCACAGACGGACCGCCGCCGCCCGACCCACTCCGCGCCGGCTATTCGCGCCTGAAGCCGAGCCGCCGCCCGGCGTCCGCCGACACCGCCGCTGGACCGCGCCCGCCGGACCGTCGCCCACGCCGCCGCCGACCGCCACCGCCGCCCGCCGGTAAGCCCGCCGCCGTAGCACCTCCCTCTGACGCACGATCTGCGGCCAACGGCCCAGATCGGCCATTGACCGGTCAGCCCCATGCGCTGACTGGTCAACCGCCTGATCGGCCGCCACGTGGGCGATCAGCGATCAAAGTTGACTGGGTGATTTTTCCTAATTGATTTAATTGGCAGAAATTTGTAGAATCTTGTAAATTGCGTACAAATTAATCTACTGGGCCAAAAATTGCAAATAAAATATGTGTAGATTCAGTAAGTCGTGTAGAATCTTGCTGTACCATTGTTTCACACTTTTGCAGCAAGATTTTGTACAGATTAATTAAAAGAGTTAATGGCCTTTTTAGAGTAATTAATTCGTAAAAAAAGATCCGTAACTCCAAAAATTGCATATAATATGTCCCTGGATTCAGTAGAACAAGGGGAATCTCAAAGTGAATTAAAAAGTTAGGCTTACAGCAAAAACTTCTGCAGAAACTATTTAGTGGCTTTCTGCAGTGTTTTAATTATTCGGGGAGTTTTATAATTCCTTTTTGAGTAATTAAAGTTGGTACTGTTCCTAAGTAGCAATGCCTATACAGTAGATTTTTCCCAAGATTTTACAAACAGTATACTACCGGTAGTGAATTATTTGGGTTCTAGCTCTAGTTTTGAGCATTATACTTTACATAATAGTTTTCCTTGCGCTAAAACTATTTTCCATGCATGCAATCAGTAGCTTTACTGAATAGGATTATGTGGTGCTGCTGTAGCATTAATCCACTTGTCATGCATCATCTTTGTTGCATATGCTTGTGGATTGTTTGTTTATGATTGCAATTGTATCGTGTAGATTGTGACGAGTGCAACGCTTGCTCGTGTGTGGATTGTTCTTCCGACTGCTACAACCAAGGCAAGTAGATGCTATTTTGTTCATGATATTGTCCTACTATTTTCAATGCATTGTCGTGTATTTTGTAGACGCATGTGTAGGATGATACTATCGCTATGCTATGTCCTATTATGTGGTAGAGCCTTCCTTGTAGATGAACCACCATTGGTAGATGTGCTTAGCCATGCTATGATGTACGAGGGCTGGGTTACATCACTGAAACTTGTTTCTAAAAGTATTGGTTTGTGAAAACTAAAACAACTTAATCAATGAATCTCCTGGGTGTGATGGGATTGATAAATTTTGGTGGTTTCATTGCGGAAAGGCACCCAGGTATCAAGAGAAAATGATTGTCTTCTTTATTCTGTAGCTTACGTGTACAACCATGTGCCAATAATGGAATGGACGGTTGGTTGGACTTAGTAGGTTGTGGTAACTCGAACCCGCGTATCCAGAGATGTAGAATTTTGGTAGGTTGGACCGGTGCGCGTCGGGATTGGGGACCTACTTCCCGAACAGTCTCTTCTTGGACTTCTCCCTATCATCACCCAAAATGAGAGTGATGGTACGAGCTGGGTTCGCCAAGTAACATGGGTAAAGTGTACTAACCCCTGCAGGGTGTGTAATCTAATCGATTAGCCGTGTCCTCGGTTATGGACAACTGAGTTGCTTGATATTGATTCCATGACATGTTTGTCGTTCATTATAATTTCATAATTGCTTTAATATTGTTTATGAAAGTAGGACAAAGGTATTTGCAAATGCAAGCTAGCCACAGCTCCACTTGCCAAATATGCATGTAGTTGTTAGCACTATTGTCTCCTTTATTAGCTCTAATTGCCATAAATTCCATGTATTGACCCTTCGGGGCTGCTACGTTTCATGTTGCAGGATATTCCGATTCTGAGTAATCGATATAGGCCACGGTACTCCACTCGGCACTTGTTCACTTGTGGGCAATTTGAAGAATGGAGAATTTACTTTATTTATGTTGCTACCTGAATAATTTGAGATAGCTTTGGGCTAAGATTTTATTGTAATAATGGTACTCTGGATCTTCGTTATTCATGATACACGGATATTTTGCTATGTTATTCATCTTATTCTATTGTGGGCCAATGAACCGATCCAGGGATTGGCATGTCACATAGAAGCCTTGGTCTTTTCAGAACCGTGGTGTTACAGAGTTAGTATGTAAAAGTTAGACCCAAAATACTGTCAAATACCGAATTAGCACGGAACCAGGTCGCCGGACCCCACACCATATCTCAGCTTAGGCGAGAGCAAAATGACCGAATGACCTAGAAAACTTTCTAATTCGGTCAATCTGCTTACAACTTAATTTAAGCAGTCAAGATCAACTCGAATAGAAAATCACAAAATATGAAAGTTTTTTGTTTTTTCGATATGAATAATTTTTCGTTTGGAGCCATCTTCAGTTGAGCAAGTACACGACCTCCAGATTCAAAATATGACCCAATAGATCTAAAATTGTTCGGTCAAAATCCAAGTTTGAGAGGAAAATAACATTAATATTAGGTCGGAGGGAAAAGTGTCCAAAATCAAAGTTCTTCGTATTTTCGATACGAACAACTTTGATTTTTCAAAGATTTTTATTTAAGCTCGTTTACTACCTAAAAAGTGGTTGGGAAGGTAAAGGCGAGTTTTTGGCCGAACAGTTATGGAAAGTTCGGACCAGACCATCTGAATTTGACCCCAACTAGGGTATTGGACGTGATTCCAACCCTCTTTCTTGCACAGAAAGTCCAGCCGCTTCTTATATACATGAGGGGTGATGGCCGATTGAAACAACACCAATCGAACAAACACATCTACTACTTTTTCGTGTTCATCTACTTTTTATCCCTCGTCCTTGTATCTTTCTTCTCGTTCTTCGTCGTTCTTTAAGTTTGGAGGCTGTAAATCCACGAGGCTCTAGGGGCAGTCAGGCCGACCTAGGGCAGCCCATAGCCGCCGTGTTCCCTGACGGGGTCCCTCCCGGGCTAGCGGGGTTTCAGGTATCAAAAGCACCCGCCGGACTGTCTTGCGTATCGTGCTTCCGGCAAGCCTCCCTCGGCGCATGCTGTCGCGCATCGCGCTCGGCACCGAGGGTACACGTTGACGTGTTCGTGTGCGAATGCACTTTTTGGCGACTCCGCTGGGGATGAAGCTTTGAACGATCTCCTACCCGTTCTTGCTAAGAAGAGAGCTTCATCAAGAGGCTGCAATCTACAACGTTATGATGAATCCTCAATCTTCCAACATAGATCCATATTACTCGTATGTTGATGTTGCTAGATCTTTTGATATGTGTACTGTATCGACAAGCCCTAGTTTTTACTATGTGCAAAAGCCGATGCAAAATAACCTACATGCTTCGACTTATCTTAATAACTTGCAGCATGTAAATTCGAATTCTCATGCATCGACAACCCCAGAAATTCATATGCCGATGAACAACATGACGAATTCTGTTAATCCATATGAAACACCTGATTTTAGAAATTTCAATGGCATGCAACCAAGTGTTTCATCTTTATATTCATCGGTAAATAACTTGCAATCTTTAGATTCACCTTCAAACATGCCAATGGATAGGGAAATTGGACATGCTACAACTAGTCATTTGCTCAATTACTCTCAATCATCATATGCTACACTATGTTAGTAATGTTTCAGCACCGTATGCAACTAGTGATATTCATAATTCGGCTCCACTCCTTTACAATGGTTATAGCCGAATAAGTGAAAAGTCAGTAGGAGATAATGTGCCTTCATCTAGTACTGTAGCGTATGGTACGTCCCTGTAACACCCTCAGAATCGTCCCTATGCAAGTTTTAGCGATTCCCGCCAAACCCGCATAGAAACGATTCAAAGGTGCCCACCAGGCACTTGCGTGCGGGTGGAAAATGAAGTAATAACATTACACAACAGTCCTCGATGGGACCCACAGAACAGATATATATAACAGCGACTCCATGAGTCAAGAATACAGATATACAATACAAAGATCCAAATCACCTTGAAAACAATACGGCGCCCGAGTACGGACAAGATGCAAATTGAGCTAAGAGCCCTGAAGAATAACCAATGGCGTCCATAACCCTGCCCAGGCCAAGCCGGAAGGGTAACCCTGCTAACGACGTCGATCTCAAAACCTGCTTAAACAAAAGGGGTGCCGGCAAAGGGCAAAGGAAAAAGAGAGAGCGGTCAGTACTGAGGCCAGTACACGACGAGACTAGAATTCGGCGGTCCTCGCCTACATAGGTATGATGGACTGAAGCGGCAGTGCAGTATGCACTAAACAACCTATAGAGACTCGATATAACTGTCGGCTATCAGAGAGGGATAAGAAAGACCTATTCGGAACCAACCTGATGCTACCATCAAACAAACCCATCCTGGTGTTTCCCCCTCGAGACCAAACGAGGAAGTCAACCGAGAAACTCACACAGTTGGCAGTTTTATTTATTCAGTTATCGTTGTAGCAATTACTAGTCAAATATAGATAGTCATCCTGATAAAATAAGCAGTGGTCACTTTTATTTAACCATTCCATTGTAGTTGCAACACTTACTAGTCAGATACAATTAGCATGAGATATCCCAAAACCCAGCAGTTGTTGGTACTTTTATTGAGCCATTCCGTTGTAGTTGCAATACTTACTAGTCAGAGACAATGGTCGCAAGCGACAACCCAAGCAAGCAATTGTTGGCAGTTTTATTAGCCATTCCATTATAGTGAAGTTGATTACTAGTCATTATAAAGTCAAATTTATAGCACTACTTTAGTTATAGTTGTCTATGATCGAGATACTGTGCTCCAAGTCGTCCATAACCGCGGACACGGCTTTCAGAAAGTTTTACCCTACAGGGGTGCACAAATAGCAACACACACTCGATCAACCTCGGAAAAACCAAATCAAAACCCAACGAGGCTTTCACGACAAAGCAATCACAGGATTCATAAATATTTCAGGCCACCCATTAAGTACACCATAGCGAAGTTAGTGACTCGAGACGGACCCAAGGTTTGCGCCGATGGTATGTATTTGGGAACCCAAAAGCTGGGCTTGTCGATACATGAAAACACTCCGCTTACCTAAGCGATGCAGTGTACCTCGCTGTCGCAAATAAAGCGGTAAAGCATGGCATAAGTACAGGATAGTAAATAAAACCTCAAACTAGTTTGTGGCCCCAAGAAATAAGAATGAATCAAGCTCGGCTCGGGGTCCCATAATCCTCCGGATGTGGATAGCCTTGAATATTCAAGGAACAGTATCAAGTACTCGGGTCCCTCACGGGACACAAGTGGACGGGTAACAACCAAATAACATCTATTGCCCACATGTGCCTCTGCTTACTTACTTCAATTTTAGTTGTTAAACAGTAATTAAAGTTATGATCATCTCCAACAATAAACATGCGGCAAATACTCCAACAACTGTGGTACTTGGCGACACGCAACAGCACTTGAGCAAGCGACTACGACGCGCAAGTCCAACTATCTACCAAACAACAGGTAATAGGATGTGTCCAAGGCAATATAAGGCTGCAAGGGATATCACGGGTACGAAAACTAGAGCATCGCAACATAGATAGCAATAGATCAACAGGAGGGAATAAATACTATAAAAGTAAGATAGGTAGAAAGGGGGAGGTGCTCGCCTGAAAACATTGCCGAAGATTCAACCGAAGATCGGGGCGAAGCTCACATCAACTCAACGGCCCAATTCCGCGAAGAAGCAAAACACTAGAAGAAACACCTGATGCACTATTTAATACTACGGAAAAAGATCAGGCATGATGCATGCATGATGCATGACGTGGCAAAGGTGCAATGCAATTAGATCATATTAAGCGAAACCGGGGTCCCGAAAATTAATTAGGTGGTTCATGTTGTTTAGCTACCCCGCAAATTAAATGTTGTAATAACAGGGCAAGAGATCGCACCGGTTCGCTACACAAATTTAAATGATGCCAATATAAGACTAGATTTGCCCGCATATGGGCCCCATATTTAATTATGAGGTGAATCGGCATAAGGCCCCCAAACCACATGACAAGTATGCATGCAAGACGAACAATAATATGCAACAAGTTGTATGTTATTTACAAAATAAGGGTCTCAGGAAAAGGGATCACACATCTGGGTTCGGAAGATCTTGGGGTTCGAGGGGTTCGGGGTCCGGTCTCAGGGTTCGACGGGGATCAGGTGCGGATCAGGGTTACTGGGGTCTTCGGATCCGTGAAGTAGATCTTGTCGCACGGCGTCCGGGGTAGACGAACTTGGCGCATTCGCATCGACGATCTTGGCGTCCGGGTTCTCGGGCATCAGATCCGGGAAGAAGGACTCGGTGTGGCGTCGGGGGCGCATCGGACTCGCCCTGGTCGATGTTGTTCTTGTCGCATCCGTGGTCTTCGGGTCCGTGTAGACGGTCATGGCGTTCAAGGTGGCGAACTTGGCGTTCCGTGTCGGCGACCTTGGCGTTCGGTAACCTACGAAGTAGACCTTGGAGTTCCGCGATGATCTTGTCGATTCCCTGTCGAAGGCCTTGGCGCTTCGGATCGGTCTTCGGTTCGGGGTCTCAGGGTCTTCGGATCTGAGGTGGCGAACTCGATGTGCCTGGAAGAAGAGCCTCGCGCCATCAGATCCATGGATCGAGGGACCTCGGGTTCGGGAGGAAGAACTTGATGTTCCGGTGGTCGATGACGATCTTGAATAGGCGCATGTGTCTTGGCGAGGCTTGGTGCACAACTCTTGATGAACCTTGGCGAGGTCCTCGGAAGATCTTGGCGACATACTTTCATGTTGTTATTCTTATCGACGGGATCGTTACCGAAATGGTGGTCTTGAAGATCTTGTCAACGCGGGACTAGGAATCCACTACGGCAGGGAGAAAACACATGTTCATCCTTGGAAAAGCGTGTTGGAAGGCATGTGGGCTGCACTTGTACCGGCAGTAACCAAGAAACCAACATGGAGAAACATATGCCCGCATGACATGCCTTGGATTAGAAAGCAGAGCAAGCAGTCAAGCGGGCCGACAAGCGGCCTTCTGAACCGGAAGGACAAGGGCCGGAGTAGCATGGCGGCTTCTGGACAAGGGGACACTGATCACTGGAGACGCATCGAAGAGGGAGGCCGCATGGACGGGCGAAGAGACGGTGACAACAAGAAGCGTGAACAGGAGCATAAGGCAAATAATATAAGGTTTTCCCCTTCTCAATTGCTAAGTTTATGAAAAACTACATTGTCTAAAGAAACTAAAAGAATTGGGGGGCAATCATGTGTTGCTGAAGTTAAAGCCGATAATGTCATTGCGTTTGATGATTTATCGGAGGAACATCTCCAGTTATTTGAGACACTCAAGAAGAAGCATGATGAGGAGTTTGATGCACTTGAAAAGAAGCTTATAAGAAAAATCTTGAAGAGGAAGAACTGCAACAGTTTCTTGCAAGTCTTAAAAAGGACCATCAAGACAATACTACTCAAGTTGAAGGAATCAATTCATCTCCTCCACGCAACAATCAAGTTGAACCCTCTGCCTACAACAAGGCAAAAAGAAGAATCTTTGCAATCTAACGAAATTCATGAACAGAACATCAATGATTCGTCTAGTATGGCTAATTCGGCTATTGAAAAAGTCGATTCAGGAAATACTTATGCTGAATCTATCGAATTAGAAGAAGTAAGCTCCGTTGATCAAGAGCATGGCAAGCTTAGCAAAACTGTCATGTTTGACTTTTCTGGATGTAAAGGAGATTACATGTTGCCCTATGAGTTTTGTGCCAAAAATATTTGTTAACATCATCAACAATAAGATATAGCTGAACAATGTTCGGTTGATGAAGCACATCAAATTGAAGAGGCACAAAATCCAGAAAAGGAAGAAGACAAGGTATTGGAGAATTATCTAGAGGCCGAGCAAGTTATTGTTCAGGTCATGCAACCATCATGCTCTTCCAATGTCTTCAAAGAAGTTCATCTGGCAAATGATTTACTTATATTCTGATTTGGTCAACACTTTATTATTGATACATCTATTAGAAAAAAATTCTTAAGCTATGGAAGACCAATCGAGAGAGGTAATTTATTTGTTAGAAATATAATTTTCACAGGACATATCGGTCATCACATTGTTCCCTTTAGAGAGACCGATAGTAACAATTTTTCATGGCATAAGTTATCCCTAGTGTTTCATATGTATTTTTATTTTTGGGTATCTTTGCTTATTTCATACTTGGCTTACATTTGGTCTCAAGTGAGACATATGTGTTTTAACTATTTTGGTTTCAGAAATCTAAAGCCAAGGTTAGTGTCTCTTGAAAAATCTGATGCTAGTATAACTTTGTATTCAAATATATCAGAAGAGAAGCACAGAAAACAATGCATAATCGAATTAGATGATATAAAATATGAACCATTCGGTTGCTCAATTCCAAAACCGTTCTCACAACGAGATCGGTTAGAAGATAAAAGGTGTACCTTCAGTTTGAGTATGTGTGATCATATCTTTGATATGCAATTGAAAATCGATTATGTTAGATTCTTGATCAAAATACTGATCCATCATTACAAGGACAAACATATTGCAAGTTGCATGATTCGTTCGATCATAGTATAGAGAGTTGTAACACGTTTTATCAAATAGTACAATCGCCTGTTAATAAAGGACGATTGAATTTTTTTGAAATACAAATTGATGAGGAATCTATTTTGATTGGTCTTGATGGCCAAACGGCATTGCATCGGCTGCCTATAGCCGATTCATACGATGAGGAGCAGGTACACACCGAGGATGATGGGATCAAGCTTTCAAGAAAAGAGATTGTTGAAGAGCATATTGTAAATGTTCTTCAACGCGAGAGTTCCATTGAAGCTACAATGAAGACATCAAGAACTGGGGGGCAACAACAAAACTCAAAATATCGATGCGTGCAAATCTCAAAAAGACAAAGGCCGCAATAAGAACAAGGGTAGCAAACCAAAAGTCACTTTCGCAGAGATGCTGGAAAAATATAAAAAAGAGAGTGAAGCAAAAAGTTCTTATCGGCCAAGTAGTGCAAAAGCATCAAGATCACCCCCAAGGCAAAAGTCTAAAGACAAGGATTGGCAAAAGGAGAAATTCAAGGCAACAAATTGATATCCTCCTTTTGGGCCACCAATGCCAATGTCATGGATACCTCCCTATGCTAATTTTTATTCATATCCATCATGGGAAAGGTATGATTCATGGGCACATTATCCATACAATTCTAGATCATCTCACCCAAATTATGCAGCTCCAAGAAGGTTAATTGATCAGCAGTCACATGTCAAAGGCCGTTTCAGTAGAAAAGAATCGGTCTGGAGTTCATGGGTAAAGAAAGAAGTGGTCAAGAAAGTATACCGAATCAAAAAGGATGGACGAAGTGTGCCGTTTCAGACTCAACCCCAAATAATGAAAAGCCAGCTGAATTGACATTGGCTACTAAGGGAAAGGAAGTGAAACGAGTAACTTTCAAAGTCCCAATCATCGAGTCCAAACAAGCCATGGTTAAAGTGCCCAAGATTAATAAATTCATGCCATTGTGTGAAACAAAACCACGGCCGAGATGCCCACTCGTCTTATCACATTTGCAAGAGAAGAAGCTATATCGGCTTAGGGCCGAGGAGCTGAAGAAACTAAACATGGCATGGGTTCCCAAAGTAAACCATCAAGGCAAGGAAGATGTGCAAGATCCTATCATCATAAGGGCATCAAAAGCAAATAGCAAAAAGAATTAAGCCAACAAGCGATCAGGCCAGAGAATTCGGTACCACTATCAAAAACTTCGGCCAACACATCATCCATATTATTCTACTTCACCATTAATTCCTATGCCATGGAATTCATCCCCAAGTATGATTGGTTACACACCATGGTTTTATTTTGATACTTGGATGCATCATAATTTTATACATCATGAAAGGGTATTACCAAATCATTATTCATTTGATTAGTTGCACTTTTGTTGCTAATCCAAGAGGCCGAATATTTGAAGTTCATAATCAGATTTTTTGTTTTGTTAACTTCGACTATACATACTTTGGTGGATGGATTATGCATGCCCATTGGGGCAAAGATATATGGTCGATATTTATTCTATCGCCCTGAGATCATTATTTCCCGTAGCACATATGGCCGATATAGAGTTATCGCCCTAATACAACTAGTGGCCGATGCAGTGTTGACATCGTTCTTAGACTAAGAGTGGAGCAAGTTATTTTCTGACACGCAAGCTCTGCCAGAAAACAGGGGGGCATGTGTTGGCACTCATTTGGGATCGTAGCTAATCAAGGCAAATGGCGAGAGACACACACTCGGAAAGGTCCACTACGAGTAATATTAATCATCATCAAAGAGGCACCATATCAAGTCAAGCCTTGATCAGTCTTAATAGCCGATTATGCTAGTGTTCAGAGAAGATTTGGAGACTAATATATGGAGGCTTCAACTATGACTCCTTCAGTATAACCTCAAATGAAAAAGTGATGAACATTAAAGTTGTGCGCCTCGTCGAAACACGAAACTTTGGTTTTTAAATCATCTCGATCCGAGTTAGTATGTAAAAGTTGGAGTCAAAATACTGCCAGAGTCCAAATTAGCACGAACCCGGGTCGCCGGAACCAACCATATCTCAGCTTAGGCGTGAGCAAAAGGACCGGATGACCTAGAAAACTTTCTAATTCGGTCAATCTGCTTACAACTTAATTTAAGCAGTCAAGATCAACTCGGATGGAAAATCACAAAACTTAAAAGTTCTTCGTTTTGTCGAGGTGAACAATTCTTCTTTTGGAGCCATCTTCAGTTGAGCAAGTATATGATTTCTAGATTTAAAATATGACCAAACAGATCTAAAATCATTCGATCAAAATCCGAGTTTGATACGAAAATAAAAGTAAAATACCATCAATATCAGGTCGGATGGAAAAGTGTCCAAAATCAAAGTTCTTCGTATTTTAGCGACAAACAACTTTTATTTTTTACAAGATTTTGTTTTGAGCTCGTTTACTACCTCAAAAGTGGTCGGGAAGGTAAATGCAAGTTTTTGGCCGAGCAGTTATGGAAAGTTTGGACCAAACCATCCAAATTTGACCCCAACTAGGGTTTTAGACATGATTCCAACCCTCTTTCTTGCATGGAAAGTCCAGACGCTCCTTATATACACGAGGGGTGACGGCTGATTGAAACAACACCAATCGAACAAACACATCTACTACTTTTTCGTGTTCATCTACTTTTTATCCCTCTTCCTTGTATCTTTCTTCTCGTTATTCGTCGTTCTTCAAGATTGGAGGCTGCGAATCCACGAGGCTCTAGGGGCGGTCCGGCGGACCTAGGGCAGCCCATAGCCGCCGCGCCGCCCTAACAGGGTCCCTCCCGGGCGAGCGGGGTTTCGGGTATCAAAAGCGCCCGCCAGACTGTCTTGCGTATCGTGCTTCTAGCGAACCTCCCTTGGCGCGTGCTACCGCGCATCGCGCTCGGCGCCGTGGGTACACAGTGACGTGTTCATGTGCGAACAGTTTCTATTAAGGAACACTATCTTGACATTCATCTTCCAGATTTCATAATTGAAAAATACAACAATTGCTAACATAATCCTAATAGAATTTAGCATTGCTACCTATGAGAAAGTCTAATTGTAATAAACTCATTGAATTTTTCAAAACCCTTTCGCGACAAGTCGTGCTTTATAGACGGTCACATTTCAGTCAGTGTTAGTTTTCCTTTTGAAAATCCATTTATTCTCAATGGCCTTTCGGTCATGAGGTAAGTCCACCAAAGTCCAAACTTGGTTTTCGTATATAGATTCCATCTCGGATTGCATGGCTTCAAGCCATTTTTTGGAATATGGTCTCATCATCATCGCTTCATCATACGTTGCAGGGTTATCGCTTCCATCGACCATGAAATTTAAGACTGGATCACCGTACAGTTCAGGAGCTGTACATATCCTGCCCGACCTGCGAGGCTCGGTATCACTCCCTTTTGGAGTTTCATGAGGAGTAGGTTCCTCATCATCATTTCCCTCTTCCATTGGTAGAGGAAACACTGGAATAGATTCCGACGTTGCGCTACTCACCACTTCGGGAAGAGAAGGTTCAATAACCTCATTGAGTTCTACCTTCCTACTACTCAAACCTTTCGAGAAAAACTCTTTTCTAGAAAGGATCCATTATTGGCACAAAAAACATTGCCTTCGGATCGGTGATAGAAGGTGTACCTAATTGTTTGTTTTTGGTATCCTATGAAGACCTATTTTTCCTCTTTGGGTTCAAGCTTATCAGGCTGAAGTTTCTTCACATAAGCTTCGTAGCCCCAAACTTTTAGAAATAATAGCTTAGGTTTGTTACCAAACCATAATTCATATGGTTTAGTTTCAACGGATTTTGATGGTGCCATATTTAAAGTGAATGCAGTTATCTCTAATGCATGATCCCAAAATGACAGTAGTAAATCGGTAAGGGACATCATAGATTGCACCATATCTAATAAAGTTCGATGACAACATTTAGATACACCATTTCTTTGTGGTGTTTCGGCGGGAGTGAGTTGTGAAACAATTCCACATTGTCTTATATGTGTGCCAAACTCGTAACTAAGATATTCTCCTCCATGATCGGATTGTAGAAATTTGATCTTTCTGTTATGATGATTTTCTACTTCACTCTGAAATTCTTTGAACTTTTCAAACATTTCATATTTATGTTTTATTAATTAAATATACCCATATCTACTTAAATCGTTCATGAAGGTCAAAAAATAACGATATCCGCCACGTGCCGACACACTCATCGGACCGCATACATCGGTATGTATTATTTCTAACAAGTTGATCGCACGCTCCATTGTTCCGGAGAATGGAGTTCTAGTCATCTTGCCCATAAGGCATGGTTCACATGTCTCAAATGATTCATAATCAAGTGATTTCAGCAGTCCATCAGAATGAAGCTTCTTCATGCGTTTAACACCAATATGACCCAATCGGCAATGCCACATATATGCATCAATATTATCATTCAACTTGATTCTTTTGGCATTCACATTATGAATATGTGTACTAATAATATCAAGATTCAAAACAAATAAACCATTCAACATAGGTGCATGGCCATAAAAGATATTATTCATATAAAAGGAACAACCATTATTCTCGGATGAAAATGAATAACCGTCTTGCATTAAACATGATCCACACATAATGTTCATGCTTAATGCATGTGTTACGTCCAAAACGTATCTACTTTCCCGAGCACTTTTGCTATTGTTTCTCCTCTAATTTGTGTGATTTGGATACAACTAACGCGGACTGGCGCCGTTTTCAGCAGAATTGCTTTGGTGTCTCATTTTTTTGTAGAAAATCAACTTTTAGGAAAAATCTCGGAAAATATGCAAAACTCCTATTTTACCAGAAGAATCACGGAGCCAGAAGATGAGATGGAGAAGAGCCACAAGGGGCCCACACCACCTTTTGGCACAGGCCAGGCCTAGCCGCACCAGGGGGTGGTGTGGCCACCTCGGCACCCCCTCGACCTCTCCTTTCGCCTACATAAGTCCTCTGACCTAAAAATAGAGGGGGGTTCGATGTTTTCCAGATAGAGTTCCGCTGCACCGCCACCACCAAAAACCGCAATTCGGAACCAGAAACTCCATTCTGGCACCCTGTCGGGACGGGGTTTCGGAGGAGATCATCACCATCATCATCACTGACGCCTCTCCATCAACCATCCATGTTTCCCCCATCCATGAGTGAGTAACCCCCACTATAGGCTATGGGGATGGTAGGGATAGGATGAGATCTATCATGTAATTGCATAAGATTGTTAGGGCATGGTGCCTAGTATCTATTGTTAGTGCTTTCTGACATTCTTGCAACTTGTTATGATTAATTCTTGTCACTAGGGCCCGAGTGCCATGATCTTAGATCTGAACATGTTATTGATTCATGAGGATATTATTGTTTATGGTCTTATCTGCAATTTGTTTACACATATTGTTGTCCGGAACCCGAGGCCCCTAAGTGACAGAACTCGGGATAATCGGAGGGGATGGCTCTGATATGAGGATCACATGTGTTCATGGAGTGTTAATGCTTTGCTATGGTACTCTATTAAAAGGCGTACCTTAATTTCCAGTAGATTCCCTTGAGGCCTCGCTGCAACGGGCTGGCAGGACAAAAGATGTTGTGCAAGTTCTCGTCGTGAGAACGTATGACTATATATGGAACACATGCCTATGATTATTTAGTACTTGGATGCTTTATCTTATTTATCTTCAAATGCCTTTGATCTTTATATTACATGAATAGTCTTGTCCATGCAACGCCCATCCATCCATCCCTATGCCTACCGCACACCAATCCTACTATTTACTACAATTGTCACTACTACCTTTACTTTACTGCTGCTACTTTGCTATTGCTACTACAAAACTGTTGCCACTAATAAACTACTGTGAGCAAGACTATTTCCAGGAGCAGCTGAATTGACAACTCAGTTGTTAAGGCTTATAAATATTCTTTGGCTCCCCTTGTGTCGAATCAATAAATTGGGTTATACTACCCTCGAAAACTGTTGCGATCCCCTATACTTGTGGGTCATCAAGACTATTTTCTGGCGCCGTTGCCGGGGAGCATAGCTTTATTTATAAAGTACACTTGGAATTATTATTGTTCGTTGCTATCCTTTCATCATCGGTAAAACTCGTGATGGAAAAATTCCTATATTACCATCCACTACAAGAAAAGGTACAGTTCTGAACACCTCTACTACTCTTGATTCACCATCTGTTATGAGTAAGCTCGTTACACCACCACCACACACACATGTTACACATACTGCTACTACTGCTGAATCTGAAATTGCTTCTGATGCTCATGATGTTAATTCTACTGTGCTTGATGAGAGTGGTTCATTAGGTCCTTTCCTAGATGCTACAATTTCTAGAACTATAATAGGAAACATTGGAACTCCTAATGAAGATACTACTACACCTGTTAGTTCACCTGAGTCTAGAGAGAGCTATGATATTAATGATGGTTATATTGAAATGACTGATGAATTTACTGAAGAATGTCGAAACACACATGGTGCAAGTTCTATTAAGAGTCTTCTTGAGAGACGTACTATTATTATGATTTCTCTCTTGATTTATCCTATATAACCATTGTTTAGAAAGAACCTTTTTGTGGGGCTGAATGTTGTGCTCATATGACTAAGCTCTATACTATGAGTGGGTTATTTTCTGATGATATTAAGATGCGTACCTACTTTGTTGCTAAAATTTTCCCTTTTTCATTGAAAGGAGAGGCTAAAGCTTGGTTTAATAATTTACCTCCTAGATCCATTGATAGCCCTGATTGCTTGATTGCTACTTTCTTTAAGAAATATTTCCCTCCTAGTGCTCGACATCCCATTTTGCAGAAACTTTTTGATTTTAAACAGGGAGAAAGGGAGAAATTGCCTGAATCATGGGCAAGGTTCTGTGCTTTGATTCATTCACATTCTGGATGTCCATTACCTAAAGATGAGCTTCTTGATATATATTATAATGGACTAACTAATGAATCTAGGACATACCTGGATAGTTGTTCTTATTGTGTTTTTAGGAAAAGAACTCCCGTAGAAGCTGAGGAATTAATGGCTAAAATAAGCAAGAATTATGATGATTGGACTATATCTGAGCCAATTACATCTGACTCAACTACACCTGAACCAACTGTGCTTGAACCAACACCAACACCAACACCAACACCAAAGATGAGAGGAGAGATTGAATTAAATGATGAAGCGATGGAGAAGGGTATTAAATCTAAAGATGTGAAGAATTTACCTCCTATAGAAGAATTATGTAAGCCAATCTCCCACTCATCCACTATTGAGGTACACTCTCTCCAACATTTTGATGAAGGTGATATTCCTTATGGTAAACCTCCTGATCAAATCTTAGAGGAACTTGATATTTTTATTGTTAAGCAAGGTAATTTTAATAAGAAAGTACATAATCATTTAATGGAAAACTATAGAGCTATTAATGAGTTGAAATATATTGTGGAAAGAACCTCCAATGATGTTAAAATGTTTGTTAAACATTTCCAAGTGGTTCAAACTCAAATTGATCAACTTGCTAAAGTACAAAAATATATTGTCGGGGGGATAACCCCCGGTAGGGTCACAAGAGGTGAAACATAGCGCAGCTTGGCCAGCTCCGAGTAAATAAAGAACCAGGCCGGGTAAGAACGACCGGGTAAGAGAAGCATGAGAGGCCGACATATAAACTATGTCGGCCCGCATAAGACAAAGTTGCAATTCTTGCAGGAACCGACGAGCCGAGTCTACCGACAAAGGGCCGAGTCAAGTAGGACGCGTGGAACCTTTCCGAGTAAGGTTCAGGAGGGAACATGGTAAAGCATGGTCAAAAGAGAAGGGCGACGCCGGGTGACACAATAGGAGCCGGGTGACGCCCAAAGCATACGCTGACGCATAAAGTAACATCATGACGCCAAAAGGAACAGGAAGCAGCGTACCAGAAGACCGTTAGCTGTCAAGCTTTATGGACTGGGCCATTGGGCTTAGGGCAAGCCCATGACCCGGCCCACATCATAGGGACCAAGATCCAAACAGTAAACCCTAGAACCCAAAATTGAATCTTCTTCATATGAGAATATCCCACTTTTTCAAAAACCCACTCAAACAAGCTGAACTTTCAAAACCCAAGCATCTGCAGACTCACCAGCACCAATCTAGCAAACCCACCAAAATTCATTTCAAAATTCAAAACTTGATTTCATGCGGCCATTTCATCAAACAGGTTGCAGACACAAATCAAACAAAACATCAAACACTATAGTGTGCAGTGATTCTTGCCTAACTTGTTCCCTAGTTAGCTCACACACAACTCAGTAGATCATCTAGAAAGATTAGCCCAACACTAGCACCCCTGTGAGCTTGCCATTGTCATCAATGGTGAACAGCCGAGCACCCCCATGCCACCCCATAGTCGACAACAGGCTAGAGGAAGAACTAGCCGTGACAACCTTGTCTGGGAGGCAGCCCACCGTCCACCGCCACTCACTGTCCCAGCCGCGAGCGTTGCCAAGCTCTGGACCACGCGCACAAGCCGCGCCCAGACCATGCCGAGCGTGCGCCAGAGCGCCACCCTCGACCAGCGTCCCAGACCGTGCACCGCCCTCACCGCGTGCACACACGATCACCACCGACACAGGAGACCGCCAGACATCCCCGTTTGCCGCCCCGTGCCATATAGCCACCGCCCGCCGTCGAAGACGCCGCCTCTGCCGCGCAGAGCACCGGCCGTTCCAGACCAAACCACACCGCCCCATGCCTCGCGACCATGTCGTTGAGTATCACCAGGAGACACATCACCGTCCCCTACCCTTGCCCATGCCATTAGCCGCCTATAACGTCGCCCCCGACGAGCTCACGTCTTGCCCAGCGGTCCCTCGCTCGACTATAAATAGAGGCCACCCATACGATTTCTTCACACCATCTCACTCCCTCTCCTCACCTGACCACACCGTCCTCGTGAGCAAGGAGAGCACCACCTCGCCAATTTAACCGAGCCCGCCTCACGGAGAAGAAGGAGCCATTGGAGCCGCCCCAGGAGAAGCCACCGGTACCAGGAGGTTCGCCGTCATTGACTTCGTCGTTCGCCCGCCTCGCCGACCCTCGCTCGTACCCCGGTGAGCCCCCAGCACCCCTCACTGGCCGCGCTAGTTTTCCTTCTCGCCGGAGTTGTCTTGCGTCGACGATGACTTCCAGCCGTTGGATTAGAACTAGATCGAACGATCCACGTTGCCCCATACCGCTTCGCCCAGCCCCGTGTCACTGACGAGTGGGGACACCCACTTAAGCAGCCCGCGGGAGCACTACGCTTAGCAGGCCGGCCCGTTAGAATTTCCCGCGCAGCGCAGCAATTCAAATTAAATCTTTTTCTATTTCAATTCAAACACACTTCAGCACCCAACTTCAAAAATCAACCCAGATCGATTCAGTGCACCAAATTTAATGAAACCAATTTTGTTGGAAAGGTCTGTGAATTCTTAATCCAAGCCCGTTGGATTCAAGTCATTTGGATCTGTACATCACCACTGGTAAAAATAACAAGGCAGAAGCTTTTCTGCATTCAAACATTTTTCAATTTTAAACCATAAAAGCTTTTGAGTTGATTCCAACTCTCAAAAATCACATTTAACTATACCTTTCAGAATATATAAAAATATATAGGTTTACTTGCATAAATAATGTTCAAGTAATAAAAGAATGCTTCATAAGCATTTCTAGCCACTTTAATTAATTAAAATAAAAGGGTAAAACCTTATTAAATTGTGACACCACTTTAAATCACATTCCCATGGACTACAATATGTGGTGATGACATGTGTCAACATGATCCCATATTTGGTTTGGAGAATATTAAATCTTAAGTAGTTTTTCAATGAGTAGAAATTACTTTTCTAAAAATAAAAAGATTTAAACCAAGCTTTAACCTTGTAATGTTAGAGATGATGCTAGATCATCTATAGGACCCTTGTGTGTGATGATTGCAAGTAGTTAAGTATTGTTTGGTGATTGTGTACCTCTTACTTATTCATAGACGCTAGTACCGACCAAGGATACGAGGAGGAAGGAGGATACTACGAAGAGGAAGCCGAGGAGAACTTCAACCACTGCTCTGCACAAGGCAAACTAACACTTGCAAGACACTCTACTTTAGCAAGCCTAATACTACTAGTGAATGTGCAAGCTAACACTTGCAAGATACTATGCCTACGCAAGCTTATACTGATATTGATGCAAGCTAACCCTTGCCATATACCCTACTGATGCCACAAACCCATACTTGTGATATGACTACTATATGCCTTAAGCATATGTGATCATACCCACTTGATAAACCAAATCCTAGTTTTATGTGCAAGCTTCTTACTTTATTTCTTTATCAAAGCTTACTTAGAGTCTACCTAAGAGTTTGGTGGATACTAGACAGTTGTGCTGAAGGTTTCATAAAGAGCATAAAATTTGGCCTAAGCTAGAAACCTTGATATCAGCCTAAGATATAAGGTTGGACTTAGTGAAACTCCACTAGTTACCACCCCTCATTAGTACTACCCCCACCTGTAGATGCTAGTGCTAAGCATAAAACTTGATCAACTTTTAGATGGGAATACTTGGTGGAAAAATGGTTATGAAAACCTTGGAATGATGGATCATTCTATTGAAATGTTTTGGACATGTGTTTCCAAATACTTGATGATTCTGGTGATAAAAATGTTGAGGCATGAGCCTTAGCCCTTTATAAAACTGATGGTTGTCTGGATGCGATACCATTCCAATTTCAGCGTAGAACCACAATACCCGGATATTGGGTAAGGCTTGACTGGAAACTTATATACCTCAGTATTAGTTCCCTCCCGGCCAAGGTCTGAGCTGAGGCTACCTCGTGAAGATTGTCCACCTGTGCATTACCCAAGATGACAGTGGTCATGGTTGGGAGGCCAAACTCACAGGAGAGGTGCTTATACTAGGGCGTGTAATTGAAAGGTTAGGATTGATTATCCGCATATTGAGTATGGTGAATTCAGGATTTTTTCCTGACGGATGTATCGAATGTTGTGGTGAAAGTGTACAATCTCTGCAGAGTGTCAAACTATTCGAATAGTCGCGTCCGCGGTTATGGAAGTTGGAGTGGCCATACTGTTCCCCCGTCAGACTTTTCAAAATGATTTGTGAAATGAATTGAGACTTTGACTTGACCACAACAGAGTTGTGACTTGAAATACAAGTTCCCACTTAGGATTTATAAAATTGTGACTAGCTTTGGAACTTAGTAGAGATAAACTTGGCTTTTTGCAAAACAACCCTAGAGCCTAGTGTCCTATTATCCAAAAACCCCTTACCTGTTAGTATTAGTTTGCGAGTACTTAAAGAGTACTCATGGCTTTGTCCCTGGCTATTCCCATGGCCAGACTATGAAGAGGAGTACCTGGAATATGGACCACAGGAAGGTTACGACAACTAGGATCATCTACCATCATCAGCATTGCCTGTGACCCCGAAGATGGAGCTTCGCCTACGCTACCGTTATTATTACGTATTCCGCTGCTTAATGTTGTATTAAGAACTGGATCATGAGATCCCTATTTGTGTAAGAACTTATGTATCGTTGTAATGGATGAAGTACTATGGTATCCAATTCTGTTATGTCTCGCAAAAATGGTAATCTTGGGATTGCGATGTATGGCATAACAGGCATCTAGGATTGAAAAATACGGGTGTTGACAAGTTGGTATCAGAGCCATCCTGACCATAGGAGACCCTAGTTAGATTGGACGTTGAACCAAAAAAAACTTAGTTTCAAAACCAAAGAACAAAAATATTTACGAAAACTTATTCTCATTCTTACCACTTTAATTCTTTAATAAAACTTCATGTTCCTCAAAAACTCTTGCAAAATAGAAAAATTTTTGACACACTTGATCACTCTGCTAATCTACTCATCCTCTATTGTCATAGATGGACGTGAAGTACAACAAGTTTTATCAGTTGGGGAATGGAGGAGACCTTATCTTTGAGAGGGATCTGGATCAGCTTTCGGAACTTCTGGAGCGTCCTCATCCCGAGTTCTTCGGAGCTCAGCTCAATGATCAAGGAGGAGAAGATCTGCAGTGGCTAATTGTTGTAAGTCTCCGAGGAAAGATTGAACCTCCCACTGCGGAGGGAATTCAGTTTACCTTGAGGGAAAACAACTGGCTCGATGGACTTGCCAGAGCAATGCAGGAAGCTCTTTCCCGTCTGTGTGGGCAGAGCATCAATCAGATCAAGGGTACTCGCTTTGAGTTTTTCCCAAGACGTGATGCAAATGGACAACCACTGGAAGCCCCATACCACCCTGAGCTGAAGACTCAATTGGACCACCTTAGCTTCATGATGTATGATCGTCAGGAGGAATTGGACAACTGCCATGACTATTGCAACCACAAGTCTGCCATCATCAAGACGAAGGATCAGACCATCGCCATGCTAGCAAAGGATCGCAAGTCTCGCCGCCGTCAGCTCGACAAGAAGGAGCGCATTATTGCTCGTCTTCGCCATCGCATCTCATCTCTGGAAGAGACCATCCACGAGAGAGACATGCAGTTAGAGGAAAGGGAGAATGCCAGAGAGGATCTTCGTGGAGACCCCTACTCCTATCTCAGCGATGACGATGATTTTCTGGAGGATCAGGCCATGGAATTCTTCACCGATGAGGATGATTTTGCCTTCATCAATGATGCTGAAGATGATGAAGCCACAGACTCCGAGGAGTAGTAGCACTGAGCACTAGCGTAGTGAGTAGTAGTCGGTCCCACTGTATCGTAGTTTCTAGAATGGTTCTTAAAACCATCTGTTTTTCCTTGCTGTGGTGTGCGTTGTATCGAGTGAATGAATGAATGAAAAAGCAAGTTGTTAGAAAAAAACTGAGTCAAACTCTAAAAACTTTTCAAAAACCCAAAACCTTAGAAATTTCCCTCTTTTCTCATGATATATATCAATCTTCAGATGCCACATGGAGGAAGTGGTTCAGCCCCGGACCCGATGTTGCAGATACTGCAAATGTTGACTTCTGACCGCGAAGCTGAAAGAGCGGAACGTCAAGCCAACCTAGCCACTCTGCAACAGATAGCCCAGCTAGACCACAACAACCAAGGCCATGGAAATCAGGACAACCACGGATCTAAGCTCAAGAATTTACAGAATACCAACCCACCTATTTTCACCAAGTCAGAAGAACCCCTAGATGCCGATGATTGGCTGCAAACCATGGAAAATAACCTAGAAGTCGCCGGAGTGGAAGCCAACGAAAAAGTCCTGTTCGCCACCCATTATCTAGCCGGAGATGCCAGGGCATGGTGGAACAGTGTTCGTGCCATGACCGGAGGCCAGATGATGACCTGGGAGGAATTCAAGGTCAAGTTTAGCAGAACCCACGTGCCACCAGGTTTGATCAAGAGAATGAGAGACGAGTTCAGAGAATTGGAGCAAGGAAGGATGACTGTAGTGGAATACCGTGAATTTTTTTTGTCATTAGCTAGGTATGCCCCGGACGAGATAGACACCGAAGCCAAGAAGAAAGAAAGATTCCTGAAAGGTATGCATGACGAGATGCAGACAGTGTTAGTGAATATCCCCTTTGTGGATATTGAAGCCCTTGTCGACTCTGCTATCCAGATGGAAGGAAAGATCAACCAGGCCAATGAGAATCGCAAGCGTCGTATGATGCATCAGCCAGGAACCCATCAGACCCCAAAGTATCGCCCCAACCCATCTCCAGGATTTGCCCCAAGGACCAACATACCCCCTATGACCCGTCCGACCTATCCTAACCATGGAAACCCTAGACCCGGAGGAAATCACAACAATCCCGGCAACTCGAGCAATTTAACCCGTGCCCCACCCAAGTTCAACACCAACAATGCTACCGCCAACCCTAACACTGCCCCGAGGACTGGAAGCAATGTTGTGCCTGTCACAGCCAAGGACAAGTCACAAGTGACCTGTTATGACTGTGGAAATAAAGGCCACTATTCCAACGAGTGCCCCAACAAGAAGAATGCTACAGCCCCCAACGCCAATGTCCCAGCTCAGCAGCAGCGTCGTGTCCAGCCAGGGAGAAGATTTGCCCCAGGGAATTCACTCAACCGCAATGGCCGTCTTTTTCTCATGCATGCTGAAGAAGCTCAGGAAGCGCCAGACGTCGTGCTGGGTATGTTTTCTGTTAATTCAGTATTTGCAAGAGTGTTGTTTGATTCTGGTGCATCGCATTCATTTGTCATCGAAGAATTTTCCTGCACTAGTAAAATTCAACCAACCAAATTGAAGCATGTGACGATTGTACAAATTCCCGGATCAACCACCAAGGCTAGGCAAATTTGCAAGGCCGTCCCTAACCGAATCCATGACATAGATTTTTATGCTAACCTAATAGTACTCAGAACTAAAGGTTTGGAAGTAGTACTAGGAATGGATTGGATTTCCAAACATAAAGGATTGATTGACTGTGCCAAGAAAGCCATCACCATGACCCGATCTGCTTGAATATCGATCGAGCATATATCTGAAACCTTACCTTGCCAATTCAAGTGTAACAAGAGTCTAGCCCAACCTACCATTGACCAAGTTCGGGTAGTCTGTGAATACCCCAATGTATTTCCAGATGTTTTGCCCGGTATGCCCCCAGATCGGGATATCGAGTTTATCATCGAACTAATTACCGGAACAGGACCCATAGCCCAGAGACCCTATAGTATGAACCCATCAGAACTAGAAGAACTGAAGAAGCAACTGGATTCCATGCTAGAAATTGGACTAATTAAACCAAGTGCGTCCCCACGGAGATCACCTGTCTTGTTTGTGGACAAGAAGGATGGAGGTAACCGTTTGTGTATGGATTATCGGAAGTTGAATGATGTCACCATCAAGAACAAGTACCCCTTGCCTAAGATAGAAGATTTTTTTGATCAGTTGACCGGTGCCCAGGTGTTTTCTAAGATTGATCTTAGAACTGGCTATCATCAACTCAAGATTCGTGCAGAGGATATTCCAAAGACTGCCTTTACCACCAGATATGGATTGTATGAGTATACAGTCATGTCCTTTGGATTAACCAATGCCCCCGCTTATTTCATGAACCTCATGAATAAGATTTTTATGGACTTCCTGGATAAGTTTGTCGTTGTTTTCATCGATGACATTCTGATTTATTCCAAATCAGAAGAAGAACATGAGCTACACCTAAGGACCATTCTTGGAACCCTTAGAGAGCATCAATTGTATGCCAAGTTCAGCAAATGTGAATTCTGGTTACAAGAGGTAGGATTCCTCGGTCACATTGTATCAGCCGGAGGAATTGCCGTTGACCCTGCCAAAGTGAAAGATGTAAAAGATTGGCAAGCCCCAACCACTCAAACCCAAGTTCGTGATTTTCTCGGATTGGCGGGATATTACCGCAAATTCGTAGAAGGATTCTCGAGTATCGCCCGACCCATGACCCAATTGCTGAAGAAGGACAAGAAGTTTGAATGGACCGACAAATGTGAAGCGAGTTTTCAAGAACTCAAGAGGAGATTGATTTCAGCCCCAACCTTAATCATGCTGGATATCAAGAAGCCCTTCGATGTGTATTGTGACGCATCCAAGATTGGTCTCAGATGTGTGCTAATGCAAGAAGGCAAAGTTATATCTTATCTATCGCGACAATTGAAGCATCATGAGCAAAATTACTCAACCCATGACCTCGAACTCGCAGCCGTAGTTCTAGCCCTAAAGACATGGAGACATTACCTGATGGGAAATCGTTGTGAGATTTATTCGGATCACAAGAGCCTAAAGTATATATTCACTCAGAAAGTTTTGAATATGAGGCAGATAAGATGGATTGAGCTAATCAAGGATTACGACCTGGACATTCACTATCACCCTGGTAAAGCCAATGTGGTAGCCGATGCCCTTAGCAGATTGTCGTGCCGCTTGAACTCCATGATTTTGAAGGAGCAACCAAGTTTGCACAAAGAGATGGAAGATTTTCGAATGGAATTAGTAAGTGAAGGATTTTTGGCTAGCATAGAACTTCAGCCCACTTTGATCAGTCATATTAAAGAGGCGCAGAAAGGAAATGCTAGTATCGATGGAATCAAGCGTCGTATCGGTACAGGCAAAGTACCCGGATTCACCGAGGACGAAGAAGGAGTTTTGTGGTACAAAGGACTCCTTTGTGTACCATCAGATTCTGAGTTGAAAGAAGTTATCTTGAAGGAGGCTCATGATACTCTTTATTCTATCCATCCCGGAGGAACTAAGATGTATCAAGATTTGAAAGAGAAATTTTGGTGGCATAAGATGAAGAGATAAATTGGAAACTATATCGCCAAGTGTGATATATGTCAGCGAGTCAAGGCCGGACATCAAAGACCCGCAGGATTGTTGCAACCTTTGCAAATTCCGGAATGGAAATGGGATTCTGTAGGAATGTACTTTATCACTGGACTACCTTCTTCTAGTAGGGGAAATGACTCTATTTGGGTCATAGTGGACAGATTGTCCAAAGACGCCCATTTCTTGCCCGTCAAAACCACCTATTAGAGTTCAAAGCTAGCAGAGTTGTACATCGCTAGAATCGTTAGTTTGCATGGAGTCCCCAAGAACATAGTATCAGATCGAGGAACTCAGTTTACCTCGAGATTCTGGAAGAAAGTACAAGAAGTTTTAGGAACCCGCTTAGATTTCAGTACCGCGTATAACCCTCAGACCGATGGACAAACGGAGCGAGTAAAACAAATACACGAAGATATTCTTAGAGCATGTGTGCTAGAATATGGATCCAAGTGGGAAGACTGTCTGCCGTTTGCAGAATTTTCATACAACAACAGTTACCAAGCCAGTTTGCAAATGGCCCCATTTGAATTTATGTACAGAAGAAAGTGCCGCACCCCTTTGAACTGGTCGGAAGTAGGAGAGAGACAGATCTTAGGACCCGACATCCTACGAGAAGCAGAAGAGAAGGTTCACAAGATTCGTGAGCACCTCAAGACAGCCCAATCCCGACAGAAGAGTTACGTCGACAAGAGACGTCGAGACCTCGCCTTCAACTCGGAGATTTTGTTTATCTGAAAGTGTCGCCATTGAAGGGAATGCAGCGTTTCCAACTCAAAGGAAAGTTAGCCCCCAGATATATCGGACCTTTCAAAATTTTGAACCATCGAGGAGAAGTATCTTATCAACTGGAACTACCTGAAGAGATGTCAGCTGTGCACAATGTGTTCCATATCTCGTTACTTCGCAAGTGTCTCGAGGTCCCCGAGAAGACCGAAGTGTTCAAGAATATCGATCATCGGACCATAGAGATCAACGATGACCTAACCTATCCCGAAGTACCCATCCGTATATTGGAAGAAGCCTTTCGAACTATCAGAACCCGAAGCATCAAGTTTCTCAAGATTCAGTGGAGCAACCACACAGAAGAGGAAGCTACCTGGGAGCGCGAAGATCACATCAGGATGTTGTTTCCCGATCTCTTCAAATCCTAGGTAATCTTTTCGTCCTTTTTCAAATCTCGGGAAGAGATTTTTTTAAGGGGGGAAGGTTTGTAACATCCCAAAAATACCAAAATTAGATCATCAAACACTAATCATGAAGATTAGGGTTAACAAAAACTTTTCTAAATAAACTCATGAATGCATGCATATGTGTATGCATGGATTTTTAATTTCTTTAAAAACCACCTTGTTTGTGTGATCCATTGCTTGTAAAATGTTTAGGTGAAATGAACATCATCTAAAACATTTCCCACACTTTTCCTAAAGACAAGTAAATCAAAACAAATATATTAAGTGAATGGTCATTTTGACCAATTTAACTCCCATGCCTACTTTGGCTGTCTCAAACTTTCAAAACCTAACAGAAACTTTTCTTGATCTTTGCACCCCTTGAATGTACTCATAACAAGGTATCAAGGCCCACTTTGTGATCATCCAGAAACTTTCAAATGCATAGTTTAAATGACAATTCAAAATTGAATCTTATTTATATGGGAAGATCCCACTTTTTCAAAACCCACTCAAACAAGCTCAACTTTCAAAACCCAAGCATCTGCAGACTCACCAGCACCAATATAGCAAACCCACCGAAATTCATTTCAAAATTCAAAACTTGATTTCATGCGGCCATTTCATCAAACAGGTTGCAGACACAAATCAAACAAAACATCAAACACTATAGTGTGCAGTGATTCTTGCCTAACTTGTTCCCTAGTTAGCTCACACACAACTCAGTAGATCATCTAGAAAGATTAGCCCAACACTAGCACCCCTGTGAGCTTGCCATTGTCATCAATGGTGAACAGCCGAGCACCCCCATGCCACCCCATAGTCGACAACAGGCTAGAGGAAGAAATAGCCGTGACAACCTTGTCTGGGAGGCAGCCCACCGTCCACCGCCACTCACTGTCCCAGCCGCGAGCGTTGCCAAGCCCTGGACCACGCGCACAAGCCGCGCCTAGACCATGCCGAGCGTGCGCCAGAGCGCCACCCTCGACCAGCGTCCCCAAACCGCGCGCCGCCCTCACCGCGTGCACACACGATCACCACCGACCCAGGAGACCGCCAGACATCCCCGTTTGCCGCCCCATGCCATATAGCCATCGCCCGCCGTCGAAGACGCCACCTCTGCCGCGCAGAGCACCGGCCGTTCTAGACCAAACCACACCGCCCCATGCCTCGCGACCATGTCGTTAAGCATCACCAAGAGACACAGCACCGTCCCCTACCCTTGCCCATGCCATTAGCCGCCTGTAACGTTGCTCCCAACGAGCTCACCGTGCGCCCCGACGGTCCCCTCGCTCGACTATAAATAGAGGCCACCCCCGCATGATTTCTTCACACCATCTCACTCCCCTCTCCTCACTGACCGTGCCACACCGTCCTCAGAGCAAGGCGAGCACCACCTCGCCGGAATTTCACCGGAGCCCGCCGCCTCTGGAGAAGAAGGGAGCCAGTTATTGGAGCCGCCCCAGGAGAAGCCACCGGTACCAGGAGGTTCGCCGTCGTCGACTTTGTTGTTCGCCCGCCTCGCCGACCCTCGCCCGTACCCCGGTGAGCCCCCAGCACCCCTCACTGGCCGCGCTAGGTTTCGTTCTCGCCGGAGTTGTCTCGCGTCGACGATGACTCCCATCCGTTGGATTAGAACTAGATCGAACGATCCACGTTGCCCCATACCGCGCCCAGCCCCGTGTCACTGACGAGTGGGGACACCCACTTAAGCAGGCCGCGAGAGCATTGCGCTTAGCAGGCCGGCCCGTTAGAATTTCCCGCGCAGCCCAGCAAATCAAATTAAATATTTTTCTATTTCAATTCAAACACACTTGAGCACCCAACTTCAAAAATCAAACCAGATCGATTCAGTGCACAAAATTGAATGAAACCAATTTTGTTGGAAAGGTCTGTGAATGCTTAATCCAAGCCCGTTGGATTCAAGTCATTTGGATCTGTAGATCGCCCCTGGTAAAAATAACAAGGCAGAAGCTTTTCTGCATTCAAACATTTTTCAATTTTAAACCATAAAAGCTTTTGAGTTGATTCCAACTCTCAAAAATCACATTTAACTATACCTTTCAGAATATATAAAAATATATAGGTTTACTTGCAGAAATAATGTTCAAGTAATAAAAGAATGCTTCATAAGCATTTCTAGCCACTTTAGTTAATTAAAATAAAAGGGTAAAACCTTATTAAATTGTGACACCACTTTAAATCACATTCCCATGGACTACAATATGTGGTGATGACATGTGTCAACATGATCCCATATTTGGTTTGGAGAATATTAAATCTTAAGTAGTTTTTCAATGAGTAGAAATTACTTTTCTAAAAATAAAAAAATTTAAACCAAGCTTTAACCTTGTAATGTTAGAGATGATGCTAGATCATCTATAGGACCCTTGTGTGTGATGATTGCCAGTAGTTAAGTATTGTTTGGTGATTGTGTACCTCGTACTTATTCATAGACGCTAGTACCGACCAAGGAACGAGGAGGAAGGAGGATACTACGAAGAGGAAGCCGAGGAGAACTTCAACCACTGCTCTGCACAAGGCAAGCTAACACTTGCAAGACACTCTACTTTAGCAAGCCTAATACTACTAGTGAATGTGCAAGCTAACACTTGCAAGATACTATGCCTATGCAAGCTTATACTGATATTCATGCAAGATAACCCTTGCCAGGTATCCTACTGATGACACAAACCCATACTTGTGATATGACTACTATATGCCTTAAGTATATGTGATCATACCCACTTGATAAACCAAATCCTAGTTTTATGTGCAAGCTTCTTACTTTATTTCTTTATTAAAGCTTACTTAGAGTCTACCTAAGAGTTTGGTGGATACTAGACAGTTGTGCTGAAGGTTGCATAAAGAGCATAAAATTTGGCTTAAGCTAGAAACCTTGATATCAGCCTAAGATATAAGGTTGGACTTAGTGAAACTCCACTAGTTACCATCCCTCATTAGTACTACCCCCACTTGTAGATGCTAGTGCTAAGCATAAAACTTGATCAACTTTTAGATGGGAATACTTGGTGGAAAAATGGTTATGAAAACCTTGGAATGATGGATCATTCTATTGAAATGTTTTGGACATGTGTTTCCAAACACTTGATGATTCTGGTGATAAAAATGTTGAGGCATGAGCCTTAGCCCTTTATAAAACTGATGGTTGTCTGGATGCGATACCATTCCAATTTTAGCGTACAACCACAATACCCGAATATTGGGTAGGGCTTGACTGGAAACTTATATACCTTAGTATTAGTTCCCTCCCGGCCAAGGTCTGAGCTGAGGCTACCTTGTGAAGATTGTCCACCTGTGCAGTACCCAAGATGACAGTGGTCATGGTTGGGAGGCCAAACTCACAGGAGAGGTGCTTATACTAGGGCGTGTAATTGAAAGGTTACGATTGATTATCCGCATACTGAGTATGGTGAATTCATGATTTGTTCCTGACGGATGTATCGAATGTTGTGGTGAAAGTGTACAATCTCTGCAGAGTGTCAAACTATTCGAATAGCCGCGTCATGATTATGGACGATTAGAGTGCCATCTTGTTCCCCGTCAGACTTTTCGAAATGATTTGTGAAATGAATTGAGACTTTGACTTGACCACAACAGAGTTGTGACTTGAAATACAAGTTCCCACTTAGGATTTATAAAATTGTGACTAGCTTTGGAACTTAGTAGAGATAAACCTGTCTTTTTGCAAAACAACCCTAGAGCCTAGTGTCCTATTATCCAAAAACCCCTTACCTGTTAGTATTAGTTTGCGAGTACTTAAAGAGTACTCATGGCTTTGTCCCTAGCTATTCCCATGGCCAGACTATGAAGAGGAGTACCTGGAAGATGGACCCCAGGAAGGTTACGACAACTAGGATCATCTCCCATCGTCAGCATTGCCTGTGACCCCGAAGATGGAGCTTCGCCTACGCTACCGTTATTACGTATTCCGCTGCTTGATGTTGTATTAAGAACTGGATCATGAGATCCCTATTTGTGTAAGAACTTATGTATCGTTGTAATGGATGAAGTACTATGGTATCCAATTCTGTTATGTCTCGCAAAAATGGTAATCCTGGGATTGCGATGTATGGCATAACAGGCATCTAGGATTGAAAAATCCGGGTGTTGACAATGACGAAATGGCCATTAACTATGTTAATTCGGGCGAGTCATACAACCGAGCCATGGCAAATGTTGACGTTAATTTTGCCAAGAAAATTGCCTCAATCATAGATCTTGACCCTGATCCTAACACGCTCGCTGATTGCAAGAAAAGGTCGGATTGGAAAGATTGGCAGAAGGCAATTACCGCTGAATTATTATCGTTAAACAAAAAAGAGGTATTTGGACCTGTTTTTCTAACTCCTCCCCACATTCGCCCTGTTGGCCATAAGTGGGTTTTTGTTTGAAAGAGAAACGAGAATAATGAAGTAGTAAGGTACAAAGCAAGGCTCGTTGCTCAAGGTTTCACTCAGCGACCAGGTGTCGACTTTGAGGAAACTTACTCCCCAGTCATGGATGGAATTACCTTTAGATACTTGATCTCAATGGCAATAAACATGGACTTAAAAATGAAACTAATGGATGTTGTCACCGCTTACCTATATGGTAACTTGGATTCGGACATATACATGAAAGTACCAGAAGGTATCCCTGTCTCGAACCAGGATAGAGGAAACAGGAGCTTATACAGTGTTCAGCTTAAGAAGTCATTGTATGGACTAAAACAGTCAGGTAGGATGTGGTATAATCGTTTAAGCGATTTCCTTCATCAGAAGGGCTACGCGAGCAATGAAGATTGCCCATGTGTTTCTATACGGAGATCCCAGGACGATTTGAATATAATCGGTACACCTGACGATATTGAGGAAGCGAGTTCCTACCTGATGTCGGATTTCGAGATGAAAGACTTAGGCAAAACCAAGTTCTGCCTCGGTCTGCAACTTGAGCATTCCCCTGCTGGGATTCTAGTTCACCAGTCGGCCTACATCCAGAAGGTGTTGGAACGATTTGGGTTTGAAAAGGCATAGCCTTCTAAGACCCCGATGGTCGGAAGATCTTTGCAGCAAGATAAGGACCCGTTCAGGCCTAAAGAAGAGGGGGAGGAAATTCTGGGACCAGAATTCCCCTACTTAAGTGCAGTTGGCGCACTTATGTACCTCGCAAATTGTGCACGGCCGGATATTGCATTCGCCGTCAATTTGCTTGCAAGGTACATTTCTGAGCCTTCCAAGAGGCATTGGAAAGGCGTTAAGGACATCTTTAGGTACATACAAGGGACAAAGGACCTTGGCTTGTTTTACCAAAAGAACCAAGACCTATCCGTTCTAGGCTATGCAGATGCTGGGTACCTTTCGGACCCGCATACATCCAAGTCGCAAACTGGATATGTTTTCCTTTGTGGTGGAACATCTATTTCCTGGAAATCGTCTAAGCAAACTCTTGTGTCAACTTCGACGAACCACTCAGAAATCATAGCATTATATGAAGCATCATGAAAATGTGTATGGCTTCGACGAGTAGTCAGTCACATCCAGATGTCATGTGGACTGAACACTGTATAAACCCCAACAATTATCTATGAAGATAATGACGCTTGTGTTGCACAAGTCCAGACGGGTTACGTGAAGAGCAATCTCACAAAGCATATAAACCCCAAGTTCTTTTATGCACATGAGTTGCAAAAGATGAATGAAATGAAAGTCTTGCATACTAAGTCGTGTGAAAATCTCGCTGATTTGTTCACTAAATCATTGCCAGCGTCTTCTTTCGAGAGATGTGTCCGAGGGATCAGCATGATGAGATTTAGGGAGATGCAAGGTTCAGGGGGAGAATCTTCACAAACTCATCACTGAAATCTTGATCCCGATGATTGAGTACTCAACTTTATAGTTAAGTGAATTGTACTCTTTTTCCCTTGGTGAGTTTTTATGAAGTTTCTCACATGATGTTTTTAATGGGGCAATTCATGCAACATAGCAAGAAGTATACCGTGTACATTTCTCCATATTTTTTTCACTGGGTTTTTCGGAGTTTTAAGCCATGGTTATACAGATAAGATACCTAGGGGAAGTGTTGGGAAACTGGGCCGGTAGAGGCCCACTCGGTGTGGCCTCTACCAGGCTAGGGTTGGCCCATGTGGGTATCGTATCCCCTTTTAGCTTATAAATAGAGGAACAATCTGTGTACGGGAGTTTGCCGAGAGAGTTTTTAATAAAGTTCACTTTTGTTCCTTGTGTCATCTACTTGTGTACTGTGTGTGCCTTCTCCTAGTCTTCTTCTCCGGTGTGGAACAGCTTCGGGACCAGCCAGTCGGCAAGGGGTGTTCCAACAATATATACGGATTGTTGCTAAACCTTAGGAAACAAGATGTTGGCTAGCACGCTGCTAAAATATCGGGCATCGGTAGCTAGTTGTGGTTAGCCAATTATCAAACCGTGGCTCTTTACCCTTTGGAATCTAGACAAATTTTCAAACGTTCTGGGTTTTTTTAGAAAAAACTCCAATAATAATTTGGATATCTCGTAAAAAAAGGGACATATACTTTCGAGCTCTGGATCCGAGACATAATAGTATTTGCATCCAGACCTCGAGGAGCATCTCTTGACATCGATTTTGACTAAATAAAATAATAGTTTGAAAAAATATATCAAAAGTTTATTAAATTATTCGAACGGCAAAATTCCGTTGTAATATAAAGAACGGCATCAATTCAAAATAATAATAAAATGGAATTTATTTCAAAGAACCCGGCGGCCGTGATCGACATAGATAAATTTGCTAGACGCAATACATAATCATCGAGAAATATTAATCAACGAGAAATATTAATCATCGATACATATTAGTGCATAAAAAAGTCGCGAGTAGCTAAATATTCGACCGCGGAATAAAACTATCGACCTTGTTGCGACAATCCTATAAAATACAATCATGTCGTTTTAAAATAAATGACAATATTTATATAAAAGATTTCACCAAAATAAATTTTATAATGTATATGTATATAGAGATTAATCTTTGCTAGCCATGAAAAAAACTAGAAGTTTACTAGCTAGCTAGCTGGCTCGCATATGCATCATGGAATAAGTGCTTGAAGCTCTAAGCCACATCATGCATGGATTAAGACGGCACCGTGTCACATTTAATATTATAATAATAAGATAATTAGCTAGTGCATGGATTAAGGGCACCGTGTCACATTTAATATTATAATAATAAGATAATTAGCTAGTGCATGGATTAAGCGGCACCATCCACCATTACATATAATAATTGACAATTAGACAACCCATGACTTATATACATGCCGTCACGTACCGAACGAGTTTCGGGTTTTTAAATATCTTC
Source organism: Avena longiglumis (assembly GCA_030063025.1). Taxonomy (NCBI): domain Eukaryota; kingdom Viridiplantae; phylum Streptophyta; class Magnoliopsida; order Poales; family Poaceae; genus Avena; species Avena longiglumis. The sequence continues at coordinate 468,591,717 of CP125973.1, forward strand.
AAGTGACTAAGTCCTAGCACGATCACACGTTCTACACGATCTCACGTCCTGGCAAAGAGCCGCACGAAACCCCTGGCCTCTATAAATAGGCCAGGCCCCCGCTCATCATTTTTTCAATGGCCCATCATCATCCTCGCGTACGCACATACTCTCCATCCCTTCCATCAGTTCATAGCACATCAAATACTCAAAGAAAGGAAGCAAGAAGAAAGTGAAAGAAAGAATATAAGAAGGAGCACTCCAGCGTTCAAGACAAGGTGGGATTCATGGCTTCCCCTTAGACTTTGGTCTGTCCGCGTACAGACCAAATGGACCTCCATCTTCACCTTTTTTCTTAACTCTTGGTTTGGCCATGTGTACAAACCAAAAAGCTCTCTTATATACTAAAACCTATGTTCTTGATTTGGCCGTGGATACAAATCAAAGAGCTTTCTTATATTTGCAAAAATCATGCACTTGGTTAGGCCATGGGTACAAACCAAGTAGCTTTCTCACATCTACTAGAAATAAAGAGATTTCTTCATCTTCTTCGAAATCGTCGCCCTTGGTCCGGCCATCATGGTACGAACCGAGGAGCATATTTGCATATATTTGTTCTTGATGTTCATCTCTCTTGATTTGGTCCCTTTAGCGATACAAACCAGGATGAAATGTGGGCATAATCCACATTCTTTGGTTAGGTCCCTATACGCGGAAACAAATCTAGAGAATTACTTCGGTACAAATAATTTATAAAATTCTCTTGGATCGGTCCTCACAATACGAATACGGCCAAGTTGGGAAAATACCATTCTTGGTTTATTCCTTTAAAATAGGATAAACACCAAAATAATTAGAAAATCACCATAAGCCCATGCTTAGAAAAATGTGCGTATGTGTGCTAACTAAATCACTATATATACTTCTTGCTTGGTTACGCTACGGGCATTTTATGTTACGATAGTAGTAATACAACACGAAGAAAACAAACATTCATCTTGATGACACTACTCGCAGGCTTTATTGCTATGCGACGTTGGTAGTAATACAAGTGAAATAAACCATAATAAAATCTGCCTCATATTATAGGCTAAATTATCAAATCATGTTATAAAATTCTCTTGGTTACGCTGCTCACGGATATTATATTGTTATGCGATGTTAGTAGTAATACAAGTGGATATTAAAATATACATAGTGTATGGTGTGCAAATTATACTATAGCCTAAGCCCGAGAAAAATCGAGCCATCTGAGGTCATCTACTCGCGCGTGTTTCTGACCGTCTCATATTCACTTTTAGTCATCTTAACCACGCAGTTCAGTGTGTTGACCGAATTCTTACAAGATGGTCCTTCCCGTCCTCGTCCGCGCCCCACCCCCATATCGATCCCATTCCTCTCCAACCGATCTCCCAAGTCCCGACCTCCCGCCCATCCCAGTCCCTCCTTCGTCTTCCCCAGTAACGTGTCGCCCCCTCCGCTCTCGAGATATCCCTCTCACCTCCGCTCGCTCCGCCTCCCATCCAGCTCCCGCATCCAACGTCGGTCGCCTCTGCTTCACTGCCTCAAACCGGCCCATTACCGATTCAACATCGCCCCTCGCACACCCGTATGCCGCCACACTTTGTCGGTGATGAGGAAGATAAGGAAGAGGTCAGCGCGTGCAGATCCAGCATCGGCCACCTCTGTGTCCCCTCCTCTAACCTACCCAGTACTGATTCAACATCACCCCTGACCTCGTGCACCCATACGCCACCACACTTTGCCGGTGGTGAGGAAGATAAGGAGGAGGTCAGCGCATGGGATGGTGGGGGTGAGAAGGAGAGGGTCGGTGCGGGTAGAGACCCTCGCATGGACGAAGATGTCACATCATCCTCACTGATTTGACTAGAAAAATCAGGAATGGATGGTGGAGAAAAAGAAATTGGAAAGGAGAAGGCCCCTCCGCTCCCGAGATTTCCCTCTCACCTCCGCTCCCTCTGCCCCTCTGGTCATGATGCCACTGCCTCCCATCCATCTCCCGCATCTAGCGTCGGCACCTCTGCTTCCCCCCCTCGAACCTGCTCAGTACCCCCCCCCCCCCCGACCTCGCGCACGTGTATGCCACCATGCTTTGCCGGTGGTGAGGATGATAAGGAAGAGCTCATCACGTGGGACGGTGGGGGTGAGAGAGAGGGGTGGCTCAGGTAGAGATGCTCCTATGTGGGACTACACGAAGATGCCGCATCATCCTCTCCGCTTTGACTAGAAAAATCAAGGACGGATGGCGAAAAAATAAATTGAAGGAGAAGGCTCGCGAGGCATGCAATGACGTGCCGCGGAGCGATTGGCCAGAACCCGAAATCTACAGTAACCGGACATAAGAATCGCTGAACAGAAAATATGGATCACTAACAGGGTGAGAAATGGTCGCGCATTGCGAGAAACGGCTGCGTTTCATGTCACTTCAACAATTAACATGTATGCATTCCTTAAACAAAGCATAATAAGCTGATTTTGACCCCCTTTTAGGCTCTACAACTGAATTTTCTTTTAAATATATTAGTATATCTCGAGAATACATGGCATACCTATGTAAATTGATACATGTTCTACGTTTCTCTACTTCTACACGAGTTAACAAAAATTTCAGTACCCTTAACGTAGAGCATATGCTCTATGATTAATGAACAAGCGGGTTCCATCGATTAAGTGGGTCCAAAAGAAATGTCATAACTTCTATTTTTCATGTTGATGTACAGAAATTATCAAACTTGATTACATATTAGATCTTGCTTTCATGTAAAGATTCATGACAACTTCGAGCCATACCTTCTTTCTAAAAATTTATTGAACCAGTGAATAATTTAGAATATATCAAGTATAACTCCTTCACAGAATTAGTATATATGTAATCTGGTTGTCTATATTGAGTAAACTAATCATTTAATATTCAACCACTTATAAGTGTTTATTGCAAGCATCGATTTTGAGGCAGTCAAATAAGGTTACCCGTGTGATCTTCATCTGTTAGCTTGTTTTGACATTATTAGATTTTACCTTGATCATGTAATATGCCGGTTTCTTATGGTACTGAACTTGTTCTATTGCTCGATGAATTTTTGTTTGAAGTTTGCTCGATATACCTTTTTGTTTACTTAAAAAAACACTGGTACCCTTATGTTGCTTATGAGTTTCAATATGAAATAAGGTTCCACTTCTTCATGTCTAACACGTAAATAACATATTTGTCTATCGATTAAAACACTCAACCCTGTACATGCTCATATAATTAATTTATGCTAATACAAACAAAACAAAATGTGTTACTAGCAGTGAGTACAACACACCTACCATATTCTGCCAAATAGACTATAGACGGCGCGGCGCACACGTCCACCTAGTTTAGTATAAGGTGGAGCAAGGTAGTGAAGAAGGCCCGAGTGAGTTTCTTGATATCACCATGCCTATGGATTCCATGCATATGAACATCATGCCGACACAATATGTTCATTTGTATAAAGTAACTACTCCCTCCATTTTAAAATATAAGATATTTTAGGTTTATGATGGTAATATATCTAGATATCTTTTAGTGTGTAAGTTCACTTAGGTTTAAAATGAATCTAGACACTAAAAGAAGTCTAGATACATTTTATTTATAAATGTAAAACATCTTATATTTTTAAACGGAGGGAGTATATATGAGCTTCTCAACCTACACCATGCACCATAATTAGCAAGCAACAAAGTAGCATGTTCAACAATCAACGTCCATAAATTGGTGAGGAAAATGGAAAGAGTGAGGGATATTTGGAGTTGTTGAGGAGGACGTTGTTTGAGCGGAAGGACATATTGCTTCACCAAATATGACATGTTGATAAATATATACTCTATTGGTTGGAACATGCCTATTTTAACCACACTATACCTTTTTTAAGGAGTAGTCCCCCGGTATGTACATTAATCAATGTAAAAAAACATTTTCATTGCATCATCAATATTATGATTTTTTCTAAACATGAATAAAGTGAACATAGATCTTCCTTAGTTGGGGAGAGTGGATATATAACTCAGCCACTTTAGATAAAATCCCAGTTGACAGTGAATTTGGTCCCTACATATAATATCGGGTTACTTTCATAGTTACCTATTATAAATGGCTTCCTGATCGATGTGAGATTAAATTTTCCACATGTCTAATTATAGCTTCATAGTGAGATTATGGACCCTAATGCAAAGCATCAATAAGTTACAGAAGTGCATATCAGAGCTATAATACCCCTCACTCCTTTGGACACAAGAATCTAGTTTAGGCAGGACAAACACAAGATAGCTAGTATTATAACTTCAGTAAGACAACACATCTCATAATAATTACTGCTATATTTACTACTAGCATATGGTTTATAATACTATGTGCTAGAGGCTGTTCATGATGAGACATAACTCAAATCTCGAGCATCACCAACATTTATATGCCTAGGTCCTATATAATGTCTCCTTTTGAGCATAGCACAACAAGTATTAGCATCTAACAACAAGCTAGATGGACAAGAGTGGAGGACGAGTAAAGAGCTCAGGTGTCCATTCATGGTATCAAACTATCACGGGAATATGAGGCAAACAGGAAGAATCCCTCGGGGCTAGTCAGGTGTGCACCGTTTTTCTGGCCGAAGCATGTGCAGACTTGTAAAGATTCTCTTTGGTTAGTATCCTTCATGGCATGGTCTCTCCATGATAGCCATTTCCTTTCTATTGGCTATGAAGTAGCACCGGAGAACTCTATCTAGTCTATGATGGCCTTTGCCCAAGGTAGAAGATGAAACACACATATTTAGAGAACATCCACACAAGGAGTTTTTTAGCACACACACTTGTGCTCTTGACATGGAGACAACTGTTGATTACCAAGTCCTCGTCTAAGCCTATCTCTGAACAGTTAGTATTATCCAAGCATGCACGCATGATCCGCTGCTATTCTACCTAACACCGGATGAAATACTTGGTTAGAGCACACACATATTGTGCCATGTTTGCACAAATGCCATACGACACTCACGATTTGGCATAAGTTCCATGATCACATCCACTGTTGGCTTACTATTATATCGTCTACATGCAATTCATAAAACACAACGGAGATAAATATGATAGAACTCTAAACAATAATGTCACTGCTCCCTTCTTTCCATCGTGGGATAGTCTCTTTAGATAGCCTAGAGAAAATTGTTCTGTTGGGGATATGACCCCGGTTACCCCAGAGTTGGGCTATCAAGTGATGGATTAAAGTGATAAACCTTTCTATAAAAGGATGTGAAGAGAAAAGACATATACAAAAGGATATAAGGTGTAAAGAGAATAAGCTAAATGGGATAGGAGGAAAGAGCCAACTAGGCTGACATAGGTGAATATGGGCCTGTACTACTATTGCCCAGGCCAAATTAGGCCTTTGCTAAGCCGAATTAGGCAGTAACCCGGTTGGACCGGGATGTCCCTCAACCAACCCAGCTCGGGCCAGCCCCAACGATAGCTTCTACCCCGCTAGGCCGACTCATCTCAGTCGGCCCACTTCCCCAGTCGCTAGCTCCTCTCCACCTTGCTTCCCGATCCCCGCCTCGGTAGGGTAAGCGCCCCCTCGCAGCAGCATCTCTACCTTCCTTGGGTGGGCCGGCACCAGGATGAACCAGCCCACCTCGGGCCACTTCGTCACACCGCGCCAGATCGCTACCTTCCTTGGGTGGGCTGGCTGACAGATGATCCGGCCCACCGCGGGATAGCAGCCTTCCCTGCCGACTGAAGGAAGACCTCGGCTAGTCTGGGAGTTACCCTGGCTAGGCTAGTAATTCAAAATCTCATAAGACAAATCAGTACTATATTAACTAGTATTAAAAAGTGCGAAAACCCAAGTATATATTGTTTTCGCTCCATGCATGCATAAAAGGCTATTGCATGTTTCATAGCTAAAATTTCATGTACTTCTTGTACGGATAGTACTAGTGCAAGGACAAATTATGATGCACACGTATCCTACATAGAAAATGTAGGATCAAAGAAAATACTATGTATAGCCAAATCAAAACTTCATTATATGTTGCACATGCTCCAGTAGCAAAAATGAATGAAGCATGATAATAAAATATATATTAAAAAGAAATATCAAATATAAACTTCAAGTTCACCAAGCAAGACTTCGTCAAAGACCTTTGACCACGAGAGGAGGACTTCATAGCTTTCTTTTCACCTTTTGTAATTGTCATGTTGATGTAATCCTATGTATTAGAAATGTTGAAATTCTTAATCAGGGGTTTTCTCTTTGGAGATGTAATTAACGAAATTTCTATATAAATGTATGAGTTCCGGAAGTATGAACCACAATCTTTGATATTTGTCATTTACATACGCACACCTTTTAAATTTATATTATATCTGTCTCTATGACGTGGACACGAGTATTTTTGTCGCCCCATTTTCCCGTCACCAGGCATTTCAGTTGACAATCGAGTTAATAGCAGTCCTCAATTTGCTTTCTCCATCTATCACCTACATATCCCTTTTGAGTGTAACTTGTACATTCGAAAACAACCTTGAGACATGATATTGCAGCCCCCTCTTTGGTGGAGATAGCAATAATTGTAGTCTGGAACTAAGTAATAACAAGTTAATATATCAAATAAGGCAAACTACTCATTTAACTGATATGACAGGAGCTATGAACTGGAGTTTACTACTGGTCACTGGTTCAAATATATTGACCATCACGTCAAACAAACCTGACAAGCAAGCATTAAACAAGTGTGCCTACCATGAAATAACAAATATAACAATATGTGTGGCATAGAATTTCAGCAAATATAAACTAGCCAGGTCATTTCAACAAATATATATATATATATATATATATATATATATATATAAACTTTATTCAGCACCGAGGGTGCAGAATAGTTATTTTCCACCCAACATATTTTTTTACGTTGTTATGTTGAAAAATTTATGTTTTGTATATGAATAATTATGTTCATATATTCACCACAACCAAAAAAATTGACACAAAAATAAAGTTTATGAGTCATTATAGTGTAAAAAACACAAAAAATATGTATTTTAAGTCAATTTTTTTATGGCATGTAAACAAAAAAAATTATGTCATTTCTAAATTTTATTATGTTCTTATTGACTTATGAAGTAATACAAAATTTACGTGATGTAAAAATAATATATGGTTCTAAAGATAGAGGGTGGGTGTAGAATAAGTATTCTACATCTTCTATATATATATAGAAGAATAAACCAGACATGCATGCAGTTACTGTCGTAGCTAAGAATGAACGAGACAGAAATTATAACGACATTATGCGAGAACTTGTAGAGCAGGAATGCAAACCACAAATAAACTATACAGTAGAGGATAGTTATGTCGTTGCTTAGGACGAAATAGAACCGGATACAAAATATAATGGCGCGCTTGTGAACCTGTAGAATAGGACAAGCAAGTATTAGACAAGTGTGCCTAAAATGAAATGAGCAATCAAAACAGAAAATGTCATGCAGTTACTATCGTACCTAAGAATGAACCAGATAGAAATTATAATGGTATCATATAATAACTTACAGAGAAGGAACACAAACCACGAATAAACTATACAGTAGAGGATAGTTATGTCGTTTCTTAGGATGAACCAACACCATATAAGTAAACAATGGCATCACTTGTGAATGTGTAGAACAAGACAAGCAAGCGTTAGACAAGTGTGCCTACAATGAAATGAGCAATCAAATAAACTATTTCTTACAATTTTAGCAAATATAAACTAGCCAGATCATTTCAATAAATATATATGAAAGTAGTTGTTTATCCTAGAATGCAAGAAACGTTGGGTGACTCAGAATTTGCGGTGATCTAGACAATGGGCCTTGTTGTTACTATCATTGCTAGGAATCAACCGAAGAAATTATAATGGCATCATAAGAGAACTTGTGAAGCAGGAGCGCAAACCACAAATGAAATATATATACAGTAGATGATAGATATTCGCCGCTTAGGACGGACCACTAGATATGAAATATAATGGCGTTGCTTCTGAACCTGTAGAACATGACAAGCAAGCATTATAGAAGTGTTCCTACAAAGGAATTGAGCAATCGAACATAGTATTTTTTAGAATTTCAGCAAATATAAACTAGCTAGGTAATTTCAACAAATATATATGGAAATAATAGCAGAACGATGCCATGGAGGAAATAATAGCAGGAACTTAGCTCAGGACAAACCCGATAGATTCAGTAACTATGGAATAAGGTATCCACACTAATATTTTCACTGACTTTATATTTTGCAAAAACTACATAATAGCAGGCAATTACTGTTCTAGGGATTAGCTAAGAACATGTGATGAAAAAATAACAAACATGTGCATGCGTTGAAATTTGTAGAGAAGCTAATGCAAACTAACATGTCCAGTGACCTTATATGTAGCACAAAGAACATGCGTTCCCAGTGACTTGTATTTACTAGCATGATTACAAAAATACATTTCACTACGACATGCTTGAACCTGCTATACTGCTAACAAAATAAAAAGGCGTTGGAGATTTGGTTACCTTGGTCGGAGAGGCGTCTAAGCATCATCAGTACCGTGCAGGTGACGTGCAGGTCTTCGAGGGTGTTGCGGTTGCGGGGAAGCAGATCTTGGGCGGTTGGGGAAGCAGATCTTGGGCGATCGATGCCGGCTTGAGTGTGGTGGACAATATCCCCGGTGAGGCAGATTCGGTGCAGTGAACAGTGATGCCTGTGCAGCTGGTCTGGAGCGGTGGACATGGAAATCGTTGAACTAGATCTCATCCGGTGGGTACCTATGAGACGGCTCCAGTACGGTTGGGTAGCATTCGGCGGCAGGGAAGTAGAGCTTGGGCGGTCGATGATTCCATCGACATGGTGAACGTGACGGCAACTCGACTGCCGTGGTAGAGAAACTCGGTGAACTAGATCCGATGGGGTGGGTTGCGGTGAAGCGGCTCCGCGGTGGTGCACGAGACCGTGGCTCAAGCGGCCCAGGCTGCCGTGGAATTGCCGTTGGCCGGTATGCGCGATGGTCGTGGAAGGGACAGAGGAGCTTGGGATTTTTGGGAGGGCAAGCAGGAAAAACTGCACGAATAGGGACCATAGAGGTGAACATGAAACAAATTACGATTGTGCCCCCAAGCTATCGACTTTAGCATGCACATTTGTCGTCTGAACAAAGGGTAGAATGGGAATTTTAAAGTCAAATTTTTTGAAACAGAGGAGCGTGAAATGCTTCAAAGTTAATGTGTGATATTGACGCTCGATTGAGATTTTGAATTTGGCTAGAGCCCATCTTCTATTTAATAATAATATAAAAATGGTACTTCCGTTGGGAGATTTTGGCTCAAGGTTTTGAAAACGGAGGGGTGGGAAATGCTTCAAGGTCGGCGGGTGGTTTTGCCGCTCGATTGAGATTTTGAATTTGGCTAACATCCATCTAATAATAATAGTGGTAGATTTTTCCTCAAAATGTTTGAATCGGAGGGACGCGAAATGTATCTGAGTCGGTGGGGAATTTCTGCTCGATTACTATTTTTAATTTTGTTGCTAGCGGCCAAGTAATAATAAAAAAAGCTAGTTGTAGACTAGTACTAGTATGTTAGCTAGTCAGGAATTGAAGGCCCAGAGTCACATCAGCTGATCATCCATTACATTAATTACACACAAGTGCATAACATTGGATACTCTACCTCCGATTCAAACAGGGATGCACACGTGGTAAATTTTTCCGCTAGACTGAGATTTTGAATTTGGCTAGCGTGAAAATAATATTAGGAGAGAAAAAATGGTACTTCCTCTATTTAGGAATAGAAAAGATGGTAACATCAACTGATCATCAATAACAACCATATTCACATAGAAAAAATAATGTTAATCCCCATTACTATTGTTTTTTTTGGTCTGTAGGTCTTGATGTTGGATTATAATTTTAAATTTGGCTATAGTCCTACTAACAAAAATTATAAGCAAACCCCAACATCCAACGCAACAACTTCACAATCCCCATTGCTTGAAGTAGCCTTTTATTTCCGGAAGGAGAGGTAGAAAATTGGATACCATGATCTCTGATTGAAATATATTACCGCAGGCTGGATGGGGGTGGGGGGAATAAGCCGGTTAACTATAATTTTTAATGTGACTCGTCCAAGTAATAAAACAGAAAAATTGTATAAGGTCTTTTTTAGGATCATACTCCATTTCTTCATGAATCCATTCATACGCGAAAGAAAATGTTGAGCTCCGATTCAAAAAATATAGTTCCATTTATCTCATGATTCTTATGAATATGTTGTGCAACAACAGGTAAGGAATTATTTTTAGAATATAATCAATGATCCAGGACAACGGCACTTGTAACATAAGGTACTGCAAGTATCATGTTAGTACATATTAGTGCATCCACACATAACTAGTTTGATTGCATCCACACATATATTACACAATAGTCCAACCTTGCAACATATAAAGCACCAATATTAAGCAGGCTAGCAATCCATGGATCACATATTCAAGAATCATACTACTTCCATATTGGTGCAATCTGTTCACCAATAGTACCTCTGCTCCACAATTGATATAAGGCTTTTTAGCAAGCTAAAATAGCATGATAAAAAGGGTTATATTTGGAAAGAGAGCTATTATAGTATAAGGTACTGTAAAAAATTATAGACAGTCGCAACAAGGAAACGATCCAATTTCATAAAAAGTGTAGACTAATGCAGCAACAAAGTACTTTTAGCATCAGGTTCCATTTCACGACAAAGAGACTGACATGAGCTGTTAGTGTTCAACCCTAAATATTAAGCATCTTCATGACTTTCTCCTTAATTTCTATGTTGTGCTCCAGGTGGGTTACAACTTCTTATAATTTGGCCTTCAAACGGTCATTGTATACACTTAGTGAAGATGATAAAGATCGTTCAGTTTGGAGTTGTTCCTTTAGAACTTGAATATGCAAAGAAATAACCTTGGAGTTGGACTTGAACTTGAACTTGGACTTGGACTTTGACGAGCTCGCTCCGAACCTAGCATTACACAGCAACATGATCTTGGCTTTAACACCACATGGTATTACCTTGGAAAAGAAATTCATACATTCTTTTGAAATTTTTACTGAACAAGCTTTTCCAGGATTTGCCAGCTCCTCTTTCAATTCAGTCTGAAAATTTTTAGTTGATAGACATGTCTAAGAGAAGTGATGTTACTACAGAGAAACATGTAGACAGGTTTAACATGTGCACGAACTGTCATAACTGGCAATGTAGTTAATGCATCTTATACACTTTAGTAAAAAGATCATTTTGTCGTGGATGTTTTTTTATATCATTTACTAACTGGACTAAAAATGTGGCTTCCTATGTACGCACTGTGAGGTGTATATATGACAAGTTTGTACAATTCAAAACTAAAACTAACTTTATTAGTTGCAAATCATAAAGGTAAGTGAAATTAAAATTGAGAAGCAGTCCAAGCAAAGTTGCATATCAATGTATATACATACAAATCATTGCAAGTGCAACATCACAAAATGCAGAGAATACTTACATCAACTTTCTTTGCAATGACAACGTATCTATTCATGTGTCATCTCTCGAATTTCTCAAGCAGAGTCAACCGTTTTTATCTCCGTTAGACTTCTTCTGCATTTGAACGAGCAAAAATAAATTGCATCATGTGGTCAAAACGGATGATGAAAAGATAGGATGCATACATATTGCACGACATCAATTATGTATTAATACCAGTACAAAGCAACAAGTCCTTACCAAATGGTAGAGGTGTCCAATTATGTTGCAGGATCCTGTACGACTTAGTACTCGTACTTTATTATGGCTACAACAGTTCCTTTGGACAATGCCCTACAAAAAAGGAGTCTTGTATGACACTCATAAATAGGAATTGAAAATGCGATCTAGTCTCACAATTTTATGAAAGAATACCTCATTCTTTTGATCAATCCAGTGGTGGAGAAGATCACCCCGTTAATCATCAGTCATGTGATCTACAGGAGACGTTCTTGTTACATCATGAAAACACTTGTCAGAGAAGTATTGCTTATTTAGCCTATGGCGCTGGTGGCGCAAACATGTGCAGAATATGCATTTGAGAACAACCTTTATATCCTGGCTATTCTCATCGAACATGAAAAATCTCTATAGACAACAATGAGTAGCATATATAATAAATGACAAGCTAAGAAGAAAAGGGACAGAGCACGGAGTATGTCCAAGAGACATATGACTTACATGTAACTTCTTCAGTAAACCCTCAAAATGCTCAGGGGTATTTCGGTGGTGTTTCCATGAAGGCAAGATGAGAATATCATTCCTCATGAAAACTCTTGTGATCGATTCTATATAAGAATATTAATGTGGATCTAGTGGCCGTCTGAAGCCTACTATAGAAGTTATCGGAAGTCTTAATTTAGTTATTTCAAGCATTTGTTCAAGATTTTTTCCCATCATCGCCCCCCTTGTTAATCTTCGTCGTGGTGCAACTAAAAAAAGTTACATCAAAATATTATTTTGGTGTCACGCTCATTTGCAAGGGAGTATATTTCTCTGCCAGTACTAAAGGTCCTTGGGAGATTATTACCAGTTCGTTACTGAGGACCTATTGTTTAAACTAGTTCTGGTGCCAGTTGTTGCTGGGTAATCGGATTGGCTACTGGCGGCTATGGGATGTGTATTTTTTATTCGCAGCCACCACTGGAACTAGACCCACTGGTTCAAGATTAGGATGAAACTTTTTATGCCCGTGTTTTGCATTATTGTCTTTTTTGTCCTGGTTGTCACTTTGAACTAGATTAAGTAGAGTCTGAGACCTTGTTCTGACTCCGTTTCCTGCATTGGAAACAAATAGCTTTTGAGATTTATCATGGAATCGTCTGCAAAAGAGCAAAGTATTTAGGAGTACTTGCAGCAGTTGATAGCTCAAAAAGCAATGATTCCCATCACAACTCTAGTACAGTAAATTACTTCTACTAGTCTAACCATATGGCACCCTGAGTGAGAAGAAACCACACGAAGTTTTAATATAATCGACCAATCTGCAGGCTTGATTATAATACTGATAATATAACTTGCACGGTGTAAAGTTTTAAAGAAAAAACTGAACATATCGATCAAACTGATTTTCTTAGATGAAGGGCACTCGATTCCCGCCTGGTTATACTCTAAACAAGGAGCCATGACAGCTCAGAACATCAGCTAGAGTTGATAAATAGCCGTTGTGATATCTATAACCTTTATGCCCCAACAAGAATCATTTTAGTAGAAATTCAACAGATGTCAGAGGAGATTCATAACAATGGTAAGGAATGCTCTAGCAAATGTTAGTAACGATCGAGTATATGATCAAGAATGCAGTACAACAAGCGACGAAGTACTTTTGATAGTAATGAAATGCATAAGTAAAGAGGGCATAAAGTGTTCAACAACCTTTTCATCTATCTGGTGCTGGAGACCAGGGAGTCCGTGAAGGATATGGGACTTTGCGGTGATGATATCATGTTTGCCGGCGATGCTATGCACGCTCCGGCGTGGTGGTCGTCAGCGTGGGGAAGCCGCTCCGTCTTTCTAAACAAGGGAGTTGTGTCTTTGGTCACAACGGTACCTGGTGAGGAGGCTGTGGTGGCGAGGAGGGATGGCGGTGCAAGGCCATATTCATGGGAGATACGGTATAAGACGCCTTTTATATGTATCAATGGCGCCAGTGGTATGTTCAAAACTTTTGAATTGCGCGTGGTGCCGGATAGTTCAAAAAAAAACCCGCCAATGTAATGCAAAATTTGGTGATCTTTAGCCCGCCAAATTTTTTGGTGATCTCTACTCTATTGCTACACAAGCTAGGGGCTGAGCTAGATGAAGTGCATCGAATGCGATGGGAGGTATGAATGCACCAGAAGCCTTTACCAGGTGCAGGCTAGGTAGTCCGTACTGCAAAAAATCTATGCATAGTCCCGAGCATAGCCTCTACTTCATGCACTCGTACTCTAGTTATAATCCCCTTTTCGAAAACAAAAACTAGGAGTATACATACCGCTCGAGATAGAACTGGTAGTAATAACTAACTACGGAGTATAGTACAGTAGAAAAGATGATCACACCAAATTTGGCTCTGGCAACATTGTGGCTGGTGATGCATGTGACATTGACCAAACAAACAAATACTTTACCAGCAAGTACATGATAATACATTCATACTAATAAATAAAGTTTTTTCAATTAACCAGGGCCATTTAGTAATCTATATTATTAGATCATGAACTACTCCCTCCATTCTATAATATATGCCTGTTTTGTAAGCTGTTTTAGCACTGTAAATAGGCTTATATTGTGAAAATAGATGGATACTAAGTTAAGGTCTTCCACGTGCCGGCTCATTGATGGAGATCGACCACATCTTCATGCTTCAACTTTGCTAGTTCGACCAGGAGTTTGTCCTTCTGGTCCTCGAGGTCCTAGATCTGTTCGAAGCTTATGCCCAGCATCTTCACCATGCTGATGTTCCACCACTTCAGCTCGCCACGCTCAATCAAGTATTCCATGGCGAGATTCATGAGGAGGCTAAGCCCGACCTTGTCAGCGGCAAGTTTGTATTAAAGTCTAGTGCACTCCTTGACGAGGGCACTTCTGCCCGTTGTCATGGCGCAGAAATCGCCCATCACCTTTTCACCATAAACTCGATCTCGAATCCAATATTCTGTTAGATGAACAAGGAGCAAAAACTCATAAGTTTTCCCAGAGAACTATCAAGGAAGAGGGAGACATAATCACAATTCGAATGATTTTTTACCTCACGGCTGTACCGATTGGCCTCTATCAGCGATAGTGAAGATGATTCTACAGGCAGGAGTGCTGCGGGAATACAAAGACTGCTCAATCTAAAATAACATTAAGAAAGAATGTACTAGTAGTAGGGAAAATGAGCGAATCAAGAAACGGTCAAAGACATGAAAGTTTCCCAAGCACGAAGATTTACTTGAAGGTATCGCCGTCCATAGGCGATAGTGAAGATGTTTCTACATGCAGGAGTGCCGAGGGAATTCGAAGACCACCCGACCTAAAAACACCATTGAGGAAGAATGTGCTAGTAGGTAAATGAGCAAATCAATAAACAGTCAAGGACGCGGAAAGTTGGGCAAGGACGAGATTTACCTGAAGGTAGGTATCTGTCCCTGGTTGCGGCGGCTTTGAAGATCCTTGAGTTGAAGAATTCTTGCCTGCAGCCGAGGGATTCAACTGGGACCCATTGATCGTGGCAGGACGACAAGCCGACTTCTTGTCTTCAGCCATCTTCGCCATCGCGACACGAGCCCTTCTATGACGGGACTTGTTCTTGGTCATGCAGGTAAAGTATCACAACAAAAAGAAATGAACACAGGCAAAGCAATCTGGCAGAGAAGAACTACAGTCGCGAAAAGAGGAGGAAGAAGGTCGAATCCGTGAGAGGTGGCCTCTTCGTATCCACGCGAGTACTAAAAAAACTATTTCCACTCAGATATAGTACTCGATGCAGAAATCAAAGAGACATCCAGTAGTACGACTATAAAGTTGAACGTGCCTTGCATGCGAGAATAAGATAATAAAAGTATTCCATATCATTTTTTATATAAAATTATAATTATAATAGGTGAAGCTTAAAAGATAATTATAATTTCGATCCACATCCATAAAGTATCGGATGAGCTCAAAAAATAATTATAATTTTGAGCCACGTGCATAAAGTATCGGGTGTATATTCGGTTCTTCTACTTTGTGTCATGTAGAAATCAACCTATTAGCTACTCCTATCTGAGGGAATCCACTATTTTGTACACAAGCTTGTACATAAGTAAAAAAGTAGCCCTTATTATGGACTTTCATACTAGGGAATGTGGCACGGCGACACACCCTGCCCGTGACTGCGACTGTTTTTTATCTGAGTGCATAATTATGTCTACATGCACTGATTTAGTGATGTATTATGGAAAAATAGAATTGACCAAATGCTTAATTCTTTCTGAATCAGTGCATACATCGAGGCATCCCTTTTTGAAAGAAGTACTATAATATAGGACTAGCTATAATGATAGCTTAACAACAATATTTTAATGATTTAGGTTGTATTACAAATTGGTCCTGATTATGGTTTGCATGATCTTAGTAACATTAGTTGAATCTTCTTGGGTTGAAGTGAAAGGAAGAGTTGGGCATCTCAGCCAGATTGTGTGCCACGAGCGCATAAATTCATCACCCTGGTTAGAAAAGTTTTTTCGAAAAATTGTGGGAAAAGGATAACTACTGATGAATTACAGTGAGAGAATCAGTCACCGCCGAAGAGTAATGGTGGGATAACTACCAGCAAAGAATTACATGAGAAAAAATGTGTCAAAAAATATCGCCAAATAGTACAAAATCTAGGTGAAGTAAATTATTATGGATAAATTATAGCGAGTTAAGTACTCGCTACCAAGGAGTTACAATAAGGTAACTACCGGTGAGAAATCGCTGATGAAAAATTGTGTTCAAAGAATTATCAGTCGAAGTATGGGAAAAGAAAAAACAAAAGTAGGTAAGCTTAACGTAAAAATTACCGTCGGGTTTACTGCTGGCGAAGAATGTCTAATTCAAAAAATTATGGTGTAATATCGGTCTAGGCCATCAAGTTACCATCGAGAAATTACTGGTCATGCACTGTTGACCGAAGATAGCTGAAAGATTACCGTACAAAAGGAGTAATCTACAGTAGTGCAATGTGTCGCGTGCCTATTGGACAAAACAAGTAATCTACGGTACCTAACGTACATCGTTGGATGGAAGATCAACAGCCGAGAACACGCTGTGCCCTGTTCATTCCGGAATGAACAGTGTCACGCGTTGTGGAGCGCTATGAGGACGCGATTCCTTCGGTCTTTAATGTTTACTGTCTACACATAGTGGAAGCTATCCATAAGCTAAAAATTCCTTGGGTTGTTCATATAAGCATTAAAATATTGATATCTGGTATACATATATAGCAATATAAAACAAATTTTAATCATGGGACTACGAGAGGGTATCTCTAACACGTGGGTCCTATCTTATTAACAACTTTGACTAGATATAATGTGTTGCAATCAACTAGCTGATGGTATAGCAAATGGGTTCTATATTAAAGATAGGTTTGGCCATATACATAGAGGATGCTTTAATACTCTTGATATCATGTAAGTACAACATGTCATTCCAATATAAATATTTGAAAGGTCTGCTTGTGGATTTTAGATCCATATTCTTCAGACTTTCTTTACAGAAAGGAACAATCTCGTCATCACTCGGAAAATTAAGAATTTTCTTTACTGATAGTTGGATACTCACACCGATAGCATTGTTTACTAAAAATAAGATGCACGCATCTACCTTCGAAAAGACAATTAGTAATTCAAGAGCAATCTATCGCGCTTACTGGTAGCTTGAGTTTGACCTTATTTCGTTAAATTGTCAAGGTGCAAAATTTTAGCAAGAAGTTGAACTCGTTGTCAAAACTGTCGGTGGTGGTTTGTGATATATTAAATTCCCTCCCGATGGGTACATAAAAAAATTGCAAAACTTTCAAACCAAACCTACAATTTTCTTATAGTTCAAATTTGACCTAATTTCGATAAATCGGCATAAAGTCATTCAAGTGGGTAGATTTAGGAAGGATGAAGTTTGACAACTCATAAAATTAAACATAGGAATCGTAAGTGAAACATGTTGGTCCACTTAATATGTCTGGAATCTTGGCTTGTGGCATTCAAATCCATATTCTTCGGACTTCCTTTATGAAAAATAACAATATCGTCATTAGTCGAGAAATTGAGAATGTTCTTTCCTGATAGTTGGAAACTCATACCAATGACATTGTTTACTACAAGAAGATGCACCAATCTACCTCCTAAAAAGACATTTAATTCAAGAGCAATCTACCTCGCTTACTTGTAGCTCAAGTTTGACCTAATTTTGTTAAATTGGTAAGAAGTCGATGAAGTGTGCGAACTTAGCAAGGAAGCTTGAAAAATGAAATTATATAAGAAACCATGGTCCACTTTTTGTTATAATTGGGAGGGTTGCATTTTATTCTAATTGTGGTAGGTCACGTAGGAGCGAGGTGCTTCAAATAACACAGTCGGTGGAAGTACAAGTTACATCGAGGACCTCATAAAAAATGAAAATTACATCCAAGTTCATGCATTTAGCACAAGGTCCCTGGAACTAAGCAATAAATTGAATTTTCAGGTTTGCGCATACTTGCATTCATTGTGCTAAATTATATCAATAGAATCAGCTAGATGCTAACAATAGAAAAGAAAATCGAATGGTTAGCCATGTTTGGATTTGCCACTATTAATCCAACGGTCAATGTTTAAAGTTATCCGTACACTATATAGTGGTTTATGGTATTGTAAGAGATAAGACACGATAAATATAAGATAAGAAGTACTACTGCAAATTGCCTATATTTTGAATAACCTTCCCTCTCGATGTTTGGGAAGCAAGTGAAAATTTTAAAACCGGAAAACTTTGAATTTTTTTGTTGCTGAGGACCAAAGTGGTTTCCTTCCTATGTACTACTCCTACTCCATACCAACGTGGCTGCCGAACACGCCAGAGAAACAACGCCGCCTTCTCAAATAAATAAATAAACAGAGCCACCATACCATGGTACACGTGCGCAGCGCCACACTGTGGACGAGGGAGAGATCAACCGGGATGGTGCGTGAGGGGAGAGGGGTGGAGACATGAGAGGCATTTAAGGAGAGATAAAACACACCCTTTTTGCGCGCATAGGTTCTAAAATTTACTACTAGTAGAGTGTACACTTTAACTATAAGACGACAGGAGTACCTCATGTCGGGAACCCATCATAACTTTTCTCTTTGTTGTTTCCCTCTTCCCGAGCCTATGTTTTATTCTCTCTACACGTACAACACGTAGACAGAGGTGATCATATGTCTAAGCAAAGAAATACTACTATGAGTAAGGGCATATATTATGTTGTCCATAAGGGGGAAAATTAGTCGTGATGGACTTCCATATACATAGTGGAACCTATCCACAAGCTAAAAACCTTAAGGTTCGCCCTTAAGATCATAGGTAGTCCATAAGCATTAAAATATTATTTTCTACTATTTTTGGTTTATAAAAGCTAGTAAATAAATATTCTCGTAATTGGACGAAACGAAAGCCAAAGTTCCTATTTTCCCCGACACGACACGAAGTCCAAAAGACAGACGAAGAGGCGTTGCGAGGCAGACACACAATACGGTGGTGCGCCCCATGTATGCGCCACCAGGTGGTGTGGGCCCCTCAGGCATCCACCGACCTTGCCCCTTCGCCTATATATTCTCCCGAGGCAAAAACCCTAAATACGAGATCAGAAATCCACGAAAAGTTTCGCAGCGCCGCCACCACTGAAAAGGAGATTCGGGGGACAAAAGTCTCTGTTTCGGCACCCTTGCGGGACGGGGAATTGCCCCCGGAGCCATCTCCATCGAATCCATCTCCATCTCCATCATCTTTCCTGACTCCCATGGTGAGGAGGGAGTAGTTCTCCCTCGAGGCTAAGGGCTCTACCGGTATCTATGTGTTCATCTCTCTCTCCCATGGTGTAATATTTATTGTGATCATGAGCTTTGTAATCTAGTTGAATAAGTAGATGCTACTCAAGTGGTTTTATTACTGTAATCTCTGGAGACACCTTGTCCCACGTGTGTGAAGGTGACAATGTGCACACCGTGTGTGTCTCTTAGGCTAAAGGTTACAGAAATACTTATCATGAGTTATATTTTGAGTTGGATGTCTCTATGAAAGAGTGGTGTTTGTTGAAACCATCTAGCGCTCAAGGTGACAGTGAGGTGTTAACTAGATGGGGAATGCGGACTTTAAGGAGTAATTTTGCAGCCCTACGTAATGGATTGGTGTTTGTTATCCAACTGGGGTATAGTTTGGTGTAGCATAGTGCAGAATATATATATATATATATATATATATATATATTTGTACAATTATGATATCATTGTTGAGAGTGTCCACTAGTGAAAGTATGATCCCTAGGCCTTGTTTATAAGCATTGAAACACCGTTTACAATTAGTCCTGTTACATGTTTGCTTACTGCCATTTTTATTTCAGATTGCAATTACCACTTATAATCATCCATATTACTTGTATTTCACTATCTCTTCTCCGAACTAGTGCACCTATACACCTGACAAGTGTATTGGGTGCATTGGGACAAAAGAGACTTCTTGTATCTTGATTGCGGGGTTGCTTGAGAGGGATACCTTTGACCTCTTCCTCCCTGAGTTCGATAAACCTTGGTTGATCCACTTAAGGGAAACTTGCTGCTTTCTACAAATCTCTGCACTTGGAGGCCCAACGCTATCTACAAGAATAGAACTGTCCATAGACATCAAGGTCTTTTCTAGCACCGTTGGAAGGTAAAAGGTACTCACATACTCTAGCTACTAAGCTATCTTCTAGTACTGTTGCTGGTGTGTGAGTGCTCAAAGTTATTTCCTTTAGATTCTGCAATTATATATTTTTGTTTCTTGTTTTTATTTTCACTAGTTAGGCTTAATGGAAAACAAAAAAAATGAGAGATATTTTTAGTATTTTTCCTAAGTTAGAACATAAATGGTTTGGAGACAAAATTAAAAAACCTATGGAACTTTCTTTGCATGCTAATAACAATGTTATTAGTATGAATTTTTTGAACACCATTGTTGCCAATACTATGGAAACATCTAAGCTTGGGGAAGCTAATTTTAATGGAAATGGTCTTTTTAGTTCCCCAGCTTTAGAGGAGAAAATTTGCTCTGATGATACTTTATCTCCCATAAGTGGTAATTCTAATGATGCTTGTGATATTTTAAATACACATACTTAAAGTGTCCCTTTTAAAAACCTATGGAAATTGTTGAACGTGTTATGAATAACTGCTATTTTGGAGATGGAATTGTCCATCATGGTGATAATTTACTCTTTATACATGAATTATTGGAGTTGTTCAAGTGTGCATGTATTTCAATGGACCAAGTTAAGAGGAAGCTATTCTCTTTATCACTTAAGGATAAAGCAAGGGAGTGGTATGAGCTACTAGACGATCCTCATCATTTGGAGTGGAAGGAACTTGAATCTCTCCTTTACTCTAAATTTTATCCTCCTCATGAAATTTATAAAGATATGAATAATATTTATAATTTTCATCCTCATGATGGAGAAAGTATTGCCCAAGCATGGGGGAGATTGAAATCAATAATGCTCAAATGACCCATTCATGAGCTCCCCAGTAATATTATTATTAATAATTTTTATGCAAGGCTTTAAGAACATTAGAAGGACTATATAGATACCTATTTAGAGGGATCCTTCACAGGTAAAGAGGTCAAACCTAAGTGGTATCTTCTTGAAACAATTCAAAGCAATACTGAAGATTTGGATAACGACAAAGGTAAAGAACCAGGTATAAACTATGAGTATGATTGCATTAAGTCTTTCGCAGAAACTGCTGATTTTCAAGGGCTTTGTGCTAACTATGGTCTTGATACTCAAATTCTTTTTGATTGTTGTAGAGACTTTGCTTATCATATTAATGCTCCTAAAGAAAATTGGGACATGTATCATGAACCTTTTAAAGACACTTGCATGAAAAATGAAATTGTTATTAATGATTGCAATAAACATGCTCAAACTTCTGAAAGTACTATTTCTTATAAGCATGTTAATTTTTGTGTAGTACTTAAACTTGTGAAAAGAATCAAATAGAAGAGGAATATTGTATCCACCACAGGAATGAAAAAACTAGAACGTGGTATAGGGCTCTAAATGATCTTAGTAAAAAAGTTTATGCCCTTTATCCTTTTATTTGTGAACTTTGCTATAAAGTGGGTCATTTCAATTTTCAATGCTCGATCCATGATATTAGCCTTTCTAATCCAATGAGTACTGCAAGTTTGTATTGTGATGACATGATCACTCTTAATCAGCATAATAAACTTACATTATTTTTGCGGTGTGAAGAGTTATCAAGAAAAACTTCTTTGGTAGATATGAGTGCTTTTGATATGATTAGCGTCCTGCATGGTTGTCATCTTTACTGTGTTTATAATTGCCACATAAATACTTAGATACAAAATATTATAAAAGATGAGATTTTACCAAAATATGATAGGACTAATATGTGTTTTGTTCTTATTAATGAAAAGGAGGAATCCTCCAAAGTTTCTTCTATTGTTCCTAATCATAAACCAGGGTATGTGGAGAAGCTTCCTTGCAAGCCTCTCCCTCCTAAAGAGGGTAAGAAGAAGAAGAAGAAGAAGAGTAAAAGGAGAGAGGAAACGGTGTCTTCCCCTAATCATGCTGCTCCTATTATAGTTTTTGCCGATGAGTCTAAAATCGATGATGTTCCTATGCCTATTACCTATAGTAGTGATCATGATAGGAAAAATCACACTACTTTTGATATTGAAAATCTATTGGGTACCAATTCTAAAAATGATGATATTAATAATTGGTGTACTATTACTACTATCCATGTTCCTTCCTCTGATGATATGTTTACAAATGAACACACTTTGGAAGATAGCTATTATGTTTCTTCTGATGATACTATATATCCAATGTATGATGATTACAATGATGAATATGATATTTTCACTCCACCTACTATTGAGGAGAAAATTAATTATGATTACAATATGCCTCCTATATTTTATTATTATGGTGATGAGAACAATAATGATAGGTATTTTGTTGAATTTTCTCCCAGTACAATTAATAAGAATGACTATGCTTATGTGGAGAGTAATAATTATTTTATGCATGTGGCTCATGATAAGAATGTTTTATGTGATAGTTATATTGTTAATTTTATTCATGATGCTACTGAAAAATATTATGAGAGAGGGAAACATGGTTTTATGCATCTCAATAATATTAAGTTTCCCCTCTTTATGTTGAAAAATTTAAAGTTGCACTTGTTTTGCTTTCCTATTCTTGTTGCTTTGTGCTTTCATGACTTGTTTCTTTACAAGATTATTTTTCATAGGAAGTGGGTTAGACTTAATTTTTTTATATTTGCTTCTTGATGCTCTCTTTTACTTCAATTCGTATTTCTTATGTGAGCATCATCGAAATTATCATGCCTATCCTAATGGCTATAGAGAAAGGTATTTTGGGAGACAACCCATTATATTTTTGCTTTCAGTTTATTTTTGTTTCTTTGAGTATTGGAAGTTATTGCCTCTGTGATAAACTCTCCTTATACTTTTTGTGTTTGGTTTTTGTTCCAATAATAGCCTCTAATGAGAGGGAAGTAAGATTTGGGGAAGTTGCTATCCCGAAACAGATTTCTATGCTTCGCTATAAAAATATCGTGAAAAATCCTAGAACGTTGTACTGATATGTAATTGTTTTTTGTGCATGCCCCTGATATTTACCCAAGTTTCATTAGTTTTGCACTTTTTGATTTGAGCAACATAAGATTTTTGAAAAAAATCATTCTTTACCTGTTGGTATGTTTTGACAGATTTCTGCCATTATTTGCATTTGCCTCTTATCGATTTCTTTTTGAGTTATCTTTGATCACCTGAGATTTTAAAAGGAGATTCTACATTAGCTTATGTCTTAATGGATGATTTACCTGAGTTGAAACTGAACCCCAAAGGCTTATTATCTTGCATACACTAATGTTGCTAATGAAGATTGTGTGAAGTTTTGTATGAAGGAAGTTTTCAAGTGTAGGGAGAGAATGATATGATGAGATGAAGTATGGACAAATGATCAAGCTTGGGGATGCCACCCGTGTCACCCCAAGAAATATTCAAGAGGTACAAGCATTAAATCTTGGGTATTCCCAAGGCATCCCCTTCTTCATCAATAAAAATCTCAGGGCTTCTTTCAAGACACTTTATTTTAATTGCTTCATGCACTATAGGTTGTTCTTGGAGCGTCTTTATTTTTAGTTTTATTTTGATTTGTTTGCTGCAATAAGTTGGTTGGACCCCAACACACCTATTTTGGAGACGTTACACCTAGTTCTTCATTGCCTAGAACACTCTAGTTTTCACTCTTATTATTCTGTGAGTGTTCACTTTTGCTAGCACTGCGTTTAGCTTTAGTTTTATTCTGATTTTTTGCTTAGAAATTTTTAGTTCTTCTTTGTAGATTAGTGAGACAAGCTCACTGGTATTTATTGATTATTATCTTTGTGAGTTGTTTCAAATAAGTCGATTGATGTTGGAAAAGAGTAGAATGTTTCATGCTTATAGTGGTACAAAACGAAGTTTGTTTTGACTGTGACTTAGACTTTATCATGTCATGTTAGATGTTTCTTTGACCTTATGCTTAGTGATTATTTTTGTAGCATGACTTGTTCCAAACAATTGAGATTGCTTAATGTTCCATGAAAGGATCATGCGTTGTTTTAGCATACAAAAGCATAATATTGTGGTATTCTCCTTTGATGCTTTATTTGGGTTGACTTGGCACATGCTTATACCATGTTATGACTATGAACCAGTCACCTTAGCCTCTATGATCATTTAGTTTTTGACTTGTGATATCACTTTATGCTTTGATTAATAATGTTTTGTCGCTCTACATGATTATGGATCATTATTGCTCTCTTAGTTGGTCGCTCCCAGTCTTTTGCTAGCCTCCACCTGTACTGAGTATGAGCTCTACTCGTGCGTTACACCATTCCAAGTATATTCCAAAGAGTCCACTATAAACTCCTATGCATGGTGTGTTACACCATTCCAAGTATATTCACGTTTTTAAATTTTGTTATGTGAAAATTAGTAATTAAAGCTCTCACGAACTTGATGGCACACTTTATTTTCTTGCACTTAATAAACTTGAACCATTGTGCCCATCTATGTTGCTTATATGATTGCAAATTATAAGTTGGGAGTTAGCAGAACCATGTTATCATGGGGAACGCTTTCAACATTGAACATATCTATTCAGTTGATATCATGTTATTTTGTTTATGGATGCCGACGGTGTGTATATGTGTTAGAAAAACACATGGGCGGCTAGCCTATGCCATGCCTAATCATGGTGGTAACTTGTAGCATAACCATAATGAGCATTATATGAAGCATCTTTGCGGTGACCCAACATACCATTGCATCATGTAGTACACTATAGTCGTTGACATAACACCAATGAAACACCGTTTACTAGTATTACATTCCTCAGAGTGGTACAACAGAAACATAGCAGGTCCAAGACATGACTATAGGTTACAAATCGACTCTTTACACAAGATCCAAAGAACACTCTAGGTTAAAGAGAGAGAAACAAACTTCTTACAAAGAAGAATCAGGAATAATCAACTCATAACTATCATACTAATAGACTAGTATCTGAACTATTGGAGTTTGCATTGCTGCAATTGCAATACTCTACAGAAGTAGGTTATATGGCTAGAGATTGTATTCTTATCTAATTAGCAACTTCGTCTTCACTTTGATTGATGTATATGTTGACTTCCTCGACTTCATTGAAGATCTTAAGCGGTTGATGAAGATTCTTGGAGCATAAGTTGATGTAGACGTCGTCTGTATTGGCTTCAGAATCTAGTAATGGTTAAGAAGATACGTTGAGTACGAGCGTACTCAACAAGTTTACTAGAAAAGGAGTGTTTGATGCACTATATCTATAGCCACAGACCATAGGTCGTAGGCAATGCAGTTTTTTGTAAACATTTCCTCAAAGGTTGCTTTTATTTTGAAAAGCTATGTCCGTCAGCCTTCACAGGTTTACTAGAACTTTCGTGGAGTTCCTTTTCTTTCGCGTTCGTAGCTCCTTCCCGGAACAGGGAGTAACAAGTTACAGTTATTACACTCTGCAGAGGTGCGTTACTTTACCCATGAGAGACCTTAGCCTTGTTGCACAACCAAGTAATGACCTTGTCCATACTTCCTTGGTATGGAGCCCAGTCTAAGATCCAAGCCAATCACTACCACCTTCGCGATCCCGCATGTCTCCTTGGTGTATGCCATGCCCACCCATTGAATGACGACAATGGTTAGTATAGACCATCAGATGCCAGAACTATCGTGGGATGTTGAGGGTTCCCACCCATATGCTGCATATCCTCTACGAATTACCAATTAATGCACGCTACGAGGATAATGACCACGACCTGCATATCCTCCACCAGTTTCACCCCAAGAATTATTCAAGAGGTACAAGCGTCAAATCTTGGGGATTCCTAAGGCATCTCCTTCTTCATCAATAAAATCTCAGGTATTTTTGCAAGGCACTTCCTTTTGATTGCTTCATGCACTATATGTTGTTCTTGGAGCGTATTTGTTTTTAGTTTTCTTTTGCTTGGTTTGCTGCAATAAATTGGCTGGACCCCAACACACATATTTTGGAGAAGTCATACCTAGTTCTTCATTGTCTAGAACACTTTAGTTTTCACTCTTACTGTTTTGCGAGTGTTCCCTTTTGCTAGCATTGTGTTTAGATTTAGTTTTATTATGATTTTCGCTTAGAACTTTTTAGTTCTTCTTTGTAGATTTGTCAGACAAGCTCACTGGTCTTTATTGATTATTATCTTTGTGAGTTGTTTCAAATAAGTTGATTGCTGTTGGAAAAGAGTACAACGCTCCATGCTTATCTTGGTACAAAAGGAAGCTTGTTTTGACTGTGATTTAGACTTTATCATGTCATGTTAGATGTTCCTTTGACTATATGCTTAGTGATTATTGTTGTAGCATGACTTGTTACAAACAATTGATATTGCTTAATGTCTCATGAAATAATCATGTGTTGTTTTAGCATACAAAAGCATAATATTGTGGTATTCTCCTTTGATGCTTTATTTGGGTTGACTTGGCACATTCTTACACCATGTTAAGACTATGAACCAGTCACCTTATCCTTTATGATCATTTAGTTTTTGACTTGTGATATCACTTTATGCTTTAATTAATAATGTTTTGTCGCTCTGCATGATTATGGACATTATTGCTCTCTTAGTTGGTCGCTCCCAGTCTTTTGCTAGCCTCCACTTGTACTGAGTATGAGCTCTACTCGTGCATCCAACTCCCAAGAAACCAAGTTATTCCAAAGAGTCCACTATAAATTCCTATGCATGGTGGATTACACCATTCCAAGTATATTCATGTGTTTATCTATCATCCAAATTAAAATTTTGTTATGTGAAAATTAGTGATTAAAGCTCTCACAAACTTGACGGCACATTTTATTTCTTGCACTTAATAAACTTGAACCATTGTGACAATCTTATGATGCTTGTATGCTTGCAAGCTATAAGTTGGGAGTTAGGAAAACCATGCTTCCATGGGGTCCGCTTTCGACATTGCACTTATTTATTTAGTTGTTATCATGTTCTTTTGTTTATGGATGCCGGTGGTGTCAAATAAGATGAGAACTTGTAAGTCCATGGACTATGTATATGTGTTAGAGAAACACCAAGGCGGCTAACCTAAGCCATGCCTAATCATGGTGGAAACTTTCAGCATAACCATAGTGGCATTCTATGAAGCATCCTCAATAAAAAACTATGAAAATAGTAAATAAAAAGATCACTGATATGCTCACTGTCTGTTACCTTGTCATTCTGATATGGGATAGCTCCTGTGTCATGGGGCAAGGGGTACCCCGTTGGCGGTTCTCTATGATACACATACACTTACAATTACAAGAACTTGCTTGTGTACAAAGTTGAGTAACATGAGGTTTCTGTACTTTTAATCAAGGGGCATGAGACTTGAGATACATTTTCGACATTGATACGTCGTAAACGTATCTATAATTTTTGATGTTCCATGCTTGTTTAGTATCTACTTTGCTTTTCTTTGTCTACACTTTGAGGTGTTTTTTATATTTTTTGGAACTAGCTATATTGTCACATCCCAAATTTTTCCAAATTCTGTAATGTGAAAAATAAACAAACAAAATAAATAATTGTTGAAATTTACGGTGAAAAGAAACTTTTTATTTCTGAATGGAAACTTAAAAACCCATCTTGAACAATTTGAATAAAATGGAATCCAACAAATTCCAAACAATTGGAAAGAATTCATCAATGAAGGAATCTCGAAGTTTAAACACTTTGGAAAAATAAACCAAAACCCAAAACCTTAATGGAAGAAAATCATTTCCAAGATATCTCAAAGACTATGGATTTGATCCATATAAAAAATTTGTCAACAAATATTTATGAATGAGTAAGAATGATAAATAAGAATATTATAAAACCATAGAAATTGGTTTCACTTAATTTGGAACCATGAATAAAAACTTATGAATTTAATAAGTTAAAAAGAAATAATTTCCAAAGCTAATAAGGCTCCTATCTAAATCCATACCGGATTGTGATCAAATTAATCCTAAAGGTATTTAAAAGATAAACAAATATCAAATGAAAATATACAAATTGGAATCACCAATTTTGGATCTATAAATAAAAAGATAAGGATTTTATAAGATAAAGAAAGAAATAAAGAAATAAGGAATATATAAAAGCCAAATTAAATCTTGGACAAATCCATAAGCAAATGGAACAAAGATAATCCAATTAAAAATAAAGGGATAAAGAATATTCAAATAAAATAAAATGGCCTTAACCAAATTCTACTCCATTTGATTAAAGACAAAATCCCTAATAAGAATGATTAATTAAATCATGGGAAAATAATAATTGGAAATTGGCAAAGTGGAATAAAAGTTATTTAATTAACTTAAATGGAATCAAAGAATCATTTGAAATAAAATTTATATGGGATTTAAACCATATTTGATTTTATTTGAATTAAGACAAATGCCAATTTAAATGATTAATAAATCATATTAAAAATATTTCAAATAATTCAAAGTGAATTATTTGACACCCTAATAAATAAATAAAACCTACTTAAAAGGATTTGGTAAAATTTGGAATTTAAATAGAAGTTGGAAAACATAATTAAAATCCTATTTAAATAAAGACAAAAGGACCATTTTAAATAAATAATTAAACCATGTGGAAATAAAAGAAATATTCCAAAATTATCTTTAAAATACATGTTTGAACATAATAGAAAATTACTGAAAGTTTGGTAAAGATTTGAATTCAAATGGTTGTTGGAATTGTTTGAAGAAATTCAAATCAGAAAAAGAAAACAGAAAAATAAAAAGGTTTCAGGAATAAAAGAAAAGGGAAAGAATAACCCAACCCAACAGACCAGGACCAGCAAGCCCAACTGGCCCAACTAGCCCATCTCTCTCTCCCCGCAGGAAAACGTTTCACACCAGAAATTCAACCTGCGCTGCCACTGACGCCTGGACCCCACGGTTCTTCCCTCTCTCTCGCTGAATGCCAGACCCCACCTTCCAGACCGTCGTTCCTACCCGCGTGACTGGTTCTTCCTTCCCTCCTCGCCAGTTTCTGCCGTTGATTTCGCCGAGTTAACTCCTTAACGTTGCGTTAATCCCTCTCGGTGACTTCACCCATTTAACCGCCCACATCTTTCCGTCCTTTCCCCTCGGTCGCCAACTCCCCTCTGCCCCCAGGCTGCTCGGAATTTGCACGAGACCTCTCTCTGCCCTGACGAACTGTAGCTCCAATCCCAGCCAGTACCTTCTCCCCCTTTGCCACTCGACCACACAAGCTTGTTCACGAGGATCTCATGCACCCGCCATTGCCTCGCACTCGACCGCGCGTGCCCCGTATCCTCGGCTCTGTCTTCAACCGAACAACACCACCGTTTGCCATTACTCCGGCAACCTCTCCAGCTAAACCCTGACCCCCTCTCTCTCTTGATGATGCTCAGATGTTCTCTGTTTCCACGCGATTCTAACGCCACCATTTTTTGCTTTGGCGTGGTCCGTAGCTTCACTAACATTGACTACCGTGCGAACCCGTCGTCAGCAACCACTCCCGCAAGAGATTGCCGACCCGCCCGTGCGCCTCTGTTCCCGCGATGACCACCTTGAGCTTCAGCACGTCGCGACGAACCCAATGAGCAACCTCCCTCTCTCCCTTGCGTCCGAAATTTGCCGGAACATCTTTGCCCGAGCGCGCTGTCGCCGCTCGCTGCCGCCAGCACCGCCCATCCGTGGTCACTCGCACGTTAGCCGTCAGATCACGATCGCGTGGCTAGGATAGAACGACTTAACGAACCGGTATGTTTTGATCTGTGCCGCAGGATGTTAGTTAGATCTGACGGTCTGTATCACTCGATCCGAACGAAACGTTTTCAACCAATAGGAAACATACACGTGTCCAGTGTTTTGTTTTAAAAACAGATTTGATTCTATTAGATATGTGATTTTTAAAAATTCATAACTTTGAATCTACACGTCCAAATTTTATAAATTTTATATCAATGGAATCAGCAAAAAGAGTACTTTCCAACCATGCTCTTTGTTTAGTGAATTGCTTTTGTAAAATTAGTTATTTTTGCAGAAACATGTTTAGGCTTATTTTGTGTATAAAATTCATTATAAAAAATGTTTTTAGGGTAAAATCTTTTGTAAATGGATTATTTTGAACCTACTGACCATGGAAACCAACTTGTGGAATTAAAAACATATTTTGTGACACTTAGGAATTAAATCTTTGATAGAAGCATTTCTAGTTAAATAAAAATGTTGTTTATGTTTTAAAAATGCTTTTTGAGTAAAACCTTTGGAAAATGATTTGAATTAAACTCTTTGACCCTAAACACTAAGTTTTAGGATTTAAAAATAAATTTGGTGAACCCTAGAAAATTATTACTTTGTTTAAAGGCATTTCCAACAAAATAAAATATTGCTTTGGTGTAAAAATGGTTTATAGGTAAAACCTTTTGCAAATGGTTTTAATATTAAATACTTGACCTTAATACACTAACATTTGTACTTAAAAATATATATGTCAAACACTAGAAATTATTACCTTGATTAAATCATTTCTAGCAAAACAAGAATGATTTAAATGGCTATTTTCACTAACTTGAAATCAAATGTTTTTGCCACTTTTATAAATGACCAATAGGTGTTTTATAATGTTTATAAGCTATTAGAAACCACTTTTCCAAATAAAACAATCTTTGGCATGCTTGCATGCATTGCTTTGTTTTTATTATTCCATGTGATGAATTGCTTGAATGGTAGATTGAATTTGTGCCTTGATTGAATTGTAGTGAAATTTGAAGAGTGTGACTATTGCAAGATCAAGGAGTGTAACACACTCAGAATCGGACCTATGCAAGTTTCTGCGATTCCCGCCAAACCCGCATAGAAACGATTCAAAGGTGCCCACCAGGCACTTTCGTGCGGGTGGAAAACGAAGTAATAACATTACACAACAGTCCTTGATGGGACCCACAGAACAGATATATACAACAGCGACTCAACGAGTCAAGAATACAGATATAATATACAAAGATCCAAATCACCTTGAAAATGATAGAGCGTCCGACTATGGACAAGATGCAAATGGGGCTAAGAGCCCTGAAGAATAACCAATGGCGTCCATAACCCTGCCCAGGCCAAGCCGGAAGGGTAACCCTGCTAACGACGTCGATCTCAAAACCTGCTTAAACAAAAGGGGTGCCGGCAAAGGGCAAAGGAAAAAGAGGAGCGTCAGTACTGAGGCCAGTACACGGCGAGGCTAGAATTCGGCGGTCCTCGCCTACATAGGTATGGTGGACTGAAGCGGCAGCGGCAGCACACACTATACAACCTATAGAGACTCGACACAACTGGCGGCTATCAGAGAGGGGTAAGAAAGATCTATTCGGATCCAACCTGATTCTACGCCAGACAAACCCATCCTGGTGTCTCCCCCTCGAGACCAAACGAGGAAGTCAGCCGAGGAACTCACACAGTTGGCAGTTTTATTTATTCAGTTATCGTTGCAGCAATTACTAGTCAAGTATAGATAGTCATCATGATAAAATAAGCAGTGGGCAGTTTTAGTTAACCATTCCGTTATAGTTGCAACAATTACTAATCAGATACAGATAGCATGAGATAACCCAAAACCCAGCAGTTGTTGGTACTGTTATTAAGCCATTCCGTTGTAGTTGCAATACTTACTAGTCAGGTACAATGGTCGCAAGCGACACCCAACCAAGCAATTGTGGGCAGTTTTATTTAGCCATTCCATTATAGTGAAGCTGATTACTAGTCATTATAAAGTCAAATTTATAGCACTACTTTAGTTATAGTTTTCTATGATCGAGATACTGTGCTCCAAGTCGTCCATAACCATGACACGGCTTTCAGAAAGTTTTACCCGACGGGTGCACCAATAGCAACACACGCCGATCAACCTTGAAAACCAAATCAAAACCCAACGAGGCCTTCACGACAAAGCAATCACAGATTCAGAAATATTTCAGGGCCACCCCATTGAGTAGACCATAGCGAAGCCAGCTGACTCCGAGACGGACTCAAGGTTTGCGACAATGGCTGTAAACGACTGGGAACCCAAAACTGGGCTTGTCGATACCGCGAAAACATTCCGCTTACCTAAACAGTACAGTGTGCTCCTCGCACAATCGTAAATAAAGCAGTAGCATGGCATAGGTACAGGATAGTAAATAAAACCTCAAACTAGTTTGTGGCCCCAAGAAATAAGACTGAATCAAGCTCTGGCTCAGGGGGGTCCCATAATCCTCCCGGATGTGGATAGCGCGATAAATCAAGGAACAGGTATCAAGTACTAGGGGTCCTACGGGACACAAGTGGGCGGTCGGAAACCAAATATTATCTATCACCCACCGATGCCTCTGCTTACTTACTTCAATTTTAGTTGTTAATCAGGAATTAAAGTGAACGATAAGCAAAGCCATGATCATCTCCAACATTAAACATGCGGCAACACTCCAACAACTGTGGCACTTGACGACACGCAACAGCACTTGAGCAAGCGACTACGACACGCAAGACCACTAGCTACCAAACATAGGTAATAGGATGTGTCCAAGGCAATATACGGCTACAAGGGATATCACGGGTACGAAAACTAGAGCAACGCGACACAGATAGCAATAGATCAACAGGAGGGGAATAAATACTATAAAAGTAAGATAGGTAGAAAGGGGGAGATGCTCGCCTGAAAACATTGCCGAAGGTTCAACCGAAGATCGGGGCGAAGCTCACATCAACTCAACGGCCTTATCCGCGAAGAAGCAGAACACTAGAAGAAACACCGGATGGACTATTTAATACAACGGCAGAAGATCGGCATGATGCATGTATGATGTATGACATGGCAAGGTGCAATGCAATTAGGTCATATTAAGCGGAACCGGGGTCCCGACAATTCATTAGATGGTTCAAGTTATTCATCTACCCCGCAAATTAAATGTTGCATTATCAAGACAAAAGACGGCACCGGTTCGCTACACAAATTTAAATGAGGCCAATATAAGACTAGATTTGCCCGCATATGGGCCCTATATTTAATTATGAGGTGAATCGGCATAAGGCCCCCAAACCACAGACAAGGATGCATGCATGAACAATTAATATGCGACAGGTTGTATTATATTATATAATAGGGTTTCGGGAAGGGATTCACACATTAGAGGCCTCGACGAACTTGAGGTTTCGGGGTTCGGGGTTGATTCTCAGGGTTCAGGGTTCGACGGGATCGGTCTCGGACAACGGAAGTCGATCTTGTCGCGTCCTCGTGTCGGGTCGGTTCTGGCATTTGGGGTGAAGTACTTGGCGTTCCGGGATGAAGTGCTTGACGTCATTTGGTTTTATGTCGACGGTCTTGGTGTCCTCGAGACGAAGATCTTGGTGTGCCGAGGGTTCGGTCTCGGGGATCGGTCTTCGGGGTCCGGGGCGTTGGGGCTTCGGGGCTCGGGGTCTCGACCATCGGGTCGAGAATCTTGGCGTTCTGGGAAGGAGATCTTCCGACGAGGTTAACTTGGACGTGCCGGCCTTCAGAAGATCTTGAGGTCCCAGGTGGCCGATATTGGTGCCCTACGACGGAGAACTTGGTTCGGTGTCCATGGCCTTCAGGGTCAATGTTCGCGGCCACGGTCTTCTTGTTATCTTTTATCACCAAACATCACGGGGTGGAGGAGGCTCACTAGCATGGCGGGGTCGCGGGACAGGGCGAGGCCGACGACGACGGACTTGGCGGTGGTGGAAGAACTCCACGGCCGGGCGTGGGCCGGAACAGGGGACCGCGGCGGCGCTGACGCACGGCTCCAGCGGGACGGCGTCATGCAGAGGGGCGAGGCCGAGCGGCGGGGAGGAGACGTCGGGCCACGGACGCGCCGTGGAGGCTACTGTGGGCGACGAGCCCGGCAGCGGAGGACGGGTGGCGCTGCAGGGGTGGGCGGAGGTGATGGCGGCCGGGCGACATGCGCCGCGAGGAGCTTAAGGGCGAGTTGCCGGAAGGCCGTCTCGACGGAGGATGCGGCGACAGGGTTCTGGCGGGCCGAGCTTGAGCGCTGGAGGAGGGGTCACGAGCGAGGGGCGGCGAGAGGAGGTCGGGCCGCGGGTCGGGGATGGGGTCAGAGGCGGGCGCGGACGCCTGACGGCTGAGTTGGAGGCGGGTCGCGGGTGAGCGAGGCGGGAAGCTTGACGGGCGCCGGGCGCGGGATCATGGGCATGGCGGCGCCGAGGAGGAAATAGGAGCGCGGGAGGAGGCGGAACCAGACGGAGCCCGGAGGCCAGTGGGCGGGGGCCGGAGGGAGGAGGAGGGGGGCGCTGGGTCGGGTTGGGAGGAGGAAGACGGGCCAGTGGGCGGTGGGGCTCAAGGGATGGGCTGGGTGCTTGAGCAGGTTGGGGTGGACCGAGTCCAAGAGGGTGGGGGTGGGGCGGACGCGTGGGCCAGGGGGGAGGAGAGAGTTGACCAGGGGAAAGAGAGGGAGGATCATGGGGGGCCAACTCAGAACGGAGAGGGGTAGGAGGGGGCTGGGTGAGAAAGAGTGAGAGGGGGAAAAAGTCTAGGATTGATGAGGTGGCGGGGTGGGTAGGAATTGGGGAGAGGGGTGAGGTGGCGAGCTGTGAGTGGTGGGTAGATTAGGTTTGGGTGGGACTAGGAATTGGGGAGAGGGGTGAGGTGGCGAGCTGTGAGTGGTGGGTAGATTAGGTTTGGGTGGGACTAGGAATTAGGGGGGGGCTGGTTTAGGTGGACCGTTTTAATTACTGGGGTGGTCGACTGGGTCGAATCGGCCCGTTCGACTGCCCCACTAAAATTAATTGAATGTTTTATTTATTTCAAACAGACTTTTGCAAACCGATAGCAAACAAAACAAAATAATCCGGTGACCCGGGGTTTGCGTTTGAATAAAGACGGGGCGTTTAGAAAACACAAACAGGTTTTTCCGCAAATAGTTTTATGCAAGCAAATGCAAGATGATGACGATTCTCAAATGCAATGTGGCATGATGACATGAGCATGCGGTCATGACGATGCAATGCACAAAAACAACGCGATTTTCTAGTAGTGGTTTTGCGGGATGCCACAATTCGACACCACTAACAATGGATCTCTCCCTCGAGATCCGCCTCATGGTACCGGAAAGAAGGTCAGTGATCTGCATCTTCTCGCTTCGTGTAGATCCTCGCGACACCACTAACAAGAGGTCGTTGTCCGTGATCGTCGAGAGAACACTCCGGTAACAAAAGGTCGAAGGTAGAGGTATCAACAAATAAAGCCACCTCTAGCTTCCGTGGACGGAGTAAAATTGCTGGATCCACTGATTCGATGTACAAGAGCGAATGATAAGAGTAGTCGGATGGTGATCAGTCCATCGCGCACCCAAACCATTACTCTGCACACGAATAGGCGAATTATGCAACCAACTCTCGGAATTAGACTGAAGATCTCGACAAGCGAGGTTCGGAACAAAGAAGTGATGCAGACTCTGCATCGGATCTGGCGTAGATGATGTCGTCACGTCGGAAAACACCGGAAGGCATGGACAAGGAACAAAGGATGGTACCACAGATAAAGGAACACTCAGATAGCAGGAGGACCGGATGTAGAAACACCGTTATCAAAGGAGGAAGCGAAACCCTAAAGGTGCGACGGAAACCCAACCACGAGAATTCCTGGACTCAAAGAAATAGACGAGAGCGGATTCAAAACACGTAGAGGTAAGAGGAGAATAGCAGAGGGGTAAGGAGTAAAAGCAGACCTAACCAGATCTATCCAACCGATTTTCAAAAATAGTTTTGACACTCTACTTCGGCCGTTAGCTAGGTTATCCTACAGGCTGGACTTGTGGGGTATTGCAACTGCTGAGCTCTGATACCACTCTCTGATAGCCGCCAGTAAGGGAGACACCAGGATGGGTTTGTCTGGCGTAGAATCAGGTTGGATCTGAATAGATCTTTCTTACCCCTCTCTGATAGCCGCCAGTTGTGTCGAGTCTCTATAGGTTGTATAGTGTGTGCTTCCGCTGCCGCTTCAGTCCACCATACCTATGTAGGCGAGGACCGCCGAATTCTAGCCTCGCCGTGTACTGGCCTCAGTACTGACGCTCCTCTTTTTCCTTTGCCCTTTGCCGGCACCCCTTTTGTTTAAGCAGGTTTTGAGATCGACGTCGTTAGCAGGGTTACCCTTCCGGCTTGGCCCGGCAGGTTATGGACGCCATTGGTTATTCTTCAGGGCTCTTAGCCCCATTTGCATCTTGTCCGTAGTCGGACGCTCTATCATTTTCAAGGTGATTTGGATCTTTGTATATTATATCTGTATTCTTGACTCGTTGAGTCGCTGTTGTATATATCTGTTCTGTGGGTCCCATCGAGGACTGTTGTGTAATGTTATTACTTCGTTTTCCACCCGCACGAAAGTTCCTGGTGGGCACCTTTGAATCGTTTCTATGCGGGTTTGGCGGGAATCGCTGAAACTTGCATAGGTCCGATTCTGAGGGTGTTACAAGGAGTTAACCTATATTCTCTACCAAAAAGGAAAGTGGTGATTCATATTTTTGTCCCATTATTTTCACTATGCATTAGTGATATTTCTACGTAAGATTTGCATGGAATTTTCTAACTGTTAACTATGCCATGGGAAATCCTAGTAGAAGAAACCTTAGTAGAATCTTCCCTAAATTAAGATTCCTACTACTATCATGCTTAGCCTAGATAGCAGAAAACAAGGGTGGATTATATTCATGCTATGGAATATTTCTAAGTCAAAGACTTGTGTTTTGTTTAATAAAACAACTATGTCAATGAATCAACTGGGTGGAATGGTATTGCTTGGATGGATTTTTGTTGAGTGGTTACACAAGGCCAGGGGACTAGTGAACCTTGTGTATCTCACTTGTGGAATGCAACCCAGGAACAAAGAGATTTGAGATGTCAAATGTTGAGAAGCTTCAAGTGCAGCCACTTGGCATTATGGGATCTGCCTGGATCATATAGGTTGCAATAACTTAGCCAAATGGACAGTTGGTGGTAGGGGATGATAGGTTTGGAACGCGTCCATTCTGGTCTAAGGGAAGGCTTCTGAAAGATCTTGTCTTGATGCATGTCGAGTCTCGTGCAGATAGTGCACCACCTCTACAGAGTGTAAAATCTAAGTACTTAGTCGTGTCCCCGACAATGGACAATTTGAGCATCAAGACATGGAAGCTAT
Source organism: Avena longiglumis (assembly GCA_030063025.1). Lineage (NCBI taxonomy): Eukaryota > Viridiplantae > Streptophyta > Magnoliopsida > Poales > Poaceae > Avena > Avena longiglumis. Next base: position 468,629,306 of record CP125973.1, read on the forward strand.
CAAGAATCTCCTCATCCCAATTTCTAAGTTAAAAACTTGTGGTTGAACAAGGGTTAAGGATCTTCAATCACTAATTGGTAGATGCCTTGGGTGATTTTGACAAACAAAAACTTAGTGTTTTCAAATGATAAGGAAAATCTATTTTGAGCAAAGCAAGCCTAAGATCCACTTATCCAAATGCATGTAGATGATAGTTACCACTATACTACCATAGTATCACTTGCCAATACAATTCAAATGTATTGACCCTTGCGGCTTTAACTTATTATGTTGCAGGTTTGTTTGATGTTAGTGAAGTGTGTTGATTAGGATTACAAGTCTACAACCAACATGATTGCCTGTGGCACTTTGAAGATGAAGGACTCCATGCTATATAGTTATTTCTATTGTATTGTAATGAGATAGCCAAATGACCTATGTAAGATGTAATGAATTATTTTATTCCTGGTTATAAAATTGTATTATGACCTTTGTTTCTTGATATTACATCTTAACTGTGGATGCTAGCTATTGATCCAGGGACTAACATTATAAACACAGGGATCTCTACCTTATTAAAGGTTGGGACCTCTACAGATGGTATCAGAGCACTGTGTTGCCTGTAGGATTGTAACCATAGGATTGGACAAAACCCCTTAGAAAAATAGGAGTTGTATTTGTTCAAAACTTATTTACAAATAATCTTGTAAACTCTTTCCTCAACCTTTTGGTTTTGATTCTACATCTCTTCCATTTCAACTTGATGGACAAGGACCTCAACCATGAGCAAAGACTTCAACATGAGCAAATGACTTCACCAACTCAAATAACTTCAACTTCAACATCATCAAAGACTTCAACTTTAATTTCACCAAGGACTTCAACAAGTTGCCACAGTGCCAGTTGCCTGTTTTCTTCTGTTTTTTGGTTCCAGAAAGGCAAAAATCAATATTCTCGGAATTGGACGGGACAAAAGCCAAAGTCAATATTTTACCGTGGGCAACACGAATCCAGAAGATGAGACAGAGGGGCGCCACGGGGTGGCCACACCCTCCTAGGCGCGGAGGGTGTGGGCCCCCCGAGCACCCTTGTAACATCCCAAAAATATGAAACCTGGATCATCAAACTCTAATCATCAAAATTTAGGATTAACAAAAACTTTTCTAAATAAAAATATGAAAGCATGCATATGTGTAAGCATGACAATTTGGATTCTTTTATATTGCAATAATTGTGTGTTTCCTTTCTTGTAAAAGGATGCTTAGGTGAAATGAACATCACCTAAACAATTCCCACACTTTTCCCAAAGACAAATAAATCAAAACAAACAAAATAAGGGAATGGTCACTTTGGCCAAATTAACTCCCATGCCTACTTTGGCTATCTCTAACTTTCAGAACTTAACAGAAACTTGTTTGTATCTTTGCACCCCTTGATAGTACTCATAACAAAGTATCAAGGCCCACCTTGTGATCATCCAGAAACATTCAAATGCATAGTTTAAATGACAGTGTGAAATTGAATCTATATCATATGGGAAGATCCCACTTTTTCAAAAACCACTCGAACAAGCTCAACTTTCAAAACCCAAGCATCTACAGACTCACCAGCACATGCCTAGCACACACACCAAAAATCTTTTCAAAATTCAAAACTTGACTTCATGCGGCCATTTCATCAAACACCTTGCAGATGCAAATCAAACCAAATCAAAACACTATAGTGTGCAGTGTTTTGGGACAAACTTTTTCCCTCTCTGGACACCACTAGCCTTAGTAGATCATCTAACAAACTTAACTAATCACTAGCACCACTGTGAGCTCGCCAATGTCATCAATGGTGAACAGCTGAGAGCACCATGGTCACCCCAGTGTGGACAGCAAGCTACAAGCAGCCCTAGCCTCGCTAACCTTGTCTGGGAGCAAGCTAGCACCCCACCGCCACTCCATGTCCCAGCCGCGAGCGATGCCAACCCCTGGACCACACACACAGACCATGCCAAGCTGCTCTGCAACCATGCCGAGAGCGCGCCTCGTGCGCCACGCTCGACAGACGCCCACAGAGAGCGCGCCGTCCTCGCCGCGTGCATACGCGATCACCACCATCCCAACAACCCCGCAAACACGCCCGTTCGCCGCCGCACGGACCACGCGAGCTGTGCGTCATTACAATTTCCGTCGGGGACGCGCAGAGCACCGCAGCGTTCCGACCAATCCGCACCTCCCCACGCCTCGCCACCACGCCGTTGAGCTTCGCCAGGGAGCACAGCACCGCCCCTACCGTCGCCCACGGCGATAGCCCTCTGTGCCGTCGACCACGACGAGCTTAGCTTGCGCCCGTCGGTCCCCTCTCGCCACTATAAATAGAGGCCTCCCCCGCTTGAATTCTTCACACCATTCCACTCCCCTCTCACCCAGAACCACCCCGCCTCAGTCCCGGAGCAAGGCGAGCAGCGCATCGCCAGAATTTGGCCGGAGCCTGCCGCTGCTGGAGAAGAAGGAAGCCATCGATTGGAGCCGCCCCAGGAGAAGCTGTCGGTGCCAGGAGGTTCACCATCGTCGAATTCGTCGTTCGCCCGCCTCACCGACCCTTGCCTAAGCCCCGGTGAGCCTCCCACGACCCCCACCTGCCGCGTTAGGGTTCTGTCTCACCGGCGCTGCCCGACGTGGACGATGAACCAGAGCCGTTGGATTAGAACTAGATCCAACGCACCACGTTGCCCTGTACCGCTTTGTACCCTCCGTATCACTGACGCGTGGGGACAACAACTTAACTAGCCCGCGTAAGCGCTGTGCGTAGCAGGCCAGCCCATTAGCAGTTCCCGCGCAGCCCAGTCATTTGAATTTAACTTTTTCCATTTTAATTCAAACACAGTTCTGTACCTAGTTTCAAAAATCAACCGAGCTCGATTCAGTGAACCAAATTGAATGAAACTAATTTTGTTAGAAAGGTATGTAAGTGCTGAATCCAAGCCCGCTGGATTCAAATCATTTGAATCTATAGATCAACCTTGGTAAAAATAACAAGGCAGAACCTTTTCTGCATTCAAACATTTTTCAAATTTAAACCATAATAGCTTTTGAGTTGATTCCAACTCTCAAAAATCACATTTAATCATACCTTTCAGAATATATAAAAATATATGGGTTTACTTACATAAATAATGTCCAAGTAATAAAAGGATGCCACATAGGAATTTCTAGTCACTTATTTTTATTTAAAATAAAAGGTTAAATCTTATTAAATTGTGACACCACTTTAAATCACATTCCCATGAACTGAAATATGTGGTGATGACATGTGTCAACATGATCCCATGTTTGGTTTGGAGAATATTAAATCTTAAGTAGTTTTTCAATGAGTAGAAATTACTTTTCTAAAAATAAAAGAAATTAAACCAAGCTTTAATATTGTACTGTTAGTGATGATGCTAGATCATCTATAGGAACCTTTTGTGTGATGATTGAAAGTAGTTAAGTATTGTTTGGTGATTGTGTACCTCGTATTTATTTATAGACGCTAGTACCGACCAAGGATACGAGGAGGAAGGAGGATACTACGAAGAAGAAGCCGAGGAGAACTTCAACCACTGCTCTGCGCAAGGCAAGCTGATACTATACCTATGCAAGCCAATACTTGCAAGATCTTAACTTAGCAAGCCTAATACTACTAGTTGATTGTGCAAGCTAACACTTGCAATTATGAGAGTTAAATAACCTATGCAATGCACTAAGCATGCTTGGTTAGATACATTTGAGGATACCCAATCCTAGTTTTACTTGCAAGCTTTATACTTTATTTCTTTATCAAAGCTAGTACTTAGAGCTTACTTAAGTGAATTGTAGATTCTAGAGAGATAATTGAAGGTTGCATAAAAAGCAGAAAATTTGGCCTCAGCTAGATAATCTTTATGTCATCCTAAGGCATGCGACTGAACTTAGTTAAAGTCCACTAGTTTACCACCCCTCATTAGTACTTACCCCCACTTGTAGATGCTAGTGCTAAGCATAAAACTTGATCAACTTTAGATGGGAATACTTGGTGGAAAATGGTTATGAAAACCTTGGAATGATGGATCATTCTATTGAGATGTTTTGACATGTGTTTCCGAACACCAGATGATTTTGGTGATGAAAATGTTGAGGCGTGAGCCTTAGCCCTTCATAAAACTGATGGTTGTCTGGGCGATACCATCCAATTTTACCGTACAACCACAATACCCGAGAATTAGGTAGGGCTTGACTGGAAACTTATATACCTTAGGATTGGTCCCTCACGGCCAAGGTCTGAGCTGAGGCTACCTTGTGAAGATTGTCCACCTGTGCAGTACCCAAGATGACAGTTGGTCATGGTTCGGAGGCCAAACTCACAGGAGAGGTGCTTATACTAGGGCGTGTAATTGAAAGGTTAGGATTGATTATCCGTCACCGAGTATGGTGAATTCAGGATTTGTTCCTGACGGATGTATCGAATGTTGTGGTGAAAGTGTACAATCTCTGCAGAGTGTCAAACTATTCGAATAGCCGCGTCCGCGGTTATGGACAGTTGGAGTGGCCATATTGTTCCCCCGTAGATGTTTTCAAAATGACTTGTGAAATGAATTGAGATTTTGAATTGACCATAACAGAGTTGTGATATGAAATACAAGTTCCCATTTAGGTGTTATAAAAATTCAACTCGCTTTCTTCATTTCTGAACTTAGTAGATGTAAATTCTGGCTTTTTGCAAAACAACCCTGGAGCTTAGTGTCCTACTACAAAAAAAACCCCTTCACTTGTTAGTATTAGTTTGCGAGTACTTAAAGAGTACTCATGGCTTTGTCCCTGGCTATTCCCGTGGCCAGACTATGAAGAGGAATACCTGGAGGATGGACCCAAGGAAGGTCACCACAACTAGGATCATCTCCCATCGCCAGCATTGCCTGTGACCCCGATGATGGAGCTTCGCCTACGCTACCGTTATTATTATGTATTTCCGCTGCTTGAGTTGTATTAAGAACTGGATCATCAGATCCTTATTTGTGTAAGACCTTATGTATGGTTTGTAATGGATGATGTACTGTGGTATCCAAATCTGTTATGTCTCGCAAAAATGGTAATCCTGGGATTGCGATGTATGGCATAACAGGCATCTGGGATTAAAAATCCGGGTGTTGACAAGCCCTGCCTCGCCTCTTCGCCTATAAGAAGCCCCCGATGCAGAAACCCTAGGCACCCGATCAAAACTCCACGAAACCGTCTGTAGTCGCCGCCACCATCGTCCCTAGATCGGGGGGATCTGAAGTTCTTCCCGGCACCCTGCCGAGGGGAAATCATCCTAGAGGCCTTCTTCTCCGGTATGATGCGTGAGTAGTTCCACCTTGGACTATGGGTCCATGTAGTAGCTAGCTGGTTGTATCTCCTCCTTGAGATTTCATGTATAGATCTTGTGAGATCCGTTCATGATCAAGATATAATCTATTTTGAATCATGCATGTTGTGTTTGCGGGGATCCGATGGATATTGAGATTACTATGAAAGATTGATTAATGGTTTTGTCTATTTGATTCTATCATGTCTGTGTTATTTGTGATCTTGCATACTCTCCGTTGTTAGTAGCTATCTTGTCACATCCCAAATTTTTCCAAATTTTCTAATGTGAAAAATAAATAAACAAAATAAATAATTGTTGAAATTTACGGTGACAAGAAACTTTTTATTTCTAAATGGAAACTTAAAAACCCATCTTGAACAATTTGAATAAAATGGAATCCAACAAATTCCAAACAAGTGGAAAGCATTCATCAATGAAGGAATCTTGAAGTTTAAACACTTTGGAAAAATAAACCACAACCAAAAACCTTAATGGAAGAAAATCATTTCCAAGATATCTCGAAGACTATGGATTTGATCCATAAAAAAAATTTGTCAACAAATATTTATAAATGAGTAAGAATGATAAATAAGAATATTATAAAACCATAGAAATTGGTTTCACTTAATTTGGAACCATGAATAAAAACTTATGAATTTAATAAGTTAAAAAGAAATAATTTCCAAAGCTAATAAGGCTCCTATATAAATCCGTACCAAATTGTGATCAAATGAATCCTAAAGGGATTTAAAAGATAAACAAATATCAAATGAAAATATACAAATTGGAATCACCAATTTTGGATCTATAAATAAAAAGATATGGATTTTATAAGATAAAGAAAGAAATACAGAGATAAGGAATATATAAAAGCCAAATTAAATCTTGGCCAAATACATAAGCAAATGGAACAAAGATAATCCAATTAAAAATAAAGGGATAAAGAATATTCAAATAAAATAAAATGGCCTTAACCAAATTCTACTCCATTTGATTAAAGACAAAATCCCTAATAAGAATGATTAATTAAATCATGGGAAAATAATAATTGGAAATTGCCCAAGTGGAATAAAAGTTATTTAATTAACTTAAATGGAATCAAAGAATCATTTGAAATAAAATTTATATGGGATTTAAACCATATTTGATTTTATTTGAATTAAGACAAATGCCCAATTTAAATGATTAATAAATCATATTAAAATATTTCAAATAATTCAAAGTGAATTATTTGACACCCTAATAAATAAATAAAACCTACTGAAAAGGATTTGGTAAAATTGGAATTTAAATAGAAGTTGGAAAACATAATTAAAATCCTATTTAAATAAAGACAAAAGGACCATTTTAAATAAATAATTAAACCATGTGGGAATAAAAGAAATATTCCAAAATTATCTTTAAAATACATGTTTGAACAGAATAGAAAATTACTGAAAGTTTGGTAAAGATTTGAATAAAAATGGTTGTTGGAATTGTTTGAACAAATTCAAATCAGAAAAAGAAAACAGAAAAATAAAAAGGTTTCAGGATTAAAAAAAGGGAAATAATAACCCAGCCCAACAGACCAGGCCCAGCAAGCCCATCTCTCTCTCCCCGCAGGAAAACGTTTCACACCAGAAATTCAACCCGCGCTACCACTGACGCCTGGACCCCATAGTTCTTCCCTCTCTCTCGCTAAACGCCACACCCCACCTGCCAGACCGTCGTTCCCACCCGCTTGACTGGTTCTTCCTCCCCTCCTCGCCATTTTCTGCCGTTGATTTTGCCGAGTTAATTCTCCTTAACGCTGTGTTAGTCCCTCTCTGCGACTTCGCCCATTTAACCGCCCACATCTTTCCTTCCTTTCCCCTCGGTCGCCAACTCCCCTCTGCCCCCAGGCTGCTCGGAATTTGCTCGAGACCTCCCTCTGCCCCGATGAACTCTAGCTCCAATCTCGGCCAGTACCTTCCCCCCTTTGCCCCTCGACCACACGAGCTTGTTTGCGAGGATATCATGCACCCGCTAGTGCCTCGCACTCGACCGCGCGTGCCCCGTATCCTCGACTCCATCATCAACCAAAAAACACCACCGTCTGCCATTACTCCGGCAACCTCTCCAGGTGAACCCTGACCCCCATCTCTCTCGATGACGCTTAGATGTTCTCTGTCTCCACGCGATTCTAACGCCACCATTTTCTTGCTTTGGCGTGGTCCATAGCTTCGCCAACATCGACTACCATGCGAACCCGTCGTCAGCAACCACTCTGGCGAGAGATTGCCGACCCGTCAGTGCGCAGCTGTCCCCGCGACTGAAAGAACATGTGTGCCCCCATGTGTGGTTTTGGTAATTAATGACAATGTTTTATGGACTTATGTTTGCATTGAGTTTTACTTGTAGGATTTGTCCAAAGACAATGCTTGAACAATATGGTGGATTCAAGGTTGGAATAAGAATAAAGTGAAGAATATCAAGTGTTGATAAAGGTTACATAAGATGATCTCAAGTGTATCGTGCCATCCTTATGGTGATCATGGATATGTGAATATATGCCTAAAAGAGATGCTCTTCCATAGTGGAGTCTGGGGGAGCATCTTCACCAAGCTAGTGCAATCAAGAAAGGTGTTCCATCCCGAGGTGTGGAATATACAAGGCAAAGGTTTGATATTGATAGGGTTTATTTCTAACTGGTCTCGTGGTGTTAGTTGGAGAGACCGGTTTATAGGATAGATAACCGTACTATCAAGAGGGGCTCTCAAGTGAGTAACTTGATCATATCCCTCGGTGAGAGCTCAAAACTTTGCATACTTGGCATCATATTTCTTGGTAATTATTTGGTTCTTATCCATGAGAGGTTTTATATATTGTGTCAATCTCTATGATAAGCTTAAGTTCATCGAAAACGGATTTCATATGCATTCTCTATTGTGTTTTCGATATTGGAGGTTTTACAGGTTTGTCTTTTATAGATAGGTTAAACCTTTCATCATTTGGTTCTATCCTCCCTTTCTGTACTATGATGGTTCCCTGCATGATCTTGTAGAGCTCGTTACTATCTTCGAAACGAGCCCAAGATCATCAAATTCGGAGTCCGAATGAAAAAGTTATGATGGTTTCAGTTTTGCTGTTCCTGCCAGTTTTCAGGGGGGCGGATTATCCGGCCATGGGGGCAGATTATCTGGCCCAATTTTTGCAAAACGTCTAAGGACTTTGAGGCGTGGCTCCTAGTAATGGGGGCGGATTTTCTGGTCCTTCGGGGGCGCCCGCCCCAAATATCCGCCCCTATACTGAGAGTCGCGCTGCGAAGTCCTTAGCCATTTTTTTGGCCCGGGGAACCCAGAATATCCGGGAGGGGGCGGATTATCCGTCCTGGAGGGTCCTAAACGGTCATATTTCGTTGGGGAGGGTTATAAATAGACCCCTTCTTCCTCCTTAGTCCCGTGGCTTGAATTCTCTCTCTCCTCCATTGTTTTGACCTTCAAGAGCTTGCAAATACTCTCAATCCCTCCCATATTTCTTGAATCTTTTTGGGGGATTTGAAAGGGGAGATCTAGATCTACAACTCCACCAATCCATCTCTCATGTATGTGAGGGGAACATATTGGGATCTAGATCTTGGGGTTTCTTTTGTGGATTTCCTCGTGTGTTCTTCCTCTCTTATTCTCCCACTAGCTTTTGTAGCTTTTGTGGAATTTGGGAGAGAAGGACTTGAGCACTTCTTGTGTTCTTGCCATTGCATTTGGTGCATCGGTTTGAGTTCTCCTCGGAGGATTTGGTGAGTGAAAGTTGAGAAGCTTTTTACTCTTGGGTTCTTGGAACCCTAGACGGTTTGTTGGTGTTGCGGGTTGTGTCCTTGGTGGCGTTTGTTGGGAGCCTCTGATTAAGTTGTGGAGAAGTGCCCCAACCTAGTGAGAGGTTCCGGTTGCCACCGACAAGTGCATCGATAGTGGAAGTGTGGATCGATCCCGTTGGGGTGAGATTCACCGGAGAATAAGGGAGGCCTTTTGTGGCGTAGGTGGTTTGATACCACCCCCTCTCCAACGAGACGTACTCTCTTTATGGGAGGAACTCGGTAATAAATCATCGTCTCCGTGTGCCTTGGTTATCTCTATACCCGAGCTATTTACTTATGCACTTTACTTTGTGATAGCCTTCGTGCTTGAATTATTATATCTAGCTATCACATAGTTGCTTGTTTTGCTTAGCATAAGTTGTTGGTGCAGATAGGTGAACCGTAGTTTATATAGGTTTTTTGCTTGACAAGTAAATGCTAGTTTTATTCCGCCTTTGTTAAGCCCATCTCGTAAAAGTTTTAAACCGCCTATTCACCCCCCTCTAGGCGGCATTTGTATCCTTTTCAATTGGTATCAGAGCCCGGTCTCTCATTTTAGGCTTCACCGCCTTGAGAGTAAATATGTCGGCAAGGGGATTAGTGCACAAGGACACGCTCACATTCGATGGCACAAATTATGATGCTTGGAAAATTCGCATGCTTAATTTATTTCAGGAAATTCACCCAATTATCGAGGGATATCTATATGTGGGTTTCTCTTCTCCCGTGGATACACAATACGAATCTTTAGACGAGAAGTTGAACTCTCATATAGATGCTCTAGCTACTAAAATTCTTTTGCATGTTGTGAGCAATGTAGTTCTTTCTTCTATCATGCCTTATTCAAGCGCTCGTGAGATATGGACCAAGCTTCAAAATAAATATAGCAAGTCCAACATTATTGAGGATGATTGTGTTGCTTCCACTTCCGGTCGAGATGAGTTCTCATCGTCTACCACCTCACCAACATGTGATGTTTCACTAGGTAATGATACGGTGAGTGGTGATATAAATTGCAATGTGGATAGTGTGCTTACTATTTGTAATCCTTCATCCCTATCTAGTTGCAATGATCTATCTTCGGACCTTAACACTTCTAGCACTCACAACTCCTTACATGCTAGTATTGATAGTTGTCAACACCCGGATTTTTAATCCCAGATGCCTGTTATGCCATACATCGCAATCCCAGGATTGCCATTTTTTGCGAGACATAACAGAATTGGATACCACAGTACACCATCCATTACAAACCGTACATAAGTTCTTACACAAATAGGGATCTCATGATCCAGTTCTTAATACAACTTCAAGAAGCGGAATACGTAATAATAACGGTAGCATAGGCGAAGCTCCATCTTCGGGGTCATAGGAAATGCTGACGATGGGAGATGATCCTAGTTGTCGTAACCTTCCTGGGGTCCATCCTCCAGGTACTCCTCTTCATAGTCTGTCCACGGGAATAGCTAGGGACAAATCCATGAGTACTCTTTAAGTACTTGCAAACTAATACTAACAAGTGAAAGGGGTTTTTGATAATAGGACACTAGGCTCTATGGTTGTATTGCAAAAGCCAGATTTATATCTACTAAGTTTAGAAGCAACGAATGCTAGTTGAAGTTTTATAACACCTAAGTGGGAACTTGTATTTCATATCACTACACTGTTGTGGTCAAGTCAAAGTCTCAGTTCGTTTCAAAAGTCATTTTGAAAACATCTGACGGGGGAACAGTATGGCCACTCCAACTGTCCATAACCGCGGACACGGCTATTCAAATAGTTTGACACTCTGCAGAGATTGTACACTTTCACCACAACATTCGATACATCCGTCAGGAACAAATCCTGAATTCACCATACTTAGTATGCGGATAATCAATCCTAACCTTTCAATTACACACCCTAGTATAAGCACCTCTCCTGTGAGTTTGGCCTCCCAACCATGACCAACTGTCATCTTAAGTACTGCACAGGTGGACAATCTTCACAAGGTAGCCTCAGCTCAGACCTTGGTCGTGAAAAAAGGGAACTAATACTAAGGTATATAAGTTTCCAGTCAAGCCCTACCCAATTCTCGGGTATTGTGGTTATACGATAAAATTGGAATGGTATCGCATCCAGACAACCATCAGTTTTATAAAGGGCTAAGGCTCATGCCTCAACATTTTCATCACCAAAATCATCAGGTGTTCGGAAACACATGTCCAAAACATTTCAATAGAATGATCCATCATTCCAAGGTTTTCATAACCATTTTTCCACCAAGTATTCTCATCTAAAGTTGATCAAGTTTTATGCTTAGCACTAGCATCTACAAGTGGGGTTAAGCACTAATGATGGGTGGTAAACTAGTGGAGTTTAACTAAGTTTAATCTTATGCCTTAGGATGACATCAATATTATCTAGCTTAGGCCAAATTTTATGCTCTTTATGCAACCTTCAATTATCCTTCTAGTATCTACCATTTATTCCAGTAACTCTAAGTAATAGCTTTGATAAAGAAATAAAGTAATAATCTTACAAGTAAAACTAGGATTGGGTATCATCCAATGTATCTAACCAAGCATGCTTAGTGCATTGCATAGGTTATTTAACTCTCATGATTGCAAGTGTTAGATTGCACATTCAACTAGTAGTATTAGGCTTGCAAGGATAACTTGTATAGTAAGGCTTGCGAAAGTAGAGTATCTTGCAAGTGTTAGCTTGCCTTGTGCAGAGCAGTGGTTGAAGTTCTCCTCGGCTTCTTCTTCGTAGAATCCTCCTTCCTCCTCGTATCCTTGGTCGGTACTAGCGTATATGAATAAATACGATGTACAAAATAACCAAACAATACTTAACTACTTGCAATCATCACACAAAAAGGGTCCTATAGATGATCTAACATCATCTCTAACATTACAAGATTAAGGCTTGGTTTAATTCCTTTTATTTTTAGAAAAGTAATTTCTACTGATTGAAAAACTACTTAAGATTTAATATTCCCCAAACCAAACATGGGAACATGTTGACACATGTCATCACCACATATTTTAGTCCATGGGAATATGATTTAAAGTGGTGTCACAATTTAATAAGGTTTTACCCTTTTATTTTAATTAAATAAAGTGACTAGAAATCCCTATGGGACATTCTTTTATTACTTGAACATTATTTCTGTAAGTAAACCTATATATTTTTATATATTCTGAAAGGTATGGTTAAAGGTGATTTTTGAGAGTTGGAATCAACTCAAAAGCTATTATGGTTTTAATTTGAAAAATGTTTGAATGCAGAAAAGGTTCAGCCTTGTTATTTTTACCAAGGTTGATCTACAGATCCAAATGACTTGAATCCAACGGGCTTGGATTCAGAACTTCCAGACCTTTCTAGCAAAATTAGTTTCATTCGATTTGGTGCACTGAATCGACCTGGGTTGATTTTTGAAACTGGGTACAGAAGTGTGTTTGAAATAAAATGGAAAAGGTTAAATTCAAATAGCTGGGCTGCGCGGGAAGCGATACTGGGCCGGCCTGCTAAGCACAGCGCTTACGCGGGCTATTTAAGTGGTTGTCGCCATGCGTCACTGAGACGAGGGGGTGCGGAGCGGTATGGGGCGATGTGGTGCGTTCGATCTGGTTCTAATCCAACGGCTGAGAGTCATCGTCGACGTTGGGCAACGCCGGCGAGACAGAAACCTAGCGCGGCCAGTGGGGGTCGTTGGGGCCTCACCGGGGTTCAGGCGAGGGTCGGCGAGGCGGGCGAATGACGAAGTCGACGACGGCGAACCTATTGGTATCGGAAGCTTCTCCTGGGGCGGCTCCAATCGTTGGCTCCCTTCTTCTCCAGTAGCGGCGGGCTCCGGTGAAATTCCGGCGATGCGCTGCTTGCCTTGCTCCGAGAACAGGGTGGCACGATCAGTGAGGAGAGGGGAGTGAGATGGTGTGCTCAATTCGGCTGGGGGTGGCCTCTATTTATAATGGAGCGAGGGGACCGACGGGGCGTAAGGTTAGCTCGTCGTGGTCGACAGTACAGACGGCTATCGGCATGGGCGATGGTAGGGGGCGGTGCGGTGCTCCCTGGCGATGATCAACGACACGGTGGCGAGACGTGGGGCAGTGTGGTTTGGTCGGAACGCGACGATGCTCTGCGCGTGCCCGACGGAAGATTTAATGGCGCACAGCGCGCGTGGTCTGAGCGGCGGCGAACGAGCGTGTTTGCGGGGTTACTGGGACGGTGGTGATCACGCATGCACACGGCAAGGTCGGCACGCGGTCTGTGGGCGTCGGTCGAGCGTGGCGCACGAGGCGCGCTCTCGGCATGGTTGTTGGCGAGCTTGACATGGTTCGTGCGTGTGGTCCAGTGGCTGGCAGGGTTCAAGCCCTGGACAGGGAGTGGCGGTTTTGTTGTCTTGCTCCCAGACATGTTGGCTAGGCTTGGTTCTTCTCCTAGCTTGCTGTCGACATGGGGGTGACAAGTGTGCACTCGGCCTACTCACCATTGATGGCATTGCCAAGCTTACAGTGATGCTAGAGGTTTGCACTTGAGCTAGATGATCTACTAAAGCCTAGTTGCAACCAGAGAGGGAACAAGTTAGGCTCCAATCACTGCTCACAATAGTGTTTGGATTTTAGAAGATTTGAATCTGCAAGGTGTTTGATGAAATGGCTGCAAGAATTCCAGTTTTGAATTTTGAAAAGATTTTTGGTGGGTGTGCTAGGTTGGTGCTGGTGAGTCTGCAGAAGCTTGGGTTTTGAAAGTTGAGCTTGTTTGAGTGTTTTTTGAAAAAGTGGGATCTTCCCATATGATAAAAATTCAATTTTGAACTGTCATTTAAACTATGCATTTAAATGTTTTTGGATGATCACAAAGTGGGCCTTGATACTTTGTTATCAGTATAATCAAGGGGTGCAAAGATCCAGAAAAGTTTCTGTTAACTTCTGAAAGTTTGAGACAGCCAAAGTAGGCATGGGAGTTAAATTGGTCAAAATGACCATTCACTCATTTAGCTTTGTTTTGATTTATTTGTCTTTGAGAAAAGTTTGGGAATTGTTTATATGATGTTTATTTCACCTAAGCATCCATTTACAAGAAAAGGAACACACAAACAAGTTGGTTCAAAAGAATTCAAAATGAAATGCATACTCAGATGCATGCTTTCATATTTTTATTTAGCAAAAATTTTGTTAACCCTAAATTTGATGATTAGAGTTTGATGATCCAAGTTTAGTATTTTTGGGATGTTAAAATAGTCCTTGCATATGATGTAGTAATGGCTTGAATAAATCTCATGGTGATATGCTTGTGTTGTCTTGTTGCCATGATAAAAATGCCTCTATTTCCTCTAGTGCTTGTGTTTCTAACCATGTAGAGGAAAATGAAGATTCTATGGGCCAAGACAAGATCTTTAATAGAGCTACAAGTGCAATCTCATCATCACCTTACTTTGGTTCTCACATATGCCTTATGGCTAAGGGAACAAAGGTAACCTCTTTGGATCCCATTGTATCTCATGATGATGATGATGATGATGATGAGGTTGAGAATGATAATGATGATTATCGATGTAAGTATGATATTACCTCTATTAAGAAAATGGGAGAGGTTTTCTATAGAGCTCTCTTCAAACATAAAATTTCTTCCTCCAACTTTATTGAAATATTGCATTATGATATAGAAGGCAATGATCTTATTGAGGAGCAAGAAAACATAATTGATGAAAAATTTGCGCTTGAGCGTGAGTATGCTAATGAAATTGCTCAACTAAAGGACTCCCTTGAATAATAACAAACCACCAAAGAATCTCTTGAGGAGACTTTTACTCTAGAATTATCTAGAGTAAAGGAATATCATGATAGAGAACTTGCGGTGGCAAACTCCTTCAAGATTAAAAATGATGAACTTGAAGTTGTTTATGCTAAACTTGTTGAGGATTTTAAGAACCTCGAAAATGGCTCTCGGGTCGTTAAGAGGGAGCTCATCAAACTCACCGAGTCGCATGAGCAACTTAAAGCTTCATATTCTAAAGAGCTTGCCATGTTGCCCTCACCTCTTGCAAATAGTGATGATGCTTGTGCTACTAACTCTATTTCTTGTGAAGCATCTATTTTGAAGGAGAATGTTGAGCTAAATGCTCAACTTGCATTGCTAACTAGCAACTATGGGAAATTAGAAGAAAGTCATGTTAAGCTCTCGATCTCGCATGAGGATCTTCTAGTCTCCCATGGTAGGATAAAGTTAGCTCATGAGGCCATCGTGTCAAAGGTAACATCTAGTGGGCCTCATGTGGACATTAGCACTATATCTACTCCAAATGTTATATTGCCATGTGCTAGTCCTTGTAATTCATCCTCCCACAACCATGCTATATCTCGTGATGAATTACATTCCGTGCCTTGTTGCTCTAACAATGTAGCATCTACTTCCTCTAGTACTTTTGTTAAAACTAACCATGTAGAGGAAATCAAAGAGCTCAAGGCTCAAGTCACTTCTTTGAAGAATGACTTGAAAAAGGGTCATCAAGGGAAGGCCGCACTCAATAAAATCTTGAGTGTGCAAAAATCCCCCAATGACAAGAGTGGGCTTGGATTCAACTCCAATGTCAAGAACAAGTCCACTATCAAGTTGAAGCACAAGGACAACAAGAAGAATGGCCAAGATGAAGTCAAGAATCCGGCCAACATTGTTTTCTTCAGGTGCAAGGAAGAAGGGCACCATGTTAGATCTTGCCCATTGAAGAAAAAGCCGCTTAGTGTGAAGCAACAAGGGAAGTGACCTCAAGCTCCACCTCAAGTCATTAATGGGCCTCTTCCTAAGAGGACTACTCGAGCTCCTCCTCGAGTTGTGGCTTCACCTAAGAAGAAAGATGGCAAGAGTAGAACTTGCTACATATGTCGTAAGAAAGGGCACATTTCTTCCTCATGCACTATTGGTATCTCCTCATCCAACCCTATGATTATTGATGATGTTTATTCTCTTTGTAAGGATGAGGTTGGCAATGTGTTTGCCAAATTTTTTGGTTCTCAATGTGGTTTCAAGAAAAAAAACCATTTGGGTTGCCAAGCCTATTGTGACTAACCTCTTAGGACCCAACTTGGTTGGGTACCAACAAGCCAAAACTTGATCAATAGGTATTGTTGGAGGGCATTGGAGACTTGGCTACATCACGAAGAATTGAGGGATCTTCATCTAGTATATTTGTCAAGTCAAGTCATGTGGATTATATTGCCTATATTATATATATCCAATGTTCCTCCTTGTGGTAAAAAATGCTTAACTTATTACATTGAAAGTTACTCGTCCCCTTGTGCATGTGTTGGTTTTGTATCTTCCATGCTTTTGTACATGTTGTGCTTTCCACTTAATTATCTTGAGGAATCAAGCATATTTTTGTGTATGATTAGGTGGCACACCATGTATGTGTGTTTCTTATGTTTGAGCCTTCATTGGTTATATTTGGTATCTTATTTGGATCTTGTGAGAGATTAATGGACTATCCCATTTTGGGGGAGTGTTATGCTTGCGCATTCCACAATCCTAAAAATGTGTGTACATGAGAAATTTAAGTTCTATAATGTCCATTAATTATATCTATTTGGATATGTTGCCTCGTGTTGGTTTTATGGTAGTATCACATTATGGGGGAGTCATATGCTTAGTGCATATTACAATCCTAAAAAATGTGAATATTGGAGGCTGTGTCACTTAGAATTGATATGGATAATTATCTAGCGCCTATGTGACATATTTTCTCATACAATTTCCAACTTGCTTGAATGCATTTATTGATCATATTTTGGATCTTGTATATTTGAGTGTTTCTTGGTATGTGTTTCCTCATATTTAGATCTCTATATCATCATGGAAACCATTTTCTTCAAGTTAATCTAATCACTAGTGATTGTGTGACTATTGGAAGCTACCAAGAATCTTGTTTGACGTATCATGCTTAATTCTTATATTTTGTTATATGCTTCTTGTTGTGACTATGATCTTGGATATCCATGCAAGCTACCTTGGGAAAATTATTCCCAATATTTCTTGTCCTTGGACAATGAGTACTCAATTTATGGTAGAATTTATTGATCATATTCACTTTGGCATTTGTTTAATTTTATCCTATCTTTGGCCAAGAAAATGTTTTGTGTTGTCTCTGAAGCCTTCCTTGCTTCTTTTGGATCTTCTTATTTTATTGATATCCTCTTGTGTTTTTCTTATTGTAGGTAGTAGTGATGATCCCATTTGTGTGCATTTTGCATTCAAAATAAAATTCTATATAATGTACTACTTATGGGTGAGCTCTCTTATATTATCTAGAACAATCTTTTTATGCTTCCCTGTTTGATCCATATCGGGTTTTATGTGCTTGGAAGTTTGATCTATTCGTTTTGGTATTTTGTGCCATCATGAAAAGTTTGGAGAGTTTGTTTTACTTGTTGGAACCTTACTCTTTTTGGGAGTTGGTTTTGTCCTTTTATGTGATTTATTGTATATCTTCCTTCTGTGTGCTTGTTTTGTTATGGGCATATGTCTTTGTGATGTTATCCATTTAGAAACATACACACATATGTGAAGATAATGTTAGTTGGTTTTTAATCCTTGGGGACCACCTTTCTATTCCTTTTGATTCTTTGGTGGCTTCCAAATTTAATTGCCCATGGATGCTTGTTCCTATTGTTTGCATCTTTGGGCACTCATATTTGTTCTCTCATGCCTTTTATTGTTCAATGAACTTGGATGAGTGAGGATTTCATGATTATGCACCTTGTTCCCAAATGCAATTATCATAATTGGTGCATTATGTTTGGGAAGCTCATCTAATTAATTTAATAATGCTCATTTATCTTTTGTCACATTTATTGTGCCTTAAATGTTTATGGGGAGTGAGGATTCCATATTTGTGCATTTTTGCATTGAAATACACCGATTTTAAAGTATGCACAAATCTTGGGGAGCTTCTCAATTTTATTTAAGCATTTATTTGATCTTTCATGTGTTGTGTTTTAAATTCTTATGGGGGAACAAGGATTCCATATTTGTGCATTATGTATTCCAATGCATTTATTTTAAAATTGTGCACAAATATTGGAGATCTTCTAAATTTTTTATTTAAAACACTCTTTTGCCCACATCATAATATCTTGTAGTTTCCATTTGGAATCATTTGTTGTTTTCAAATTGGTTTGTCAGATCTTGTGATTGCTTGCGTCTTTTATTTTATTCCTATGGCAATCTTCGGATCCTCGATATAGTTCTACTCCCTCCCAAGTATTCATCATTGTATATGTGCGAAGACACACCTTTGGAGGAATTATTACTATATTGGTCGTCTAGAACTATTCACCCATTTTGGCAATCAATGCCAATGGGGGAGATGTTTCGGAGGGTTTAAGGGAATTTTGTTCTTAATCATTTGCCTCTCATGCTCTTGCATCTTTTTTGTTGCTTTGCATGTTTAATATATAGAGGAAACTCCACCAACGGTAATGGTTCATCATACACGCATATATTGTGGGGGAGCTTGCTCTATATATTATGGGCGTACCAACATCACATACTTGTGTAGTATTTGATTTTGGCGCAACCATTTTTATTTGTTAAGTTGATTATATAAACCCTCTCAAAGGATTGTCATCAATTACCAAAATGGGGGAGATTTAAAGAACATGTGTGCCCCCATGTGTGGTTTTGGTAATTAATGACAATGTTTTATGGACTTATGTTTGCATTGAGTTTTACTTGTAGGATTTGTCCATAGACAATGCTTGAACCATATGGTGGCTTCAAGGTTGGAATAAGAATAAAGTGAAGAATATCAAGTGTTGATCAAGGTTTCATAAGATGATCTCAAGTGTATCGTGCCATCCTTATGGTGATCATGGATATACGAATATATGCCTAAAAGAGAGGCTCTTCCATAGTGGAGTCTGGGGGAGCATCTTCACCAAGCTAGTGCAATCAAGAAAGGTGCTCCATCCCGAGGTGTGGAATATACAAGGAAAAGGTTTGATATTGATAGGGTTTCTTTCTAACTGGTCTCGTGATGTTAGTTGGAGAGACCGGTTTATAGGATAGATAACCGTACTATCAAGAGGGGCTCTCAAGTGAGTAACTTGATCATATCCCTCGGTGAGAGCTCAAAACTTTGCATACTTGGCATCATATTTCTTGGTTCTTATTTGGTTCTTATCCATGAGAGGTTTTAGATATTGTGTCAATCTCTATTATAAGCTTAAGTTCATCGAAAACGGATTTCATATGCATTCTCTATTGTGTTTTCGATATTGGAGGTTTTACCGGTTTGTCTTTTATAGATAGGTTAAACCTTTCATAATTTTGTTCTATCCTCCCTTGATGTACTATGATGGTTCCCTGCATGATCTTGTAGATCTCGTTACTATCTTCGAAACGAGCCTAAGATCATCAAAATCGGAGTCCGAATGAAAAAGTTATGATGGTTTCAGTTTTGCTGTTCCTACCAGTTTTCACGGGGGCGGATTATCCGGCCATGAGGGCGGATTATCCGACCCAATTTTTGCAAAACGGCTAAGGACTTTTAGGCGTGGTCCTTTGTGGGCGGATTATCCGCCCCAAATATCCGCCCCTATACTGAGAGTCGCGCCGCGAAGTCCTTAGCCATTTTTTTTGGCCCGGGGAACCCGGAATATCCGGGAGGGGGGGCGGATTATCCGTCCTGGAAGGTCCCAAACGGTCATATTTCGTTGGGGAGGGGTATAAATAGACCCCTTCTTCCTCCTTAGGCCCGTGGCTTGAATTCTCTCTCTCCTCCATTGTTTTGACCTTCAAGAGCTTGCAAATACTCTCAATCCCTCCCATATTTCTTGAATCTTTTTGGGGGATTTGAAAGGGGAGATCTAGATCTACAACTCCACCAATCCATCTCTCATGTATGTGAGGGGAACATATTGGGATCTAGATCTTGGGGTTTCTTTTGTGTATTTCCTCGTGTGTTCTTCCTCTCTTATTCTCCCACTAGCTTTTGTAGCTTTTGTGGAATTTGGGAGAGAAGGACTTGAGCACTTCCTGTGTTCTTGCCATTGCATTTGGTGCATCGGCTTGAGTTCTCCTCGGAGGATTTGGTGAGTGAAAGTTGAGAAGCTTTTTACTCTTGGGTTCTTGGAACCCTAGACGGTTTGTTGGTGTTGCGGTTTGTGGCCTTGGTGGCGTTTGTTGGGAGCTTCTGATTAAGTTGTGGAGAAGTGCCCCAACCTTGTGAGAGGTTCCGGTTGCCACCGACAAGTGCACCGATAGTGGAAGTGTGGATCGATCCCGTTGGGGTGAGATTCACCGGAGAATAAGGGAGGCCTTTTGTGGCGTAGGTGGTTTGATACCACCCCCTCTCCAAAGAGACGTACTCCCTTTATGGGAGGAACTCGGTAATAAATCATCGTCTCCGCGTGCCTTGGTTATCTCTATACCCGGGCTATTTACTTATGCACTTTACTTTGTGATAGCCTTCGTGCTTGAATTATCATATCTAGCTATCACACAGTTGCTTGTTTTTCTTAGAATAAGCTGTTGGTGCAGATAGGTGAACCGTAGTTTATATAGGTTTTGTGCTTGACAAAGTAAACGCTAGTTTTATTCCGCCTTTGTTAAGCCCATCTCGTAAAAGTTTTAAACCGCCTATTCACCCCCCTCTAGGCGGCATTTGTATCCTTTTCAGTGACGACCACCTCGAGCTTCAGCACGTCGCGGCGAACCCAGTGAGCAACCTCCCTCTCTCCCTTGCGTCCTAAATTTGTCGGAACATCTTTGCCCGAGCGCGCCGCCGCCACTCGCCGCCGCCAGCGCCGCCCATCCGTGATCACTCGCACGTTAGCCGTCATATCACGATCGCGTGGCTAGGATAGAACGACTTAACGAACCGGTATGTTTTGATCTGTGCCGCAGGATGTTAGTTAATCTGACGGTCTGTATCACTCGATCCGAATGAAACGTTTTCAACCAATAGGAAACAGACACGTGTCCAGTGTTTTGTTTTAAAAACAGATTTGATTCTATTAGATATGTGATTTTGTAAAATTCATAACTTTAATCTACACGTCCAAATTTTATAAATTTTATATCAATGGAATCAGCAAAAAGAGTACTATCCAACCATGCACTTTGTTTAGTGAATTGCTTTTGCAAAATTAGTTATTTTTGCAGAAACATTTTTAGGCTTATTTTGTGTATAAAATTCATTCTAAAAAATATTTTTAGGGTAAAATATTTTTAAAATGGATTATTTTGAACCTACTGACCATGGAAACCAACTTGTGGAATTAAAAAAATATTTTGTGACACTTAGGAATTAAATCTTTGAATAGAAGCATTTCTAGTTAAATAAAAATGTTGTTTATGTTTAAAAAATGTTTTTTGAGTAAAACGTTTGGAAAATGATTTGAATTAAACTCTCTGACCCTGAACACCAAGTTTTAGGATTTAAAAATAAATTTGGTGAACCCTAGAAAATTATTACTTTGTTTAAAGTCATTTCCAACAAAAGAAAATATTGCTTTGGTGTAAAAATGGTTTATAGGTAAAACCTTTTGCAAATGGTTTTAATATTAAATACTTGACCTTAAAACACTAACATTTGTGCTTAAAAATATATTTGTCAAACACTAGAAATTATTACCTTGATTAAATCATTTCTAGCAAAACAAGAATTATTTAAATGGCCATTTTCACTAACTTGATATCAAATGGTTTTGCCACTTTTATAAATGACCAATAGGTGTTTTATAATGTTTATAACCTATTAGAAACCACTTTTCCAAATAAAAAATCGTTGGCATGCTTGCATGCATTGCTTTGTTTTTATTATTCTATGTGATGCATTGCTTGAATGGTAGATTGAATTTGTGCCTTGATAGAATTGTAGTGAAATTTGAAGAGTGTGACTATTGCAAGATCAAGGAGTGAACTTATATTCTCTACCAAAAAGGAAAGTGGTGCTTCATATTTTTGTCCCATTATTTTCACTATGCATTAGTGATATTTCTAAGTAAGATTTGCATGGAATTTTCTAAGTGTTAACTATGCCATGGGAAATCCTAGTAGAAGAAACCTTAGTAGAATTTTCCCTAATTTAAGATTCCTATTACTATCATGCTTAGCCTAGCTAGTAGAAAACAAGGGTGGATTATATTCATTCTATGGAATATTTCTAAGTCAAAGACTTGTGTTTTGATTAATAAAACAACTATGTGAATGAATCACCTGGGTGGAATGGTATTGCTTGGATGGATTTTTGTTGAGTGGTTACACAAGCCCAGGGGACTAGTGAACCTTGTGTATCTCACTTGTGGAATTCCACCCAGGAACAAAGAGATTTGAGATGTCAAATGTTGAGAAGCTTCAAGTGCAGCCACTTGGCATTACGGGCTCTGCCTGGATCATATAGGTTGCAATAACTTAGCCAAATGGACAGTTGGTGGTAGGGGATGATAGGTTTGGAACGCGTCCATTCTGGTCTAAGGGAAGGCTTCTGAAAGATCTTGTCTCGATGCATGTCGAGTCTCGTGGGGAAAGTGCACCACCTCTACAGAGTGTAAAATCTAAGTACTTAGTCGTGTCCCCGACAATGGACAATTTGAGCATCAAGACATGGAAACTATGAAGAATCTCCTCATCCCAATTTCTAAGTTAAAAACTTGTGGTTGAACAAGGGTTAAGGATCTTCAGTCACTGATTGGTAGATGCCTTGGGTGATTTTGACAAACAAAAACTTAGTGTTTTCAAATGATAAGGAAAATCTATTTTGAGCAAAGCAAGCCTAAGCTCCACTTAGCCAAATGCATGTAGATGATAGTTGCCACTATACTACCATAGTATCACTTGCCAATACAATTCAAATGTATTGACCCTTGCGGCTGTAACTTAATATGTTGCAGGTTTGTTTGATGTTAGTGAATTGTGTTGATTAGGATTACAAGTCTACAACCAACATGATTGCCTGTGGCACTTTGAAGATGAAGGACTCCATGCTATATAGTTATTTCTGCTGCATTGTAATGAGATAGCCAAATGACCTATGTAAGATGTAATGAATTATTTTATTCCTGGTTATAAAATTGTATTAGGACCTTTGTTTCTTAATATTACATCTTAACTGTGGATTCTAGCTATTGATCCTAGGACTAGTATTGTAAACACAGGGATCTCTACCTTATTAAAGGTTGGGACCTCTATAGATGGTATCAGAGCGCTGTGTTGCCTGCAGGATTGTAACCCTAGGATTGGACAAAACCCCTTCGAAAAATAGGAGTTGTATTTGTTCAAAACTTATTTACAAACAATCTTGTAAACTCTTTCCTCAACCTTTTGGTTTTTATTCTACATCTCTTCCATTTCAACTTGATGGACAAGTACCTCAACCATGAGAAAAGACTTCAACATGAGCAAATGACTTCACCCACTCAAATAACTTCAACTTCAACATCATCAAAGACTTCAACTTTAGTTTCACCAAGGACTTCAACCTAGATATCACTAAGGACTACAAGTGAGACAAGAACAAATACTCAAGACTTGAAAACTAGAGAAACACAACTTAGAAGGAACCATCATCACCTTTAAAGTTTTGTGTCCAAGATACAAGAATTTTTCCAAGGAAACCAAGATCTCATTCATGAAGAAACAACTAAGAAGAATGGAATGATCTCAAGTAAACCATATAGTTGGACCACCATACTACTAATTAGTTTAAACACACCAACTTATGTGGTGTAGAAAAAATATTTTGTTGCCTAAAAATGTGCTTGAAACTTGTTGTTTGAGTGGAATGTTTATTTGTGATTGCTTACACATTGCTTGTGTGAATTTTTGTGTGTGATAGTATTCTTTCTTAGAAATCTTTTGCCTATTCTAATCCCAATCCAACCCAAACAGATGACGTCTCCAAGAAACTCCAACATCAAGAATGGTGACACCGACAACCAAGAGATGCACATGAGAGAACAACTACTAGCAAACCAAACCCATTTGAATCAGATGACAACTCATTTTTTAGCCAACAACAATGAGTTAGACCCAACCATGCAAAAAAATTTGGAAATCCAATCCCAATTGTTGCAAGGGATGACCACTCAAATGATCAACATGAAAGACAACCTTTCCCAAGGAGTTTGTGACAACAATGATGTCAAGGATGATATTATAGAAGGAACTCAAGCTTGCAATATTTGTGGAGACATGGATCACACTTCCAAAGAGCATGAAGATCAATGCCCGAATTGTGAAGAGAAACATACAACTAAACATGCCCCACATCTCAAGTGACTTGTTTCCTATGTGAAGTAAATAATCATGTGCCTATCCAATGCCCCATCTAATCTATTGTTCAACAAGTGAAACAAGGTGGAATGCATCAAGAGTACGGAAAACCCCATGAGGAAACAACTTCTATCAAGAAGGATGAAGACAAGGGCAAACCTCAGATTGCACCTCCATACATTAGGAATCAACTTGATGGACAAAAGAGGAAACATAGGTATTATCCAAGGAATCGTTCAAGGAACCGAGGAGACTTTCCCACCTTTGAGGTGAGATATGAAGAGCATGAACTAGAAGAACTCCTAGCTTTGGAGAAACCCAAGAAGAATAAGAATAAGGAAATTAGCCAAGTGTGGTGCAACAACTACAAAGAGCTAGGCCATTATATATCAACTTGTCCAGAGAAGATACGTGAAGAACTCAACCTTGTCACATGTTATAAGTGTGGTGACCAAGGACATTATGCAAGCAATTTTCCAGAAAAGATGAAGTACAAGACAAGCAAGCCTATGAGGGATCTCAGTCTTATCACATGTTTCAAGTGTGGAAACAAAGGACACTATGCAGATGTCTGCCTAGAGAAGTTTCACCAAGATCCCAAGTAAGCCAAGATGTAATCTAGTGGAAAACTTTTTAAGGGTGGTAGTACCCTAGTTGCCTTGAGACAATTTGTAACATCTAGCTTTCCCAAATCTCGGGACGATATTTCTTTTAAGGGTGGTAGCCTGTCACATCCCAAAATTTTCCAAATTTTGTAATGTGAAAAATAAATAAACAAAATAAATAATTGTTGAAATTTAGGGTGAAAAGAAACTTTTTATTTCTAAATGGAAACTTAAAAACGCATCTTGAAAAATTTGAATAAAATGGAATCCAACAAATTACAAACAAGTGGAAAGCATTCATCAATGAAGGAATCTTGAAATTTAAACACTTTGGAAAAATAAACCAAAACCCAAAACCTTAATGGAAGAAAATCATTTCCAAGATATCTCAAAGACTATGGATTTGATCCATATAAAACATTTGTCAAGAAATATTTATAAATGATTAAGAATGATAAATAAGAATATTATAAAACCATAGAAATTGGTTTCACTTAATTTGGAACCATGAATAAAAACTTATGAATTTAATAAGTTAAAAAGAAATAATTTCCAAAGCTAATAAGGCTCCTATCTAAATCCATACCAAATTGTGATCAAATTAATCCTAAAGGGATTTAAAAGATAAACAAATATCAAATGAAAATATACAAATTGGAATCACAAATTTTGGATCTATAAATAAAAAGATATGGATTTTATAAGATAAAGGAAAAAATAAGGAATATATAAAAGCCAAATTAAATCTTGGCCAAATCCATAAGCAAATGGAACAAAGATAATCCAATTAAAAATAAAGGGATAAAGAATATTCAAATAAAATAAAATGGCCTTAACCAAATTCTACTCCATTTGATTAAAGACAAAATCCCTAATAAGAATGATTAATTAAATCAGGGGAAAATAATAATTGGAAATTGCCCAAGTGGAATAAAAGTTATTTAATTAACTTAAATGGAATCAAAGAATCATTTGAAATAAAATTTATATGGGATTTAAACCATATTTGATTTTATTTGAATTAAGACAAATGCCCAATTTAAATGATTAATAAATCATATTAAAAATATTTCAAATAATTCAAAGTGAATTATTTGACACCCTAATAAATAAATAAAACCTACTTAAAAGGATTTGGTAAATTTTGGAATTTAAATAGAAGTTGGAAAACATAATTAAAATCCTATTTAAATAAAGACAAAAGGACCATTTTAAATAAATAATTAAACCATGTGGGAATAAAAGAAATATTCCAAAATTATCTTTAAAATACATGTTTGAACAAAATAGAAAATTACTGAAAGTTTGGTAAAGATTTGAATTCAAATGGTTGTTGGAATTGTTTGAACAAATTCAAAATAGAAAAGAAAAAGGTTTCAGGAATAAAAAAAGGGAAAGAACAACCGAACCCAACAGAGCAGGCCCAGCAAGCCCAACTGACCCAGCTAGCCAACCACTCTCTCCCCACAGGAAAACGTTTCGCACCAAAAATTCAACCCGCGCTGCCACTGGCGCCTGGACCCCACCGTTCTTCCCTCTCTCTCGTTGAACGCCAGATCCCACCTGCCAGACCGCCGTTCCCACCCGCGTGACTAGTTCTTCCTCCCCTCCTCGCCAGTTTCTGCCGTTGATTTCGCCGAGTTAATTCGCCTTAATGCTGCGTTAATCCCTCTCTGTGACTTTGCCCATTTAACCGCCCACATATTTCCTTCCTTTCCCCTCGATCGCCAACTCCCCTCTGCCCCCAGGCTGCTCAGAATTTGCTCGAGACCTCCCTTAGCCCCGACGAACTCTAGCTCCAATCCCGGCCAGTACCTGCCCCCCTTTGCCCCTCGACCACACGAGCTTGTTCGCGAGGATCTCCTTCCCCCGCCAGTGCCTCGCACTCGACCGCGCGTGCCCCGTATCCTCGACTCTGTCTTCAACCGAACATCACCATCGTCTGCCATTACTCCGGAAACCTCTCCAGGTGAACCCTGACCCCCTCTCTCTCTCGATGACGCTCAAATGTTATCTGTGTACACGCTATTATAACGCCACCATTTTCTTGCCTTGGCATGGTCCGTAGCTTTGCCAACATCTACTACCATGCGAACTCGTCGTCAGCAACCACTCCGGCGAGAGATTGACGACCCGTCTGTGCGCCCCTGTCCTCGCGACGACCACCTCGAGCTTCAGCATGTCGCGGTGAACCCAGTGAGCAACCTCTCTCTCTCCCTTGCGTCCTAAATTCGCTGGAACATCTTTGCCCGAGCGCGTCGCCGCCACTCGCCGCCGCCAGCGCCGCCCATCCGCGGTCACTCGCCCGTTAGCCGTCAGATCACGATCGCGTGGCTAGGATAGAACGACTTAACGAACTGGTATGTTTTAA
Source organism: Avena longiglumis (assembly GCA_030063025.1). Lineage (NCBI taxonomy): Eukaryota > Viridiplantae > Streptophyta > Magnoliopsida > Poales > Poaceae > Avena > Avena longiglumis. The sequence continues at coordinate 468,656,682 of CP125973.1, forward strand.
TTTGTGCCGCAGGATGTTAGTTAGATCTGACGGTCTGTAACACTCGATCCGAACGAAATGTTTTCAACCAATAGGAAACAGACGCGTGTCCATTGTTTTGTTTTAAAAACAGATTTGATACTATTAGATATGTGATTTTGTAAAATTCATAACTTTTAATCTACACTTCCAAATTTTATATCAATAGAATCAGCAAAAAGAGTACTTTCCAACCATGCACTTTGTTTAGTGAATTTCTTCTGTAAAATTAGTTATTTTTGCAAAAACATGTTTAGGCTTATTTTGTGTATAAAATTCATTCTAAAAATGTTTTTAGGGTAAAATCTTTTGTAAATGGATTATTTTGAACCTACTGACCATGGAAACCAACTTGTGGAATTAAAAACATATTTTGTGACACTTAGGAATTAAATCTTTGAATAGAAGCATTTCTAGTTAAATAAAAATGTTGTTTATGTTTTAAAAATGCTTTTTGAGTAAAACCTTTGGAAAATGATTTGAATTAAACTCTCTGACCCTAAACACAAAGTTTTAGGATTTAAAAATAAATTTGGTGAACCCTAGGAAATTGTTACTTTGTTTAAAGGCATTTCCAACAAAATAAAATATTGCTTTGGTGTAAAAATGATTTATAGGTAAAAACTTTTGCAAATGGTTTTAATATTAAATACTTGACCTTAAAACACTAACATTTGTGCTTAAAAATATATTTGTCAAACACTAGAAATTATTACCTTGATTGAATCATTTCTAGGAAAACAAGAATGATTTAAATGACCATTTTCACTAACTTGATATCAAATGGTTTTGCCACTTTTATAAAATACCAATAGGTGTTTTATAATGTTTATAACCTATTAGAAACCACTTTTCCAAATAAAACAATCTTTGGCATGCTTGCATGCATTGATTTGTTTTATTATTCTATGTGATGAATTGCTTGAATGGTAGATTGAATTTGTGCCTTGATTGAATTGTAGTGAAATTTGAAGAGTGTGACTATTGCAAGATCAAGGAGTCAACTTATATTCTCTACCAAAAAGGCAAGTGGTGCTTCATATTTTTGTCCCATTATTTTCACTATGCATTAGTGATATTTCTAAGTAAGACTTGCATGGAATTTTCTAAGTGTTAACTATGCCATGGGATATCCTAGTAGAAGAAACCTTAGTAGAATTTTCCCTAATTTAAGATTCCTACTACTATCATGCTTAGCCTAGCTAGAAAACAAGGGTGGATTATATTCATGCTATGAAATATTTCTAAGTCAAAGACTTGTGTTTTGATTAATAAAACAACTATGTGAATGAATCACCTGGGTGGAATGGTATTTCTTGGATGGATTTTTGTTGAGTGGTTACACAAGGCCAGGGGACTAGTGAACCTTGTGTATCTCACTTGTGGAATGCCACCCAGGAACAAAGAGATTTGAGATGTCAAATGTTGAGAAGCTTCAAGTGCAGCCACTTGGCATTATGGGCTCTGCCTGGATCATATAGGTTGCAATAACTTAGCCAAATGGACAGTTGGTGGTAGGGGATGATAGGTTTGGAACGCGTACATTCTGGTCTAAGGGAAGGCTTCTGATAGATCTTGTCTCGATGCATGTCGAGTCTCGTGGGGAAAGTGCACCACCTCTACAGAGTGTAAAATCTAAGTACTTAGCCGTGTCCCCGGCAATGGACAATTTGAGCATCAAGACATGGAATCTATCAATAATATCCTCATCCCAATTTCGAAGTTAAAAACTTGTGGTTGAACAAGGTTTAAGGATCTTCAATCACTGATTGGTAGATGCCTTGGGTGATTTTGACAAACAAAAACTTAGTGTTTTCAAATGATAAGGAAAATCTATTTTGAGCAAAGAAAGCCTAAGCTCCACTTAGCCAAATGCATGTAGATGATAGTTACCACTATACTACCATAGTATCACTTGCCAATACAATTCAAATGTATTGACCCTTGCGGCTGTAACTTATTATGTTACAGGTTCGTTTGATGTTAGTGAAGTGTGTTGATTAGGATTACAAGTCTACAACCAACATGATTGCCTGTGGAACTTTGAAGATGAAGGACTCCATGCTATATAGTTATTTCTGCTGCATTGTAATGAGATAGCCAAATGACCTATGTAAGATGTAATGAATTGTTTTATTCCTGGTTATAAAATTGTATTATGACCATTGTTTCTTGATATTACATCTTAACTGTGGATGCTAGCTATTGATCCAGGGACTAGAATTTTAAACACAGGGATCTTTACCTTATATAAGGTTGGGACCTCTACATATCTTGTCCAAGTAGTTGCTAGTGACTCCAAGAGGGGGTATTTATACTCGATAGTGGGTTCATGCCTCTAGTTTCCAAGGGAAGTGACAGAAATCTCTTCGGTTGTAGATGTGTTGTTGCTACTAGGGAGAAAACAACGGTCTCTTGTTCATGGAACATGTGGACTGTTTACCTTACACTCTTTGCTTAAAGCAGTTGCCTGTTGCTTGCAACTTAATACTGGAGGGGGTTCGGATGATAACCTGAAGGTGGACTTCTAGTCATACATGCAGTTGGATGGCGGTCTATGTATCTTGTTGTATTGCCCAATCAAATCTCATAGGATCTTTCTGACTAGTATTGCATTGTTATGACTTGCTCAGTTCCTGTCAATTGCCCTGCTGTAATTTGTTTACCCTTCATGCCATGTTGTTTATCGAAGGAGAGCACCTCTAGTGAACTATGGACCCCGGTCCAATCTTTACCATTGATACATCTTCCACTGTTACTTTTTTACTTGATGCAAACCATTACCTTCCACGCCATGCGTTTAATCCTTTGTTACAGCAAACCGGTGAGCTTGACAACCTCACTGATTCGTTGGGGCAAAGTCTTGAGTTTGTGTTGTGCAGGTCTCCGCGTTGCTTGCAACAACTGTGTGACGTTTCCTTCGTCGTACCGGTTCGATAACCTCGGTTTCTTACTGAGGGAAAACTTGGTGATGTGCTACTTCACACCTTGCTCTTGGGGTTTCCAACGAAGTGCTCCATGTCAACCGTGCTAGCCATCAACAAGATTTTCCAGTGTCATTGCTGGGGACATATATAAAACAACTTCAATATTTTCCTCCTCGTCAAGCACCAGCTACCAACAAGCTTTTCTGGCGTCGTTGCCGGGGGAGGCTAAGGACGTCTTCACAAGGGGAGCCCTCCACTTTGTTTTTAGTTTGCTTTGTTTCTTTTTCTTGGTTTTGTTTGCCTCTTTCCAATAAAACCCAAAAATTTAGTTTAGTTTTGTTTGCTTTCTTTATTCAAAAACACAAAAAAATTAGTTCCTGCTCTAGCTACTGCTGCTGTTTTTGGCTTTCCCACCTTTGCCAAAATGAACTCTGCTGAGAACACCAATTTGTGTGACTTCACTAGCACCAACAACAATGATTTCCTTAGCACACCTATTGCTCCACCTGCTCATGATGCTACCTTTTATGAAATTAAGCCTGCTTTGTTGAATCTTGTGATGAGGGAGCATTTTTCTGGTACTAGTTATGATGATCCTGTTGTCCATCTCAATAGCTTTGTTGAACTTTGTGAGATGCAAAAGTATAAGGACGTATATGGAGACATTATTAAGCTCAAGATTTTTCCTTTCTCCTTGAGAGGAAAAGCTAAAGAATGGTTGCTTTCTTTGCCTAAAAATAGTATTGACTCTTGGACTAAGTACAAAGATGCTTTTATTGGAAAGTACTATCCTCATGCTAAGATTATATCTATGAGAAGTGACATTATGAAATTTAAACAACGTGATAATGAACATGTTGCTCAAGCTTGGGAAAGAATGAAATCTTTGGTTAAAAATTGTCCCACTCATGGACTCACTACTTGGGTGATTATCCAGACTTTTTATGCAGGTTTGAACTTCTCCTCAAGAAACCTGTTGGATTCAGCTGCTGGAGGTACCTTTATGAGCATCACTTTGGGTGCTGCAACTAGACTCCTTGATAATATGATGGTTAACTACTCTGAATGGCACACTGAGAGAGCTCCACAGGGTAAGAAGGTAAATTCTGTTGAGGAAACTTCCTCTTTGAGTGATAAGATTGATGTTATTATGGCTGTGCTTGTTAATGGGAAAGCTCCTTTAGATCCTAATAGTGTTCCCTTAGCCTCTTTGGTTGCTCAGGAAGAGCAAGTTGATGTGAACTTCATTAGAAACAACAATTTTGGCAATAATACTTACGGTAATTATAGGCCTTATCCTCCTAGTGGGAATGTTTATCATGGTAGATATGTAATGCCTAGTGAAGAAAGGATTCCAGAAGTAGAGAGATCCACTAAGAATTTTATGCAGATGCAATATGAGCAAAATAAGATTTTCACTAAAACTATGGAAGAACAATCTATTATCTTGAAAACCATTAGTCATCATCTTGAGAATCTGAATAGAGAAATTCCTAGTTTACAGTCAAAAATTGAGTGCTGAGAAAAATATATCTTCTTTGTCTGAATCTCAGACCTCCTTGATTAATAAAATGGCCGCTAAACCTGAAACCATGGAAAATACCTTTGCTACTGCTCATGTCACACAAGTTACTATTGATGAAAATGTTAGGTTGTTAGCTCAACTTCATGCTAGGTGGGAAAGGGGAGCTGAAATTGATAGAAACAATGGTGTGTGCACCATCACCACTAAACCACAAGTAATCCTTGTTCCTCCTCCTACTATGCCAAACCTATTGAGCCTACTACTAGTGATGCTAAGTTTGATTTCGATATTGATGGTTGCAATATTTCTGAAGTGATTATGTTCCTACAAAAGCTTGCTAGAAGTCCTGATGCTAGTGATATGCATGTTGCTTTCACCAAACACATTACAAATGCTCTTGTTAAGATTAAGGAAGAGAAGTTAAAACATAAAGCTTCTATTCCTAGGAAAGTACAAGATAGTTGGGAACCCATTATTAATATGCAAGTGAATGACTTTGATCTCGAAGCTTCATGTGATCTTGGTTCTAGTGTCTCTATTATGCCTAGGAAGATTTATGAAATTCTTGATTTGCCACCATTGGAAGATTGTTATTTGGATGTCCCACTTAATGATAATGCTAAGAAGAAACTCATGGGGAGTATTAATGATGTTCTCATTATGGTTAACAATGCTTATGTCCCTGTGGATTTCTATGTTTTGGATGCTTGTCCTATTACTTTGGGAAGACCTTTTCTTAGAACAGTTGGTGCCATCATTGATATGAAAGAAGGCACCACTAAATATCATTTTCCATTCAATAAAGGTATAGAACACTTCCCTATGAGGAGAGAGAAGTTGCTTTTTTATCCTCCTTTGAAAGCAAGGTTTGATGTCAATGCTTCATCATTTTAAAATACTTGATTCTTCTTGCTTCTTGTGCCTAACTTAAAGGCGTTAAATAAAAGTTCTTGTTAGGAGATAACCCAAGAGTTTCCTTGAGTCTTGGAAGTTATTACTTCAGTAATGACCTCTCCTTATCCTTTTTGTTTGCTTTTTGTGCCAAGAATGACCTCTAATGTGAGGGAAGTAAGATTTGGGGAGTTGCTTCCCCGAAACAGATTTATGTCCTCCACCATAAAAATTCGTGAGGAGTCTCTGTATCTCGGATTGAGCTCAAAATTTACGAATAATTCCTGAAGTATGTTACTCCCTCCGATCCATATTACTTGTCATTGAAATGGAAGTATCTAGCACTAAAACATGTCTAGATACATCCATTTTAGTGGCAAGTAATATAGATCGGAAGGAGTATCTAACTTTCGTTAGTTCAACACTTTTTGATTTGAGCAACAGAAGATTTTTGAAAAAATCGGTTTCTACCTACTAGTCTGCTTTTTGAAGGAGTTATTATAGTAGCTTGTCTTTTAGTGAAAATTCTTGTTGTTCCAAAGCTTGGCCAGAGGTCTAATATCTTTTGAATACACTAATGTTGCTAATGAAGATTGTGTGAAGTTTTGTATGAAGGGAAAATTTCAGGTGTAGAGAGAGAATGATGTAATGAGATGAAGAATGGACAAAATCTCAAGCTTGGGGATGCCACCATGGTGTCACCCCAAAAAATATCCAAGAGGTATAAGCGTCAAACCATGGGGATGCCCAAGGCATGCCCTTCTTCATCAATAGAAAGCTAAGGTCTTTCTAGACACTTCGTCTTAGTTTTCGTTTGCTTTGATTAGGTTGTTTAGTTTGCTTGAATAAAGTAGTTTATACCCCTGTTCTCGCTGTTTTGTTTTGCAAATAAGTTGCTTGGTGTTGGAAAGGAGTAGTAAGTTCTTTCTTGCAAGTGCAAGAGGATCTTACATTGACTGTGACTTAGACTTTAGCATGACATGCTAGGTGTTGTTTTGACTTTATGCTTAGTGATTTTTGCTTTAGCATGTCTTGTTCCAAACAATTGGGATTGCTTAGTGTGCCTTGAAGAAATTATGCGTTGTTTTAGCATGCAAAAGCATAGTATTTTGGTATTCTCCTTTGATGCTTTGCTTGGGTTGACTTGGCACATGCTCACACCATGTTATGACTATGACAAGTCACCATAGCCTCTATGATGATTTAGTCCCTTACTTGTAGTACCACTCTATGCTTTGATTAGTAATGCTTTGTTGCTCTACATGATTATGGCTATTATGCTCTCTTAGTTGGTTGCTCCCAGTCTTTTTCTAGCCTCCACTTGTATGAGTAAGCTCTACTCATGCTTCCAACTCCCAAGAAACCAAGTTATTCCAAAGTGTCCACTATAAACTCCTATGCACGGTGTGTTACACCATTCCAAGTATATTCTTGTTTTCAGCTATCTTCCAATTAAAAACTATTTTATTATGTGAAAACTGAGTGATTAAAGCCCTCACAAACTTGATGGAACACTTTATATTATTTGCCCCTAATAAACTTGAACCATTGTGTCGTCTATGTTGTATATGCTTGCACTGATACATTGGAATTAGCAGAACCATGTTGTCATGGGGAACGTTTTCAACATTGCACTTGTACTTTGTACTCAGTTGATATCATGCTCTTTTGTCTATGGATGTCACCGGTGTGAAATAAAGAGGGAGCTTGTAAGTCCATGGAGTAAGTATTTTATATTAGAGAAACGCCTGGGCCGCTAGCCTAAAGCCATGCCTAATCATGGTGGAAACTTGCAGCATCACCATAGTGAGCTATCTATGAAGCATCCTCAATAAAAAGCTATGCAAATAGTAAATAAAAAGATCGCTGAGATGCTCATTGTCTGCTTGCCTTGTCATTTTGGTTATGGGATAGCTCCTGTACCATGTGCAAGTGGTACCCCATTGGCGGTTCTCTATGATATGCAAATACTTACAATGACAAGAACTTACAGGTGACTAAAGTTGAGTAGCATGAGGTGTGGCCCTCGTATTCAAGGGACTTGAGATTTCCAACTTATAATTTGTCAAGCATATACTCCATAGTTTGTTCACTTTAACCTTAATCACTTCAAGATGCTTATGATAGGGGCAATGAGGGCTGAAAGCTAACAAGTACCATAATTTTTGGAAGCTCTTTTTGAAACTTGAAATCCATGCTTCCTTTACAAAAGTCCTTTCTTCCACCATTATTGAGTCTCCTCCTTCTACCTTTAGGAACCATTAAGAGAGCATAGTTGTCATTCTGTGTGCAGCGTCCCAAAACTTATTGATTGATGCATATTGTGATATTACTTGTTCTTTTGCTATTTGTTTCTAGTCACCCTTGTAAACTTTGAAGGTGTCTTATGCATCTATTTGCTATTCTATGAGGGACAAGCTGATTGCCACTATGATATGTTTTCTGTATGTGAAACAAACAAACGTTTTTCAATGCATGTTATTCATGATCTTTGTTTGTAGCCTTTCATGTTGCATGCATAGTTACTATGTACTATTGTTAGAACTCCATCTTTCATGCAGATGTTTAGAGTTCTTTGATCCTAGCTTTCAATGCTTGCAAATGGTTTGATCTTGGTTTTGATGGTGCATGTCACCTCAAAAATTATTCTTTTTATCACTACCTACTCGGGGACGAGCAGGAGTTAAGCTTTTGGATGCTTGATACGTCAGAAACGTATATATAATTTTTGATATTCCATGCTTGTTTGGTATCTACTTTTCTTTGCTTTGTCTTTCTTTGAGGTGTTTTTATATCTTTTCTGGAACTAACCTATTAACAAGTTGCCACAGTGCCAGTTCCCTATTTTCTTCTGTTTTTGGTTCCAGAAAGGCAGAAAATCAATATTCTCAGAATTGGACGGGACAAAAGCCAAAGTCAATATCTTTCCGTGGGGGACACGAATCCAGAAGACGAGACGGAGAGGCACCAGAGGGCGGCCAGACCCCCTGGGCGTGGCCAAGCCTGACCCGTTCCTGGGGAGGTTGTGGGCCCTCTGGACGCCTCCCAGGCTCGCCCCTTCGCCTATAAGAAGCCCCCGATGGAGAAACCATAAGTACCAGATCAATATTCCACGAAACCTTATGTTACCGCCGCCACCGTCGTCCCTAGATTGGGGGGATCTGAAGTTCTTCCCGGCACCCTGCCAGAGGGGAGATCATCCCAGAGGCCTTCTCTCCGGTATGATGCGTGAGTAGTTCCACCTTGGACTATGGGTCCATGTAGTAGCTAGATGGTTGTATCTCCTCCTTGTGCTTTCATGTATAGATCTTGTGAGATCTGTTCATGATCAAGATCTAATCTATTTGCATGTTGTGTTTGCGGGGATTCGATGGATATTGAGATTATTATGTTGGATTGATTAATGGTTTTGTCTTTATGATTCTATCATGTATGTGTTGTTTGTGATCTTGCATGCTCTCTGTTGTTAGCATCTATCTTGGCCGAGTAGTTGCTAGTGACTCCAAGAGGGGATATTTATGCTCTATAGTGGGTTCATGCCTCTAGTTTCCAAGGGAATTGACAGAAATCTCTTCGGTTGTAGATGTGTTGTTTATACTAGGGAGAAAACAACAGTCTCTTGTTCATGGAACATGTGGACTGTTTACCTTACACACTTTGCTTAAAGCAGTTGTTTGTTGCTTGCAAATTAATACTGAAGGGGGTACGGATGATAACCTGAAGGTGGACTTCTATTCATAGATGCAAGTTGATGGCGGTCTATGTATCTTGTTGTATTGCCCAATCGAATCTCATAGGATCTTTCTGACTAGTATTGCATTGTTATGCCTTGCTTAGTTCCTTCCAATTGCCCTGCTGTAATTTGTTTATCCTTCATGCCATGTTGTTTATCTAAGGAGAGCACCTCTAGTGAATTATGGACCCTGGTCCAATCTTTACCATTGATACATCTTCCACTGTTACTTGTTTACTTGCTGCAAACCATTGCCTTCCACACCATACGTTTAATCCTTTGTTACAGCAAACCGGTGAGCTTGACAACCTCACTGATTCGTTGGGGCAAAGTCTTGAGTTTGTGTTATGCAGGTCTCCGTGTTTCTTGCAACACCTGTGTGACGTTTCCTTCCTCCTACTGGTTCGATAACCTCGGTTTCTTACTGAGGGAAAACTTGTTGTTGTGCTGCTTCACACCTTGATCTTGGGGTTTCCAACGAAGTGCTCCACGTCAACTATGCTAGCCATCAACAAGCTTTTCTGGCACCGTTGCCAGGGACATATATAGAACAACTTCAACATTTTCCTCCGCGTCAAGAACCAGCTACCAGGGGTAGCGACTGGACCGCCTCTTCGATCAGATGCCAGTTTATGGGACATGCGTCCTCATTACGCAGCTGTGGCGTAGCACGCCAAAGAAATTGTAGATTTGTTCGAGCAGCGGGCGAATGTTATGCTTCAGAATAATTAGGTCTTGTAAAGAAAAAACGAGATAATGTAAAATTTGTATTTATTGAGTGGGCTTGTGATGCCCTTTATAAAGTTTATATGTATTGGCACGTGGTGCTTTGTAATGTGCATGTCCTTTTCGTTAGCCTGACGTGGTCAGCTACTCAGGTTGTATGCATTTTTTCAGTCGACGAAGTCATGAGGTGAGGCGTAGCCCCCGAGCGTATTTAGCGAGAAGTAATGTAAGGAGAAAATTAGATATTTGAGCCAAGGAACTTAGATTTTATTCATTGAAAACGAGGAGGTACATTGTTCGTCTGAGTAGCCTTGGTTGAATACCTTATTGAAAATAAAGGGTAACTAGCGGTAGAAGCGTCACAGTCGTGCGATGTTCCAGGGGTTGGAGTATTCAACTCCTGATGCGGCGTCCATGAGGCGGTAGGTGCCACCTGGGATGACTTTGGTGACGACGTAGGGTCCTTCCCAGGGTGACTCGAGCTTCTTGTTCCCTTCTTGCTTTAGTTGCAGGAAGAGGTCTCCTTCGACGAAGGACCTTGGGCGCAGCCGGTGGCTGTGGTAGTTGTGGAGGCTCTGCTGATAGACCGATGATCAAGTCGCGGTGATGTCGCATGCTTCGTCGAGTGTGTCGACAGCATCTTCGAGTGCTGCCGATGATTCTGCTTTGCTATAAGCGATGACCCGTGGGGCCTTGTGGCGTACCTCGGCGGGTAGCATGGCTTCGGCTCCGTGCACCATGAAGAAGGGCGTGTAGCCGGTTGAGCTATTTGGCGTTGTACGTAGGATCCATAGGACGGAGGGTATCTCATATGCCTAGGCTCCCGCAAGCCTTTTGAGTGGGCAAAGTAGGCGTTTCTTAATGTCGTTGCCTATGAGGCCGTTGGCCTTTTCGACCTGTCCATTGGTCTGCGGATGCGCATTATATATTGATGCCGACGTTCACGCAGAAGTATCAAAATTCCTTTGAGATGAAGTTTGAGCCGTTGTCCGATATGATGCTATGAGGCACGCCGAACCTGTAGACAATGGACTCGAAAAATTGGACGGCAGTTTTGCCGCTTTGGTTGGTGACGGGCATGGCCTCAATCCACTTGGTCAATTTTTCGACTGCGACCAGGAGGAAGACGTGACCTCCTGGCAAGGACTTTGGCAGTTTGCCGATCATGTCGAGGCCCACTAGGCGAAGGTCCACGCTAGTGGTATAGGCCTTAGCTCGGATACTGGCGCGTGTGGCTTGTCCGCGTACCTCTAACATGCGTTGCACCTCTGGACGATGTCCTTGGCGTCGTTCATTGTCGTTGGCAAGTAGAACCCAGCTCGTAGAGCTTTGGCGGCTAGGGCACGACTGCCTGCGTGATGGCCGCAGATACCCTCATGGATGTCTTGGAGAATTCCTTTTCCGTCACCGATGGTGACGCATTGTTGGAGCACACCCGAAATGCTGCGCTTATACAACTCGCCATTAATGATGGTCAAGGCTTTGGACCGACGAGATATGCACCAAGCATCTGTCGGGTCATCGGGGAGTTGATTGTTTATTAGATACCGAAGGTACGGCTGCGTCCCTGTCTCTTCAGTCGCCATGACCTGCATCAGGATGACTAGCTCGTCCTCTATGTATAGCTTTTCGGTTCCTTCATGGCCTTCGGTAGCGCAGATCCCGAGAGATCTGCTTCTTTGGCTGAGCCTTTTGGGAATTTCCTCTTGATAGAGGGTATGCATATTTGTTCGAGGAACACACCTGGTGGCACCCGTGCACAGGTGGAGGCAATGTTGGTGATCCTGTCAGCCTCTTCGTTGCTTTCCCTGCCGACGTGTCGAAGCTCGCAGCCGTCGAAGTCCCCTTCGAGTTACTTGTAGAGTGCGCGGTATGCAATCATGTTGGCACTATGGGCGTTGCACTCATTCATCATCTACTGCACGACAAGGTTCGAGTCACCGTAGATGACGAGGCGTGTTGCGCCATAAACCTTGGCCATCCTCATGACATGGATGAGGGCCTCGTATTCGGCCTCGTTGTTGGAGGAGCGAAACTTCATCCGAAGGACATATTTCATCTTGTTGCCATGAGGGGACATCAGTATGACGTTGGTCCCTGCTCCAGCCTCGCGCTTGGAGCCGTCGAAGTGCATCGTTCAGGACCGCGACATGTCCGGAGTATCCGGCAGCTGGAGTTCCATCTAGTGGACGAGGAAGTTAGGTAGGACCTGAGACTTTATGGCGGTGCGCTGCTCGTAGATTATGTCTAGAGGGGACAATTCGATGCCTCATAAGGCTACGCGCCCTGTGGTTTCGGGGTTGTTTAGGATGTTCAACAGAGAGGCATCGTTGATGACCATGATCTGGTGCTCCTGGAAGTAATGGCTCAGCCGACGTGACGTCATGAATACGCCGTAGGCGAGATTCTGGTAGTGAGGGTACCTCTGCTTTGTCAGAGTCAGCACCTCGCTGAGGTAATAGATTGGGCGTTGGACCCCATGGGTCTTGCCATCTTTGGTTCGTTCGACCACGAGTACGGTCCTGACCACCTAATGTGTGGCTGCGATGTATAGCAACAATGGCTCCCATTCCTTTGGCATTACCAGGATAGGCGATGTGGAGAGCAGCCGCTTGAGGTCCTCGAATGCATCGTCCGCTTCGGGTGTCCACTCGAACTTGTCCGTCTTGCGCAATAGCTTATAAAATGGTAGGGCCTTCTCGCCCATTCGGCTGATGAATCTTCTCAGCGCCACGATCTGCCCAGCTAGCTGCTGGACGCCTTTGAGGTTCTTCGTCTTCTCCCTGGCCAGTATGGCCCTGATTTTCTTCAGATTCGCCTCGATCCCTCATTGGGAGATGAAGTAGCCGAGTAATTGACTGGATGGGACGCCGAAGGCGCACTTGTCTAGGTTTAGCTTGATATTGTAGCTATCAAGGTTATCGAACGACTCACGGATATCGTCGATTAGTGTCTTAGCCTTTCTGGTCTTGATTACCATGTCGTAGAAATAGATCTGGATGTTGCGATCGATCTAGATTTTCAGGCACACCTTCATGCACCTCTGGTATGTGGCACCTGCGTTCTTCAGCCTGAAGGGCATGGTGTTGGAGCAGAACACTTGGAAGGGCGTGATGAACGCTGTTTTCTCCTGATCTTCGACCTTCAGTCGAATTTGGTTGTAGCCGGAGTAGGTGTCGATCCTCCGGCTTCAGAGTAGCTGGAGCTTCTTGCAACCTGTAGTGGAGTCGATGATTTGATCTATCCTCGGTAGAGGGAAGTGGTCCTTCAGATAGTGCTTGTTGAGCGATGTGAAGTCCATGCACATCCATAGAATGTTCGTGTCCTTCTTAGGGACTAGCACGGTGTTGGCCAGCCACTCGCTTTCCTTGATTTCTCTGATGAAGTTGGCATCGAGCAGTCTGTTTACTTTGATTCCAATGGCTTTGGCTCTTGGTTCAGACAATCGACGAATCGACTACTTGACTGGCTTCGCATCCAGAAACACATTGAGTGCATGCTCGGCGAATTCCCTAGGAACTCCTGGCATGTCCGCAGGACACCAGGCAAAAATTTCCTAGCGCTCACGGAGGACAACGACGAGCATGCTTTCCTATGCAGGACTAAGATCGTTGGCGATCAATGCCGTCTTGGAGGCATTTGTCGGGTGGACCTGCACCTTCTTCGTGTTGACTGTGGAGTCGAAGGACATATCGGGTGCATTTTGTCTGGTGACTGGAGGTGCCCCATTGTCTGTCACCTCTCTGAGCCTCGTGAGCTCCTCCTACGTGCTGAACGATTGGTAGATTCTGTTGAAGTCTCTATCGCAGTGGTCGGATCTGGTGAAGCTTCCTTGGACGGTGATGACACCACTAGGTCCTGGCATCTTCAGTAGCAGGTACACATAGTGCGGTACTGCCAAGAATCTTGCGAATGCCACGTGGCCGAGGATGGCGTGGTATTGTGATGGCCAGTCCACCACTTTGAACTCTAGCCGCTCGTGTCTAAATTTTTTGGGTTGGCCAAAGATGACTTCGAGCCATATCTTTCCCAAGGGGTATATGCCCTTTCCTGGGATGATGCCGTGGAACGTTGTCCCTCACTGCTCCAGGTTGCACAGCGGGATCCGCATCATTGCGAGTGTGCTGGCGAACATCAGGTTGATACTGCTACCGCCATCCATGAAGACGTGGCTCATCTTGAATCTGCTGATCTGTGCCTCGAGCACCAGGGAAGCATGACCTGGGCGAGGTACCTAGCGTGGGTGATCCAAACGATCAAACATGATGTAGGACTCCGAGCCGCTGAGGTACACAGGTATGGCTAGTGGAGAGGTCACAGCCAGGCTGACTTGGCGGGTGATCTTCTTCTGCACCCTGTTGGTTGGGCGCCCCTTCTATTCATCAGGGACCCTTTTGGTGGAGGGTACCCACCTGTACCGTTATTTGGTGCTGGTGCGACCGGCGGCTGCGATGGTCCAACGGGTGGTGGTGGAGGAGCTCTGTGGGTAATGGTACCTGGTGCGGGTCCGAATTCAGGGTTCACAGTTTGGCGCCTCATCTGGGTGAGGCTCTCACTGAGCTTCTAGAACTCTCGCTAGTCCTTGAGCATATGGCTGACCTTCTTCTTACCATATTGCTTGTCGATGTAGAAGTGGATGGTGCATGGACCAGACAGCTTGACGTATTCCGAAGGCTCATCGTCGTGGTTGCGACATTGCCATGCTTGAGTGGGTCATCCACTGTCGCGGTAGTTGTTGCCGCGGTACCCGATGTTGCGGTTTCCATCATCACGTCGATCGGTGTATCCAGCCGCAACGATGTCGACTCCGTCGCGATCGTCATAGACACGCGATCTCCTCTTGCTGCAGCGTTCACGCCTGCGGACGTAGTCGTCTTCTTCATCCGAGTGCGCTCGGTTGATGGAATCCTCGCCATCTGCCCATCTGTTGGTGATGTCCATGAGGTGGTCGAGCGTCTTGGGCTTGACGCACCCGAGCTCCTTCTTGAAATCTGGGCGCCTGGCGCTATCCTTGAAGGCTTTGATTGCTCTTTCTTTGGATATGTGCGCGGCGGAGTTCTTGATGTGGGACCAGTAGAGTATGTACGATCGGATGGACTCGTTGGTCCGTTGGGTGCACGCCTGCAGCTCTTCGATTGAGGCTGGCCTCTTGCTGGTGCCCTTGAAATTGCAGATGAAGCTGTACGCTAGCTCTTCCCAACTTTGGAGGGAGCCGAAGGATAGGCTGCTGAGCCAGACCCTGGCCGCGCCTGTCACCTGCAGCTGAAGGAATTGTAAGGCAGTGTTCCTGTTCCTGCCATGGATCTTGACCGACAACACGTGATCATCGAGCCAAGCCTTCGGCTCCTGTGTGCCGTCGAACTTCGGATTGTCCGAAGGGAGCTTAAAAATTTTCGGCATCCGCATTCGCCAAACGGATCTGCTAAAGCATTTGGCTCCGCATAGATCTCTGTCTTCCTCCTCTTCGGACTCAGTTGAGCACGCGTGTTTGGCGCGTGCTTTGTCGATATTGCTTTGGGTGAGATCATTGCGAGCATCGTAGTTGCTGCTGCGGCGCCGTGGGCTCTTGCAGCGTCGGGGCAGGTCGTGCTCGTCGTCCTCGGATGAGGGTGTAGGGCTTCGAGTGAACTTCAATGCAACTTTTTTCTTAGGCTCCGCGGGAGTTTCGTCGTGGAGCGCAGCTCCGACGAGTCCGAGGCCTGCTAGCGCGGACTTGTGCATGGAGCTCTTCAGGTCGCCCGCCGGAGGCTGAGGGGACGCGAGATAGGTGGTGGCCGCCATGATCGCATCCTACGGCTTTTTTGGCATGACGTTGTCGTGCGAGTCCATCGTCATGAAGGACGTGTTGAGGGCCCTGGTGACCTCGCGTCGTGCGGCAGGGTCCATGTGCTCCATGAGGGAGCAGTGCTTGTTGGCGTTGTTGCCATGTGAGCTGGATCCGTTAGCGGCGAAGAGTGCAGCTTGCCACGCGCTGGATTCCGCAGCTGCCTTCTGACGCTTTTCGAGATCCTCCTGCAGCTTCACCTGCCGGTTGTGCTCATCGATCAGGAGGAGGTGGTAGGCCATCAACAAATCTTGGGAGGCGTTCCCAGGCAGGATTTTGTTGCCTGCCACGGCCTCGCGTGCTTGGTGCCAGCCTTCCTCGTTGAGGTTGATCTGGTTATAGGCATGACCATCACCTTCGTTGGTTCTGTTAGGTGGATCTCCCCGTTTCCTCCGTTTTCAGTTTGCAGGTTGAGAGGGGGATTTTTTTTGCTGCGCACTCAAACCCGGCGGTGGGTCGGTTACGTTGTTGATGATGACGCCGGATAGGTAGCGCTCGTGGAGTGGGTTACTGCTACCACATCTTTCGGATCCGGAACCATAGGTTCCTTCATCCGAAGGGGGGGCGCAAAGATGGGAGTTGTAGCTGCTGCTGTCATCCGAGTCATCGGTCAGCGTCAACGCGTGCAATGCACCGATGGGTGGGACCCACGAAGCGGGCCTAATGTATGGTGGTGGCACCCGCTCTGAGAGGCGGAGGGTGCTGGTCTGCCCCACCTAGAAGTAGAAGCTTTTGAACAGCATCTCGAGCCCATCACCGACGGACTCGAAATCCTTCAGAGTGGCCGGCGAGTGGGCGGTGAAGTCGAAGGCTCCGAAGAGGAGGTGACTCTCCGTTGATGATGAATTGTAGATCGCTCCGAATGGAACCGTCACAACCGCACGATCATCGTCCCCGTTTCCCACAGACGACGCCAATTGACGAGGTTTGATCTCGTCAATGCCCATTCTTATGGACATGGGTTTTGGAGAAGATGGGGATGCTAGAAGTCGCGAAACGGTTAACAGACAAGCAACACAGGGACACGAGATTTACCCAGGTTCAGGCCTCCAGAAGGAAAACCCTACTCCTCCTTGTCTGCTCTTGATTACGGCGGAACCGAAGGTTACAGGGGTGCGCCGATGCAATCTGGGGTGAGGTGTGTATGAGGTGACTTGAGAGATCTGTGTTGTTGTACCCTCCTGGCCTATATATAGATAGGCTAGGTCTCGGGACAGGTCGAGTCGGTTACAAATTAGGGTTGATACCCTTTGAAATTCTATCTAATCTAGACTTGTACTCCAAGGAGTCAAAAACACCACGGGCTTGGGCCACCCAAAGTCTTCATGGGATGTGTGTCCTATTGTGGGCCGTCCTTGGGCTGGACCAGGTATACTAATGTTGTGCACCCGTAGGGTATATCCATGTCACACACGATGGGCCGATAACGGCTTTCTCAACTCATCAGAGTTGAAGGGGGACTTCGACTACCTATGTGCGAATGCAGGGCTCGCCAACCTCGCCAATGCCATCCACTACACCTACGAAGGGCTCACCCATGAGTTCCTCGCCTCCTACTATGACGACTACAGGGAGAAAGGTAATGCATGCATGACAAATTTCACAGTTAACCAATGGCCATATAAAATTACCTATCAACAATTTTGTGAGGCTTATGGATTCCCTCCATAAGGGGAATCAACTGTTACAAACTTGTATAGCGTCTCGAGTGTAGATACTTGGGAGGTTATTTCTGTTAATGGTGGCAGGGACTTCTATCAGAAGAAGATGTCCACCATTCAGAACCAAACCATCCGTTATTTTGCTATGTTTCTTGCTAACACTTTGTTAGGAAGAGGAGATACTGGCTCGATGGCCAAGCAGACATGGCCATGATCACCAAGGTGCTCTTCCCTAATGCGCCGCAGAGTCCCACTCCTGCAGCCCTATTCCTCCAGCACCTCCGCCACCAGAGCAACAAAGAGAAAGGTGATATTCGCATCAGTGGATTGGTAACCCACAAAATCCAAGCTCTCAAAATTTCAATTCCTATTGTGCAACTTGTTGATGGCTCCATACTTATGGATGTCAAGTATAGAACTGCTTGTGGCTTCCTTGGTGTTTACCGAGCTAATAGGAGGCTCCGAGCCTATCAATTTGGTTATCTTGATGTCGTGCAGGATGATCAAGTGACATTGCCTTGCCCGCAACCCTTCAAGGTTCGAGGAAGGGACAACTGGATCCGCACCAAGGATCCAGTGACTGAAGTCATGGAGGCACTCTATCCTGATTCCGAGGAAGAGGAAGGAGGGAGACATGTGAGAAGGAGCAGCAGCAGGAGCATGAGTACAACCCTGCTTCAGAGGGACAATAGCAGCAGCATCAGGAGGAGCAGCCTTAGGACCAATGGCCCCATCAGCAGCAACAACATCAGTGTTTCCACAATGTCCCCTACCAAGATTTTCTGCAGCTCAACCAGTGCATTGGGGAGATCGACCAGACTCTGCATGGAGTAAGTGAAGATGTGAGTGCCTTAACTCACACCTTTGGTAACTTCACGACCTAATTTCCCAACTACAACCAGTAGCACCATCAACCGCCGCCGAACAACGGCAACAACTAAGCATGGCAATAGCCTACGCTTGGGGGAGGTTTTGAAAACCTCCAAACTTGCATTCATATTCTTTTATTTTCTCTTTTGATTTGTTCTGTTTTCCGAGAATAACATGTTCACTTTCAGTTTGCATTCTTAAAAACCAAAAACACAAAAAAATAGTTATAACTTTTATTTGCAATTTGTTTCTTTGTTCTTCTCGAAGATTGCTCAATTTTAGGTGACTTGGCAATAGGGAAATATAGAGAGGATTCAACTCAAGTACGAGAACAAAGTAAGCAAGAGTAGGTATCACATTCCTTTCATCATCCTTTTTGCAACTCTAAATTGATCTTACAATTATTTACTCGCTTGCACTTGAGTCACTCCCCACCTAGCTCATTATCCTATAAATTAAATTCCCTTGCTAGTGTCTACCTTTAGCCTTGAAACAATGAGCAATGAACTTGGTTTAAATATTCCCAACATTTTTACAACAATAAAAAGCATCCAAGAGATGACTTGAGTCCATGTTTAGCCTAGAGGATTGATTTTAGAAACTACTCAACCCCATTGAGATTAATCTAAATAGACTCGATAGCACCCTTGGATGAAATTGTGTGATAAAATGGATGCTTCGAAGTAGTAGAGATTATGCCACTTCTATTTCGAATAATTATATTAAGATATTGATTTACGAGTGTCTCTATAATACTTTCGTACTCCATAGAGAACTATTAACTCCGCTGGCCAACGAACGATCTAAATGTGGGAAACCACTTGATTTCGACTATTGAGTTATGTAAACGTTTGTAGCAGCAATGCTTTGACCGGTAAAATTTTAGTCTCATCGTGGTTTCACGTTCCAAGTGAAGTTGTAGTACTCCTCTAACCCACTATTGCTCAATAGCTATCTATTGGCATGGTCACGAGTGCGCAACACATCCCCAATTAACATGTTAAAAATAGTGGCATGATTTCTCCATGAAAGAGATGAAGTTTTTGAAAAACATGGAAAGGAAAAAGGTGTTTTCAGAGTCTTGAAATTTTGACGTGGGAGTGGATGAGTTGTTCTTAAATTAAATGTTCATGGTGCCAACTTGAGTACTCCTAATCTATTAAATGAACAAGAGCAAAAAGTTTTCATCTCTCAATAAGAGATAGACCAAAAAGATTTGTTTCACTTTCCTAGCTAAACTTTTGACACTAGCTTGGGAATTTGATTTATTTCATAGCAAGATATATGTGGCTAGGAAGTGAACTCAGTGCAATCCTGTGAGTACTTGTATGATCATGTTTAAGGTTGCAGGAATTGTGAAGAAAAGAATTTGACACCAATTTGAGGTTGTAAGTTCTTTTATTTAAGTCTCGAATGTCCACTATCCTTTCTTATTTCTGTGTCACTCGAGGAAGAGCAACGTCTAAGCTTGGGGGAGTTGATAGCTGTGAGATTCGACACATTTTTTATGGTTTCTATCAATGGTTTTTGTTTGGATTTAATGGTTTTCTAGCTTTACCTAACGCTAATACTTTGGTAGCAAAGAGAACTTGGTTTTTAATGTGTGTTTTAGGTTCGAATATCAACAGAAGGTTTTAACAGCAGAAACACAATATTCAGACGAAAAGAAGCAAGTCTCATTTTGGAAGCAATATAGAGGAGTTTACTGAATCTTTAACGAGCAACTATACGGTGGGAATTTTTCTTCGGCTATATAGTTCCCGCCATATAGCTGCCATCCTCTTTGTCTTATTAAAAGGGACAACTTTCGTGAAGAGGCAAAGGTCGAAAAAAGAACACACGAGCCACCATCCTATCCAGAAGAGAGAAAGAAGAGATCCGTAGAAGAGGGGGAAGATGTTCTTCATCTTGCTCCACGATCTTCGATCTCCCAGCCACCACACCTCCATAGACATTACTTGTACTTGAGAGAGAGAGATATCTCCACCTTGGAAGATAAGGGTTTGAGATTGTTCTTCCTATCTTGAATTGTGTTGGATTTATTTCTATTTCTTGTGGATCTCCACGGTAATATCAAGAAGAAACTCCCTTTATTTGATTATATCGATGATGCTTTCTTCTCCCATGTGTGAGTAAGTTCCATTGGGCGTGGGAGATGTAGGGGATTGGTGAGATGTGATGTGCCTATATAATTTCCATTAAGTTTGTGGTTAATTTTAGTTACTACATTATGTGTGCTTGACTATATGTGGGATGCTTAATACATGTTGTCCAATTAAGGGCCCAGACAACATGATGCTTTGTTCTACATAGATAGAATCTTGTTTGCTAGAAGACCGGTGACCCTCACGTGACACGAGGATATCAATGGGAAACTAGTTTGACTCGAGGATAACGAGCAACCACCGAGCTTATTGCATTAGTACGATCCAAGGAGCTTAATTGCTAAGCAACCTGAAGGATCTTAATCGTCTAGTGACTGACCATGGTTATGGTAAACATGCTAGTAGGATTATTGAAGTTGGGATGAAATCTACCAAGAGGAGTTCTGGCTAATTATGGGTTGCTCGCCTACACACATACTTATAAGATTATAATTGTTACACTTATAACTCATCAACCTGGCACATTCACTATCACCACAAACTGAATCTCCCCGCGCCTTTTTCATCTGCAAAAAACAACAAGCAAATCGTTCTTTATTTTTATTCTTTTATTTCTGAAGTTTACATTTATTTTTATTTAAGTAATTTTGTTTAATCCAAAATCTATTCTTATTTCAACACTTGCAGTCAATTCACTCGAAGACCTGTGACAACTTCGGGTGTGACAAAGACTTCACCAATAAACTCTTACCTTTGGGCTCCCTGTGGGATCGACATCTTAACTTTGAAACTAGCTAAAAACGATAGGTGCACTTGCAACCATCACCTGTAGGGCTAGAATAATGTTTTTGGAAATTTGGATTATAATTCTTCTTCCAAGGAGGGTTATAATCATTACGAGCTATAAAGTCTATTTCTTCAATATTTGATTCTAGGATAGCTCTTACCTGGGTTTCCTTACCCTTGACGACTAATATGAGCTCATCCAGCTTAGGAGTGAGTTCTTCATTTTCCTCCGGTGTGACGGAGTTCACCTTCTTTGTGTTTGATCTTTCTACATGCCATTGGGAATGGTTGTCTTGCATATTGTCTAGCATCTGCTTTGCTTCAGCAATTTGTTTGCCCATAAATGTTCCTCCAGCTACAGTATCAAGCATAGACTTAGACACAGGGTTAAGAGAATTATAAAATAAATGGAGAATTAACCAATCCTCCATCACATGGCTGGGACAGTTTCTCATGCATTCTTTCATTCTCTCCCATGCAAGCGCTAGTGGCTCATACTCTTCCTGTTTAAAACCTATAATATTAGATCTTAGTTGCATTGTATTTGTAGGTGGGAAAAACTTAGTCATGAATAAAGAAGTACATTCCACCCATGATGCAATAGTATTTTTAGGCAAAGATAGCAACCATTCTTTTGTTCTTACTCTAAGAGAGATTTGAAATAAGCGCAGCTTGACCGCATCGGGGTCAACATCTTTAATGCGCCTCATATCACATATTTCACTGAAAGTGTTCAAGTGCATACCTGCGTCCTCAGCAGCATAGCCTCCAAATTGATTCTGTTGAACCAAACTTAAATAGTGGGGCTTAATTTCATAGTCCTCGGCAGTAATTGTTGGCTGGGTAATAGGAGTACACAAATAATCATTGTTGGGAGTTGCAAACTTTCCAAGTTTCTTTCCAGCCATAGTACCTATGTTTTTGGGTTTTCTAAACAAAAACTTATGATAGTAAAAACAAGAATTTAAAGGCTAACTATTTTCTTTTGGTTTTTCAAATAAATATTGAAAGCAAACTAACAAAATTTAAAACAAGAATTAAAACTAGCTAGGTACCTAATAACCTCACCAGGGTAGCTACTGCTTCCCCGGCAACGACGCCAAAAAAGGGTTGATACCTTCAATCCGGATTACGGATGTAGTATAGCTATTTTTCCCTAGTAGACCTAGGTTATCGAATCCTCGAGAAGCAGAAAGCTTGGTGAAGTTACTTTAACGGGCCTTCAGGAGTTTTATAACTCTTTTAGTATTTTACTGGACCAAGAGTTTGCAATCTTTTATTGTTGTCGATGATGGAGAGAGAGGTCCTGGGGCATTCGGTTTGACCTGTAGCTGTGAAAAATATCTGATGGGAATAAAAGATAATAATAAAGTACGCATGTAATAGTTAGAGCAAGATAATTATATGTGAGCAGTGCATCCATAACTGTTATTGCCTCCGCAACCGCTTATAACAATAGCCTATTAGCCTCATCCATAGAAGAAATAGAACTAATGATATGCATAGTGACATCACCGTTAATCTCAAGTAAATCCCTCACATATAGCCATACTACCCTTTCTTTCACTAGGGTTCCCATCCTGCAGATTAGTCATTACTCATACTCCCTATACCTGGATCAATCCCTGAGGTCTTGAGTACCTGAGAAGTCCTTTAGATTGTGGAAAAAGAGGATACAATAATCATCATGTCATACAAACTAATACACAATCCCATCTATGATAAATATCACGCACAAACTACATGGCTAGGACGAAGCCCTCAGCCCAAGGAGAATTACTTACACATAGATATGAGATCAACAATCATAAATATTGTATTGGAAATCATGAGATTGGTAGTAGTAGTCTTACAATGTCGCCAATTGGAGATGAGATCTACTATTACAACTGGTGGACTATGACTATGGTGGTGGAGAAGGGTTTCTGAGATTGGATCTAGATCTATTCCTCTGGTGGCTCTTCGGTGTTGTGTTTTCGTGTTCTCCTCATCCTATTTCTCGTCGCGAGAGGTCTCTTTATATAGGGGTCCCTTCATGAAAGTTGTTCTGTTTGACACTGTGGTGTCTGTGGAAACTATACAACCGAAACTATATGGCTGGAAAAATATTCCCGATGTATAGTTGGTCGTTAAATCCTCTGTTTTCTCTTCACGACCCTTGGTTTCTTTGGGTTGCTGGAAATCTCGTATCTTTGACTTTAATGTTGTGATTCCCACCATCAAACGTCATTTCCTATGCAGGGAAAAATAGAAAGACGGGATTGTATAACCTTTTAATCTCGTATATTTCATCAAAAGTATGAATAATATCTAGTTTAAATGTGGATGTGGATGGCTATATTTCACAACCATCAACTACATACATCAATGTGTACAAATTCCAATAAGTTAGTCGTTCGTTTTTCTTTGGCCTTAGAACGAAGTTTCAATTATCTCTAGGAAAGTCTCACAAGCGTCATTTGATCAAAATCAAAAGAATCCAAAATTCCATCAACATGGAGTTTCTACATGTTTTCTTTCCAATATAATTTAAACGGTGATGTCAATTCTTAAGTGATCTTTCAATCATTTGTCTTACGACATTTTTAGCATTTAGATTTATGGATGCGATTTCTCAACTAGATTTGTAAATCATCCATCTTATATAGAATATGGTAATTATTTGAACAATCTTTTGTTCTCATAATACCTGATCAAAATAACAATTATTGAAACAAATCTTGAAGGTAAGCTTTGATGTCAATGAGAAACACAACAACACTTTGTTTGTTTTTTTGATGAACATCATCATATATTCTCTTGTTGGTTACTTAGGCCATTGTAGTTCATGAATTTTGTTGTCCTGCATGACATTTCACACCAACCAATTCGGTATCCAATACCCAAGAACCACATTTTTAACAAGTAAAGAATATAGCCATAACATGTATATCATCTATATACCTAAGCTGGACAATTCCAGTGTTTCCTTTTTTGCCAAATATTTCTAAGATTCTCTTTCAGCATTTCCTTTCCCCTTTTAAAAGAATCTATCAACATCAACAGTGGTACCATACACATGACACATAGTCCAAAGTGTGTATAGTAAATACTAATACCTTTGTACTTGCACTTTGAAGTAGACCACCATCATCAAATGTTTGGTGTTCTTTCAAAATTCATTCTTTAGTAATATCTTAGTGTAGTAAACATTTTACCTACATCTTCTATTCATCCTTATCATGACAACTTTTATGATCAAGCAACTATAGCTTATAAAGGCGAATCGCGAGTATAATGTTGCTTTTCCAAAGCACTTTTTGGAGGATTAGGACGTCTAGCGTCTCCAACCTATATTTTTCCAAATTATACTCTATCATGTTGCAACCAAAACATTGTTTTAGTTATCGCAATATCTTCCATACATGATGGTTTATAAAACAATTCTTTCATCTCCTAGATAACCTTGATATTAAAACAATCTTTTTAAATATCAAGAATCATGGAGGCAAACATGATATTTAGATACTAACACGGGAATTGTTACTCTTGACTTAATACTACTTATTAAACTTCATGGATTAAATGGAGTTTTTTGAAATTTTGCAATAGGACTTTTAAACTTTAGATTGACACTCAAAACAATACGATACCAGTTTGTAAAGTAACTATCCATAATTCTATAATTATATTATCTCAATTATAACTAAGCATAAGGTGGTGAACGGAGGCCAATGACTACAAAAATTATGCAAATTCACTTTGATTTAATTTATGATAAATTGTGTTCAACTTTAATCATATTACTATTTGAACTCCCACTCAAAACAACATTCCTCATGTTGCCTTAGTGATTACACAAACCAAATCAACTACACCAAGTCTGATCAACACGAGAGAAGATGTATCTTCAAAGGCAAACAATCAACATGTTCATCATATCATCCATATGACTCATGCTTTGCATTTAGGTATTTCGTGTTCCGAGTCCATGTCTATACATGATAGGCTCGTCAAGGTTAACCTTAGTATCCACATGTAAAAATCTGGCTTGCACCCGTTGTATGCACACGTAGAATCTATAACACCCAATCTTCACGTGATGCTTTGAAACGATGAGTCTTAGCAACGATGCATACTAAGGACGAACACTTTATTACTTGATATTTAGTGAGAGGGATCATCTTATAGTGCTACCGTCGTGATCTAAGCAATACATGATGCATAGAAAGGATTAACATCACATGCAATTCATAATATGTGATATGATATGGCCTTTCTCCTTGTGCATTTGATCTCCATCTCCAAAGCACGGACATGATATCCATCATCACCAGCGTGGCGTCAAGGTTAGCGGTGTCGCTTCATGGTTGTCCGTCACCAACAGCAACTATTACAACTACTTGGAATAAATCTATTACATGATGAATAGACACGCATGTCTTAACGAATTTAAAGAAAACCATTAGGCTCCTGCCGGTTGCCATATTACAATAAGGATCATTGCATACATCAAATATAATCACAATCAAATCATGGCCATATCACATCACATGACCCTGCAAAAACAAGTTAGACGCCTCTAAATTTCTTTGCATCTTTTATGTTGCTTGGGGCTTTTGAATAAGAACCGTTCTTACCTATGAGCATGAACCACAACGCTGATACAAGTGTTGTCAAGTGCTTGTTGTAAATTGAATCTTAACTATGTTGGGAGAGACAGACACCCACAAAGCCACTTGTGTAATGCAATTTGCATGTTGAGCATGGAGCAAAGTCTCATGTACGCTGACATGTAAGAATAGCCCGGGCCGCTTCATCCCACCATCCTGCAAGATGCAAAGTACATGAAAAGCAAGCAACAACAAGAGCATCAATGGCCATAAAACCATTGTGTTCTACTCGTGCAACAGATCTGCGCATAGATTTAGCTCTGGTACCACTGTTGGGTTCGTTGCATCGAAAACAAAAAAATTCTGTCGCAAGAACACATAAAACCAAGATCCAATTTATGGCAAAGCCAAGATCTAATCTACGAGATAAGTGCAACGAGATTGGTGAGAACTAATCCTCGTAGATCCAAAGCGATTTTAACGAGATAGGATCTCGTGGTTGATGTAGTCGATCACTTGCCGATCTCAAGATCGCGATGACGATCCTTCCGGCGACGCATTCCGGCAGCGCTTCTGCACTCGGTCACACGTACGGAGTCGACGAAGACCTATCTCTCCCTGTTCCAGCGGGCAACGGAGGTAGTAAAACCCCTCGGAATCCCAACAGCACGACGGCATGGTGGTGGTGGTGGAGGAGGACTTCCTGCAAAGCTTCGCCTAAGCCGGAGTAGGAGGAAGGAGGAGGAGGGTGGTGGCTAGGGTTTGGGAGGAAGGGGCAAGGGACAAGGGGGTGCGCACCCCCACCGCTCTCTATATAGAGGGGGTGCAGCCAAGGGTTCCCATCCCTTGACCCACTCCTTCCCCAACTAAGGCAAGGGGGAGAGGGGTAACTTGCCCCCAAGTCTCCCCTCTTTTCTTATTTAGGTTTTTCCGAAAAACCCTTTGGTGGCCGATTGGCCCCTTGGGCTTTGGTACGGCTGGCCCTAGGGCTTCACTGTGGCATGCCTTAGCCCAAGTGGCCCATCCCGGGGTGGTGGGCCCACCGGTGGTCCCTCTAGAACATTCTAGAAGCTTCCTATCAAAACACCGAAAACATTTACGAATTCGAAAAATGAATTTCCTTATATGAATCTTATTCTGCGGACCATTCCGGATCTCCTCGTGATTTCATGGATCCAATCCGAGACTTTGAACAACATTTGGTCTCCAACTCATATTCCATATCTACTTAAACAACATCCATTCCTTATAGTGTCACCCTATGGTTAATGAACTATGCAGACATGATCGAGACACCTCTCCGATCAATAACACGACATGGAGATCCATAATGTCTCCCACATATTCAACGATGACTTTGTGATCGATTGAACCATTTAACATATGATACCGATTCCCTTTGTCGCGTGAAACTTTACTTATCCGAGGTTCGATCATCGGTATCTCTATACCTAGTTCAACCTCGTTACCGATAGGTACTCTTTACTCGTACTATGATGTGACATCCCTTGTGACCTAGTCACATGCTTGCAAGCCAATTGGATGATACTCCACCAAGAGGGCCCAGAGTATATCTATCTGTCATATGGATGGACAAATCCCACTCTTGATCCATGCACTTCAACATACTTTAAGAATACCCAATGCCACCTTTATAACCACCCAGTTATAGAAGTGGCGTTTGATGTCATCAAAGTACTCATCCGGTGATGGTGATTAACATGATCTCATGGTCGAAGGATTAGGTTACTATATATTTGAGAGATTCCAGCAAACGTACTTAATGACTTGATCTTATGATATGCTTATTATGGGTGTGTGTCCATCACATCATTCTTCTAATGATATGATCTTGTTATTAATAACATACAATGTCCATGACCAGGAAACCATGATCATCTACTAATAAACAAGCTAGCTTAACAAAAGTCTTACTAGGGACTTTTTATGTTTACAAAACACAAGTATTAATGTTTCCTGTTAATACAATTATAGCATGAGATACAAACATTTATTATAAATATAATAATATAATAATAACCACTTTAATATTGCCTCTTGGGCATACCTCCAACAAACCCGTGCGACCCGAAGATCGTGCCGAACCCGGTGCCACTAGATGAACCCTCGACAAGACCTCCGCCACGGAACCTCAAGAACTCCTTCATGGATCTGAAGCCTGAACCCAGCGTGTTCTTCCTCCTGGATACGAAGATCCTTTAAATCAAAGATCTCCCAAAACCAACGGGTGACCTCTATCCAAACCCCTATTTTATTGAATGACATA
Source organism: Avena longiglumis (assembly GCA_030063025.1). Lineage (NCBI taxonomy): Eukaryota > Viridiplantae > Streptophyta > Magnoliopsida > Poales > Poaceae > Avena > Avena longiglumis. The sequence continues at coordinate 468,684,627 of CP125973.1, forward strand.
TATCCTATTGCATATTAAATGATTTATGCTTGCATACATGTCATATCGTGGTTTGGGCTAAATAGCAATTCACCTAAACTAGTAAAACATGCACGTGCGACTCACTTAAAATTCACGATGTTGAGGAATATGTCATATTTAGCATAATATTTTTTCTTTTTTTTCTTCCGAAGGATGATCAAGCGAAGACATTGGTTTGGATGTTATTTTGAAGGAACACATTTTGTTTAGTACATGCCCATGCTGACTAAATCGCAGTTAGAGTGTGTGGTACTCATTAATAACTACTAAGAAGTTTGCAAGTTTTTCAGTGCACACCCAATCAAATAGCAATCTGTATGCCTCAGCTCAAAGCACGTGTATATGAAATCTAAAGGATACTACATAAAAAGGTACATGGAGGCGCAACAGCACACGTGCTGGAATCTTACACAAAGGATCCCAAAATAAAATTGTAATCAACCCAAGCTCACACACACATCCGCAGCAGACAGACAAAACCCACACACTGCAACGCCGCTCACCTCCTCTCACTCCTGCGCCCATGTCTCCCCCACCGCTCCGGCAAGGTCCTGCGCCCTGCCCCGTCCCCCCGCCGCTCCGTTCACGGCGACTTTAGGCCGCCCTCACCTAGCTCCCGACCACCCCGGTGAGTTGAGGCGCTCCCTCACCTGCCTTCGTACCGTCCCGGCGGGCTCTTGCGCCACCTCCTCACCGGATTAGCGGAGGCACGGAGGCGGAGGCATAGGTGCTGGCGTCTCCCCCACCAGATTCACTGCCGCAGCCACCGTGTGTTGGCTCCACGCCATCGGCCTTCTTCACCCACTGTGCAAGGAGATGAATCAGAGCAATCGCCGTGGGACGACGACGAGTACGGCCTTGTCGCGAGCCTCCTGGAGTGGACGGCCATTGCTCCTCCCCACCTAGTATGCATCGCCCTGTAGTCTTCTAGAGTAGATCTTGTACAGAGTTTTGGTCATTTCAGTTAAGTTGTAGCCAAAAAATACAAGTGTATACTGCGCCGATTTCCTTGTTATTTCTTCACAACAACCACTAATCTTTGGTAATTAAGAAGATATTTTGTGGGATAATGGGATCCTGATCATGACTGCTAATTTTTCAGTGTGGGCTCTAGGCCTCTGCATTATTCATTGTAGTATTTGCGAACAGCTAATGGAGTGTTACAATTTCCCCAAATAATTCGTTTCATTCATATTTTAAGCAGGTCATATTGGGGCATTGTTCTCAGGTGATATGGTGCATCCCTGCACTCTCAGTGTTATGAATATTGGGTAATGCTAGGTGGTGCATCGAGTTGTAACTTGCAAATGAAATACTAACCATAATTGTACACTTTCTATCCAGAATGCGTATAGGAATATTAGATTTTAATTTAATAGTATTTGTTGCCAATCTCGACAGTTAAAGAGAAGTTTCTACTTGTTGCATGAAGATTCAGACATGGAGAATGTAGGGACAACTTGCAGACAATGTGATGAGCAAGCAAGGATATTCAGGGAACAAGGTATACATGGTTACACTTTCTTGAATTTAAAATATAACACTGTCATTTGTAGGTGTTGATTACGAATCGTATCGAGAAGAAACACAGACTATTGAAGGAATAGCCGTGAATGATAATAATGATGATAGCATATACCGAAACCTACCAAGTAGACATCATGCCCTTCGAAAGGTTAAAGACTGCGACCACCGTGGATTCGAACACAATAACAAGATCGGGAATATGCTCTTGCTTGATTCAACGCCACTGAATTATTAACCGAAACAATACACGATACAAATTATTACTTCAGAACTCACCTTAGCTTTCCAACAACCGAATTGCTTCTCTAATACTGGTCATCCGAGTTAAAAGAGGCCATTATTATGTACTGTGTCCAAGTATTTTAGTATGCAAGTAAAATATTAACAATTTATAAAATTATATCCTAACAAAAAAATATGAGCGTAGGTACCATCAAAGTTTGACGGGTGATCAATGGGCTCAAAGTAATATATATATTAACAATTTATAGTTTGATGTATCCAGTGTCCTGTGCTCAGGTGAGCTTTTTTCCTCAAGAATATGATAACTCAAGTCTTGGACTTGTATAATGCTGTACCTAAATTTAGTTTAACCTGGACTAATTCTCCATTGCCTTTACAGTGAATTGTCTTGTGTTATTGTTTTCTGTACGATTTGGTCTTGGGCATTGTCTCCTTAATGTTGTTCTTCTGTAAAAAAATGAACTGTAGCTCTTGACGGCAAGAACCGTTGTACAACTAAATAATGTAGTAATATTGGGATGCATAAACTACAAGAGGGTGGTATAAATCTTCTGAACTTTCAAAATTACTTTCAAAATTTACGCTCCTCTTTTGTACATTTTTTATGCTTTAAAAAATTCAAAGCATGAACCGCCACTGTTTTCTAAATGATTGTTGATGTGCCGTATCATTTGGTTAACGAAAGCTACATGGTCTAGTTCCACATTCAGGTGTTTTCATTTTGCTCGTTACTTTGACACAAGATCTATACTCATGCAACTATGTGGAAACCTGCCATATATTGGTGTTTGCTGTATCATATGGTATCATCAAATAAGATAGCTGCTATATTTGTTCAACATTCCATTGTAGTAACCTGTAGTTTCTAGCTGCACGTGTTACACGTTGACCATCAATTTAACCTATTTATTTTTCAATATTTTTAACTGCTGCAGTAATCTTATGCTTTGCTTGACAACATTAACATCATTTTGACACCTGATATGCATTTATTGTTCTTTGTAGAATCTTTGTATGCTTAGCTGCATGCTGATAAGTCGCTGGCCTTTGAAAAGATCTACGAGTTTGGGGCAAAATGAAGAATACATGAGGCTTGAAATATACACATTTAAACTGTCGGTATTAAAAAAAAAATCTTGATACACGGGCACTTTGCTGGGCAGAGTAATAGTTCAATGTTCAGGCAGTTTGCCGCATTGGCAACCTGCTGTAGTGTGGAAGCAGTAAACCTAGTTGAACGCAATATTAATCCATATATTTAGTGAAAGATTGAACTTAGATTGGAAGATAGCTGAAGAACTGACTAATTTCCATCTGTTACAGGATGGCGCAACGATTTTGCGGCAGTGATGACGGCGGAGAGGGCAAAGGCGCCATCCAGGGAGGCAGCGAAGGCGTCATCCAAGGACGCGGAAGGGGCGTCGTCCAGGGACGCGGCGAGGGGCACCGTCCAAGAAAACAGAGAGGGCACCATGGAGGGAGGTGCTGCCGGGCTGATGCGGTGGCGACGCAAGGCAATAAGGCTGGTGATAAGGGTGAGGGCATCGTCGGGTTCGATTGGTTTCCCTTTTGATCTCTCCTGCGAGATCATGATCATAGGGGCTAGTGAGGACGTGGGACGGAGGTTTCCTATTTTCCTCTTAGTGATAAGTGCCGGATAAGTTCGTCCGACTCTATAAATTGCTATGTGCACACGGGAGAGACTGATTAGTCTTACCGTAGTCGTTAGATTCTCTTTAGTGGGCCTGATTGTGTGGTTATGGTTGATCCGTGTATATGTTGTGTGGTGCCTTTAGAGAAGTTTAAGTTTGCTCCTTTATAAGTAGTAGAGATAGAGATTAAATATGAACTACTATATGATGGCTATTCTAGTTTTATATTTGCCCTATTTAAATTTGTGTAGTGAACCGGTAACACCATTTGCCTTGTTAAGTTAACATTTAAATTGTGGGGTATCTCAATAATATGAACCATCTAATTAATTGTCGGGATCCTGGATCCGCCTAATCTTGTCTAATTGCAACGCATCTTTGTCATGTCATACATTATACATGCATCAAGCCCTATCTTCTGCCGTAATATAAAATAGTGCATTCGGTGTTTATTTTAGTGCTTTTCTTCTTCACGGATTAGGCCGTTGATTTGATGCGAGTGTTAACCCGATCTTCAGATGAATCTTCGGTAGTGTTTCTCAAGTGAGCATTCTTCCCCTTTCTATTGTGATGACCTCGGATCGATAAAGATCCTAAGTCCCCGTGATTAACATGTTAGTCCCTGGATCAATAGATAGCACTCACAGTTGATGAAATATCATGTAAAACACACGTATTTATTACATGAATCGAATAATCCAGAGTTTATATTATTACAATAGAAGTTATATAAATACAACTTGGAGTCCCATCAGTTCTAGAGGAAGGTTGAGTGAAGACCCACGATCCTAGCGCACCTTTCAACGATGATCTCCAAATTCTGTACGTGAAATGTGCAGCCAAACAAGTTGGTCAGTACTTTGAATATATTGGCAAATTACACCAAGAAAATAATAATACTAACTCTACATGCAAAGCTTGAGTAGGCTTTGGGGTTTATTTTGATAAAGCTAATTTTTCACTAAGTAAGAGGAAAGGAAGAGTTTTTATCCTACTTTGTAAATATTTTCTTAAGTAAAATAGGGTCTAATGGAACACGAGGATATCACTCGCCAAGTTTCCAACCAAACTAACACTTGGATATTACTCACCAAGTCTCAAAAATCCCAACCATTGGCAATATTACTTACGCCATGGGGTTTCAAAACTTTGTTTAGAAAAGGGAGAGGAAGATCCTTCAGAGGCTCCATCCTTCTGACGCTCAAAATTGTTCTTTCTCCGTGAACACAGTTAATCGATCAGATTATTACTCTCGAGAGTTTGTGCACTTTACCCACAATCCAAGATCAAGTCTTTTTATAAACAAGACCATGGAGAGGCTTTCCCTTAGTAGCCCCTCTATCTTCTGGATCCAACCGTGCCAAGAACCTCCAAATGTTGGTACCAAGGTGAGGTTTCCTACTAAGTACTAGGCCAAGACGGAGCCCATATGTATTTTGGTTGAACTGAAAGCTTCTGAATTCTGAAACATGGCAGACTACTTTGATTCCTAGGCGGCCGTCCTCCACCAAATTCTACTCGTTGACCCAACAACCATTCCGTCCAGAAGAAAACTTATTTTTATTTTGAAGTGGGATTTTAGAAGAAAAGATTGCTCAAGAGAGCCTTTATACTTAGAAATTTTCTTGTCTTTCGAACCCCCAACGGTACTTTATATATATAGCATAGTAAGCAATACTTAGCAAAAACAGGGGTAACCTATTAGGAGGTAAAAATTCCTAATATAGAGCTACTCATGGCATACTACAAAAATCCATCGCACTTGCAAAATAATACTAAGAAATTCTACTATAATATCCTACACATGCATTCTAAATAATTTGAATATCAAAACATGCATAGTCAAAACTGGGACAAAAATATGAATAAGTGGTGTAACTTTCCTTATGTTTATAATATGGGTGATGATTGTATTTCTCCGCAGCAATCACACTCTCTGAACAATCTAACGCGAGAGCAAAGTAGTACCAATCAAAACAATTGCAAACATAGCAAACACAACAATGATGATCATAAACATGCATGATGGTTTAGTGTCACAATGTTTGTACTTACTTTTTTTTAACAACACTATTATAAGACATTATGCAATCATGAGATCATTTAATGCAATAGCGTATTTATTACTAATTCTTGATTGTCATTAAAGGGGTTTTAATCGTTTTGTTGGAAATTCTGTCCTAATTGTCTAGTTAAATTTAGATCTAGGTTTTACTGCATAAAGGGAATCAATACGAACCAGTAAAAATTGGATTCACCTTAATCGGAGTTGTAGATATTTTTCTATGATTTAATTACTATTTAATATAGTTTAAATAAATTAAAATAATTACTTCATCAAAAAATATTTATAAGACCAGATCTGTATTCTACACGAAATTTTGAATCCTGGGACATATTATTTACAATTTTCCGATTTATGAATAATTTACTATGAATTTATTACTCCAAAAATATATTAGCAATATTTAAATTATTTCCAGAAAATTGTAGAGCGAAAGTTAGATATAATCTTATAAGACGAATCTACATAAAATTATCTTCAATTTGATATATTATATGTAAATTTTGGACATAGTATGAATTTATAATGAATTTTACAAGTTAGATCTATAATGTGTAATTTTAAATTCGAACAGAATATTCCAGAAAATATCCTGCTAACTGCGCTGGTTGACTTTGCATGCCGACTAGGACTAAACACTGACCTGACGACGTGGCGGTGAGGAGATAGCTGACCGGGATGACAGCGTGGCATTCACCGAGTGGATCTCGACCGGTGGTATGGGATCCGGTGGCTAGAACAGAAAGTTGGCTCCAGATGTACTCGATTTTGGCTCAAAATAGATAAGAAATATATCTATGTTAGAGAGACAAATTCGTAGATCAAATCTAAAAACTTACAATATGAAAGTTGTGGGAAATCATTGAATCAACCTTCTTACCAAAGGAATTTGGATTTGAATAAACGAGCGCGAGTAGATCTTGAATTTACTCTCATATCTAAAATATTGCGGTGCGAAATTCTCCAGCTATGGTCGATGAAAAGAGGTGACGTTCATCAAGATTGAACGATTTCAATGATATCTACAACTTTCGTGTTTTAGCCCAAGGCAAACGACGGATTCTAGATGGCGTAAGAAGCAAAATAAGATTCAGGCATGTGTAGATTCGTGATTTCGAGAAGTAAAAGTGAAATGGACATGGTTCTCGGGGTTTATATGAAGGTTAAGGACGGTGGAGAGATAGGTCTTGGAGTAGGGAATAAGTATAAATAAACGGAAGTCAATTTAGAGTTGTAGATTAAAAGATATAGGTGTTTAAATAGAGATAAGTTTAGAAAATCAATTTCTTCATGCGTTTTAAAGCACCTGAGGTTGATCTGTGCGTGGCTGGTTCAGTCAGCTTAGCCAGGCCGGCCCGTTAGCTTTTTCCTTTTTCCTTTTTCTACTTTGGTATTTCCTCTATATCTTTTGCATACAAACTTCAAATGATATGATTCTTATTTCTGAATTTTTATAAAATTCAACAGATCACTTTAGGATCATTTTTGTAACCATTTTACAATTTTTTAAAAAGTGTATTACAATTACCTATATATTCCTTATAGTAACATCCCGCCAATTTAAATATAGGATTTTTGAGGTTTTTCAATATCTTTGGTTTGGTTTTTATTTGGTGCCATGATGTTTTATGAATGCATGCCATATTATTTTTTTCATTTTGCAAACAATCACACAAATACTAAAACTATAACTCTATCCATGCTTTTTTCCTATATGGCTACTTAGAGCATAACAGAGAGAATATTCGATCCAAAAGGTTTCTTTTCCTTGAGATTTTCAACATAGTCAATCAATCACCAAACTTATTTTATTTTATTTACATTCCAAAATTAGGATTTTTTGGGATTTTATATATATGTATTTTGCATTTATAGTCTTTACTTCCTCTTGTTGATCTATTGATATATGTGTTGTGATGCTTTAGTTTCCATACCACTAATATCCCCCGCAGCCTATAATGCCTTGGACATCTCCTATTATTTGTTGTTTGGTAGATAGTCGGCCTTGCGAGTCGTAGTTGCTTGCTAAGTTGTTCCTTCGCGTCATAGATGTTCCACTAATGTTGGGGGTTGGCACATGCTTAATGGTGGAGATAATCATGGCTTTAATTACAGTTTATTAATTAATGTTGAAAGTATATATATCTAATGCAGAGGCATAGGTGGGTAATAGTTGAGATTAGGTTATTATCCCACCCCTGGTGTCCACCTAGGACCCGAGTTCTTGACACCTATTCTGAGACTGAACGTGCTAACCACATGTGGGGTGTATATATGGTCACCTATATCGGCTTATTACCTTATTTCAAAGTACTGTTTTGGGGGCCACAAACTAGTTCGGGATTTCTACATTATCTACTATACTTATTCCATGTATGAAATGTTTATTACATGCTTCTCGACGAGCGTTTATTACTGTTTCCTAGGTGTGACACTCTTGACGAGGGTTTGACTCGTCAATGCCCATTGTTATGGACTTGAGTTTTGGAGAAGATGGGGATGCTGGAGATCGCGAGATGGTTAAAACAGACATGCAGCAAGGGGGCACGAGGTTTACCTAGGTTCAGGCCCTCGGAGGGAAAACCCTACTCCTGCTTGTCTTTTCTTGATTATGGCGGAACCGAAGGTAACAGGGGGTGTGCAGATGCAATCTAGCGTGAGGTGTGTGTATGAGTTGGGAGAGAGCCTCCTCGTCGTGCCCTCCTGTCCTTTATATAGATAGGCTAGGTCCCGGGGTAGGTCGAGTCAGTTACAAGGTATGGTTTCACCCTTGAATATTCTATCTATAGTTCGGCCGTGTTCTCCAAGGAGTCAAACTTCTACTGGGCTTGGGCCACCTGAATTATCCTTGGGCAGCAAGTCTTCACGTGGGCCTTCACTGGGCTAGACCGGGTATACCAATATAAGGTACCCATAGGGTATATCCATGTCAGTAGCCTCCGAGTGTTCATTCGAATCGTAGATTAGACTGAATACTTTATAGTCTTTTGAGTGCTTTTTCATCCAAGTATGTTTTTGGATGGATATACTAGCTCATAGGGATTGTTGATGCATGTGCCTGACTCTCCTAACGGATCAGGGTCAGTTAACTATCTTTCGAAAAAACAACACGATCTTCTTCAGACTCGAGTCCCCGTACTCGAATCTGGAACAATGCTGGTGTAATTTGACTTAGGCCATTGAGGTCTTATAGTCATCGAATTCCAGTGTTTTAAGTTAAGTACCCAACGCGTCCATCAGGATTTTTCATCATGCCTGTTGACACGGTATGTTACTGGTAGAGCAGTCAGGTGCAATACCAGGCCATCAGATGATATCTGAAGGGCTTATCTTTATGTCATAGAGATAGCATCCGAATTTTTATCACCGTGAGGAGTTTCGGGTGACCAAGGAGATGGTATCTCACTCAATATTAATTTTGGAAAAGTTCCCAAGGTAAATTTTGTTTTTGTCACGAGTGATCCGAATGATTCATAGGGTTCGCGGCCAGCGCTCCCTATGGGAGTAGCCCCCAAGTGTCTGTTCGAGTTGGAGACTCGAGCGGAGACTTTAGTTTTGTAGATTGCATTAACGCCTATGTTTTTTCGAATGCACAACTAGCGCTCTCTATGGAGTAGCCCCTAAGTCCGTAGTGGGAGGCGTGTCGGCCGCACTGGACTCGAAGAAGTATTTTTCATCATGCTTATTTTCCTCAGGTGCGCGGCCAACAATCCTGATAGGAGTAGCCCCCGAGTAGTTGGTTGAGTCGTAGACTCGAGTAAGTACTTTGTGCTCAGTCTGAAATTTTGAGACGTTGCTTGCTTCTGCTTGATAACGTCATTGCTAACGCATGGTGAGCTCAACCGTCTGCGGTAGCAGAGACGATGCGACGGGACGAACGTGGGTCCACCTACTGACATTGATTTGAGTAGTCACGCGTAAATTTGGCAAAAATTATGGCGCCTCCTCGATTTCCGTGCGTAGTGGACGGCGTGTTCATGACGGTTTGGGCGGCTTTTAACACGTGTACAGTGAGATGAAGGGCACGTCTTAGGGCTTCTTCATCGATGTCTCCACATCCTCCTCTTCGCCCTTTTATACTGTGGGGGAAAACAGAGGAGTTTTTACCCCTTCGCCATTTGCGTTCATCTTCTCCACTGATGCCATTTCCAGAGCTCGTGCTTGTGCTGCGCGCTGGAAATCCTCCACATTTTCCCTTCATTGTTTGTCCGCTCACATAGCCGCGCTCGCCGCGCCACCAAGATGGGCAAGTCGAAGAAGAGCTCCTCCGCTGCAGTGGGTTCGAGTGCCGCCGGCGTAGCCAAGTAGGTCGCCGCTCCCATCCGCACCACTGATGGAGGCGCTCCCAGATGAGGGCTACGGACCTACGCAAGCTGCGCGAGTCCGGTCTAATCTCCAAGAACAAAGGAGACGCCATCTTTCCTGACCAGGAGGTAATCCCTCGCCCACCCGAAGGTTTTTGGGTCATGTTTTACGCATTCATTGTTCGTGGACTTTCTTTGCCTGCCCATGAGTTTCTTCGTGGGATTCTTTTTCTCTATGGGCTACAACTCCATCAGTTGTCTCCTAACTCTCTTCTCCACATCGCCTGCTTCATCACTCTTTGTGAGTGTTGGCTCGTTATCGAGCCACACTTTGGCATCTTCAGGAGACTTTATTCTCTAAAGAAGCAATATGACACCGGTGGTGTTTATCCACTGGGTGGGTGCGGAATTTCCATCTGCCCCACTATCCAGTTTTTGTCCTTCTATCTCTGCGACTCTGTCCAGCATTGGTGGAACAAATGGTTCTACATCCGCGACGTCAAGCTCGACAGACAGCACTATGACTTGGATCCTTTCGACTCCAGCAGGCTTGTCATCCGAAAGCATTCATGGTCAAACGAAGTTATGGAGGGTGAAGCCGAGGAGGTGGATAAGCTGTATCAGCTGGTAGAGGCGCTCCAGCTGACTCCAAGCAAGGAGGTCAATGGTGTTGATATTATTCGCACCTTCCTCAAACGTCGGGTGAAGCCGCTCCAAGCAAGGGAGCATCCGATGTTTTTGTACTCTGGCGCCAACGATCCGATGAGGGTGTCAGAGGAGGAGATGTCCTCGAGCAAGCTGGACAAAGCGCTTCAGCCTCTGCTGAAGCATAAAGCTGACGAGGATCTGCCAGGGAAGTCTCTGACTTCCCCCTTTCACGCGAAGAAGAAAGTCACTCGGGTAAAGCCTGTGGTTGCTTGTAATGCCTTTCGGGTGCTTCGTGCATGCTGTTTTATTTGACTAAATTTGCCTTTGTCTTTGACTCGCAGGACTACAAGGTAGCAGGCATGATGCCGCCTCTGCCTGAAAAGTTCGAGGCTGCACCAGATAGCGGTGACGCGAAGTCTGAATCCGAGCCCTCCCCTGCTCAGTCGCCTACTACCGAATCCCCCGGGCAAAGCGAAGGGATATCTTGCAAGAGGTCCCTAAGTGAAAGTCTGGATGGAGTGACACCGCCGACGCCAAGGGGTCCTGAGCGTCATGGTGGGGATGAGGGTGCGGCCTCCCCTATTGCGGCTATGATCGGGTGGGCCATGGCTCCTTAGCCGCCAACCAAGAAGAAGATGAAGGAGAAGGAGGCGTCAGTCTTCAACCTGTCTGAAATTCCATCGTAAGTTTTGTGTTTTCTTTGTCATTGTAATGTGCTAAGTATTAGCTTACTGTCTTTTTTATCAGCTTGAAATGTTTCGTGTGCTTCTTAGGATGAACTCCTCGGATGAAGCCCCCGAGGAAGAGCTCAGCGAGATGCATGGGGAGTCGACGGTCGTGGCGCCTTTCCCGAAGATGGTGTCCGACTCCGATGAAGATATTTCGAGCTCCTCGAAGCTAAGTACTCGTACGATCATCACTCAGAAGAAGAAAATTAGACTATCGGAATCTTTCGTAGGCCACGTAAGTATCATATTTTGTCTCATGTGCGAGCCCCCGAGCCCTCTTGTTTACTTGGTTTGCTGCTTCCTTGTTGTAGCCCTTCATCAGCGACGTCAACTGCCTGGGCGAACAATATCTTTCCTTGTAGGGTGACCTCAAGCAGCTCCAAGGTGTGTAGATTTCTTCTGTTCGATTGAGGTTTTCACTAAGTACTGTTTGTGCTGATCTTTCTTTGCTGAGTATTGCAGATGAGAACAATGATGCCCTCCGCAAGGTGAATGCACTCAAAAAGAGTCTCGGCCAAGTGGAGACCAAGGCGAAGGATGCTGCGGAAGCCCTTCAACGCCAATAGCAAGAGGCCCAGGACCATGAGCAGCAGCTTGCAGCTGCCACGGCATCTCAGGAGAAGGCTATGGCAGAGAAGCTCATGGATTCTTCCAAGGTGATATCCGGTAAGTCACCACGCTTATCCTGTTGAGTTTGTCTTCTTCGAGTGTGATTCCTTTTGTCTCATCCAAAAAAAATTCCCGTGTTTTTCAGATGCTACTGGCGTTGCGTTTGATCACAGCTTCTTGGAGCATGGGGATCCCATTGCGGATGCCGCTGGGCAAGGCCAAGGAGGTCCTCGCCCGATTCTACAAGCAGATCAAGCCAAAGGGTGTTGCCCTTGACGACGTTGACTTCCTCGCAGAAGCTTTGGCGGGTGACTCCCCTGCGGGCTACAAGAGGGCACATAAGAGTGTAGGTGCCGCCATGGGGCTTGCAATGGTGGTGGCGTCGGGAACGCAACTGGATCTACAGCAAAGCACCTCCAGGATGCCAACGATGGCATATGGAACCGAGGTAGTGTTTGCTCCCTTCGCATCCCGCTGCAAACACTTTGGCCCAAAGCTGATTGACCTCTTGGTTGCGTATGTGCTGGAGCAGCAGCGGGCGGCCAAGGCTAGAGTGTCAGAATCCGAAGCTGCTCCGGATGCCGCCGCCTAGGTCTTCTACATCGTAGTTGTAGTAGAATTTTGATTTTGCTTTTCCCATGAACATGTAATGCTTTATGCTGGACAAGTTTACTCTACTACATAGTGGTTAGTTTATGTAAATATAAGTGCCCCTTTTGACTGCTGTCAAATGCCTTGATTTTTATGCTCTGTTATTTGTATACCCTTAGGGTCCTTCGAATGTTGAACCGGTGGTTACGCATCCTCCTTTATTTGGTGCCCGTCCGCCGCCGAGTGAGGCGTCGCAATTGCCGCTGCTGCACGATCACATACGAAGCTTGGAGAAGGACGCTCTCGTGATCCTTGTTCATGCAGACGTTTGGAGGTCCAAGACTGAATGGGCCCTTGCGAGAGAGGAGTTTCTCCTTGAGGAACATTGACAGATTGGCGAGCAACTCCAGTGTGAGTCATCATGAGCCTTTTCTTTTCGATTGTGCCGTGTTTTTGCCTGCTCACCTGCTGCTTCGTTGTGCAGTTGTGAATCTTCTTCCGAAGGAAGAGAAAGAGTGTGTTGCAATTTGAATGAATTGGTTGACGCAACAAGAGTTGGAGGCCGGCGGCTTCTGCTCGATGGATCGGGATCGGGCAGTTGTTCTTGCAACAGTTCAAGACCACGTCCATCAAGTGCTTCGGGTGCTAAAGCGCGCAAGGTCATCACTCGCGGCAATTTGGGCCACGATGTTACCTCTGGATTCGGCGCCCTCTAGGTTTTTGGGCTTGCTTGGAAGATTTTGAGACACGAGTGCCGTGAAGGAGTTGGTACGCCATCAGCTGATAGCGGGTGTGAAGGCAGCCCTGTCGCTTGTTCGGCTGCATCATCGCGATGTCAACCTTGCAAAAATAGCAGCTGGTCCACCTCCTCCTCCGGATGGTATGGCATGGGACATGAGTTCGCACTACGCAGTAGTGGCACAACATGCTGAAGAAATTTTAGACGTTTTCGAGGAGCGGACGAACGTCCTGCTCCAGCATGGTTAAGCCCTATAAGTAGAAAAAAACAATGTAAAGTATGTATATGGTCGAGTGGGCTGTTAACACCATTGTAAAGTTGTATGTATTGGCACGTAGTGCATTGTTTGACTATAGATTGTGCATTGCCTTTTTGTTAGCCTGACATGGTTAGCTACTCAGGTGTTATTCGTTGTTGTCAATCGATGAAGTCGTAAGGTGAGACGCAGCCCCCGAGCATTTTTAACGATGTAAATATATGTAAGAGAATTTTTTGGGCCAAGAGACTTAGATTTTATTCATCGTAATGTAGATGGTATAGTGTGTGGCTGAATAGCCTCGTTGAAAGTAAAATACAACTAAGGTTAGAAGCGTCGCAGTTATGCGACGTTCCATGAGTTGGAGTATTCGACTCCGGACTCGACCTCCTTTAGGCGGTAGGTGCCACCTAGGATTACTTCATTGATTACGTAGGGTCCTTCCCTGGGTGATTCGAGCTTCAGGTGCCCTTTCTGCTTGAGTCGCAGGACGAGGTCTCCTTCGACGAAGTACCTTGGGCGCATCCGACGGCTGTGGTAGATGCGGAGACTTTGCTGATACACCACCGATCGTGCTGTGGCAATGTCGCGAGCTTCGTCCAATGTGTCGATGGCGTCTTCGAGTGCGGCCGATGATTCGGCTTCGCTGTAGGCGACGACTCGCGGGGCCTTGTAGCGTACCTCAGAAGGAAACATGGCTTCGGCTCCGTGCACCATGAAGAAGGGCGTGTAGCCAGTTGAGCTGTTTGGCGTTGTGCGCAAGATCTAGAGAATGGAGGGCAGCTCATCTGCCTAGGATCCCGCAAGCCTTTCGAGTGGACATAGCAATCATTTCTTGATGCCATTGCCGATGAGGCCGTTAGCCTTTTTCACCATCCCATTGGTTTGCGAATGTTCCAAGGAGGCGTACATGAGGTTGATGCCGATGTCTTTGCAGAAGTCTCGGAACTCCTTTGAGGTTAAGTTCAAGCCGTTGTTCATTATAATGTTATGGGGCTCTCCGAACCTCTATACAATGGACTCGAAAAACTTAACGGCAGCGGCGCCGCTTTGGTTAGTGACAGGAATGGCCTCGATCCACTTGGTGAATTTGTCGACTACCACCAGGAGGAAGACATGCCCTCCTGGCGAGGACTTTGGCAGCTTGTCGATCATGTCGAGTCCCCACTAGGCGAAGGTCCAGGCCAATGGTATGGGCCGCATCACTTATCCTGGCGCATGCGGCTTGTCTGCGTATCTTTGGCAGGCGTTGCACCTCTGGATGATCTCCTTGGCGTCGCTCATTGCAGTTGGCCAGTAGAAGCCAGCTCGTAGATCCTTGGTGATGAAGGCGCGGCTGCCTACGTGGTGGCCGCAGATACCTTCATGGATGTCTAGGAGGATGCTTTTCCCGTCACTATTAGTGACACATCGCTGAAGCACACCCGAAATGCTGCGCTTATTTAGCTCGCCATTTATGATGGTGAAGGCCTTGGATCGGCAAGCTAAGCGTCGGGCATCAGTCAGGTCCTCAGGCAGCTATTTGCTTATCAGGTATCGAATGTATGGTTGATTCCACGTCTGTTCGAACGCCATGACATGCATGAGGCTCACCAGTTCGACCTCAGTGTCGATCTCTTTAGGTCTTTTGGATTTCTTGGGTGGCGTAGCCCCGAGTGTCCTGTGGCTTCAGCTGTGTCCTTCGGGAATTTTCACTTGACAGAGGGCACACAGATTTTCTCGAGAAACACACCTGGTGGTACTGGGGAGCGGGTGCAGCCGATGTTGGCGAGCGTGTCAGCCTCTTCATTGTTTTCCCTGCCAATGTGCCGGATTTCGCAGCCGTCAAAGTCCCCTTCGAGTGAGTTGTAGAGCGCACGATATGCGATCATGTTGGCTCTATGAGCGTCGCAATCGTTCATCGTCTACTGGATGACGAGGTTGGAGTCACCGTAGATAACGAGGCACGTGGCGCCACACACTTTGTCCATCTGCATGCCATGCAGGAGTGCCTCGTACTCATCCTCATTGTTGGATGCGCGGAACTTCATCCGAAGGACGTATTTCATCTTATCCCCTTGAGGGGACGTTAGTATCACCCGGCTCCTGCTCCAGCCTCGCGTTTGGAGCCATCAAAGTGCATTGTCCATGACTGAGACATGTATGGGGTTTCCTGCAGTTGGAGTTCCATCCATTGGACGAAAAAGTCAGGGAGCACCTAAGATTTGATGGCGGCGCGACGCTCGTAGATGATGTCCCGAGGGGACAGCTCAATGCCCCACAAGGCTACTCGCATAGTAGCTTCGGGGTTGTTCAGGATATTCGATAGTGGAGTGTCGTTGACGACCACGATCTGATGCTCCTGAAAGTAGTGGTTCAATCATCGTGCCATCATGAATACGCCGTCGGCGAGCTTCTGGTAGTGGGGATACCTTTGCTTTGTCGGGGTCAGTACCTTGCTGAGATAGTAGACTGCGCTTTGTACCCCGTGGGTCTTACCATCTTCGGGTCACTCGACCACGAGTGCAGTGCTTACCACCTGGTGCGTGGCTGCAATGTATAGCAGCATAGGCTCTCTCTCCTTTGGCGTTACCAGTACAGGAGATGTGGAGAGTAGGCGTTTGAGGTCTTCGAATGCCTCGTCGGCCTCGTTGTCCACTCGAATTTTTCGGCCTTGCGCAGCAACTGGTAGCAAGGGAGGGCCTTCTCGCCCATGTGGTTGATGAACCTGCTGAGCGCTGTGATTCGCCCAGCTAGCTGCTGGACTCCTTTGACATTCTTGGGCTTCTCCATGGCTAGAATAGCCCTGATTTTCTTCGGGTTTGCCTCGATGCCTCTTTGAGATATTAAGTACCCGAGTAGTTGCCTAGAAAGGACATCGAAGGCGTAGTTGCCCGGACGGGACACCGAAGGCGCACTTGTCCGGGTTCAGCTTGATTTTGTAGCGGCCGAGGTTATCAAACGTCTCATGGAGATCATCGGTAAGTGTTCTGGCCTCCTTGGTCTTGATTACTATGTCGTCAACATAGACCTGGACATTGCAACCGATCTGGTTCTTGAGGCACGCATGCATGCACCTCTGGTAGGTGGTGCCTGTGGTCTTCAGCCCGAATGGCATAGTGTTGTAGCAGAACACTCTGAATGGCATGATGAATGTCGTTTTCTCCTGATCTTTGACCTTCATTCGAATTTGGTTTAAGTAGGCGTCGAGGAAGGAGATATTTTCGCAAGCTGCGGTCAAATCGATGATTTGGTCGATCTATGGTAGGGGGAAGTGGTCCTTAGGGCAGTGCTTGTTAAGCGACATGAAGTCCACACACATTCGTAGGATATCCGTGTCCTTTTTGGAGACCAACACGGGGTGAGCTACCCAAGTTCTTTCCTTTATCTCCCTTATAGTTGGCGTCGAGAAATCTATTGACCTCGATACCAACGTCTTCGGCTCTTGGCTCGGACAGTCGACGCATCGACTGCTTAATTGGCTTCGCATCCGGAAACACATTGAGTGCATGCTCGGCGAATTCCCTGGGAACCCCTAGCATGTCCGTGGGACACCAGGAGAAAATTTCCCAGTGCTCACGGAGGAATTCGACGAGCGCAAGTTCATATGCGGGACTCGGGTCATTGGCAATCAGAGCCATCTTGGAGGCGTTCGTCGGGTGGACCTGCACCTTTTTGGTGTTTACTATGGAGTGGAAGGACATATCAGGTGCATTTTTCCTGGTTACTGGGGGCAGCCCGTTGTCTGCGACCTCCTTCAGCCTTGTGAGCTCCTCATGCATGTCGAACGATTGGGATATTCTGTTCCGACCTGGTGAAGCTTCCTGGGACGATGATGACACCATTGGGTCCTGGCATCTTCAGTAGAAGGTATGCGTAATGCAGCACTGCCAAGAATCTTGCGAATGCCACGCACCCAAGGATGGCGTGGTATTGTGAGGGTCAGTCTACCACCTCGAACTCGAGCCTTTCATTACTGAAGTTGTCGGGCTTGTCGAAGATGATGTCTAGCCATATTTTTCCCAGGGGGTATATGCCCTTCCCTAGGACGATGTCATGGAACATCGTGTCCGATGCCTCCAGGCTGCATAGCGGGATCCACATAGCTGCAAGTGTGCTCGCGCACATCAGGTTGATGCTGCTACCGCCGTCCATGAAGATGCAGCTCATATTAAATCCTCCGATCTGGGACTCTAGCACAAGTGCAGAGTGACCTGGGTGAGATATCTGGTGCAGGGTGATCCGAACGATCGAATGTGATGCACGACTTCGAGCCACTGAGGTACTCAGGTATGGCAGGTGGAGATGTGACGACCAAGTTGACCTGGCGGGTGATCTTCTTCTGCATCTTGTTAGTTGGGTGCCCCTTTTGTATCATCATGGACCCCAAAGGTGGCGGGTATGCGTCTGCCCCGTTATTCTGCGCCGTCGCAGCCATAGGCTTTGCGGGTCCTCCGTGTGGTGGCGGTGGAGCTCCGTGTGCGACGGCTCCTGGAGCGGTGGCGAACCCTGGGTTCACCGCTTGGCGAAGCATCTGAGCGAATCCCTCGTGGAGTTTTTGGAACTCCCTGCAGTCCTTCAGCATGTGGCTGACCTTCCTCTTACCATCCTGTTTGTCGATGTAGAAGTGGATGGTGCAGGGACCCGATAGTTTTTCGAATGCAGATGGTTCATGGTCGCGGTTGCAGCGCTGCCATGTTTGTGTGGGTCTGTCGCTATCGCGGTAGATTCCACCGCGGTACCCGTTGTTGCGGTTTCCGTCCTCATGGTGATCAGCGTAGCCAGCCGCAACCATGTCGACTTCCTCGCTATCGTCGTAGACGCGCGGTCTTCTCTTTCCGCGGCGATCACGCCTGTGGCCGAAGTCATCTTCATCATTTGAACATGCTCGATTAACGACATCTTCTCCATTGGCCCATCGATTGGCGATGTCCATCAGGTGGTTGATGGTCTTGGGCTTGAAGCGCCAGATCTCTTCCTTTAATTCATGGTGCCTGACGCCGTCGTTGAAGGCGTCGATTGCCCTCTCTTCCAAGATGTTTGCGGCTGAATTTTTTATGATATACCAGTGTAGTATGTACGAGCGGATGGACTCGTTGGACCGCTGGCAGAAGGTGTGTAGCTCCTCGATTGAAGCTGGTCTCTTGCTGGTGCCCTTATAGTTGCGTATGAAGCTGTACGTTAACTCTTACCATCTGCGGATGGATCCATAGGGGAGGCTGTTGAACCAGGCTCTGGCTGCGCCCGTCAGCTGTAGCTGAAGGCATTGCATGGCTATGTTTTCGCTCCCGCCATGGAGCTTGACTAACGACAAGTGATCATCGAGCCAGATCTTCGGCTCCTGCGCGTCGAAATTTTTTTGGGTTGTCCGAAGGGAGCTTGAAGTTCCTAGGCATCCATGATTTCCGTACGGCCCTGCTGAAGCACCTGGCGCTGCATAGCTCCCCGTCCTCATCTTCGGACTTGGTGGAGCACACGCGCTCTACGCATGACTTGTCGATCTTGCACTACGCAATCTCGCTACGAGCGTCGTAGTTGCTGCTCCTACGTCGTGGGCTACAGTGGCGTCACAACAGGTCATGCTCTTCCTCCTCGGATGAGGGTGTGTGGCTTCGCTTGAATTTTACCGCGGCCTTTTTCTTTGGCTCCACGGGTGTTTCGTCGTGGAGCGCAGCTCTGACGAGTCCGAGGCCTGCAAGCGCAGATTTGTGCGTTGTGTTCCTTGGGTCTCCCACCGGTGGCGGGTTGGATGCAAGGTAGGTGGTGGCCACCATGACCGCGGCCTGCGGTGTCTTGGGCATGATGTTGCCCTGCGAGTCCATCATCATGAAGGACATGTCAAGTGCCTTGGTAGCCTCGTGTCGTGCGGCAGGATCCATGCGCTCTAGGCGAGAGCGGTACTTGCGAACATCATGGATGTGTGAGGAGGAGCCACCAGCAGCGGAGAGCGCAGCTTGTTGCATGCTTGACTCATCAGCCTCTCGCCTGCGCCATTCAAGATCAGCTTGATGCTTAACTTTTTGATTGTGCTCCTCGACGAGGATCCAGTGGTATCCCATCAGCATATCGCATGGGGCATCGATTGGCAGAGGGTTGCCTCATACAGCGTCATGCAACATTTCCCACTGGGCGCTGCTGACATTGATCAGGACGTGGCTGGTGCCTTCGACGTTGTTGGGTCCCCGATTCCGGCTGGGGTTGGGCGGTGCTTGTAACACCCTCAGAATCGGCCCTATGCAAGTTTTAGCGAAACTCGCCAAACCCGCATAGAAACGATTCGAAGGTGCCCACCAGGCACTTTCGTGCGGGTGGAAAGCAAAGTAATAACATTACACAACAGTCCACGATGGGACCCACAGAACAGATATATATACAACACGACTCCAAGAGTCAAGAATACAAAAATACGGTACAACGATCCAAATCACCTCGAAAACGATGGAGCGTCCGGCTACGGACAAGATGCAAATGGGGCTAAGAGCCCTGAAGAATAACCAATGGCGTCCATAACCCTGCCCAGGCCAAGCCGGAAGGGTAACCCTGCTAACGGCGTCGATCTCAAAACCTGCTTAAACAAAAGGGGTGCCGACAAAGGGCAAAGGAAAAAGAGAGCGTCGATCTTGAGGCCGATTACGGCGAGGCTAGAATTCGGCGGTCCTCGCCTACATAGGTATGGTGGACTGAAGCGGCAGCGGCATCATGCACTAAACAACCTATAGAGACTCGATACAACTGGCGGATATCAGAGAGGGGTAAGAAAGACCTATTTGGATCCAACCTGATACTATCATCAAACAAACCCATCCTGGCGTTTCCCCCTCGAGACCAAACGAGGAAGTCAACCGAGGAACTCACACCGTTGGTAGTTTTACTTATTCAGTTATAGTTGCGGCACTTTACTAGTCAGGTTTAGATAGTCGTTCTGATAAAGTAAGCAGTGGGCACTTTTAATTAACCATTCCGTTATAGTGGCAACACTTACTAGTCAGATACAATTATCATGAGATAACCCCAAAACCCAACAGTTGTTGGTACTTTTACTTAGCCATTCCGTTGTAGTGAAGCTGATTACTAGTCATATCGGATACAAGTCAATTTATAACAGTAAACTTTAGTTATAGTTGTCTATGATCAAGCACTGTGCTCCAAGTTGTCCATAACCGCGGACACGGCTTCTCGAAAAGATTTAACCCTGCAGGGGTGCACCAAAGTATCCACAGGCACTTCGACCCTTTTGCGGATCGGTTAACATACACCCATCGGTATGTCGGCGGGGCCTAAGTCATGACGTTCCCGCACCCAAAGCAAGCACGGGGCCACCCACTAAGTACACACCATAAGTCGGCCGGTCTCCGAGACGGACTTAGGGTTTGCGTCAATGGTCAGAACGACAAGGATCTCCCCAATCGGGACTGTCGATACACGAAAACATTCCGCTTACCTAAGCGATGCAGTGTGCTCCTCGCACAAACGTAAATAAAGCGGTAAACATGGCATAAGTACAGGATAGTAAACAAAACCTCAAACTAGTTTGTGGCCCCAAGACAATACTTTGAAATCAGGTAATAATCAATGGGGGCCCATATCTCCCCACCGTGGTTAGCGCTCGATCTCGGAACAGGTGTCAAGAACTCGGGTCCTACGGGACACAAGTGGGCGGTCGGAAACCAAATCTTACCTATCACCCACCGATGCCTCTGCTTAATTTAATTTTAGTTGTTAAACAGGAATTAAAGTGAAACAATAATTAAAGACATGATCGTCTCCAACATCAACATGCGGCAATCCTCCAACAATGGTGGTACTTGACGACAAGCAAAAACACTTGAGCAAGCGACTACGACACGCGGCTCCAACTATCTACCAAACAACAGGTAATAGGATGTGTCCAAGGCTATATATGGCTGCAAGGAATATCACGGGTACGAAACTAGAGCAACGCAACACAGATAGCAATAGAGCAACAGGAGGGAAGTAAATACTATAAAAGTAAGATAGGTAGAAAGGGGGAGATGCTCGCCTGAAAACATTGCCGAAAGGTTCATCCGAAGATCGGGGCGAAGCTCACATCAACTCAACGGCCTTATCCGCGAAGAAGCAAAACACTAAAAGAAACACCGGATGCAATATTTAATACAACGGCAGAAGATCGGCATGATGCATGTATGATGCATGACATGGCAAGGTGCGATACAATTAGGTCATATTAAGCGGAACCGGGGTTCCGACAATATTTAGGTGGTTCTTGTTGTTTAGCTAACCCGCAATTTAACTGTTGTTTAACAAGGCAGAATATATCACCGGTTCGCTACACAAGTTTAAATGAGGCCGATATGAGACTAGATTTGCCCACATATGGGCCCCATATTTAATTAGAGGTGAATCGGCATAAGGCCCCCAAACCACAGATATGCATGCGAGATGAATGATTTAATGCAACAAGTTGATATCATTTATAAAAATAGGGTATCGAGGAAAAAGGGTCACACATTAGGGTTCGGCAGATCTTGGGTTCCGGGGTTCGGGGTCGGTCTCAGGGTTCGGATCTGGAGTTCGGTCTCGGCGGGAGCGTTCTCAGATAACGGGGGTAGTTCTTGTCGCATTCGCGATGGTCGGCCATGTTGTCGGTCCTATCGTTCGGGTTGAAGCACTTGTCGCATCGGGGTCTCGGTGTCCGGGGTGAAGTACTTGACGTTCTCGAGGGAGTACTTGTCGCACATGTGGTCTTCGGGTTCCCTGTCGATGATCTTGTCGTCGAGAAGAACTTGTCGGGTCCGCGTATCGGGTCGGTTCTGGCAGCTGGGGTGAAGTGCTTGTCGTTCCATGGCGATCTTGGAGTCCCGGGGGTTTTCTCCGCGTCCGTGATGTAGATCTTGTCGGTTCCCTATCGGAGGCCTTCGGGGACGGGGTCTCGGCGAACTTGGCGTGTCGAGGTCCGGTTTTCGGTTCCGACGCCGGGGTCTTGCATAGTGCCCGGGTCTCGACTCGGGTCGGTCTTGGGGGTTTTGGTCCCGTGGCGACTACGGACTTGTAGAAGCACATGGTCTTCGGGCCGATCTTGGCTTGCACCTCTCGGATCAAGTGTCGGGCAAACACCGCGAGACGGCTGCGGGAGCATGTGCTGCGGCACCCAGACGAGGAGGACGCAGGGGCGGCTCGGGCTTGTGCAGGACGAACTCGGGCGGGCCGACGCGGCTGCTGCAGGGATGATGGCGGCCCCCGGCGGCAGCGCAGAGCGCCAGATGGGGACGCGGCAGGACGGGCCAAAGGGCACGCAGGCGCGGCGACGCGGATCAGCGAGGCGACCAGCGATGACGGTCCATGGCGGGTCCGGGCTTGAGAGGGACGCGGGCTCGGGCAGCGGAGGAGGGGGCCAGCGGCGCTGGCCCGCGGAGCTTCGCTGGCTCGGCGGCGGTGAGCAGGGTCGAGGTGGGGTCGGCCGAGCCTTGAAGGCGAGCGGAGGGCACGGGCGGCGACGGACCCGGCGGGCCTTGCAGGCGAGGAGGCGGTTGGGCGCCGAGAGGGAGGGCTCGGGTCGCCGGGCCGGGCTTGGCTAGCGCGGGTGGAGGCGGCTGGCTCGGGCGTGGTGCCTGGTGGAGGAGAGAAGGGGCGGGCGGAGGGAGGTGCGACGGCGTTGCAGTGGAAGGCAGCCGGGCGGTTGCGGCGCTGTCGGGAGGTGGGGCAGAGGCGCAGAGGCGGCGCGGTGCTGCGTCGGGGGCGCGCACGGCCGGGGCGGAGCGTAGGGGCGACGCGGGGTGTGCGGGGGCGCCAGGGAGGAGAAGGGGAAGCAGAGGAAGGGGAGAGAAGGAGGCAGAGCGAGCGCGGGGGAGGTGGTCGTCGGGGCGAGCGGGCGCCAGGAGGAAGAAGGAGAGAGAGGGAGAGAGAGGGAGGATCGAGCGGGGCAGGTGGGGGTCACGGTGGGACCAGGGGATGTATGGGCCCAGTGGCGCAGGCGGTTGGGGGCTGCCAGGCGCTGGCCGGGCCCAGTGTCGTGGAGGCGGGGTGTGTGCTGCTGGTTGGTTGGTGGCGTGTGAGGCGTGCATGTGTGGGTGTGGGCCTGGGGTGTGGACCGGCTGGGGTGAGGTGGGATGAGAGAGAGAGCTGAGAGAGAGGGGTGGAACAGGTGGCAGGGTGGGAGTGGTTAGAGGGAGGGGAGAGGTTGACGTGGCACGATCTGAGTGGTTGAGGTGATGTGGAGGCTGGGTGTGGGTAGGTAGATTGGTAGATGTAGGATTTAGAAGGGCGGTTAGGTGGACCGATTTAAATTTCAGGGGTGGTCGTTCGGGTCATTCGGCCCGTTCGACTGCCCCACTAAAAATAATTATAATTTTTATTTATTTCAAACAAGGCTTTTGCAAACCGATATCGGGCAAAACAAAATATTCCAGCGACCCGGATTTTGGCGTTTGAATAAGAGACGGGGCGTTTTAGAAAACAAAACAGGCTTTGCGAAAATAGTTTTAGACAAACAACATATGATGATGACGATGCAATGCACAAATTCAACGCGATTTTCTAGTAGTGGTTTTGCGGGATGCCACAATTCGACACCACTAACAATGGATCTCGCCCTCGAGATCCGCCTCATGGTACCGGAAGGAAGGTCGGCGATCTGCATCTTCTTGCGTTGCGTAGATCCTCGCGACACCACTAACGAGGGTTCCTTCTTCCTCTGGAAATCGGCGACACCACCAACAAAGGGTCGTTGTTCCTGTTCGTCAAGAGAACACTCCGGATAAACAACGGACGAAGTTAAAGGTAAGGCCACCTCTAACTTTCATGGATGGAGTAAAATTGCATCGATCCACTATTCAATATACCGAGCAAATGATATGAGTAGTGGTATGGTCGCGACTCCATCCCGCACTCAAAGCATTACTCTGTACATGAATAGACAGATTATGCAACCAACCCTCAGGATTCAGACTGAAGATCTCGACAAGCGAGGTTCGGATCAAAGGAGTGATGCAGACTCTGCATCGGATCTGGCGTAGATGCTGTCGTCACATCGGCCAACACCGGAAGGCACAAACAAGGAACAAAGAATGGTACCACAGACGAAGGATTCCTCGGATGGCATGAAGACCGGATGTAGCAACACCGTTATCAAAGGAGGAAGCGAGACCCTGAAGGTACGACGGAAACCCAACCACGAGAAATCCTGGACTCGAAGAGAGAGAAGAGAGCGGATTCAAAATTCGCAGAGGTAAGAGGAGAATAGCAGAGGGGTAAGGAGTAAAATCAGACCTAATCAGAACTATCCAACCGATTTTGCAAAATAGTTTTGACACTCTACCGTTAGCTAGGTTATCCTACAGGCTGGACTTGTGGGGTATCGCAACTGCTGAGCTCTGATACCACTCTGTAACACCCTCAGAATCGGCCCTATGCAAGTTTTAGCGAAACTCGCCAAACCCGCATAGAAACGATTCGAAGGTGCCCACCAGGCACTTTCGTGCGGGTGGAAAGCAAAGTAATAACATTACACAACAGTCCACGATGGGATCCACAGAACAAATATATATACAACACGACTCCAAGAGTCAAGAATACAAAAATACGGTACAACGATCCAAATCACCTCGAAAACGATGGAGCGTCCGGCTACGGACAAGATGCAAATGGGGCTAAGAGCCCTGAAGAATAACCAATGGCGTCCATAACCCTGCCCAGGCCAAGCCGGAAGGGTAACCTTAACGGCCGATCTCAAAACCTGCTTAAACAAAAGGGTGCCGACAAAGGGCAAAGGAAAAAGAGGAGCGTCGATCGAGGCCAGTACACGGCGAGGCTAGAATTCGGCGGTCCTCGCCTACATAGGTATGGTGGACTGAAGCGGCAGCGGCATCATGCACTAAACAACCTATAGAGACTCGATACAACTGGCGGATATCAGAGAGGGGTAAGAAAGACCTATTTGGATCCAACCTGATACTATCATCAAACAAACCCATCCTGGCGTTTCCCCCTCGAGACCAAACGAGGAAGTCAACCGAGGAACTCACACCGTTGGTAGTTTTACTTATTCAGTTATAGTTGCGGCACTTTACTAGTCAGGTTTAGATAGTCGTTCTGATAAAGTACGCAGTGGGCACTTTTAATTAACCATTCCGTTATAGTGGCAACACTTACTAGTCAGATACAATTATCATGAGATAACCCCAAAACCCAACAGTTGTTGGTACTTTTACTTAGCCATTCCGTTGTAGTGAAGCTGATTACTAGTCATATCGGATACAAGTCAATTTATAACAGTAAACTTTAGTTATAGTTGTCTATGATCAAGCACTGCTCCAAGTTGTCCATAAACCGCGGACACGGCTTCTAAAAGATTTAACCTGCAGGGTGCACCAAAGTATCCACAGCACTGACCCTTTTGCCGATCGGTTAACATACACCCATCGGTATGTCGGCGGGGCCTAAGTCATGACGCCCTGCACCCAAAGCAAGCACGGGGCCACCCCACTAAGTACACCCAACGAAGTCGGCCGGTCTCGAGACGGACTTAGGGTTTGCGTCAATGGTCAGAACGATGAGATCCCCAATCGGGACTGCGATACATCACAAAACATTCCGCTTACCTAAACAGTACAGTGTGCTCCTCGCACAAACGTAAATAAAGCGGTAAACATGGCATAAGTACAGGATAGTAAACAAAACCTCAAACTAGTTTGTGGCCCCCAGTACAATACTTTGAAATCAGGTAATAATCAATGGGGGGCCCATATCTCCCCACCTGTGGTTAGCGCGCTCAATCTCGGAACAGGTGTCAAGAACTCGGGTCCTACGGGACACAAGTGGGCGGTCGGAAACCAAACTTACCTATCACCCACCGATGCCTCTGCTTAATTCAATTTTAGGTGTTAAACAGGAATTAAAGTGAAACAATAATTAAAGACATGATCGTCTCCAACATCAACATGCGGCAATCCTCCAACAATGGTGGTACTTGACGACAAGCAAAACACTTGAGCAAGCGACTACGACACGCGGGTCGAACTATCTACCAAACAACAGGTAATAGGATGTGTCCAAGGCTATATATGGCTGCAAGGAATATCACGGGTACGAAACTAGAGCAACGCAACACAGATAGCAATAGAGCAACAGGAGGGAAGTAAATACTATAAAAGTAAGATAGGTAGAAAGAGGGAGATGCTCGCCTGAAAACATTGCCGAAAGGTTCATCCGAAGATCGGGGCGAAGCTCACATCAACTCAACGGCCTTATCCGCGAAGAAGCAAAACACTAAAAAAAACACCGGATGCAATATTTAATACAACGGCAGAAGATCGGCATGATGCATGTATGATGCATGACATGGCAAGGTGCGATACAATTAGGTCATATTAAGCGGAACCGGGGTTCCGACAATATTTAGGTGGTTCATGTTGTTTAGCTAACCCGCAATTTAACTGTTGTTTAACAAGGCAGAATATATCACCGGTTCGCTACACAAGTTTAAATGAGGCCGATATGAGACTAGATTTGCCCACATATGGGCCCCATATTTAATTAGAGGTGAATCGGCATAAGGCCCCCAAACCACAGATATGCATGCGAGATGAATGATTTAATGCAACAAGTTGATATCATTTATAAAAATAGGGTATCGAGGAAAAAGGGTCACACATTAGGGTTCGACAGATCTTGGGTTCCGGGGTTCGGGGTCGGTCTCAGGGTTCGGATCTGGGGTTCGGTCTCGGCAGGAGCGTTCTCAGATAACGGGGGTAGTTCTTGTCGCATTCGCGATGGTCGGCCATGTTGTCGGTCCTATCGTTCGGGTTGAAGCACTTGTCGCATCGGGGTCTCGGTGTCCGGGGTGAAGTACTTGACGTTCTCGAGGGAGTACTTGTCGCACATGTGGTCTTCGGGTTCCCTGTCGATGATCTTGTCGTCGAGAAGAACTTGTCGGGTCAGCGTATCGGGTCGGTTCTGGCAGCCGGGGTGAAGTGCTTGTCGTTCCATGGCGATCTTGGAGTCCCGGGGGTTTTCTCCGCGTCCGTGATGTAGATCTTGTCGGTTCCCTGTCGGAGGCCTTCGGGGACGGGGTCTCGGCGAACTTGGCGTGTCGAGGTCCGGTTTCCGGTTCCGACGCCGGGGTCTTGCATAGTGCCCGGGTCTCGACTCGGGTCGGTCTTGGGGGTTTTGGTCCCGTGGCGACTACGGACTTGTAGAAGCACATGGTCTTCGGGCCGATCTTTGCTTGCACCTCTCGGATCAAGTGTCGGGCAAACACCGCGAGACGGCTGCGGGAGCATGTGCTGCGGCACCCAGACGAGGAGGACGCAGGGGCGGCTCGGGCTTGTGCAAGACGAACTCAGTCGGGCCGACGCGGCTGCTGCAGGGATGATGGCGGCCCCCGGCGGCAGCGCAGAGCGCCAGACGGGGACGCGGCAGGACGGGCCAGAGGGACGGCACGGGCGCGGGCGGACGGAGCGGATCAGCGAGGCGACCAGCGATGACGGTCCGCGGCGGGCCGGGCTTGAGCGGACGGGCTCGGGGCAGCGGAGGAGGGGGGCCGAGGCGCGCTGCTCGGCGGAGCCGCGCTGGCTCAGCGGCGGTGAGCAGCAGGGTCGAGGTGGGGGCGGCCGGACGAGGAGGGCGAGCGCGAGGGTCACGGGCGGCGACGATCAGGGCGGGCCGCAGCGAGGAGGCGGTTGGGCGCCCGGAGGGCTGGGTCGCCGGCCGGGCTTGGCTAGCTGGTGGAGGCGGCTGGCTCGGGCGTGGTGCTCATGGTGGAGGAGATGGCGGGCGCTGGCGGAGGAGGTGCACGGCGGCGTCATGGTGGAAGGCGAGCCGGGCGATTGCAGGCATCGGCGGGAGGTGGGGCAGAGAGGCGGCGCGGTGCTGCGCCGGGCGGCACGGCCGGGGCGGAGCGTAGGGGCGACGGGGTGTGGGGCGCCAGGGAGGAGAAGGGGAAGCAGAGGAAGGGGAGAGAAGGAGGCGAGCGGCTGGGAGGTGGTCGTCAGGCGGCGCGCCAGGAGGAAGAAGGAGAGAGAGGGAGAGAGAGGGAGGATCGTGCGGGGCAGCTGGGGGTCGCGGTGGGACCAGGGGACAGGGCGGGCCCAGGCGGCGGGCTGTGGCTGGGCTGCATGGGGCCCAGTGTCGTGGGCGGGCGCTGGGGTGTGTGGCCGGGTTGGTTGGTGGCGTGTGAGGCGTGCGTGTGTGGGTGTGGGCCTGGGGTGTGGACCGGCTGGGGTGAGGTGGGATGAGAGAGAGAGCTGAGAGAGAGGGGTGGAACAGGTGGCAGGGTGGCAGTGGTTAGAGGGAGGGGAGAGGTTGACGTGGCACGATCTGAGTGGTTGAGGTGATGTGGAGGCTGGGTGTGGGTAGGTAGATTGGTAGATGTAGGATTTAGAAGGGAGGTTAGGTGGACCGATTTAAATTTCAGGGGTGGTCGTTCGGGTCATTCGGCCCGTTCGACTGCCCCACTAAAAATAATTATAATTTTTATTTATTTCAAACAAGGCTTTTGCAAACCGATATCGGGCAAAACAAAATATTCCGGCGACCCGGATTTTGGCGTTTGAATAAGAGACGGGGCGTTTTAGAAAACAAAACGGGCTTTGCGAAAATAGTTTTAGACAAACAACATATGATGATGACGATGCAATGCACAAATTCAACGCGATTTTCTAGTAGTGGTTTTGCGGGATGCCACAGTGCTGATCCGTCTCCTCCGTTCTCAGCCAGGGGTTTGGGAGGGGGATTCGGTGGCGGTTCGGTTCCGTCATCGATGTTACCATTATGGATGACCGCACACATGTAGCTTCACGAAGGAGGCCGTCACTCCATAAACTTTCAGATCCGGAACCATAGGTTCCTTCATCAGAGGGGGATCACACAGATCGGAGTTGTAGCTGCTGTTGTCATCCAAATTGCTTGATAGTGACGTTGTGCGCAAGGCGTGGATTGGTGGCACCCACGAAGCAGGCATGATTAAAGGAAGTGGCACCCATTCTGGGAGGTGGAGGGTACCCGTGTGACCCACCTAGAAGCAGAATCTCCCGAATAGCATCTCGAAACTGTCGCCTACAGACTCGAAATCTTTGCGGGTGGCCGGTGAGTGGGCGGTGAAGTCGAAAGGGCCGAAGAGAAGGTGATTCTCCGTTGCCGAGGAATCGAAGATCGCTCCGGATGGAACCGTCGCGACCGCACGATTAGCATCCCCAGTTCCCACAGACGGCACCAATTGACGAGGGTTCGACTCATCAATGCCCATTTTCATGGACTTGGATTGTGGAGAAGATGGGGATGCTGGAGATCGCGAGACGGTTAAAATACATGCAGCAAGGGGACACGAGTTTTACCCACGTTCAGGCCCCCAGAGGGAAGACCCTACTTCTGCTTGTTTGTTCTTCATTACAGTGGTACCGAAGGTTACAGGGGGTGCGCAGATGCAATATGGCGTGAGGTGTGTGTATGAGTTGGGAGAGAGCCTTCTCGTTGTGCCCTCCTGTCCTTTATATAGATAGGCCAGGTCCCGGGGTAGGTCGACTCGGTTACAAGTTATGGTTTCACCCTTGAATATTCTATCTACCGCTTGGCCATGTTCTCCAAGGATTCAAACTTCTACTAGGCTTGGGCCACCCGGATTCTCCTTGGGAAGCAAGTATTCACATGGGCCTTCACTGGGCTGGACCGGGTATACCAATATAAGGTACCCATAGGGTATATCCATGTCAACTCTGTCACGGGAATATATTGTCTATGTCCTCTGCTCGCGTGACAAGTCCATGAAACCTGTAGTTCTGTACGAGGATTAGCTATGCCTCGTATGGGTAGCTCTTTTGTGTGGCCCCCATGTACTTTATTTGGGTCTAGGAAAGCGTCATGTCCAAAGCCCCGCCGACATACCGATGGGTGTATGTTAATTGATCTAGCAAAAAGAGCGGAAGTGGGTGTGGAAACTTTGGTGCACCCCTGCAGGGTTATATCTTTTCGAAAAGCCGTGTCTGAGGTTATGGACGACTTGGAGCACAGTTTCTTGATCATAGGCAACTTACACTAAAGTTTACTGTTATAAATTGGACTTGGATCTGATATGATAACCACCATGGAAAGAATGAATAAAACTGCCAACCGTGTGAGTTTCCTTGGAAGGACTTCCTCGTTTGGTCTTGAGGGGGAAATACGGGATCGGTATGTTTGGTGGTAGTATTAGGTTGGTTCTGCATAGGTATTTCTTATCTCTCTCTGATAGTCGACAATTGTATCGAGTCTCTATAATTTGTTTAGTGCATGTTGCGCTGCTGCTTCAGTCCACAATACCTATGTAGGCGAGAACCACTTGAACCTGATGTAGATCCTAATAGTATATCTGTCTCTGATGCTGAAACTGAGAGTGGTAATGATAAAAATGATGCTCCTGATAAGGAGGAAGGTGAGGAAGAACCTGAGAAGCACACTAAGAACACTATGTATACAAAGGAATATTTTATTGCTAATAAACATGGTAAAGAGAGAGAACCTTGGGTGCGGAAACTTATGCCTTTTCCAGGTAAGAAACACAAGTCAAATGAGGAAGAACACTACAACAAGTTTTGTGAGTGGATGAAACCTTTATTTTTGCAAATTCCTTTGACTCATGCTATTAAGTTGCCTCCTTATTCAAAGTATATGAAGGATATTGTCTCTAATAAAAGGAAGTTTCCTAATGAGGAGATTTGTACTTTGCTTGCTAATTATTCCTTCAATGGTAAGGTTCCAAAGAAACTTGGTGATCCAGTTATACCAACTATTTATTGCTCCAATAAGAATAATTATGTTATAACTGCTTTATGTGACTTGGGAGATGGAGTTAGTGTTATGCCTTTTTCTCTCTACCAGAGGCTCTAGTTAGAAAAGTACATAGCAACTGATATATCTTTGAAAATGGCTGAGAAGTCAACTACTATTCCTGTTGGTATATGTGAGGATGTTCCTATTCAAGTTGCTCATAATTGCATGGTTTTAACTGATTTTGTTGTTCTTGAAATGCCTGAAGATGATAATATGTCTATTATTCTTAGGATACCTTTTCTTAATACTGCAGGTGTTGTCATCAATTGCAATCAAGGGAAAGTAACATTCAATATTAATGACAAAGATCACACTGTCTATTTCCCCAAGAAGGTTGCTAAAAGCTATTGCCTGAATTCCATTGAAAATATTGAGAGCATCAAGGTTGGAGAAATATATTGTCCCATTCCATAAGAAAATTTTGAAACTATTATGATTGTGACCATTGCTATCAAGTATGAGGTAACATAATCACCTTGTGGAATGCAAAGTTTTGTTTCATATAAGATTGTTTTGGAAATAAGACTTGATAAACCTTGTTAACAAAAGGATTTTAATGAACAAAATGATGTTTCCACTATGGTTATACTTGCTTTATTTTACTTTTCTCCTTCCTACTCTTTGCCTTTCTTTGCTTTAGCTTTAGTTTTGCTAGTTGTTTGTTTGTTTGAGTTTCTTAGAGATCCTGTAGTTTGACTTTTGGTTTTCTTTTTCTTCTTCTGAAAAAAATGTTTCTACGAGAAAATCAATTTTCATACCCTGAAAATTGGCCAAAAATAAAGTTTCCCGAAAAATACCAGAAATTTCAAAATAATTTTTTTCCTCGAAAAAGGGGCAGAGAGACACCTGAAGTGACCTAGGGGGCCACCCAGGCCACCACACCCATGGTAGGCGCGGCCTACCAGGGGGTGGCGCCTAGGGGGGGTCTGGCCTACCTAGACCCCTCCAGGCTGCCTCCTTAAAGCCACCTTCTTTCTCTCTCCCGAAAATACCGGAAAACTTGCTCAAGCTCGAGTTCTTGCTATTCTTGCTCACGATTTTAGATCTCCTTGTTCAGCCCATCTCAAGTGCTGATTTTTGGAGGGTTTGCTCCTTGGTATGTGCCTCCTCCACTTGTCCAATTAGATTTGTGATTGGTAGATTGTATCTTGAGTATTTTGCTGCTATAGGTTTCAGGTTGTTTGAGCTTGCATGCTTGTTCTATGCTTAGAAACATTATTTTGATGGATGTGTAGTCCTCTAGCAAGTTCCTATAGTAGTTGCTCATCATTTATCAACTTAGAAATCACTTGGTTTGATATTTGTTTAAAATTTCAGAAAAGGGAAGTCATGGACCACCACACATTTGGTGAAATATTTGAGAGTGATGCACCTAGAAGGGCAAGGCTTCCAAGGTCATCTACCAGTACTAGACCCTCGCACAAGGAGGATCTCATTACTCTGTGATTTGCTGACGAGGGAGATGAAGGGGATGCGCACCCCTCCACCTTTCCTTGCCAAACTTTCTTGCGGGCTGCTGGGATTCTTAATGATTTTATGACCTTGGTTCAGAGGGATGGACTAACAAGTTACATGCAGGATGAGAGCGTGCAATATACTTTGATCACTAAAACATTTTTGGAGAGCTTTTCTTTTACTAACAGCGTGTTCAAGCCAACTGTGTCTTTCAAAATTTATGGCAGAGCACATTCTATGACTTTGAAGCAATTCTGTAATGCCCTAGGACTTGGTACAGCTGGGTCATCAAAGAAGATTCCATCTCTACCCGCTGATTTGTTGGAGCTTTACCGAGGAATAACCAATGATGATGACCGCAGAGCTTAGCGAGGGAAGATAAAGAATATTCAACTCCTAGCCATCAGGTACTTTGCCTATTATCTTGCCACCAGTGTTCTTGGTAGGGAGAACACTAGTAATATTTCCAAATATCAATTGGCCTTCTTAGCTGCTGCGCTCAACAATGAAGATACGTATAATCTTGTTTCTCTCATTGCTCGTCGTTTAGCTGCTAAGGGACCCATTTATGGGGGAATTATTGCTACTCGTGTTGTTGCCGCCTTGAACATTGCTGTTGATCCACATGACACAGTTTTGGCTCCTTAGAGGCTTGATCTTGTTGCCATGAAGGCGCACCACTTTGTCACCACTGGCTCTACCCTTGAGAATTTGGTTTATAGAATGTTGTTTATTGATGGGGAAGAGAGAGAGAGATCCCTCTACCCCAAACCACGTTGATCAGTATTTCTCAGGGACCTTTGTCACGCTCGAAGGCAGAGATGGATGACAAGCTGCGCTCTCTTAACTTCCACGGGAACTATCAGGAGGAAGCACCATCATACGACCCCTCTGTGTATTACACGGGGGAGGCCTCGATCTCATACCAGGACAAGGGAGCTTCCTCGACATACTATGGAGATGCATCCTCTTGGACACCATGGGATTGAGCCCCACTTAGGCCAAAAGCCTAAGCTTGGGGGAGGTATACCGACATCACACTCATTTATATATCATGTTCGGTCGGTTCTTTATATATCCATTGTTTCGCTTTCTTTTTGGTTCTTGTTGCTTCTTTCTCAAAAACACAAAAATACCAAAAATATTTTTGTTGTTTCTCTTGGTTTGTTTCTTTGCTTTTTGGTTTTGGTTTGCCTTAAAAGAAAAATCCAAAAAGATTTTGCTTTGTTTGCTTTGTTTGCTTTGCTTTGTTTGCTGCTTGTTTGGTTTGCCTTTTTCTTTGTTTGGTTTTGCTTTGTTTGCTTTATTTAAAAAAATGAAAACACCAAAAATATTTGTTCTTCTTCTTTGGTTTTGTGAGTTCTTTGCAGGGTTCAGCCGTCCTCAGTGGATTTTGGTTTGATGTTATTATTCAAGTCACACAAGTGAAGGGCAATAATGAAGATTAAGACAACTTGAGGAGTGGTAAGAGGCTGGTAACGAACTCTGTTTGTTTCATTTTTGTACATATACTCATCATTGTGAGCATGCTTAGCCTGTTTGTGTAAGGTGTATGTCATTATGGATGCTTAGTAGTTCTTGCTTGTCTATGATTAGATCCAGATTTCTAATAGTTTGTACCATGTAATATGAATGTTTGCTTGCATTGTTTTATTCATATTTTGGTATGATATTGTGGTATCCTCCTCTGACTGTTCATGTGAATCGACTTGGCACATTCTAACGCATGCATATGACTAATAAATAGTCAGTAAGCCTCGATGATTTATTTTGCCTTAGAGTTCTTGTATAACTTTCATGCCATAATTAGTCCTATTTTGTTGCAAGCATGATTATGACAATTATTGTTCTCTCGTTTGTCGCTCCCTCTCTATTGCTAGCCTTCACTTGCACTGAGTATGAGCTCTACATGTGCTTCCAGCTCCCCAAAACCAATATTGTCAGCTGTGTCCACCATACCTACCTATTAGCATCATTTGCTATTTTAGTGCATATTCCATATGCCGTGTTTTCTTCCAAAATAAAATGTTTATCTGTTTTGAGAAAGTTAGTTAGTAAAGCTCTCACGAACTTGATGGCACACTTTATTCCTTGCGCTTAATAATCTTGAACCATTGTGAATTGTCCATGAAAGTTATATGCTGGGAGTCAGCAGAACCGTGTTGTCACGAGGAACACTTTCAACACTTTTTGGATATCTCATCCAGTTGATTCCTTGATCTTTTGTTTGTGGATGTCGACAATGTGAAATGAAAGGGGAGCCTGTAAGTTCATGGAGTCTATGCATTGTGTTAGAGAAACGCCTGGGCCGCTAGCCTAAGCCATGCCTAATCATGGTGGAAACTTGCAGCATCACCATAATGAGCATTTACATTGTCAATAAAAAGCTATACACATAGTAAATAAAAAGATTGCTGAGATGCTCATTGTCTGCTTGCCTTGTCCTTTTGATCACGGGATAGCTCCTGTATCATGTGTAAGGGGTACCCCGTTGGCGGTTCTCTATGATATACATGTATTTACAATGACAAGAACTTTCAGGTAACCAAATTTTAGTAGCATGCGGAGCGACCCTCGTACTCAAGGGACTTGGGATTTCCAGTCTATGGTCTGTCAAGCATATGATTCAGAGTGGACCTCACTTTCACCTTAACCACATGAAGATGCCTATGATAGGGGCAATGAGAGATCAAAGCTAATGAGTACCTTTCTTTCAGGATTTGGAAGCCTTTCAAACTTTCCAAAAATTGTTTTCATAACCTTGTTGAGTCACCACTTATTCTATGAGCACCTTCTTGAGAGCATAGTTGTCATTCTTGTGTTTGTTCCAAAACTTGGTTAATTATGTCATGACTTTGATGCTTGTATCTCTGATATCTTTATCTCTAGTCTTCACTTGAACTTCAGAGGTGCCTTGGCATTTATATTGTGCTCTTCAAACAAAGGCAAGCGAGATACCACTCTATCATACCTTACCATGAACATTGCAATGTTGCTTATGTTTATGTTTCATGCTACTTATTATTATTGAGTTGGTTTATCTTCATAGCTTGCAATGACTATTGAGTAGACTTAGTTGCATACTCTTTATTATGAATTGTCTAAGCATCTACTCCTGTGCTGAGAATATTTACATTATGTGAAGCAAATGTGTTTGTGAAAGTTCTTTTATCGCACTCAGTTTTCAACTGAATTTCTTGAGGACAAGCAATAAGCTAAGCTTAGGGGGAGTTGATATGTCCAAAATGTATCTACTTTCTTGAACACTCTGCTATTGTTTCTTCTCTAAACTTGTGTGATTTGGATACAACTAACACAGACTGACGCTATTTTCAGCAGAATTACCTTGGTGTATTGTTTTTGTGCAGAAAATCAACTATCAGGAAAAATCCTGGAAAATATGCCAAAAATTATATTTCACCAGAAGACCCACGGAGATAGAAGACGATACGGAGAAGGAACCTAGGGGCCCACACCCATGCCAGTCAAGGGCCCACCACTGGCCGTGCCTGGGGGGGGGGGTGCAGCCACCCCAGGCACCCCCTCGGCCTCCCTCTGCGCCTATAAGTTGCCTTGCGACCTAAAAACCGAGGAGGGGTTCGATAGTTTTCCAGAAAGAGTTCCGCTCCGCCACCGCCACCAGAAACCAATAATCGGATCTAGAAACTCCGTTCTGGCACCCTGCCGGGATGGGGAATTTGGAGAGGATCATCGCCATCATCATCACCAACGCATCTCCATCAACCACCTGTGTTTCCCTCATCCATGAGTGAGTAATCCCCCATTGTAGGCTTGGGGATGGTAGGGATTGGATGAGTTCTATCATGTAATCGAATAAGATTGTTAGTGCATAGTGCCTAGTATCTCTATTAGTGCTATTTGACTTTGTTGAAACTTGTTGTGATTAATGCTTGTCACTAGGGCCCGAGTGCCATGATCTCAGATCTGAACTTATTATTGAATAATTATGATAGTACTGTTTGTGATCTTGTCTGCAAGTTGTGTACACATATCATTGTCCGGATCCAAAGGCCCCAAAGTGACAATAATTGGGACAACCGGAGGGGATGGCTGTGGTGTGAGAATCACATGTGTTCATGGAGTGTTAATGCTTTGCTCCGGTGCTCTATTAAAAGGAGCACCTTAATTTCCAGTAGTTCCCTAGAGGCCCCGCTTCCATGGGACGGCTGGACAGAAGATGTCGTGCAAGTTCTCATTGCGAGCACGTATGACTATATTTGGAGCACATGCCTAGGATTCTTTAGTACTTGTATGCTTGTTATTATTTATCTGCAATGCCCTAGATCTTGAAGTTACATGTTTAAACTCGTCCATGCAACGCCCGTCCATCCATCCCTATGCCTATCGCACTCGAATCCCATTGTTTATTTTTACTGTTACTATTGCTCTTGTTCTACTGTTGTTGTTGCTACTACCAAATTGTTGCTACTGATAAACTTCTGTGAGCAAGAACTATTTCTAGGTGCATCTGAACTAACAACTCAGTTGTTGGCTTGCAAGTATTCTTTGGCTCCCCTTGTGTCGAATCAATAAATTGGGTAATACTACCCACGAAGACTGTTGCGATCCCCTATACTTGTGGGTCATCAGAGCCAAGGAATATTCTGACATGGAAGAAGCAGAATCCACACAACCCAAGTCAGATGGAAAGAAGGATTATCCTACAAAGAAAGACACTTACGTCTGCTTCCTTGGAACTCAGCCACCTAATGTAAAAAAAACATTTCTCCATGATCTTAACGCCATAGTTCCGATTGTCCCCCAATTTTTGGATTGTTCAGAAGTAACAATAACCTTTGACCGAAGCGATCACTCACAAAAATCTCATCAGCGGGGAAAGTACCCTATGGTCGTCAATTGTCACATCCCAAAATTTTCCAAATTTTGAAATGTGAAAAATAAATAAACAAAATAAATAATTGTTGAAATTTAGGGTGAAAAGAAAATTTTGTTTCTAATTGGAAACATCAAAACCCTTCTTGAACAAAATTTGAATGAAAAGGGAATCCAACAAAATTTCAATCAAGTGAAATCCATTCATCAATGAATGTATCTTGAAATTTAAACACTTGGTAAAATAAACCAAAACCCTAAAACCCTAATGGAAGAAAATCATTTCCAAGATCTCTCTAAGACTATAGATTTGATCCATATAAAATTCAGCAACAAAATTTTTTAAATGATAAACAAAAATATTATAAAACCATAGAAATTGGTGTCATTTAATTTGGAGCCATGGATAAAAACTTATGAATTTAATAAGATAAAAGGAATTAATTTCCAAAGCTAATAAAGCTCCTATCTAAAATCCATACCAAATTTTGAGAAAATAAATTCTAAAGGGATTTAAAAAGATAAACAAATATTAAATAAATTATACAAATTGGAATCACCAATTTTGGATCTTTAAATAAAAGATATGGATTTTATAAGGCAAAGAAAGAAAGAAAGAAATAAAGAATATTTAAAAGCCAAATTAAATCTTGGCCAAACAAAAGGAATGAAAGTTTATTGATTAATAAAAGGGAACAAAAGATTATTTAAATAAAATTATAAGGATTAAACAATATCCAATTTTATTTAAATAAAGACAAATTGCCTAAACTAAATAAATAATAAATCCCAAGAAAATTATTTAGAAGACAATTTAAATCTTGAATTTAATCCATGAGCAAATGGAATAAAGATAATCCAAATCTAAATAAAATAAAGGGATAAAGAATATTAAAATAAAAGCATATCGGATTAAACCATATTCTAATTATATTTAAATAAAGACAAAATGTCTATTTTAAATAAATAATAAACCCTAAGAGAATATAATAAAATATTCTAAAATGGATTATTTAAATACAATAATAAACAGTATTAAAGTCTTACTGAAAGTTTGGAAAAGTTCTGAATTCAAATGGGTGTTTGAATTATTTGAACAAAATGAAAACAGAAAATGAAATCAGAAAAAGAAAAAGATTCAGAAAGAAAAAAATAAGAAAAGAAGCAGCCCATCTAAACCTACCTAGGCCAACCAACCCAGCAGGCCCAGCAGAAGCCCACGCAGGAAATCCCTCTCCCCCGAACCATTTTCTTCTCTCACCCTCAGATCTACCCCCTCACCCACTAACAACCCGACCCCATGCGTGAACCCTCATCTCACCGACCGCAGGGCCCCACCGCCAGCGCATCATCGTCTCCACCCCGCGTTGACCTCGCCCCTCACTCCGACCATTTCTGGACGTTAAACCACGCTTCAGTTCGCCTCAATGACAATGTTAATCTCGCCCGCGACCACACACGTTACAGCGCCCACGTCCCCTCTCCCTTTACCCTTGCTCGCCATTCCCTCACCGCCACTAGGCTTCCCCAATTTTCCTCTTGCAACCTCACTGCCCCGACGAACTCCGGCCACGATTCCGGCCAGTCCTCACCTCTCCACCGCTCCTAACTTCAATGAGCGTGTTCGCCAGCGTCTCCTGCGTCTACCAGTATTCCCCGCTTGCACGCGCGCGCCGCAGAGGCTCGACAACAACTTCGACTGAGCGCCACCGCCCACTGCTCCAACTCCGGCGACCCCTCCCCGTAAGACCCGACCGCCCCCTCCTCTCTGGATGACCCGAGATTGTTCGCCTCTCTCACGCGTGTCTGACACACTCTTTGTTTTGACTTAGCACGGTCCATAGCGTCGCCTCCGTCATCAACATTGTGTGCCCGTCGCCAGGACCATCTCCGACGAGCAATCGCCAGCACATCCGAGCGCCCCTTCGTCTACGACGAGTACCTTGAACTTCCTCATGCCACAGCGAATCTGGTGAGCCATTTCTCATCCTCCCTTTCTTCCTGTTCCGCCAGAACCACCACGAGCAGAGCGCCACCGCCGCTCGCCGTCGCCACGCCCCACCAGTCCATGGTTGAAGCGCTATAGCCCGTTAGGTCCTGATCTCACGGCTTAGAATAGATCATTTAAACGAATCAGTACGACCAATCTGAGCCACACAGATCACTTTAAATCTAACGATCCACATCACGCAATCCTACCGAACCGGTATCGCCCAAGAGGATCACTCCACGTGGCCCTGCCTATTGCTTAAAACAGAAAACATATCTATTAGATGTTTAGATATGAAAAATCCATAACTTTAGATCTACACGTCCAAAATTTACAAATTTTATATCTTTGGAATCAGAAAAATGTGAACTTTGCAACCATGCCCTTAGTTTAGTATTTTGCTTCTATAAAATTGATTGTTTTTGCAGAAACATTATTAGGTCTATTTTGTGTATAAAATTTAATCTAGAAATGATTTTGGGGTAAAATATTTTGCAAATGATTTTATTTGAACCTACTGACCATAAAAACCAACTTTTGTATTTAAAAGTATATTTTGTGACACTAAGGAATTATTCCTTGAATAAAAGCATTTCTAGTAAAACAAAAATTGTTGATTATGTTTTAAATGATTTTTGAGTAAAATCTTTTGCAAATGGTTTGATTTAAACTCTCTGACCCAAAAACACTAAGTTTTGGATTTATAAATGTATTTGATTAACCCTAGAAAATTATTACTTTGATTAAA
Source organism: Avena longiglumis (assembly GCA_030063025.1). Lineage (NCBI taxonomy): Eukaryota > Viridiplantae > Streptophyta > Magnoliopsida > Poales > Poaceae > Avena > Avena longiglumis. Next base: position 468,724,817 of record CP125973.1, read on the forward strand.
GGCATTTCTAGTAGAGTAAAATGTTGCTTTGATTTAAAAATGATTTTTGAGTGAAACCTTTTGTAAATGGATTTGTTTTAAACACTTTGACCATAAACACTAACATTTGTGTTTAAAAACTTATTTTTCTAACATTAGAAATTATTCTTTGAATAAATCATTTCTAACAAAATAGAAGTGATTTAAATGGCCCATTTTCACTAACTTGATTTTAAATAGTTTTTTCCACTATTATAAATGACCAATAGGTGTTTTAAAATGTTTATAAACTTATTAGAAACCACCTTTCCAAATAAAACAATCTTTTGCATGCTTGCATGCATTGTTTTGTTTTTATTATTTTATGTGATGAATTGTTTGAATGCTAGTTTGAATTTTATGTGATGAATGTGTGAACCTTGAAGAGTGTGAAATTTGCAAGATCAAGGAGTGAACATATATTCTATACTAAAAAGGCAAGTGGTGCTTCATACATTTTGTCCTAATATTTTGACTATGCATTAGTGATATTTCTAAGTAGGACTTGCATGGAATTTTTACTAAGTATGCTATGCCATGGGAAATCCTAGTAGATGATGCCTTAGTAGAATTTTCCCTAAGTTAAGATTCTTGCTACTATTATGCTTAGCCTAGCTAGTAGAAAACAAGGGTGGAATATATTCATGCTATGAAATATTTCTAAGTCTATGACTTGTGTTTTGTTTAATAAAACAACTATGTGAATGAATCACCTGGGTGGAATGGAATGAAAGGTTTGTGTTGAGTGGTTACACAAGTCTAGTATATTGGAGAAAACTTTTGTATCACAAGTCCAGTATACTGGAGAAAACTTGGTATCACACTTGTGGAAAGCCACCTAGGAATAAAGATATTTGAGATGTCAAATGTTGAGAAGCTTCAAGTGCAGCCACATGGAAATATGGGCTCTGCCTGGATCATATAGGTTGCAATAACTTAGCCAGATGGACAGAAGGTGGTAGGGGGTGATAGGTTTGGAACACGTCCATTTGGTATAAGGGAAGGCTTTTGAAAGATCTTGTCTCGATGCATGTCGAGTCTTGTGGGGAAATTGCACCACCTCTCAAGAGAGTAAAATCTAAGTACTTAGCCGTGTCCCCGGCAATGGACAATTTGAGCATCAAGACATGGAATCTATCAAGGATCTCCTCATCACAATTTCTATGTTAAAAGCTTGTGGTTGAACAAGGGTAAAGGTTAACCAATTCTATTGGTTGTTCCTTGGGTGATTTGACAAACAAAAACTTAGCGTTTTCAAATGATAAGGAAAATCTACTTTGAGCAAAGCAAGCCTAAGCTCCACTTAGCCAAATGCATATAGATGATAGATACCACTATTCTACCATAGTATCACTTGCCAATACAATTCAAATGTATTGACCCTTGTGGCTATAACTTATTATGTTGCAGGTTTATTTGATGTTAGTAAGGTGTGTTGAATAGGATTACAAGTCTACAACCAACATGATTGCATGTGGCACTTTGAAGATGAAGGACTCCATGCTATATAGATATTTCTGCTGCATTGTAATGAGATAGCCAAATGAGCTATGTAAGATGTAATGAATTATTTTATTCATGGTTATGAAGTTGTATTATGACCTTTGTTTCTTGATATTACATCTTAAACTGTGAATGCTAGCTATTGATCCAGGGACTAGCATTGTAATCACAGGGATCTCTACCTTATCAGGTTGGTACCTCTACATCAATCCTCTTATTGATGGCTATGAGTTCTCTAAAACTCTTATGGGCGGTGGCATCAACATTAATATTTTATACAACAAGACACTGCACCGCATGAAGATTCACGAAAGCCAGTTAAATGTTAGCAATGTGATTTTTCATGGCATTGTACGAGGAAGATAGGAAAATTCGCTGGGTGATATCACTCTGGACATAACATTCCGTACTCCAAAAAATTACCAGATTGAGCCACTCTCTTTCGAAGTGGTATCATTCAAAAGTGCATACCACGCCATCTTCGGGTGTCTGGCTTAGTGGGCATTCATGGCTCGCCCTGCTATATTTACAACATGATGAAACTTCCGGGTCCCAACGACATCATCACCACGGGGAAACCTGAAGAAAGCACGAGACTGCGAGGAAGGAGATACTGCCTTTGCTGAAGTCGTGTTGCACACCCAGGAGTACTAGGAGTCAAGAAAAACACCGACTCGTCCAAGATGCCAGCTACAAAGAACGAGGTGCTAAGGCCAAATTTTTAGTTCAAGGCATCGAAAGAGATTAATACCACGTCGCTAATGGAAGATGATCCCTCCAAGGTGACTAACATAGGAGTAGGATTAGGCCACACATAGGAAAGTGCGCTTGTCGAGTTCCTCAAAGCTAATAAATATATCTTCGTGGAAGAAGCAGTATTAACAAAATTCGACAAAAGACTATCAGAAAAGGAAAAATCAAATAAAAAGAGACAGAATGATAGCAAACATATCGAAGAAAGATTTGTTTCTTTGATCGTTTCCTCTCGCGAAGTCCAAAGTTCATCCCGAAGTGCCTGAGTGGTGTCCTTATGACTGTCTATCTCTGCCCTCAAGTCTAAAATTTCCTTGTCTTGGCAAGCAATGGTTCGATCACATTCTTCGGTTGCCATATTTCTCGATTCCAGAATATTTCTAACACTACGCTCGTGATTAGCTTTCAGCTTCTAGAGCTATTCACGTAGTCCGGCATTCTTGGATTCCAAGGCCTTCAAATATTCGGCTTCCTCCACAAGTTCGCAAGATTTATTCAGCAAGCCTAGATAAATAAAACACAAAGTAAGTCGAATCCAAAAAAATCGACATAGTACTAAAATTTGAGAAGAGTTAGCCGGAAAAGCTTACTTTCGGCTTCATCCTTCTCAACCTTTAACTCAGCATTTTCAAGCTGGAGAGTCTTATCCTCTCTTCTCTTGTTTTATATGTTCTTCAGTAATTCCTGGTTGTAAACATTAACTTTCTGTAAGTCAGAAGTCTACTAAGACTAGGACTACAATTTTAACTAAGTTAAATTTTAGCATGAGCCTTGGGGGCTACACCACTTCGTTCTTTAGCATCATATGAAAGCATAAATCCAGATTTATGTCCAGCTTCATTCTTGGGGTCTAGAGGATGTGATATAAATATAGTAAAAAGATTCGAAAGAGAACTTATGACATGCTCATGTTACAACTTGTGGAGACTGTTGTTAATCTCAACATAAACCTTCTCGGCAAGCATCAAGGGGATGAATGATGGAGTCCGAATTGTACCAGTGTTCAATTTCTCGTTGTGAATATTGAGATATGTGTTGTATTAGTTATAGGTCCCGTGTATTTCTAGGGTTGTACCTGTAACATTGTCAATATATATGAGCAGCCGGACCTATTGCTGTCGTGCGTTCTCCCATACCATTCCACATGGTATCAGACTAACTATGATCTCCCTACCCTAGCCGCCGCCCCTTGTCTCCCAGGGCGCCGCCGGCCTCCTCCCTCCAAACCCTAGCCGCCGCCTCCCTCTCCTCCAAGGCGTCGCTGGCCCTCCTCCTTCCCCAACTCCACCGCTTCTGCCATACACCTATCTCCGCCATGGCCGATTGCAACTCCCCCTCCTCCGAGAACCCCTTCAACTCCTCCGTCTCTGGGAGCAGCAACTTGATGGTGCTGGTTTAGCACTTCGTTGGGAACCCCAAGACGAAGGTGTGAAGCAGCACAGTGATATGCCCAATTTGCATCACCATTCTATATCATAATTTACCTCTATTCATTGACATTTGTCTTATTATGAGCAATTACTTATGGCTTTTCATCTGTTTATGCATGTTGGATGATTCTTGGAGGATGGAATGCCGGAGTCTAGATTCTGATGGAAAAGAAGGCGTTTCGGTGCAATTTCATGAAGATCAGAAAAATACCAGAAAAATATGGAAACCTATTATTTTACCAGAGGACGAAGGGAGCCAAAAGGAGGAGCGAAGGGGGGCCGCAGGGGGCCCACACCCCTAGGCGCGGGCCCACCTGAGGCTGCGCCTAGGGTAGGTGTGGCCCACCTCCCCGGCCTTCGACTCTCCCCCTTCGCCTATATCTTCCCTACGGAACCCTAAGCCTCGGGGGCGACCATAGATAGATTTTCGCCGCCACTGGGGGCGGAAAACACCGAGAGAGAAAGATCTCTCCGGCAGACAGATTTTTGTTGGTGGAATTCCTTCTCGGAGAGGGGAGACCGTCACCATCAACACCATCATCAAGCTAGGCTTCATCGGGATCATCATCATCATCATCCACACCATCATCTCCACCAGCACCATCATCACCACTCCGTCTCGCTGTAACAATTGTGTTGGATATTGCTTTAGTTCTTAGGGGAAAGTTTCCCGATATTAATTAATATTGTAGTTGATGCTTGTGAGTGGAACCATTGGATTATTGTTTATGTTCAGATTGTTATCCATTACCATATCATCTTTTATCTTGATCCATATGGTATCTTGTGAGTACTTCGTTGTGTTCCTGAGGACATGGGAGAAGTCATGTTGTTAGTAGTGAATCTGTGATGAGTTATTATTCAATGGTTTAGTATTTAAGTTGTGGTGCTATTCTTCTAGTCGTGTCATGTGAATGTAGACTACATGACACTTCACCATTTATGGGCCTAGGGGGATGCATTGTGTATTTGGCTACTAATTGCGGGGTTGCCGGAGTGACAGAAACCTGAACCACCATTAGGACACTGTGGCATCCCGCAAAAACCACTACTAGAAAATCGCGTTGTTTTTGTGCATTGCATCATCATGATCGCATGCTCATGTCATCATGCCGCATTGCATTTGAGCATCGTCATCATCTTGCAATTGCTTGCATAAAACTATTTTTCGCAAAGCATGTTTTTGTTCTCTAAAACGCCCCGTCTTGCTTTCAAACACAAACCCGGGTCCCCGGATTATTTTTGTTTTGTCCTCTATCGGGTTGTAAAAGCCCCGTGTTAAACAAATAATATATTAAATTATTTTAGTGGGGGCAGTCGAACGGGCCGATTCGACACGAACGACCACCCCCAGGAATTAAAATCAGTCCACCCCAAACCCTTTTCTACCCAACCTAAGCTACCCACACCCCCTCCACCTCACCCCAGCCACTCGCGGCTCGCCACCTCACCCCAACTCTCTCCCTCACCCAATCCCCCCTGCCACATCAGCCACCCCACTCCCTCCCTCTTCCACCTCACCCAGACCGACCCACCACCCCACCGACCTGGCCCACCTGCCAGGCCGCGCCCACCACTTCCTCACCCATCCACCGCGTCAGCCCCCTCCCTCCAACAACCGGTCAATCCCCTCCCACCTTGCAAGCCCCTGTCGCCTGGCCCCACCCGCAGATGCATGCTTCCCCAGGCCCCACCTCCCTTCCCTGTTTCTCTTCCTCTCTCCAGCCCCAACCCCTCTCTCCCCTGGCACCGCCTCCCTCTGCAATCGCCATCCCCGCCGGCCTTGTCCACCGCGGGCCCCACGTCGAGCGCGCCGCAGAGTTCCATGCCCGCCGGCCTGCATCTACCTCGCCGCGAGCCGACCGTGTGCTCTGCAGGCCGCCGTGACCAACCCCCTGCGGGCCCTCTTCCTCCGCTGCGGCCCTGAGCCCGCCGTCTTTCCCCGTGTCCGCTGGCATCGATGTGCGCGCCACCTAGCCTTCACGGATCAAGGAACTCGGAGCCATAGAGCTACAACATGGTACACCGAAGGCTCGTACTAGAGGCGGTGACGTCGGTTCTACAAGATCTACCTCTCGATGCCAGGACCCTCGGATTCAATGCCTCGAAGCCGGACCCAAAATTCAAACCCCGAAGATAGATCCCATCGAACCCTCGGAGATGCCGGAACGCCAATTTCGCCGAGACCGAACCCGCCGGTACCTCAAGATCTACCTCCCGGAACCGGAGACCGTACCTTCGCGGAACAAGTTCACGACCAACAACCAAAGTCGGAACCCCAAGGTCGTCAACACGGACCCAGAGAATCCCCGGACGACGAGCTCTTCTACCTGAACCCGAAGACCGCAGATGCGACAAGTTCTTCTTCCCGGACGCCAAGTTCGTCGAGAACCCGGACGCCAAGGTCGCCAATGCGAATACGACAAGTTCTTCGCCCCGGATGCCTAGACCGACTCGATGGCGCGGACCCGACAAGATCGTCGCGACGACAAGAACGACACCGACCAGGGCGAGTTCGATGTGCCCCCGACACCGAAAGTCCTCCTTCACGGAACGCCAAGATCTACCCCCGATATCCGAGAACGATCCCGCCGAGGCCGTCGAACCCTGAACCCCGAGGCCGAACCCCGAACCCCGGAACCAAGATCGCCGAACCCTAATGTGTGAACCCCTTCCCGAAACCCTATTTTATAATATAATAAACTTGTTGCATATTAACCATTCATCTCGCATGCATATCATTGGTTTGGGGGCCTTATGCCGATTCACCTAATAATTAAATATGGGGCCCATATGCGGGCAAATCTAGTCTTATATTGGCCTCATTTAAATTGGTGTAGCGAACCGGTGCTATATTTTGCCATGCTCAAACAACATTTAATTTGCGGGGTATCTAAATAACTTGAACCATTTAATTAATTGTCGGGACCCCCGGTTCCGCTTAATATGACCTAATTGCATCGCATCTTTACCATGCCATACATCATACATGCATCATGCCGATCTTCTGCTGTAGTATTAAATAGTGCATCCGGTGTTTCTTCTAGTGTTTTGCTTCTTCGCGGATAAGGCCGTTGAGTTGATGTGAGCTTCGCCCCGATCTTCGGTTGAACCTTCGACGATGTTTTCAGGCGAGCATCTCCCCCTTTTCTACCTATCTTACTTTTATAGTATTTATTCCCTCCTGTTGATCTATTGCTATCTGTGTTGCGATGCTCTAGTTTTCGTACTCGTGATATCCCTTGCAGCCTTATATAGCCTTGGACACATCCTATTACCTGTTGTTTGGTAGATAGTTGGACTTGCGCGTCGTAGTCGCTTGCTCAAGTGTTGTTGCATGTTGTCAAGTGCCACATTTGTTGGTGTATTGCCGCATGTTTGACGTTGGAGATGATCATAGCTTTACTTATCGTTCACTTTAATTCTTGTTTAACAACTAAAACTGAAGAAAGCAGAGGCATCGGTGGGTGATAGACAATATTTGGTTTCCGAACGCCCACTTGTGTCCCGTAGGACCCCGAGTACTTGATACCTGTTCCTTGATTTATCGCGCTATCCACATCCGGGAGGATTATGGGACCCCCTGAGCCAGAGCTTGATTCAGTCTTATTTCTTGGGGCCACAAACTAGTTTGAGGTTTTATTTACTATCATGTACTTATGCCATGCTACTACTGTATTTACGATTGTGCGAGGAGCACACTGTACTGTTTAGGTAAGCGGAATGTTTTCGCGGTATCGACAAGCCCAGCCACACTTTCGGGTTCCCAGTCGTTTACAGCCATTGTCGCAAACCTTGAGTCCGTCTCAGAGTCAGCTGGCTTCGTTGCGGGTTGTAGCATCCCAGTTGTCTAACCACTGTAATGCTACTAAGTTTAATAATAAAATGAGCCACTTCCAATATATAATTGTTGCATCATCATCATATCATGCTCATGTCATCATGTCCCCTTGCATTTGAGCATCATATAAAACCTTTTCTTGTTTGCTTCTTATCTCATGTGCATGATTAATTGTAGTTGCTTCTTGATATTGTATTTGGGTCTTACTAAATTGTTAAATGCCCAAGTTGAGTTGGGGGCATCTCTCTTTTGCCTCCACCACCTTATCTTGCACCACCTTATAATTCCACCATCCAATGATATGGGCTTGGCCTTTATTGAGTTATCCCTAGCCATGTTGTTGGTTGGATCCACTCATAATCTTTTGCTTGGTCTTGGCCACCTTTTGTGCATGCAAGGATTAAAGCCACATGGAATCATGTTGTTTTCACAATATAACCACTTGGCATTAATTGACTTGCATGGGCCATGCCAGTCTCCCTTTTTCCTAGTTTTGGTTTTTGCTTGTTTTCTTTTGGACCAATCCTTCCTTGCTTGATCTTGTTTGTTTAGTACAAGACCCTAGCTCTTTCCCCCTCCTTTTCCCCCTTTAGCTAAAACCCTACCTCATGTCCCAAGCACATACTTGTGCTAATGAGCATTGCTAAATCTTAAACCACCCCTTCTTTTGTTCTTGCTTGACCTATGTATGGATCATGCATGAACCCAAAGCCCCATCACCAACCTTTTGGCCATCTCTCTCCTTTCCCCCTCTTTTCTTGCTTTTCTTGTTAGTGTTTGCTTGTAGTTGGCTTGACCAAGATTAGTACCCCTCCACCTTCTTACCCTTGCAAGCAAAAGACCCTAATTAAATCTATCCTAAAAACCACAACCTAAACCCTATTTTATATCTATCCTAAATCCAAAACTCTATTTTACTATTAACCTAAACTAGACCTTAAACTACTTTTTCCTCTAACAAAAAAACCAAACAACATCTCTCTCCCTCTTCTTTCTCTCTAAACTAAACCCTAATTACTTATACCCAAAAACAAACCCTACATCTACATCTATCTAAGCTAAACCCTAAGTACCCCTTCCTTCTTTCTAGCATGCCATGTCCCTCTCACCCTCTCCACCCTACCATGCGCCCCCTTGCCCCCCTAGCTGCCCCACGACCTGCCCCATCCCTCCTAGCCCCTAGCCCGAGTGGCCCCTTCCCTCTAGCTCGCTCAGCCGTGGTGGCCCTGTCCACGCCCTACCCCACCTGCAGTCCCCTTCTTCCTTTCCAGCTCCACCACGCTCCTGCCCCATGCATCGCACGTGAGCAGGAGGTGACCAACGCCACCCGCAACTTTCCTCCCCACGCCACACCGCCTTCCCTCCTTCTTATCCTCTCCTCATCCCTCTCGCCTCTTGAGCCCCCCAGATCCACCCAGAAAACCCCGCCTCTCCCTTCTTTCCCCTGCCCACCCGGACCGTCGCCTCTCACCTCGGGTTGCTCTAGCCGGTGGCGTGCAGCAGTTGTCGAGAAGCACTGAGCCTCGCCCACGCGCCGGAGCGGACGCGAGGAGGAGGCCGAACCGCCAGATCGGCCGCGCCTGAAAACCCTAGCTTCCGATTCGCGGCGCCGCGGCGATCGTCGCTTCCAGCTCGAACCGACCACGCCGTCACGCCGCAGACGCCCGAACCCCTGCATAAGGTCCTGTCTTTCGCTTCCTGGTTGCACGAGTCTGGCGTCGAGCACCCTCGGTCTTGTGGGTGTCGTCGGCGTCGCTGCTCAGTAGCGTCGCCACCTTAGCTAGACGCAGACGCCTCCTAGCAACAACCTCGCCCAGCGGCCCTCCGCGCCAGACGCCCGTAAAGCCGGGATCGATCCCGCTGCGCCACGCGCGCTGCGTCGACACATCGCGATTCAGAGAAAGGGGAAGATCCAGATACCACAGGCGCACTTTTGCGTAAACCCCTCCCGCCTTCGTTTTGCTCAACGCGAACCTCGAGGCCCCACACCGGCCAATGACTGTAGTATTTGCAAAAGGCTCCCAAGAAGCGTGAACCAACCGAGTCCACCCCCGACCGCGTGTGCGCTGCGAAAACCCTGCGTTTGTTTTGTCAACCAGCGGTCCTTCCGGCCCCGCGATCGATCTCTCGGAAGTCTTACAAAAGGCTCCTGTGGTTACGGTTAATAAACCCATGTCCCTGCATCTCTCACCACTGTCTGGGCCACAGGACCCACCCACTGCGGCTCGAGCTAGGCGAGGCTGGGTGAAAAACGGTTCAGAGCTGTTTTCAAATTCAAAATATGATAAATAAATTCAAATTATTTTCAGATTTTAAATAACTTTTGCATACTTTATCCAAAATAGACAAATGATATATGTTTTGGATTCAGAAAAATGAGAAGAATTCAAATATGCCATCTGTTTAGTGTTTTGCACCAGTAAATTTCCAAGTTTGTTTAATTACTTCAATTGCCACTAGAATTTCTTAATTAAATAACTTTTGTTTGGAAAATCCAAATTAAGCAAATGAGTAGTCTAAATTGATCAGCTCGATGAGACCTTTCCGTTTATGATATCCATGACTTAAATGGCAGCATGCATCATATAAATATATGTTAAACAACAAATGTTATGGCAACAATTGTGGATCTAAAACCCAATTAAATGTTACCTTCTTGTTCTTCACACCTCACCATGCCATGCTACCTTTCTTGCCATGTAAATTGTGCATCATTCATCATGGCATGATTGTTTGCTTGACGCATCTTATTCATATGCTTGTGCTCTATATTTATGTTGGCCTTGTTTGTTTGGTTTTTCTCGGATAGACACCGGCGGGGTTGTATCAAGAGAACCCAGAGCACTACAGAACGTCCTTTGCTTCAACAGAGACACCAGGCAAGCACTACCACATGCTTGCATACATACAGTACCTATCGCCTCTATCTTATTCTTGCATCATTGAGTCGCGATTGCATTAAAATGAATCCCAAGTATGCATAGCTATTACTTTTAAACCCCACCAAGCTTGTTTCCCTCCATCCCATGAGCCCCTACTATAGGAGTTGTTTGAGCCATGCGAGTCGTAGAACAGCATGTGTAGGGTTTGTGAGAGTCTGATGGATAACGAGGTACTTAAACAACTTAACCTGAGTAGTTCTGGGATAACTAAAGAAAGTGGCACCGGTGGGCAATATCTGCTATTTGGTTTTTCTGCTCACTTGTGTCCCGTAAGACCCCGAGTACTTGATTCCTGTTCCTTGATTTATCGCGCTATCCACATCCGGGAGGTATATGGGACCCCCCTGGACCAGAGCTTGATTCCGTCTTATTTCTTGGGGCCACAAACTAGTTTGAGGTTTTATTACTATCCTGTACTTATGCCATGCTTTACTTTATTTATTACGATTGTGCGAGGAGCACACTGTCTCGCTTAGGTATGCGGAGTGTTTACGCAGTATCGACAAGCCCAGCCACACTTTCGGGTTCCCATCGCTTCTGACCATTGGCGCAACCTTGAGGCCGTCTCGAGCTTGCCTACTCCGTTGCGGGTTCTACTCAAAGGGTGGCCCCTCAAATATTCTGAATCTGTGATTGTTCGTGTGAAAGCCTCGTTGGGTTTTGATTTGGTTTTTCCGAGGTTGATCGAGCGTGTGTTGCTATTGGTGCACCCCGGCCGGGTAAAACTTTCTGAAAGCCGTGTCTGCGGTTATGGACGACTTGGAGCACAGTTTCTTGATCATAGATAAGCATAACTAAAGTACCGCCTTAATCTGACTAAGTAACTTGACTAGTAAATAGTGCAATACTCACGGAATGGTTAATAAAATTGCCAACGGAAGGGGGGTTGTTCGTCCGCTTCCTTGTTGGTAAGCAGGGAGGAGGATGGATCGGATGAGATTACCACTATAACTGTTGTACCTTATTTCACGGACATCCGCCTATCATTGGTTAGGCGGATGGTTAGCGTTTATCTGTAGAATTGCTAGGGTTTATCTTTTGCTGCAATTGCGTCACCCCAGGTTGTGTCCCCTTTAGAGGCATTAAGACTTGCTGAGTACCCTTAGGGTCTCACACGATAAATTCTTGATTCAGATGAACAGGTACCTTCTCAGGACGGATACTGGGTGGAAGAAGCCGATGAAGTGGGCAACGACCGTATGGTGTAGAGATTCCGGGCACGGGGATCCGTGAGACCTGTAGTTGGGATGTGCTTATTTTCTCTGGCATCTTATGCCTATTTGCTTCTTATCCGTACTCGGATCTTGTTTGCCGCTTCATGATACTCGATGTGTGTATGAGGAGCTATCCTAAATTATAGATGTATCTAGGTCATTTGAATCTTCTTGTATGGCGTTGGTATATTTCCTTTCTTTCTAGATGGTGTGGCTCGATGTACTCTTGTATGGTGGCTTGCGTACATACCCACTTGTGTCGTAGTTGATCCTTCGCTGCCGACCACGCCCGTCTGAGGTCCCGTTGAGAGGTTAGCGGTTGGGACGTCTGAAAGGACTACCGGTGAGTGGCTTTTGGGGCCCCGTACTATTTCAACCGCTATCTCTCATCCAGGCTTGTATCTAGGAGCGTAGTTCACGAGGTAGTTACAATTGGTATCGAGCCATCCCGACCTTCGTGGTTTCAGCCAAACGGTCGTTGTCGATCTAGCAAATATTTTGAGTAGTTATGTATATTAGGGAAAAACAAAAGCGAGTAGGACTGCTTCCATTTTCTTCTTACCCTCCACCCACCCTTTTTCGGTAAGGAAGTGTAACGTTTTCAATTCTCTTCTCAAAGTTCAAACTAGGATTCACGTGTTCGGTTTCCGTAGTACCATAGGATGTGTGTGTGTGTGTAGTCCCTTGTCTATCTGTTGCATCCAAGTTGTTATCTTATCGCCTTTGGTTATCAAGTTGGTACATTCCATACCGATGTGCTTTTGTAAACCGACGCAATCTATCTTCCTTTTGTATCCGACGCTATCTTGTTTGGGGTGTTCGTTTCCGTAGTACAAATCTTTAGGTTTCGTCGTGAGAAGAAGGGGTTAGGATATGTGTTCAACTTGTTCATGTGCGGAGTAATGATTTGAGTGCGGGATGGAGTCGACCATACCACTACTTGTATCATTTGCTTTTGTATATTGGATCGGTAGAGTCACTAATCTTGATTCGTTAAGTAATTTTAGCATCTATTGGTATTTTAATGCGAAATTTGTGGAAAATTTTTCTTTGATCTGTTGTGTACCACACTCCTTTTCGATGTGTGCGATATGCTTAATATCTTTGAGGTGCTATGAACTTTGTTGATATTTTCATATCATCTCGATAAATTGTATCCTTTAATCTTGGTTAATTCCATCTTGGTACTATTCTGGATTATTATCATCTTCCATTATAAATCTTGACTTGAGTTTTATATCAATGACGATGGCTCCCCACGGGATGAGGAGGACATTCCTCGAACTAGGCTCAAGATCGTCAAGCATTGCAAATGCTCGCAGCCATGCAAGAGAATCAACTGCGCTTTGAGGAGAGCGTCCGAAGGAACGAGTTCACTCCACTTCCTCCACCTCCCAAGCGTGGTGACATCAAGAGCTTCCTCAAGTTCAGTCCTCGGCAGTTTGACGTGTCTGACCGACCTCTTGATGCTGATGATTGGCTGCGCGAGATCTCAAGGCTGCTAGAGACTGCTGATGTGCCAGAACAGGAATGGGTAAAGTGTGCTACTCACTTGCTCAAGGGAGATGCGGCTCTATGGTGGGAAAACTATTTGAAGGCTAGCTGACCGGCCCCGACCTACTTGGGAGAGGTTTATGGAGCTTTCAAGGCAGTTTCTCTGAGATTGTGATGGAACGGATGAAGGATGCTTTCCTCAACTTGAAGGTGGCAATGATAACGCCAACACCTACATCAGAACTTCATGAACTTGTCTCGCTATGGTGGTGATGAGGTATCGATGACAAGAAAAGCGAAGAGATTGTGCAAGGGCTCAATGCGTCGATCAAGTATGCACTCACGCATGCGAGACCGGCAACCTTCACGGAACTGCAGATATGGCACTACAAGAGGAGGCTAGTAGGCGGATGTTCGAGGAGTCCAAGAAACATAGCGGGGATGCATCAAGCTCGGCAATGGCAACTCCTTCTAAGCGCGTGTCGGGTTCCTAACACCCACCGTCGCTCCGGCTCCACCAAGACCTGCGAGTTTCACGCCAAGGCCACCAAACTTCACCACTGCGGCTCCGTGGGCTACAACAACCTTACCTGGCGCTGGCGGAGTCCCTGGCTTCTCTGCTCCACGTCCTCGCGGTGCTTGCTACACATGTGGAGATCATGGTCATCCCGCCTGGAACTGCCCAATGAAGAACAAAGCTCTCCCTCAACCCCCGCCAAGATCTGCAACAAGCTCTCCTTCGATTCGTGCACCACCGCCTCGGGCTCTCAACATCAACACTAAGCCCGGGTCTGCGGTTGTTCGAGCTAAGCTAACGTCAACGCCTCTCAAGCTGAGCTCGCACTGGAGTGGTCATGGGTATGCTTTGATTAACTCAGTCCTGCACGAGTTCTCTTTGATTATTCGTGCATCGCATTCTTCGTTTCTATAAAGTTTGCCGATGAGAATGGGTTAGTGTCGATCCTCTTCCCAAGAAGTTAATGGTTCTTTCTCCTGGAGCAACAATGCCATTCTAAGATCGATCATGGCAACAAAGTGGAGATTGGTGGTTCTTCATTCTTGGCTTCTTTGATTATTCGGGCAACTCGACATTGATGTCATCCTCGGCATGGATTGGTTGACAAATGCAATGTGATTGATTGTCTTTGAACGCCGGTATCTCCGAAGATCCTCAAGGCCACATAGTCTTCTCTCCAAGTCGACTCGATGTCCAGCTCTATTCCTTGGCTGCTCGAATGATGATGCTATGGAAGCTATTCGGAAGGTACCGATGTCTGAGTTCCCGGATGTTTTTCTGAAGAGTTGCTGTATGCCTCCGGATCGCGAGGTTGAATTCGTGATCGAGCTTGAACACAGAAGCTCCTATCTCCAAGAGGCCATATAAGATGGGTCCTTCTGAGCTGGCTGAACTCAAACGACAACTTGATGAACAAGAGAAGTTGGGTTTCATTCAGCATAGCACTTCTTCTTGGGGTAGTCCAACAATCTTCGTGAAGAAGCGTGACAGAACCGATAGGCTCTGTGTTGACTACCGGGCTCTAAATGCTAAAACCATCAAGAACAAATATCCTCTCCCTCGGATAAATGATCTATTTGATCAGCTAGCAGGAGCTGTGGTGTTCTCTAAGCTTGATTTGAGAAGTGGTTATCACCAAATCAAAATTCGCAAAGAGGATGTGCCCAAAACAGCTTTCACCACTCGCTATGGCCTGTATGAGTACACGGTCATGTCTTTCGGTCTCACCAACGCACCTGCTACCTTCTCGAGGCTGATGAACTCCGTTTTCATGGAGTACCTGGACAAGTTTGTGGTGGTATATCTGGATGATATTCTCGTCTATTCCAAGTCCAAGGAGGAGCATGAAGAGCACCTGAGGTGTGTCCTGAACAAGCTTCGTGAGAACCGCTTGTATGCCAAGTTCTCCAAGTGTGAGTTCTGGTTGCCTGAAGTAACCTATCTGGGGCATGTTATCTCTGCCAAGGGCATTGCAGTCAACCCGGATACCGTGAAGACTATAGTTGAATGGCTTCCTCCTGCTAATGTCAAGGAAGTGCGGAGTTTTCTCGGCTTGGCTAGCTATTGCCGTCGATTTGTGCAGAACTTCTCGAAGATAGCAAAGCCTCTTACCGATCTCCTCAAGAAAAGCAAGAAGTATCTGTGGACACCTGCTTGCCAAGAGAGTTTTGAGACACTCAAAGCGAAGCTCACTTCCACGCCAGTCTTGGTTCCTCCGGATACATCCAAGCCTTTCCAGATCTTCTGCGATGCCTCTTTGCAAGGATTGGGTGCGGTCCTTATGCAAGAGAGACAGGTGGTTGCTTATGCCTCTCGTCAGTTGAAGACACATGAGTTCAACTATCCCACACATGACCTGGAGCTAGCAGCAGTGGTCTTTGCCTTGAAGCTGTGGAGGCACTACTTGCTGGGTAACCGTTGTGAGATCTTCTCGGACCACAAGAGTTTGAAGTATATCTTCACTCAACCGGATCTCAATCTTCGGCAAAGGAGATGGATTGAAGCCATCAATGACTTTGATGTGACCATCAACTACACTCCAGGCAAAGCAAATGTCATGGCAGATGCGCTTAGCCGTAAAGCTTATGTCAACATCCTCATGGTAGAAGAGCAACAGCCTCTCTTGTGCGAGGAATTTCGTCACCAACACGAGATTGTGGAACAAGGGCATCTCCTGAACCTTCCGCTACTCCTCTCTTGGAAGAACAGATTCGTCTCGTCGGTGGTGATCCGCACCAAGAAGCTCATCGCTAAGCTTGGCACTCAAGTATGAATCCTTCCATGTTGATGATCGTGGCACGCTCTTCTTTGATCACCGGATGTTTGTTCCAAACTACCCGGGTCTGAGAGATCAATTGCTCAAGGAGGCACATGATTCGGTCCTTTCTATCCATCCTGGCAGCACAAAGATGTACATGGACTTGAAAACACAATACTGGTGGCCTGGGTTGAAAAGGTATTGTGCCAAGTACGTCTCAGAATGTGATGTCTGCCGCAGAGTCAAGGCTGTTCATCAGAAACCATTTGGTCTTCTACAGCCATTGAAGCCTCCGGAATGGAAGTGGGAGAAAGTTGAGATGGACTTCATCACTGGTTTTCCAAGGTCGCAGAAGGGCAACAATGCAATTTTTGTTGTCATCGACAGGCTTTCTAAAGTGGCACACTTCTTCCCAGTCAAAGAAACAATTTCTGGACTTCAGTTGGCTGAGCTCTACATCAACAGGATTGTCTCTTTGTATGGGGTTCCACTGGAAATCAGTTCAGACCGTGGGAGCATCTTCACCTCAAAGTTCTGGGAGAGTTTCCAAAAAGCTTTGGGAACGAAGTTGAATTTCAGCACCGCTTACCACCCTCAGTCGCAAGGACAAGTGGAGAGGATCAATCAGATTCTCGAGGACATGCTTAGAGCTTGCGTCATCTCGTTTGGCATGAAGTGGGAGGAATGCCTTCCATATGCTGAATTCTCCTACAACAACAGCTTCCAGAAGAGTCTGAAGATGGCACCATTCGAGGCTCTCTATGGTCGCAAGTGCAGAACTCCCATTGGTTGGTCAGGCGCAGGAGAAAGAATCTGGTTTGGCCCTGACATTGTGACTCAGGCAGAGGAGAAGGTGCATATCATTCTGGAGAACCTGAAGATTGCTCAGAGTCGTCAGAAGAGCAACTATGACAGAAGCACAGATATGGTATATGCCCCTGGTGATCTCGTACCTTCGTGTCACTCCCATGAGAGGAACACCGCTTTGGTATCAAAGGAAAGTTGGCTCCGAGATACATCGGTCCTTTCAAGATACGTGGTAGAAGAGGAGAAGTTGCTTATGCCGGAGCTTAGGAAAACTCAAAGTCCATGATGTTTTCCACATCTCGCAGCTCAAGAAGTGCTTCAAAGACCCGGCAAGACCGTGGATCATGAGCTAATAGACCTCCAAGAAGATCTCTCTTATCAGAACACCCCATCAAAATTCTTGAGACCCATGAGCGGAGGACTCAACAAGTCCATCAAATTCTGCAAGGTGCGTGGTCACACCATTACATTGATGAAGCAACTTGGGAGCGTGAAGATGAACTCCGTGCCAACCATCCTTCTCTCTTTGTCTTCTTCTTCTTCTTCCTAGAATCTCGTAGATTCCTGTTTAGTGGGGGAGAGTTGTAGCATCCCAGTTGTCTAACCACTGTAATGCTACTAAGTTTAATAATAAAATGAGCCACTTCCAACATATAATTGTTGCATCATCATCATATCATGCTCATGTCATCATGTCCCCTTGCATTTGAGCATCATATAAAACCTTTTCTTGTTTGCTTCTTATCTCATGTGCATGATTAATTGTAGTTGCTTCTTGATATTGTATTTGGGTCTTACTAAATTGTTAAATGCCCAAGTTGAGTTGGGGGCATCTCTCTTTTGCCTCCACCACCTTATCTTGCACCACCTTATAATTCCACCATCCAATGATATGGGCTTGGCCTTTATTGAGTTATCCCTAGCCATGTTGTTGGTTGGATCCACTCATAATCTTTTGCTTGGTCTTGGCCACCTTTTGTGCATGCAAGGATTAAAGCCACATGGAATCATGTTGTTTTCACAATATAACCACTTGGCATTAATTGACTTGCATGGGCCATGCCAGTCTCCCTTTTTCCTAGTTTTGGTTTTGCTTGTTTTCTTTTGGACCAATCCTTCCTTGCTTGATCTTGTTTGTTTAGTACAAGACCCTAGCTCTTCCCCCCTCCTTTTCCCCCTTTAGCTAAAACCCTACCTCATGTCCCAAGCACATACTTGTGCTAATGAGCATTGCTAAATCTTAAACCACCCCTTCTTTTGTTCTTGCTTGACCTATGTATGGATCATGCATGAACCCAAAGCCCCATCACCAACCTTTTGGCCATCTCTCTCCTTTCCCCCTCTTTTCTTGCTTTTCTTGTTAGTGTTTGCTTGTAGTTGGCTTGACCAAGATTAGTACCCCTCCACCTTCTTACCCTTGCAAGCAAAAGACCCTAATTAAATCTATCCTAAAAACCACAACCTAAACCCTATTTTATATCTATCCTAAATCCAAAACTCTATTTTACTATTAACCTAAACTAGACCTTAAACTACTTTTTCCTCTAACAAAAAAACCAAACAACATCTCTCTCCCTCTTCTTTCTCTCTAAACTAAACCCTAATTACTTATACCCAAAAACAAACCCTACATCTACATCTATCTAAGCTAAACCCTAAGTACCCCTTCCTTCTTTCTAGCATGCCATGTCCCTCTCACCCTCTCCACCCTACCATGCGCCTGCCCAGCCCCCCTAGCTGCCCCACACGACCTGCCCCATCCCTCCTAGCCCTAGCCCGAGTGGCCCCTTCCCTCTAGCTCGCTCACTGTGGTGGCCTGTCCACGCCCTACCCCCACCTGCCAGTCCCCCTTCTTCCTTTCCAGCTCCACCACGCTCCCCTGGCCCCCCCATGCATCGCACGTGAGCAGGGAGGTGACCAACGCCACCCCCGCAACTTTCCCCTCCCCCACGCCACACCTGCCTTCCCCTCCTTCTTATCCTCTCCTCATCCCTCTCGCCTGCAGCCCCCAGATCCACCCGAGAAAACCCCTCTCCCTTCTTTCCCCTCGCCACCGACCGACGCCGCTGCTCACCTCGCCCCGGTTGCTCTAGCCGTGGCGTGCTGCAGCAGTTGTCGAGGAAGCCTGGAGCCTCGCCGCGACGCCGAGCGGACGCGAGGAGGAGGAGGCCAGAACCGCCAGATCGGCCGCGACCGCCGAAACCCTAGCTTCAGTCATGAAGCGCCGCCATCGTCGCTTCCCAAATCGAACCGACCACGCCCACGCCGCAGACGCCTGAACCCCTGCATAAGGTCCCGCTGCTTCGCTTCCTGGTTGCACGAAGTCTCGCCGTCGAGCACCCTCGGTGCGCGGTGGGTGTCGTCGACGTCGCCTGCTCCAGCGCGTGCCGCCACCTTAGCTAGACGCAGACGCCCCTCCTAGCAACAACCTCGCCAGTAGCCCGCGGCCACAAGACGCCTCAGAAGCCCGTGATCGATCCCGCTGCGCCACATGGCGAGCGACACATGCGCGTTCGAGAAAGGGGAAGATCCACGCACTACGGGCGCACTTTGCGTAAACCCTCCCGTGCTTTTGCTCAACCCGCGAACCTCGAGGCCCCACCACAATGACCGTGTAGTATTTGCAAAAGGCTCAAGAAGCGTGAACCAACCCGCAGTCCACCCCGACGCGTGTGCGCTTTGAAAACCCCTGCCCGTTTGTTTTGTCAACCCGGGTCCTTCCGCCCATGGCCTCTCAGAAGTCTTACAAAAGGCTCCTGTGGTTCCAGTTAATAAACCATGTCCTCGCATCTCTCACCATCGCTCGTGGGCCACAGAGGACCCCTGGCCCACCTGTCTGCGGCTCAGGCTAGCTGAGGCTGGGTGAAAAACGGTTCAGAGCTGTTTTCAAATTCAAAATATGATAAATAAATTCAAATTCAAATTATTTTCAGATTTTAAATAACTTTTGCATACTTTATCCAAAATAGACAAATGATATATGTTTTGGATTCAGAAAAATGAGAAGAATTCAAATATGCCATCTGTTTAGTGTTTTGCACCAGTAAATTTCCAAGTTTGTTTAATTACTTCAATTGCCACTAGAATTTCTTAATTAAATAACTTTTGTTTGGAAAATCCAAATTAAGCAAATGAGTAGTCTAAATTGATCAGCTCGACGAGACCTTTCCGTTTATGATATCCATGACTTAAATGGCAGCATGCATCATATAAATATATGTTAAACAACAAATGTTATGGCAACAATTGTGGATCTAAAACCCAATTAAATGTTACCTTCTTGTTCTTCACACCTCACCATGCCATGCTACCTTTCTTGCCATGTAAATTGTGCATCATTCATCATGGCATGATTGTTTGCTTGACGCATCTTATTCATATGCT
This sequence comes from Avena longiglumis, assembly GCA_030063025.1. Lineage (NCBI taxonomy): Eukaryota > Viridiplantae > Streptophyta > Magnoliopsida > Poales > Poaceae > Avena > Avena longiglumis. The sequence continues at coordinate 468,744,977 of CP125973.1, forward strand.
TGTGCTCTATATTTATGTTGGCCTTGTTTGTTTGGTTTTTCTTGATAGACACCGAAAGGTGGGTTGTATCAAGAGAACCAGGAGCACTACCTGAACTGCCGTCCTTTGCTTCAACAGAGACACCAGGCAAGCACTACCACATGCTTGCATACATACAGTACCTATCGCCTCTATCTTATTCTTGCATCATTGAGTCGCGATTGCATTAAAATGAATCCCAAGTATGCATAGCTATTACTTTTAAACCCCACCAAGCTTGTTTCCCTCCATCCCATGAGCCCCTACTATAGGAGTTGTTTGAGCCATGCGAGTCGTAGAACAGCATGTGTAGGGTTTGTGAGAGTCTGATGGATAACGAGGTACTTAAACAACTTAACCTGAGTAGTTCTGGGATAACTAAAGAAAGTGGCACCGGTGGGCAATATCTGCTATTTGGTTTTTCCTGCTCACTTGTGTCCCGTAAGACCCCGAGTACTTGATTCCTGTTCCTTGATTTATCGCTATCCACATCCGGAGGTATATGGGACCCCCACAGCCGAGCTTGATTCGTCTTATTTCTTGGGGCCACAAACTAGTTTGAGGTTTTATTACTATCCGTACTTATGCCATGCTTTATCGCTTTATTTACGATTGTGCGAGGAGCACATGTCTGCTTAGGTATGCGGAGTGTTTACTGTATCGACAAGCCCAGCCACACTTTCGGGTTCCCGGCCATGCTGACCATTGGCGCAACCTTGAGGCCGCCTCGAGCTTGCCTACTCGCTATGGGTTCTACTCAAAGGGTGGCCCCTCAAATATTTCTCAATCGTGATTGTTCAACGTGAAAGCCTCGTTGGGTTTTGATTTGGTTTTTCCGAGGTTGATCGAGCGTGTGTTGCTATTGGTGCACCCGGCGGGTAAAACTTTCAAAGCCGTGTCCATGGTTATGGACGACTTGGAGCACAGTTTCTTGATCATAGATAAGCATAACTAAAGTACCGCCTTAATCTGACTAAGTAACTTGACTAGTAAATAGTGCAATACTCACGGAATGGTTAATAAAACTGCCAACGGAAGGGGGGTTGTTCGTCCGCTTCCTTGTTGGTAAGCAGGGAGGAGGATGGATCGGATGAGATTACCACTATAACTGTTGTACCTTATTTCACGGACATCCGTCTATCATTGGTTAGGCGGATGGTTAGCGTTTATCTGTAGAATTGCTAGGGTTTATCTTTTGCTGCAATTGCGTCACCCCAGGTTGTGTCCCCTTTAGAGGCATTAAGACTTGCTGAGTACCCTTAGGGTCTCACACGATAAATTCTTGATTCAGATGAGCAGTACCTTCTCGTGACGGATCTTGGGTGGAAGAAGCCGATGAAGTGGGCAACGACCGTATGGTGTAGAGATTCCGGGCACGGGGATCCGTGAGACCTGTAGTTGGGATGTGCTTATTTTCTCTGGCATCTTATGCCTATTTGCTTCTTATCCGTACTCGGATCTTGTTTGCCGCTTCCGCATGATACTCTGATGTGTGCTGTATGAGGAGCTATCCTAAATTATAGATGTATCTAGGTCATTTGAATCTTGCCGTATGGCGTTGGTATATTTCCTTTCTTTCTAGATGGTGTGGCTCTGATGTACTCTTGTATGGTGGCTTGCGTACATACCCACTTGTGTACGTAGTTGATCCCTTCGCCTGCCGACTCACGCCTGACAGGTCCCGTTGAGAGGTTAGCGGTTGGGACGTCTGAAAGGACTACCAGTGAGTGGCTTTTGGGGCCCCGCCGTACTATTTCAACCGCTATCTCTCATCCAGGCTTGTATCTAGGAGCGTAGTTCACCGAGGTAGTTACACGGGTCTACTCAATGGGGTGGCCCCCTGAAATATTTCTGAATCCTGTGATTTCTTTGTTGTGAAGGCCTCGTTGGGTTTTGATTTGGTTTTTCCGAGGTTGATCGAGTGTGTGTTGCTATTTGTGCACCCCGGCCGGGTTAAAACTTTCTGAAAGCCGTGTCCGCGGTTATGGACGACTTGGAGCACAAGATTCTAACCATAGACAAGCATAACTAAAGTAGTACTATAAATTTGACTTATAATGACTAGTAATCAGCTTCACTATAACGGAATGGCTAAATAATACTGCCCACAATTGCTTGTTTGGAGTGTCGCTTGCGACCATTGTACCTGACTAGTAAGTATGGCAACTACAACGGAATGGCTAAATAAAAGTACCAACAACTGCTGGGTTTTGGGTTATCTCATGCTATTTATATCTGATTAGTAAGTGATGCAATTATCACGGAATGGTTAACTAAAAGTGCCCACTGCTTACTTTATCAGGATGATTATCTAAACCTGAGTAGTAAATTGCTGCAACGATAACTGAATAAATAAAACTGCCAACGGTGTGAGTTCCTCGGTTGACTTCCTCGTTTGGTCTCGAGGGGGAAACGCCAGGATGGGTTTGTTTGGTGGTAGAATCAGGTTGGATCCGAATAGCTCTTTCTTATCCCTCTCTAATAGTCGCCAGTTGTATCGAGTCTCTATAGGTTGTTTAGTGCATGCTGCCAGCCGCTCATTACCATACCTATGTAGGCGAGGACCGCCAATTAGCCTCGCTGCATCGGCCTCGATCGACGCCCTCTTTTCCTTTGCCCTTTGTCACCCTTTTGTTTTAAGCAGGTTTTGAGATCGATGTCGTTAGCGTGGTTACCCTTCCGGCTTGGCACAGGGGGTTATGGACGCCATTGGTTATTCTTCGTGGCTCTTAGCCCCATTTGCATATTGTCCGTAGCTGGACGCCTATCGCTTTCAAGGTGATTTGGATCTTTGTATATTATATCATTCTTGACTCTTTGAGTCGCCATTATATATATATATCTGCTCAGGGTCCCATCGAGGACTTGTGTAATGTTATTACTGCTTTCCACCCGCATTTAAAGTGCTGGCACCTTTGAATCGCTTCTATGCGGGTTTGGGTTTCGCTAAAACTTGCATAGGTCCGATTCTCGAGGGTGTTACAGAGTGGTATCGAGCTCGGTTGCGATACCCCACAAGTCCAGCCTGTAGGATAACCTGGCTAACGGCCGAAGTAGAGTGTCAAAACTATTTTCGCAAAATCGGTTGGATAGTTCTGATTAGGTCTGATTTTACTCCTTACCCCTCTGCTATTCTCCTCTCACCTCTGCGTGTTTTGAATCCGCTCTCTTCTCTCTCTTCAAGTCCAGGATTTCTCGTGGTTGGGTTCCGTCGTACCTTCAGGGTTTCGCTTCCTCCTTTGATAACGGTGTCCTACCATCCGGTGTTCATGCTGCTTGAGGAATCCGCCTGCTGTGGTACCATTCTTTGTTCTTTGTTTGTGCATTCCGGTGTTTTCCGACGCGACGACATCATCTACGCCAGCTCCGATGCAGAGTCTGCATCACTCCTTTGTTTCCGAACCTCGCTTGTCGAGATCTTCAGTCTGATTCCGAGAATGGTTGCACTCTTTTCTACTGATTGTGCAGAGTAATAGTTTGGGTGCGTGATGGATTGGCCCCCATGCCGACTACCCCTTCTATTCGCTTTTGTACATTGAAGTGGATGAGAATGCATCGGTCCTCTCTTTCTACCGGAGTTAGAGGTGGCTTTATTTGTTGATACCTCTACCTTCGACCTTTTGTTTCCGGAGTGTTTCCCGCAACGATCACGGTCAACGATCTCTTGTTAGTGGTGTCGCGAGGATCTACACGAAGCGCGAAGGATCAGACCGCCGACCTTCCGGTACCATGAGGCGGATCTCGAGGGCGAGATCCATTGTTAGTGGTGTCGAATTGTGGCATCCCGCAAAAACCACTACTAGAAAATCGCGTTGTTTTTGTGCATTGCATCATCATGATCGCATGCTCATGTCATCATGCCGCATTGCATTTGAGCATCGTCATCATCTTGCAATTGCTTGCATAAAACTATTTTTCGCAAAGCATGTTTTTGTGCTCTAAAACGCCCCGTCTTGCTTTCAAACACAAACCCGGGTCCCCGGATTATTTTTGTTTTGTCCGCTATAGGGTTGTAAAAGCCCCGTGTTAAACAAATAATATATTAAATTATTTTAGTGGGGGCAGTCGAACGGGCCGATTCGACTCAAACGACCACCCCCAGGAATTAAAATCGGTCCACCCAAACCCTTTTCTACCCAACCTAAGCTACCCACACCCCCTCCACCTCACCCCAGCCACTCGCGGCTCGCCACCTCACCCCAACTCTCTCCCTCACCCAATCCCCCCCTGCCACATCAGCCACCCCACTCCCTCCCTCTTCCACCTCACCCAGACCGACCCACCACCCCACCGACCTGGCCCACCTGCCAGGCCACGCCCACCACTTCCTCACCCATCCACCGCGTCAGCCCCCTCCCTCCACCAACCGGTCAATCCCCTCCCACCTTGCCAGCCCCTGTCGCCTGGCCCCACGCTTCCCCGGGCCCCACCTCCCTTCCCTGTTTCTCTTCCTCTCTCCAGCCCCAACCCCTCTCTCCCCTGGCACCGCCTCCCTCTGCAACCGCCATCCTCGCCTGCCTTGTCCACCGCGGGCCCCATGTCGAGCGCGCCGCAGAGTTCCATCCCCGCCGACCTGCATCTACCTCGCCGCGAGCCGACCGTGTGCTCTGCAGGCCGCCGTGACCAACCCCCTGCGGGCCCTCTTCCTCCGCTGCGGCCCTGAGCCCGCCGTCTTTCCCCGTGTCCGCTGGCATCGACGTGCGCGCCACCTAGCCTTCACGGATCAAGGAACTCAGAGCCATAGAGCTAAAACATGGTACACCGAAGGCTCGTACTAGAGGCGGTGACGTCGGTTCTACAAGATCTACCTCTCGATGCCAGGACCCTCGGATTCAATGCCTCGAAGCCGGACCCAAAATTCAAACCCCGAAGACAGATCCCATCGAACCCTCGGAGATGCCGGAACGCCAAGTTCGCCGAGACCGAACCCGCCGGTACCTCAAGATCTACCTCCCGGAACCGGAGACCGTACCTTCGCGGAACAAGTTCACGGCCAACAACCAAAGTCGGAACCCCAAGGTCGTCAACACGGACCCAGAGAATCCCCGGACGACGAGCTCTTCTACCTGAACCCGAAGACCGCAGATGCGACAAGTGCTTCTTCCCGGACGCCAAGTTCGTCGAGAACCCGGACGCCAAGGTCGCCAATGCGAATACGACAAGTTCTTCGCCCCGGATGCCTAGACCGACTCGATGGCGCGGACCCGACAAGATCGTCGCGACGACAAGAACGACACCGACCAGGGCGAGTCCGATGTGCCCCCGACACCGAAAGTCCTCCTTCACGGAACGCCAAGAACTACCCCCGATATCCGAGAACGATCCCGCCGAGGCCGTCGAACCCTGAACCCCGAGGCCGAACCCCGAACCCCGGAACCAAGATCGCCGAACCCTAATGTGTGAACCCCTTCCCGAAACCCTATTTTATAATATAATAAACTTGTTGCATATTAACCATTCATCTCGCATGCATATCATTGGTTTGGGGGCCTTATGCCGATTCACCTAATAATTAAATATGGGGCCCATATGCGGGCAAATCTAGTCTTATATTGGCCTCATTTAAATTGGTGTAGCGAACCGGTGCTATATTTTGCCATGCTCAAACAACATTTAATTTGCGGGGTATCTAAATAACTTGAACCATTTAATTAATTGTCGGGACCCCCGGTTCCGCTTAATATGACCTAATTGCATCGCATCTTTACCATGCCATACATCATACATGCATCATGCCGATCTTCTGCTGTAGTATTAAATAGTGCATCCGGTGTTTCTTCTAGTGTTTTGCTTCTTCGCGGATAAGGCCGTTGAGTTGATGTGAGCTTCGCCCCGATCTTCGGTTGAACCTTCGACGATGTTTTCAGGCGAGCATCTCCCCCTTTTCTACCTATCTTACTTTTATAGTATTTATTCCCTCCTGTTGATCTATTTCTATCTGTGTTGCGATGCTCTAGTTTTCGTACCCGTGATATCCCTTGCAGCCTTATATAGCCTTGGACACATCCTATTACCTGTTGTTTGGTAGATAGTTGGACTTGCGCGTCGTAGTCGCTTGCTCAAGTGCTGTTGCGTGTTGTCAAGTGCCACAGTTGTTGGTGTATTGCCGCATGTTTGACGTTGGAGATGATCATAGCTTTACTTATCGTTCACTTTAATTCCTGTTTAACAACTAAAACTGAAGAAAGCAGAGGCATCGGTGGGTGATAGACAATATTTGGTTTCCGAACGCCCACTTGTGTCCCGTAGGACCCCGAGTACTTGATACATGTTCCTTGATTTATCGCGCTATCCACATCCGGGAGGATTATGGGACCCCCCTGAGCCAGAGCTTGATTCAGTCTTATTTCTTGGGGCCACAAACTAGTTTGAGGTTTTATTTACTATCCTGTACTTATGCCATGCTACTACTGTATTTACGATTGTGCGAGGAGCACACTGTACTGTTTAGGTAAGCGGAATGTTTTCGCGGTATCGACAAGCCCAGCCACACTTTCGGGTTCCCAGTCGTTTACAGCCATTGTCGCAAACCTTGAGTCCGTCTCGGAGTCAGCTGGCTTCGTTGCGGGTCTACTCAATGGGGTGGCCCCCTGAAATATTTCTGAATCCTGTGATTGCTTTGTCGTGAAGGCCTCGTTGGGTTTTGATTTGGTTTTTCCGAGGTTGATCGAGTGTGTGTTGCTATTTGTGCACCCCGGCCGGGTTAAAACTTTCTGAAAGCCGTGTCCGCGGTTATGGACGACTTGGAGCACAGTATCTCGACCATAGACAAGCATAACTAAAGTAGTACTATAAATTTGACTTATAATGACTAGTAATCAGCTTCACTATAACGGAATGGCTAAATAATACTGCCCACTATTGCTTGTTTGGATTGTCGCTTGCGACCATTGTACCTGACTAGTAAGTATGGCAACTACAACGGAATGGCTAAATAAAAGTACCAACAACTGCTGGGTTTTGGGTTATCTCATGCTATTTATATCTGATTAGTAACTGCTTACTTTATCAGGATGATTATCTAAACCTGACTAGTAAATTGCTGCAACGATAACTGAATAAATAAAACTGCCAACGGTGTGAGTTCCTCGGTTGACTTCCTCGTTTGGTCTCGAGGGGGAAACGCCAGGATGGGTTTGTTTGGTGGTAGAATCAGGTTGGATCCGAATAGGTCTTTCTTATCCCTCTCTGATAGTCGCCAGTTGTATCGAGTCTCTATAGGTTGTTTAGTGCATGCTGCCGCTGCCGCTTCAGTCCACCATACCTATGTAGGCGAGGACCGCCGAATTCTAGCCTCGCCGTGTCTTGGCCTCAAGATCGACGCTCCTCTTTTCCTTTGCCCTTTGTCGGCACCCCTTTGTTTTAAGCAGGTTTTGAGATCGACGTCGTTAGCGGGGTTACCTTCCGCTTGGCTGGGCAGGGTTATGGACGCCATTGGTTATTCTTCGTGGCTCTTAGCACCATTTGCATCTTGTCCGTAGCTGGACGCCTATCGCTTTCAAGGTGATTTGGATCTTTGTATATTATCTGTATTCTTGACTCTTTGAGTCATTATATATATATCTGTGGGTCCCATCGAGGACTGTTGTGTAATGTTATTACTTCGTTTTCCACCCGCACGAAAGTGCCTGGTGGGCACCTTTGAATCGTTTCTATGCGGGTTGGGCGGGTTTCGCTAAAACTTGCATAGGTCCGATTCTGAGGGTGTTACAGACACCTTTGCACAAGGGAGTGTAGGATCTCAGAGTTTAAGGTTGTGGTTAGATTTATATCTTAATTACTTTCCTGTAGTTACAGATGTTTGCAGGGGGTTTAATCACAAGCATGTATTAGTCCTAGGGAGGGTGTTATGTTAGCATAGTTTCACCCACACAACACTTACGAACACCAAAAAAGAGTACTCCACTATTTGAAGCGAAAGCACTTGACATAATTCCCATGTGTCCTCGAGAACGTTTGGTCCTTATAAGTATTTCCACGACCTTGTCCTTTGCTAAGAAATGATTGGGCCACTTGCTCTGTTTGTTCGTTACCTTTGTTACTTGCTCTTTGTTTTGCTACCTTGTCAGAAAACCACTAAAAATCCGTTTGATAAGTATTCACAGGGATTTCCTGCTCCATACCACTGTTCAGCACCTTCTGCTCCTTGTTGGGATCGACACTCCTATTTATCGAAAGTACTATGATACACCCTCTATACTTGTGGGTCATCAAGACTATTTTCTGGCACCTTTGCCGGGGAGTGAAGCACTATTGAAGAGTGGAACTAGTAAGGGAAACTTTTACTGTGAGTATTGCTTCTATTACTGCTTGTTACTTTGTTTCCAATATGGATAACCCACTTGGTTTTCTGTTTGGGAAAACTACTACCACTGCTAGGGTAGTAGATGAACCACCACCTGTTGAGATAGATCCTTTTAAGATACCTACAAGTATTGTTGATCGTGTTATGGATAATTATTATTTGGGAGATGGAACTGTCCATCCCGGGGATCACTTGCTTTTTATCCATGAATTATGCGGGTTGTTTAAGTGTGTAGGTATCACAACTGAACAGGTGAAGAAGAAGTTACACTCCATATCCTTGAAAGGGAGAGCTGAATAATGGTATAAGCTGCTAAAGAATGGACAATCCATGGAATGGGAGAGATGGCATCTCTCTTTTACTCTAAATTTTATCCTCCTAGTGAAATTCATAAAGATAGAAATCTTATATATAACTTTTGGCCTCTTGATGGAGAAAGTGAAGCTCAAGCTTGGGGGAGATTGAAGTTACTAATGCTTAAATGTCCTATTCATGAATTCCCTAACAATATTATTCTCAATAACTTTTATGTTAGGGTTTCTCTTCATGGTAAAAATTTACTAGATCTCTTGTGCTGGATCATTCACACGTATGAAGGAAGGAGCTAAATGGGATCTCTTAGACCGTATTCAAGATAATACTGAAGCTTGGGAGAATGATAAAGGAAGAAAGTCAGGTATAAACTATGATTATGAATGCATTAAATCTTTTATGGAAACTGATGACTTCCGTGATATTAGCAATGAGTTTGGTCTTGATTCCCAAAGTATTGCCATATGTTTTAAAGCATTTGCCTCTTACATAGAAATTCCAAAGAAGAAGTGGAATAAGTACCAATCATGTTCCTATTAGAAGTACTCAAGTTTGTAATACTAATCATATTGTGCCTGAGCCTCATGTTTAGAAAATGCCTTTCCCAGCTAAGGTAAAGGAGTATTCTATGATTATTAGTGAAAATAACAAAGGTACAATGAAAACTATGGATCCTGGTAAGCAATTGAATGTTGAACCCGTGGTAGCTATTGTGAAAGACACTGTCACTAGAAATATAGAGGATGAGCATATTGTCTTCTGTGAAGACGCTTCTAACATTATCTCTCAGCCTAGTAAGGCTAGAAAAGCTAGTGTTCCTGTGCTTTCTGTTAAAATTGGTGATCATTGCTATTATGGTTTATGTGATATTGGTGCTAGTTCTAGTGCTATTCCTTATGAGCTTTACAGGGAAATTATGCATGAGATTGGTCCTTGTGAGCTTGAGGACATTGATGTGGTTATCCACCTTGCTAATAAGGAAACCATTTGCCCCATTGGAATTGTAAGAGATGTGGAGGTTCTCTGCGGTAAGATTAAGTATCCTGCTGATTTTCTAGTGCTTAATTCAGCAGCTAGTAAAACTTGTCCTATCATTTTTGGTAGACCTTTCTTGAACACTTGTAGATCTATTATTGATTGTAAGAAGGAAAAAGTTTTAACTAAGTTTGATGGAGATTCTTATGAGTTTAATTTTCTAAATTTGCTAAAGCTCCTTGTGAAAATAGTTTGCCTAATAAAGATTTTAGGATGGAACAACTTGCTTCTATTCATCCAGTCTATGACCTTGGACCTCTTTTTGATGATTGTAAGTATGCTTATTCTGATTATAAAGTTGTTTCCAATGATAGTAATATTGTCAACTTTATTCAAAGTGCTATTGAAAGTTATTTTGAGAGAGGGAAACATGGTTTTATGTATCTCAATGATGTTAAGTTTCCCCGTTTATTTTGAAAGCTTTAAAGTTGCATCTATTTTGTCTTCCTATGCTTGTGGCTTTTTGTTTCAACAATTCGTTTTCTCATGATACCCCCATGCATAGGAAGTAGGATAGACTCAAGTGTGTTCGTTATTTGCTTCTTGATGCTCTCTTTCACTTCAAATATATATCCTATCTGAGCATCTTTGAAAGTTTCAAGCCTAACTTAAAGGCATTAAAGAAAAGTACTTGTTGGGAGATAACCCAAGAGTTTTGTCGAGTCTAGGAAGTTATTACCTCAGTAATAACCGCTCCTTATCCTTTTTGTTTTGGTATTTGTGTCAAGTTCAACTACTTTTGTGAAGTAGAGGAGTTGTGAAAAGTGGCTGTCCTAGGACAGATTTTTGTGCTGTATTGTAAAAATTCACGAGGGAGCTAAGTACTTCGGATGGAGCTGCATTTTTCTGAGCTTGTTCTCCAAGTTGTTACCCAAATTTTATTAGTTCTGTACTTTTTTATTTGAGCAACAGAATGTTCTCGAAAAAATCAATCTTTACCTGCTGGTCTATTTTGATAGATTTCTGCCATCCTTTGCATTTGCCTCTTACATAAGCTTTTGTCTTGATGGGTTTTCAGATCAAGTGTGTACCAAAGGTTTATTGTTTTTTCTCAAACTAATGTTGTCACTGAGTTTGTGCAAAGGTTTTGTATGAAGGAAATTTTCAGGAGAAGGAGAAAAGGAATCTGCAGAGTTCGTCTTTGAATAGGTAAAAGTGGTGAAAATAGAAGGTTCGTGAAACTCCAATCTTTTTATATTTTTGATGTTTTTAATACATAAGGGAAGTTAAGAGACAGAATTGAAGAGGATACGAATCCCGGTGTGGACAAACCCACCCTAGGCACTGGCCCAGCCTGGCCGCGCCTGAGGGGGGGGGGGGTGTTCCCCTCTCGAACAACGTCTCCGCCTTGTTTCTGTGTCAAAACCTTCCTTATGCATTGAAACTTCGCAATATATAACCCTCCATATCCCCCAAGGTTCGTGCATCGTGTTCTCGTCGTGTTTTCGTTTTGATTTATTTCTGTCAGGAAATCTTCTCAAGTTTAGAGCACCATGGCCTCCGCCAAGGACAAAGGCAAGAAGCCCGAGGAAGAAGAACCTAAAGTCCCCAAGGAGGAGGAGACTTCAGTAGGGTATGAAGGTGACATGGAGGAGGACAAGCAACCGGACTCTCGCACTACCATTGCAAGCATTGGTTTGGTGGCACGACCTACCAAGCTTAAGAGCACAGCACGGATGTCTACATGAGGGAGAACTCTGCGCCATATCCTCGCTCCACGCACACTTCCTCCTAGTACCCTTGTTCTAACCATGCAGGGAAGAAACGCTCTAATTTGGAAGAATGGAGAAAGAATAACAAGGACTCAGATCCTTGGTCCGAGTTGATCATGGGCTGCATGGAGCATAATTCGGGGTTAATTCGTACTCTGACCTTCGATATGGAGGACTTGAGGAAACTTATTGAAGAGATTATCAAGAGAACACCACCACCACCAAAGGAGTAATTCGTCATCAGGTTTAGCATCCCCTTGGCTTGTTCCAAGCTTGGGGGAGTGTCGCAGTATCACCAACATTATCTTTTATCTTTTACCTTTTTAGTGGATTCATATTCGTGGTAGAGAAGTTATCTTATAGTTTGGTTTGCATGTGGAAGTATGTCTCCTTTAGTTGATTATCTATGTATCCCTTGGTGCGAGTGCCTTTATTGAATATTAATGAGAAGTCTCATCTTTTACTTTTTGCACTTCTTATTTTAGTTTGCAATCTCTATTATATGATGGATCTTGTTGATCAGTATTGGCACCACTTTGGGAGCATCAAGTAACTCTAAATTGGTTTTGGCAAACCGAGTTCTAGTAAGTAGCAACAATTTTTGAGGTTTGAAAGAAAAAGAGAAAGAAAAAGCTTATAGGTATTTGGTATCATTTTTTTTCTTTCTTGTTGTCTCATAAGCTTAGTATTATTTATTTAAGATCTTTTGTGTCTTCAAGGAAGATTGCATTTTTGACTTTATTACTTGTATGTTTTCTTGTTTCTTTCAACTCTCTTGCTTTCTACCTAGCCTTGCTAGCCAAAAACCTGTTTTGAGAAGGCATACTTCTCATGTTTCCAAACCCCTTTGAACCAAAAAATTTGCCACTTGTGTCCACCATATCTACCTAGTAGATATTGCTATTCTAAGCAAATTCTCAAGCTTCATCTACCTTCCGAATTAAAAAGTATTTTGTTATGTGAAAACTAATTAGTAAATCTCTCACGAACTTGATGGCACACCTTATTTTCTTTCCCCTAATAGACTTGAACCATTGTGGACATCGAAGTTGTATATGCTTGCATCTATATGTTTGAATTAGAAGAACCGTGCTTTCACGGGTAACGTTTTCAACATAGAACTTGTACTTTGTACATCGTTGATATTGTTCTCTTTTGTCTATGGATGTCAACGATGTGAAATAAAAGGGGAACTTGTGAGCCCATGGAGTTTGTACTTTGTGTGATAGAAACACCTGGGCCGCTAGCATAAGCCATGCCTAATCATGGTGGAAACTTGCAGCACCACCATAGTGAGCATTCTATGAAGCATCCTCAATAAAAAACTATACACATAGTAAATAGAAAGATTGCTAAGATGCTCATTGTCTACTTGCCTTGTCATTTTGGTTATGGGAAAGCTCCTGTACCATGTGCAAGGGGTACCCCGTTGGCGGTTCTCAATGATATGCAAGTACTTACAATGACAAGAACTTTCCTAGGACCAAAGTTAATGTAGCATGAGGAGTGGCCCTCATATTCAAGGGACATGAGATTGCCAACTTACATTTCGTCAAGCATATGCTCCATCTTTGTTCACTTTAACCTTAATCATCTCAAGATGCTTATGATAGGGGCAATGAGGGCTCAAAGCTAGTAAGTACCATAATCTTTTGGAAGCTCTTTATGACTTGTAATCCCTGCTTCCCTCTATGAAGGGACCTTTCTCCCACTTCCAAGTTGAGTCAATAAACCTACTTCCTCTCTATCTCCAGCAAGCATTTGAGTTATTGTGTTTCAAGCATTCATATGGTGATTTATTCAATCATGTTCTTTATCTTCTTTGTTTGCACAAAACTCTTATCTTTTGAGTATTACTTTGAAAGCCTTCACTTATGAAAAACCTTTTTGAGCAAAGAGTGCTCCTGTTTTGAAACACAAAACAGGATTGACTGCCGTAGTATGGATTCTGAAGGAAAAGAAGGCGTTTCGGTGCAATTTCGCGAAGATCAGAAAAATACCAGAAAAATATGGAAACCTATTATTTTACCAGAGGACGAAGGAACCCAGAAGGAGGAGCGAAGGGGGCCGCAGGGGGCCCACACCCCCCTAGGCGCGGGCCCACCTGAGGCCGCGCCTAGGGCAGGTGTGGCCCACCTGCCCGGCCTCCGACTCTACCCCTTCGCCTATATCTTCCCTACATAACCCTAAGCCTCGGGGGGCGACCACAAATAGATTTCCACCGGCTCTGGGGGCGGAAAACACCGAGAGAGAGAAAGATCTCTCCGGAAGATAGATTTCTGTCAGGGGAATTCCTTCCTGGAGAGGGGAGACCGTCGCCATCAACACCATCGTCAAGCTAGTCTTCATCCGGATCATCATCATCATCCACACCATCATCTCCACCAGCACCATCATCACCACTCCGTCTCACTGTAACAATTGTGTTGGATATTGCTTTAGTTCTTAGGGGAAACTTTCCCGGGATTAATTACTATTGTAGTTGATGCTTGTGAGTGGAACCATTGGATTATTGTTTATATTCAGATTGTTATCCATTACCATATCATCTTTGATCTTGATCCATATGATCTCTTTGAGTAGTTCGTTGTGTTCTTGAGGACATGGGAGAAGTCATGTTGTTAGCAGTGAATATGTGATGAGTTATTATTCAATGGTTTAGTATTTAAGTTGTGGTGCTATTCTTCTAGTGGTGTCATGTGAACGTCGACTACATGACACTTCACCATTTATGGGCCTAGTGGGATGCATTATGTATTTTGCTACTAATTACGGGGTTGCCGGAGTGATAGAAACCTGAACCCCCGTTAGGACACCTTTGCACAAGGGAGTGTAGGATCTCATAGTTTAAGGTTGTGGTTAGATTTATATCTTAATTACTTTCCTGTAGTTACGGATGTTTTCAGGGGGTATAATCACAAGTATATATTAGTCCCAGGAAGGGCGGTATGTTAGCACAGTGTAGAGGTCCCAACCTTTAATAAGGTAGAGATCCCTATGTTTACAATGCTAGTCCCTGGATCAATAGCTATCATCCACAGTTAAGATGTAATATCAAGAAACAAAGGTCATATTACAACTTTATAACCAGGAATAAAATAATTCATTACATCTTACATAGCTCGTTTGGCTATCTCATTACAATGCAGCAGAAATAACTATAGCATGGGGTCCTTCATCTTCAAAGTGCCAGAGGCAATCATGTTGGTTGTAGACTTGTAATCCTAATCAACACACTTCACTAACATCAAACAAACCTGCAACATAATAAGTTACATCCACAAGGGTCAATACATTTGAATTGTATTGGCAAGTGATACTATGATACTATAGTGGAGTCTATCATCTATATGCATTTGGATAAGTGGAGCTTGGGCTTGATTTTCTCAAAATATATTTTTCGTTATCATTTGAAAACACTAAGTTTTGCTTGTCAAAACACCCAAGGAACCACCAATTGAAATTGGTGAACCTTCGCCCTTGTTCAACCACAAGTTTTTAACTTAGAAATTGGGATGAGGAGATTCTTGATAGCTTCCATGTCTTGATGCTCAAATTGTCCTTTGCCAGGGACATGGTTAAGTATTTAGATTTTACACTCTGCAGAGGTGGTGCACTTTCCCCACAAGACTTGGTTTCACCAAGATAAGATCTTTCAGAAGCCTTCCCTTAGACTAGAATGGACGCGCTCCAACCTATCAAACCCCTACCACCAACTGTCCATTTGGCTAAGTTATTGCAACCTATATGATCCAAGCAGATCCCATAATGCCAAGTGGCTACACTTGAAGCTTCTCAACATTTCACATCTCAAATCTCTTTGTTCCTGGGTGGCATTCCACAAGTGAGATACACAAGGTAAACCATAGAAATGGGCCTTGTGTAACCACTAAACCAAAAACCACCAAGCACGCCCCTTTCCACCCAGGTGATTCATTCACTTAGTTGTTTTATTAAACAAAACACCAATCCTTGACTTTGAAATATTCCATAGCATGAATATAATCCACCCTGGTTTCCTACTAGCTAAGCTAAGCTAAGCATGGTAGTAGTAGGAATCTTAACTTAGGAACATTCTACTAAGGCATTAACTACTAGGATTTCCCATGGCATAGCACACTTAGTAAAATTCCATGCAAGTCCTACTTTGAAAGATCACCAATGCATAGTGAAAATAATGGGACAAAAGTATGAAGCATCATATCACTTGCCTTTTTGGTAGAGAATTTATAATTTCACTCCTTGATCTTGAAATAGTCACACTCTTCAAATGTCACTACAATTCAATCAAGCAAGGCACAATTTCAATCTACCATTCAAGCAATCATCACATAAAATAATAAAAACAAAGCAATGCATGCAAGCATGCCAAAGATTTTTTTATTTGGAAAAAGTGGTTTCTAATAGGTTATAAACATTTTGAAACACTTATTTGTCATTTATAAAGTGGCAAGGTCATTTATAAATGTGGTAAAACCATTTGATATCAAGTTAGTGAAAATGGCTATTTTAAGTCATTTTTGTTTTGTTAGATTTGATTTAAATCAAAGTAAGATTTTCTAGTGTTTTCCAAATATAGCTTTAACACAAATGTTAGTATTTTAAGGTCAAGTGCTTAATATTGAAATCATTTGCAAAAGGTTTTACCTATAAACCATTTTTATACCAAAACCATATTTTATGTTGTTGGAAATGTCTTTAGCAAAGTAATAATTTTTTAGGGTTCACCCAATATGTTTTTAAATCATAAAACTTTGTGTTTAGGGTTAGGGGGTTTAATTCAAATCATTTCCCAAAGGTTTTTCTCCAAAAAACATTTTTAACATATAAACAATATTTTTATTTGACTAGGAATGTTCTAAATCAAAGATTCATCTTTTAACTTCACAAAATACACTTTTAATTCCATAAGTTGTTTGATATGGTCAGTAGGTTCAAAACAATCCATTTGCCAAAGATTTTCTCCTAAAAACTTTTCTAGAATAAATTTTATGTTCTAAATATGCCTACACAAGTTTCTGCAAATACAACCAAGTTTCCAGAAGCAATTCATTAAAAAAAGTGCATGGTTGGATATAATTTGTTTTGCTGATTCCATTGATATAAAATTTGCAAAATTTGGACGTGTGGACCAAAAGTTATGAATTTTACAAATTTGAACATCTAAAAGATCAATTCTGGTTTTTATAAAACAGACTGGGCCACGTGTCTTGTTCTGATAGGCTGGTACCGTTTCGTACGGATCAAGCAACGTGGACCGTTAGATCTAACTGAAAACATGCGGCATATATCAGCATACCTCTTCTCTTTAGTGGATCTATCGTAGCCGATGGATCTACATCCTACGGTTCCTAACATCCTAACCAAAACCTCGCGGCGCCCGACGGTGGCGCGCGGCGGCGGCGTTCTGGCTATGGCGTAACGGCGAGAAAGGAAGCAACATGAGTAGGGGAGATGCTCACCAGAACCGCAGAAGCTTGCTGATGCTCAACGCCTGCTTGGTTGGCGGAGGGGCGCTCGATGCTGGCTTGAATCGCTCGCCGAAGTTGATGACGGCGTCGGGCACGCTCTGGCGTCATCGGGGACATCGCTACAGGGCACGGGAGAGCGAAGCAATAAATCTATTAGAAGCGCGAGAGAGAGGAGAGCGTAGGAGGGTCATCCAGAGATGGAGGGGGAGACGTGGCTTACAGGGAGGCGTCGCAGGAGTTGAAGCAGACGACAGCGCTGCTCAGTGATGATGTTGTCAATGATGCAGAGCACGCGTGGATGAACGGGCGACACTGGGAGGTGCGCCAGAGGCCAGGGAGTTTTCTTGTATGCGCCAGGGAGCAAGGGGGCGTGGGCTAGCCGGGATCGTTGTGGATGCTCGTCGGAGGCAGCGGTGGTTTGAGCGGAAATTGGGGCAGCCTGGGGGCTCTCGAGGTGTGGCGTCTAGGGGAAAAGGGAGGGGAGAGGGAGGTGGTTAAACGAGCTTGGTCATAGGGAGTAATCGCCGCGGCAATAACGTGTATTGAATCTATTTTTAAGACGGCAGAAATGGCCGGCGAGGGGGCGTGGTCACCGCGATGAGTGAGGAAGAAGGCTGACAATGTGGGGTCTGCTTGACAGCGAGTGAGAGAGAGGAGAGGTGGTGCCCAGCAGTCAGTGAGTTGCGGGTGTGGTTCTGAGTGAGAAAGAACGGTTCGCTGGGGAAAGAGGTGGGCTGCTGGGCCAGATGGGCTGGGTAGGCTTCTTTTTTTCTGTTCTGTTTCTTTTCCTTTTTTCCTTTCTATTATTCTGTTTTGGTTTTTATTCAAATATTTCAAACCCTATTTGAATTCAAATTTTTGCCAAACTTTGTGTATATTCAAATACTGTTTATCAATACATTCTAAAGTCAAATTGAGAACAATATTTTTTATTCTTTTTAGGGTATATTAATTATTTAAAATGGTGTATTAATTCAAATAGATTTATTATTGTTTTTCAAACTCCATTTGAAATCTAAATTTTACCAAATCTTTTCAGTTGTTTTTATTTAAAAATAAAAAACTTTGAATTATTATTTTAAATACTTTATTTTGTTTTAATGTTCATTTAAAATGGAAAATTTCTTTGCTTAAATGAATTTGGATAATAATAAATCCTCGTGATTTTATTCAAATAGCCTTTACTCTTTTTATTAAACAAAAATATTTTATTTTATTTGCTTGGCTAAGTTTTAACTTGGCCTTTTAAAATAGTCCTTATTTATTTATTTATTTATTTATTTCTTCCTTTGCTTATAAAAAACTATATCTTTTTATTTAAGGATCCAAAAATGGTGATTTCAACTTGTAATTTTTTTATTTAATATTTGTTTATCCTTTTAAATATTTTTAGGATTATTTACTCACCATTTGGTATGGATTTTAGATAGGAGCTTTATTAGCTTTGGAAATTCAATTTCCTGATCTTACTAAATTCATAAGATTTTATTTATGGCTCAAAATTAAGTGAAACCAATTTATATGGTTTTATAATATTTCAATTTGTCATTCTTGATCATTTATAAATGTTTGTTGATAAACTTTTATATGGATCAAATCCATGGTCTTAGAGATATCTTGGGAATGATTTCCCTCCATTAGGGTTTTAGGGATTTGGTTTATTTTCCAGGTGTTTTAATTTCAAGATGCATTTATGAAGTATGCATTCCACTTAATTTGAATTTTGTTGGATTCAAATTTCATTCAAATTTTGTTCAAGATGGTTTTTGGATGAATTCATTTTAAAACAAAAAGTTTCTGTTCACCCTAAATTTCAACAATTATTTATTTTGTTTATTTAATTTTCACATTACAAAATTTGGAAAATTTTGGGATGTGACACACAGGTTCACCCACACAACACTTACGAACACCAAAGAAGAGTACTTAGCTATTTGAAGCGAAAGCACTTGACAGAATGCCCATGTGTCCTCGAGACCGTTTGGTCCTTATAAGTATTTCCACCGGCTTGTCCTTTGCTAAGAAAGGATTGGGCCACTTGCTCCATTTGTTCGTTACCTTTGTTACTTGCTCTTTGTGTTGTTGCCTTTTTAGAAAACCACTAAAAATCCGTTTTCTAAGTATTCACAGGGATTTCCTACTCCATACCACTGTCCAGCACCTTCTACTCCTTGTTGGGATCGACACTCCTATTTATCGAAAGTACTACAATACACCCCCTATACTTGTGGGTCATCACACATCAGCAGTTTTCCCTCAGTAAGAAACCAAGGTTATCGAACCAGTAGGAGGAAGGAAACGTTACACGGGTGTTGCAAGTAATGCGGAGACCTGCACAACACAAACTCAAGACTTTGGCCCAACTAGGCAGTGAGGTTGTCAAGATCACTGATTTGCTGTAACAAAGGATTAAACGTACGGTGTGGAAGGTAATGGTGGTTTGTAGCAAGTAAACAGGTAATAGTGGAAGATGTATCAATGGTAAAGATTGGACCGAGGTCCATAGTTCACTAGAGGTGCTCTCCTTAGATGAACAACATGGGACGAAGGGTAAACAAATTATAGCAGGGAAATTGACAGGAACTGAGCAAGGCATAACAATGCAATACTAGTCAGAAAGATCCTATGAGATTCGATTGGGAAATACAACAAGATACATAGACCGCCATCCAACAGCATCTATGACTACAAGTCCACCTTCAGGTTGTCATCCGAACCCCCTCAAGTATTAAGTTGCAATCAACAGACAACTGCTTTAAGCAAAGTGTGTAAGGTAAACAGTCCACATGTTCCATGAACAAGAGACCATTGTTTTCTCCCTAGTGGCAACAACACATCTACAACCTTAGATATTTCTGTCACTTCCCTTAGATTAAATAGAGGCATGAACCCACTATCAAGGATAAATACCCCCTCTTGGAGTCACTAGCAACTACTTGGCCAAGATAGCTACTAACAACGGAGAGCATGCAAGATCACAAACAACACAGACATGATATAATCATAAAGACAAAACCATTAATCAATCCAACATAATAATCTCAATATCCATCGGAGGGGGAACTACTCATGCATCATACCGGAGAAGAAGGCCTCCAGGATGATCTCCCCTCCAGCAGGGTGCTGGGAAGAACTTCAGATCCCCCCGATCTAGGGACGATGGTGGCCGCGGCTACAGACGGTTTCATGGAGATTTGATCGGGTACTTAGGGTTTTCGCTTCGGGGGAATTCTTATAGGCGAAGGGGGAGTCCGAGGAGGCGACCAGGGGGCCCACACCCTGCCTAGGCGCGGGCCCACCCCTGGCCGCGCCTAGGGGTGTGTGGCCGCCCTGGATTGCCTCTCCGTCTCCCCTCTAGACTTCGTGTTCCCCATGGAAAGTTATTGACTTTAGCTTTTGTCCCGTCCAATTCCGAGAATATTGATTTTCTGCCTTTCTGGAACCTAAAACAGAAGAAAACAGGCAACTGGCACTGTGGCAACTTGTTAATACGTTAGTTCCAGAAAATATATAAAAACACCTCAAAGAAAGATAAAGCAAAGCATAGTAGATACTAAACAAGCATGGAACATCAAAAATTATAGATACGTTTCCAACATATCAAGCATCCCCAAGCATAACTCCTGCTCGTCCCCGAGTAGGAAAGTGATAAAAAGAATAATTTTTGATGTGACATGCACCTTCACAATGAAGATCTAACCAATTGCTAGCATTGAAAGCTGGGATCAAAGAACTCTAAACATGAACATGAAAGATGGAGTTATAAAAGTAAGACAAAGCAACTATTGTTGTAACATGACAAGATACAAACAAAGATCATGAATAACATGCATTGAAAAACATTTGTTTGTTTCACATACATAAAACATAGCATAGTGGCAATCAGCTTGTTCCTCATAGAGTAGCAAATAGATGCATAGGACACCTTCAAAGTTCACAAGGGTGACTAGAAACAAATAGCACGACAACAAGTAATATCACAATATGCATCAATCAATAAGTTTTGGGACACTTCACATAGAACTAAGAATGACAACTATGCTCTCTTAATGTTGCCTAAAGGTAGAAGGTGGAGACTAAATAGTGGTGTAAGAAAGGCCTTTTATAAAGGAAGCAGGGATTTCAAGTTTCAAAAAAGAGCTTCCAAAAATTATGGTACTTGTTAGCTTTCAGCCCTCATTGCCCCTATCATAAGAATCTTGAAGTGATTAAGGCTAAAGTGAACAAACTATGGAGTATATGTTTGACAAAGTATAAGTTGGTAATCTCAAGTCCGTTGAATACGAGGGCCACACCTCATGCTACTCAACTTCAGTCACCTTTAAGTTCTTGTCATTGTAAGTATTTGCATATCATAGAGAACCGCCAATGGGGTACCCCTTGCACATGGTACAGGAGCTTTCCCATAACCAAAATGACAAGGCAAGCGGACAATGAGCATCCCAGCGATCTTTTTATTTACTATATGCATAGCTTTTTATTAAGGATGCTTCATAGATAGCTCACTATGGTGATGTTGCATCTTCCACCATGATTAGGCATGGCTTAGGCTAGTGGCCCAGCGTTTCTCTAACACAGCATACAAACTCCATGGACTTACAAGCTCCCTCTTTATTTCACACTGGTGACATCCCTAGACAAAAGAGCATGATATGAACTGAGTACAAAGTACACGTGCAATGTTGAAAACGTTCCCCGTGACAGCACAGTTCTGCTAATTACAATGTATAAGTGCAAGCATATACAACATAGATGACACAATGGTTCAAGTTTATTAGGGGCAAAGAATATAAAGTGTGCCATCAAGTTTGTGAGGGATTTAATGACTAAGTTTTCACATAAGAAAATAGTTTTTAATTGGAGCTGAAATAAGAATATACTTGGAATGGTGTAACACACCATGCATAGGAGTTTATAGTGGAAAGTTTGGAAAAACTTGGTTTCTTGGGAGTTGGAAGCATGAGTAGAGCTTTCTCATACAAGTGGAGGCTAGCAAAAGACTGGGAGCAACCAAATAAAAGAGCAATAGTGGCCATAATCATGTAGAGCGACAAAACATTACTAACCAAAGCATAGAGTGGTACTACAAGTCAAGGACTAAATGATCATAGAGGCTATGGTGAATTGTTCATAGTCATAACATGGTGTGAGCATGTGCCAAGTCAACACAAACAAACCTCAAAGGAGAATACCACAATACTATGCTTTTGCATGCTAAAGCAACACATAATTTCTTCAAGGCACACTAAGCAATCCCAATGACTTGGAGCAGGCCATGCTACAGCAATAATTACTAAGCATAAAGTCAAAACAACACCTAGCATGGCTTGATAAAGTCTAAGTCACAGTTAATGCAAGATCCTCTTGCACTTCCAAGCAAGAACTTTCTACTCCTTTCCAACACCAAGCAACTTATTTGCAACAAAACACAGCGAAAGAGGGGGTCCAAACTACTCAAGAAAACTAAACAACTAAGCAAAGCAAACGGAAACTAAGATGCTCCAAGAACAACACAATTGTGCATGAAACAAAAAAAGAAGTGTCTAGATAGACCTACGCTTTTTATTGAAGAAGAAGGGGATGCCTTGGGCATCCCCTAGCTTTGACTCTTGTAAATCTTGGATATTTCTTGGGTTGACACCATGGTTGCATCCCCAAGCTTGAGATTTTGTCCATTCTTCATCTCATTACATCATTCTCTCTCTACACCTGAAATTTTTCCTTCATACAAAACTTCACACAATCTTCAATAGCAACATTAGTGTATTCAAAAGATATTAGACCTCTCGCAAAGCTTTGGAACAGAAAATATTTTCACTAAAATCACAAGATACTGTAGTAACTCCTTCAAAAATCTCAATTCCCCAAAAGAGAACTCAAAAAGGAATCAATAAAAAGCAAATGCAAATAATGGCAGAAATCTGTCAAAACAGACCAACAGGCAGAAACCGATTTTTTAGAAAATCTTCTGTTGCTCAATTAAAAAATTGTTGAACTAAAAAAAGTTAGCTAACATACCGGGAGATTTATTCGTAAATTATCAGATAAATCCGAGTTACAAAAACTCCTCACGAATTTTTATGGTGGAGGACATAAATCTGTTTCGGGACAACAACTCCCCAAATCTTACTTCCCTCTCATTAGAGGTCATTCTTGGCACAAAAAGCAAACAAAACGGATAAGCAGAGGTCATTACTGAATTAATAACTTCCAAGACTCAAGGAAACTCTTGGGTTATCTCCAACAATTACTTTTTTTAACGCCTTTAAGTTAGGCACAACAAGCAAGAAGAATCAAGTATTTTCAAATGAGGAAGCATTAACATCAAACCTTGCTTTCAAAGGAGGAGCAAAAAGCAACTTATCTCTCCTCATAGGGAAGTGTTAAATACCTTTATTGAATGGAAAATGATATTTAATGGTGCCTTATTTCATATCAATGATGGAACCAACAGTTCTAAGAAAAGGTCTTCCCAAAGTAATAGGACAAGAAGCATTGTATTCAACATCCAAAACATAGAAATCAACACGGACATAAGAATTGTTAACCATAATGAGAACATCATTAACACTCCCCATGAGTTTCTTCTTAGCATTATCATTAAGTGGGACATCCAAATAATAATCTTCCAAAGGTGGCAAATCAAGCATTTCATAAATCTTCCTAGGCATAATAGAGACACTAGAACCAAGATCACATGAAGATTTTAGATCAAAGTCATTCACTTGCATATTAATAATGGGTTCCCAACTATCTTATACTTTCCTAGGAATAGAAGCTTTGTGTTTTAACTTCTCTTCCTTAATCTTAACAAGAGCATCAGTAATGTGTTTGGTGAATGCAACATTCATATCACTATCATCAGGACTTCTAGCAAGCTTTTGTAGGAACATAATCACTTCAGAAATATTGCAACCATCAATATCAAAATCAAACTTAGCATCACTAGTAGTAGGATCAATAGGCTTAGGCATAGTAGTAGGAGGAATATGGACTACTTGTGGTTTAGTGGTGATGGTGTTCACACTATTGTTTCTATCAATTTTAGCTTCCCTTTCCCACTTAGCATGAAGTTGGGCTAACAGTCTAACATTTTCATCAATAGTAACTTGTATGGCATGAGTAGCAGCAAAGGTACTCTCCTTGGTTTCAGGTTTAGCAGCAATTTTATTAATCAAGGAGGACTGAGCTTCAGACAAAGAGGATATGTTTTTCTCAACAATTAAAAGCTTTTCCTCTATAGACTTATTGAAAGTGGTTTGTTTACTAATAAAGTCTTTGAGCATGACTTCAATTTCAGAGGGGCACTTCTAGCATTGTTGTAAGAGCTTCCATAGGAATTGCCATTATTAGGAGGATAAGGCCTATAGTTGTTACCACCAAAATTACTCCTATAAGCATTGTTGTTGAAATTGTTGTTTCTAATGAAGTTCACATCTACTTGCTCTTCTTGAGTAACCAAAGAGGCCAAGGGAACACTATTAGGATCTAAAGGATCTTTCCCATGAATAAGCAGAGCCATAATAACATCAATCTTATCACTCAAAGCGGAAGTTTCCTCAATAGAATTTACCTTCTTACCATGTAGAGGTCTCTCAGTGTGCCATTCAGAGTAGTTAACCATCATATTATCAAGGAGCTTTGTTGCAGCACCCAAAGTGAGGCCCATAAAGGTACCTCCAGCAGCTGAATCCAACAGGTTTCTTGAGGAGAAGTTCAAACTTGCATAAAAAGTCTGGACAATCATCCAAGCAGTGAGTCCATGAGTGGGACAATTCTTAACCAAAGATTTCATTCTTTCCCAAGCCTGAGCAACATGTTCATTATCAAGTTGTTTAAATTTCATAATGTCACTTCTCATAGATATAATCTTAGCAGGAGGATAGTACTTTCCAATAAAATCATCTTTACACTTAGTCCAAGAATCAATACTATTTTTAGGCAAGGATATCAACCATTCTTTAGCTTTTCCTCTCAAGGAATAAGGAAAACGCTTGAGCTTAATAATATCTCCATATACATCCTTATACTTTTGCATCTCACAAAGTTCAACAAAGCTATTGATATGGGCAGCAGGATCATCAGAACTAGCACCAGAAAATTGCTCTCTCATCACAAGATTCAACAAAGCAGGCTTAATTTCATAAAAGGTAGCATTAGGAGCAGGTGGATCAACAGGAGTTCTTAGGAAATCATTGTTGTTGGTTCTAGTGAATTCACACAACTTGGTGTTCTCAGCAGATTTCATTTTGGCAAAGGTGGTCAAGCCAAAAACAGCAGCAGCAGCTAGAGCAGGAACTAATTTTTTTGTGTTTTTGAATAAAGAAAGCAAACCAAACTAAACTAATTTTTTGGGTTTTTTTTTTGGAAAGAGGCAAACAAAACCAAGCAAAAGAAACTAAGCAAACTAAAAACAAAGTAAAGAGAAAGGAAGTGGAGGACTCCCCCTTGTGAAGACGTCCTTAGCCTCCTCGACAACGGCCGATGGCGTGGAGGAAAGGTAAAATCCCAAAACCTCCCCGACAACGGAGCCAGAAAATAGCTTGATGGTGCTGGTTTAGAACTTCGTTGGGAACCCCAAGAGGAAGGTGTGAAGCAGCACAACAACAGTTTTCCCTCAGTAAGAAACCAAGGTTATCGAACCAGTAGGAGGAAAGAAACGTCACACAGGTGTTGCCAGCAAAGCGGAGACCTACACAACAAAAACTCAAGACTTTGCCCCAACTATATAGTGAGGTTGTTAAGCTCACCGGTTTGCTGTAACAAAGGATTAAACGTATGGTGTGGAAGGTAATGGTGTTTTCCAACAAGTAAACATGTAAGAGTGGAAGATGTATCAATGGTAAATATTGGACCAGGGTCCATAGTTCACTAGAGGTGCTTTCCTTAGATAAACAACATGGCACGAAGGGTAAACAAATTACAGCAGGGCAATTGAAATGAACTGAGCAAGGCATAACAATGCAATACTAGTCAGAAAGATCCTATGAGATTCGATTGGGCAATACAACAAGATACATAGACCGCCATCAAACTACATCTATGACTAGAAGTCCACCTTCAGGTTATCATCCGAACCCCCTCCAGTATTAAGTTGCAAGCAACAGACAACTGCTTTAGGCAAAGTGTGTTAGGTAAACAGTCCACATGTTCCATGAACAAGAGACCGTTGTTTTCTCCCTAGTGTCAACAACACATCTACAACCTGAGATATTTTTATCAATTCCCTTAGATTAAATAGAGGCATTAACCCACTATCGAGGATAAATACCCCCTCTTGGAGTCACTAGCAACTACTTGGCCAAGATAGCTACTAACAATGGAGAGCATGCAAGATCACAAACAACACAGACATGATAGAATCATAAAGACAAAACCATTAATCAATCCAACATAATAATCTCAATATCCATCGGATCCCTTCAAACACAACATGCATGATTACAAATAGATTAGATCTTGATCATGAACGGAGCTCACAAGATCTATACATGAAATCACAAAGGAGGAGATACAACCATCTAGGTACTACATGGACCCATAGTCCAAGGTGGAACTACTCACGCATCATACCGGAGAAGAAGTCCTACGTGATGATCTCCCCTCTACAGGGTGCCGGGAAGAACTTCAAATCCCCCTCCCCGATCTAGGGACGATGGTGGCGGTGGCTACAGACGGTTTCGTGGATATTTGATCGGGTACTTAGGGTTTAGGCATCAGGGGCTTCTTATTGGCGAAGGGGGAGGCCAAGGAGGCGACCAGGGGGCCCACACTCTGCCTAGGCGCGGGCCTACCCCTGGCCACGCCTAGGGGGTGTGGTCGCCCTGGCTTGCCTCTCCGTCTCCCCAATTCCGAGAATGTTGATTTTCTGCCTTTCTGGAACCAAAATCAGTAGAAAACAGGAAACTAGCACTATGGCAACTTGTTAATGGCTCTCTCACACAGCTGCCAATTTCTTCCCGTGGAAGAAGTACTTCGGCCTTCTCTTCCGCGAGTATGATCTCCTTGATCATGTCAATGGCACCATTGACCTCCTCGCCATGCCGCACGATCCTAATTGGTTGGCCATCGACGCGACCATCATCCGCTGGTTTTCTAGACCGTCTCCAACGAGATCTTCCACACCGTCGTCCGTGACAGTGACTCCGCGCACACCGTATGGACCAAGATCACTGGCCTCTTCACCAACAACAAGATCCAGTGCGTCATGTTCCTCCAACAGGAGTTCTTCGGCACCCACCAAAACGACTTCTCCCTCGACGACTACTGCCTCCGTCTCAAGAGCCTCTCCGACGAGATTCACGACTTGGAGTTCCCGATCGATGACAAGATTATGCTCTCCATGCCGTCGGTCGGCCTCAGCAAGGATCTTAGCAACGCCGCCTCCAACCTCACGCTCCTCACCACGCCGACTTTCGAGAAGGCCGTGGCCTATATCCATCTCGAGGAGCGCCAGATCAAGAACCTCCGGGCTTAGGCGGCCAACACCGCCTTCGTCAACGTCTTCTCCCGGGGCGACCCTGCCCCTGTGCCTCGCGCCCCGGGCCCACCTCTGGGCTTCTACTCGCCCCCGCCACTCATGCTCCTACCTCCCGCCAATGGCGGCGATAATGGTGGTGGCAACGGAGGGCGCCATCATCGTCGCAACGGTGGTGGCAACGGCGGTGGTAACGCCGGTGACACCGCCACCGCCCCTCAGCCCGGTCCACCGCAGCAGATCTCCCCCATGCCGCCATGGATCGCCGGCCATAACCCCTAGACAGGGGTCGTCCACGCCTACACCATGCCCGTGCCGCATGCCGCATACCCGTGCACCATGGGTCCGCGTCCGGCCTTGCACCAGGCCCTCTTCGCGGTGCCCCAGCCCACTGTCGCGACCGGCTACGCTGCTCCCCCGCTCCTCCCGCCTACTACGCCGCACCCCCAAGCACGGCCCAGTGGGACCCCGCCCTCCTGAACGCTCTACAGACCGCCTCCCCGGCGGGCGTGTACGGCGGTGGCGACGATTGGTTCATGGACATGGACACCGGCGCCTCCGCGCACATGGCTGCTCAACCCGGTAATCTCTCTAATTCTACTCCCGCCTCCACTTCGTCCCGCATAATCGTCGGCAATGGTCATGCTCTTCCTATCACTCACACTGGCTCTGCCTCCTTTCCCTCCACCCCTCTTTCTTTCAATAATGTCATTGTTTCTCCTCACTTAATTCAAAACCTTGTTTCCATTCATTCTCTTGCTCGTGATAACTCTGTGAACGTGGAATTTGACGCTTCTGGTTTTTCTGTTAAGGATGGTCATACTCGGATGCTTCTCCACTTCAATGATAGCCCCAGCGATTTGTACCCTGTTTGGTCGTCCTCCACCACCGCCAGCAGCCCACTGGCCCTCTCCGCCGGTGTCGACCTATGGCACGCCCGCCTCGGCCATCCTCTCTCCACCGCTCTTTGTCAAATACTACAAGGATTTAATTTTACTTGTAATAAAACGGATGCTCATTCTTGTGAAGCATGTCGTCTAGGCAAACATGTTCGTCTTCCGTTTCATTCTTCCTCCACAGTCGCGTCTTTTCCCTTTGAACTTATTCATAGTGATGTTTGGACCTCGCCGGTTCCGAGTAATTCTGGCTATACCTATTATCTTGTGATTTTGGATGATTACTCGCATTTTTTGTGGACCTTTCCCCTACGCCGTAAATCCGACGTCCCTGCCACTCTCATCTCCTTTTTCGCATAAGTCTCCACCCAATTCGGCCGCCCCATCCATGCCTTGCAAAGCAATAATGGCAAAGAGTTCGACAACATCACCATCCACATGCTTCTCGCCTCCCATGGTGCCATCTTTCGTCTCACGTGTCCCTACACTTCCCAACAAAACGGTCGTGGTGAACGCATCCTTCGTACTCTCAATGACTGCGTGCGCACCCTTTTGTTCCATGCCTACATGCCCCCACAGTTTTGGCTGGATGCCCTCGCCATGGCAACCCTTCTCGTCAACATCCGCCCCTGCCGCGTGCGTTGGCAATCTACGCCGCACCATCTTCTCTTTGGTGTGCCACCCGCCTACGATGATCTTCGTAACTTCGGTTGTCGCTGCTATCCTAGCACCACCGCCATCGCCGCTCATAACCTCGCGCCGCGCTCTCTCCCTTGTTTCACTACTAGGAAAATGGCCTTTAGTGGCGCACCTGGAAACATCATCTGTGGCGCACTAGCAGTGCGCCATGGGCCTTGCGCTATGGCTATCTCTCAGCCGTGGCGCACTGCCTAGTGCGCCACGGTTGTTTAGAAAGCGTGGCGCACTGCTAGTGCGCCCGCAGATGTTTGGGCAGGTGCGCTACCCACAGATCTTCGTGGCGCACTACCTAGTGCGCCACTAAGCTTCCATAGTGCACTTTAGGTGTAGTGCGCCACAGAAGGTAGACCATGTGCGCCACAGATGTATTTTTTGTTTTTTTTTAGTTTCCGAGCCAGATTATATACAATATTACAGAAGATATACACACACAGATACAAGATATACAATTATATATATAGATACTCAATATGAAAAACAAGATTGAAACAGATACATATAGATAAGTCTCATACATGAATACATAGTCTAAGTTACATTGTTTCGATTATGTTACAAAGTAGTAGTTGGTGACATGCGAATACATGTGTCGATCGAAGAAGTTAGAGCTCGGAAGCTCTCCTAGACATCTAAACTAGCTAGACACAAACGCGGGATAAATAAGCAAAGAAGATAAGCATGATCACCGCCGCGACGAAGGTGTAGGTCTTCATCCGGTTCCTTGTCCTAACTCCCGCTAGATAGCGCGTGTATCTAGCTTACGCCTCCGCCATAGTGTTGTACCCTTTGTAGCTATTGCCGCTGAAACGGTGCACCTGTCTCCGGCAGTCTTCCCAATCATCATAGACTCCGGGAACCCGTCCCTTGTACACGACGTACCACGTCATCTATAAGTTGACAATAATAATTAACCGATGATCGAAAAAAAACATATATAATTAAAGTCGCATATGAAGATACACTTATAGAAAGTACTCCTAAATCAAAAAGACCAAACTCAAAAGGCATGCCTCATATATAACTAGGTTGTTCGACACAGGAATATGCTACGATGGAACTGTTCGCCAAGTAGGATGCACAACACCTGGACCTGTGCATAGCACAAGGCGAACAATCCCATCGCAGCACATTCACATATAGTGTGCCACGACATTTCAATCATCGGCATTATTCTCGAAAAAGACCAAAGTAACTCAAAAAGCATGCCTCATATATATATACATAGGTCGTTGGACACAGGAATATGCTACGATAGAACCGTACGCCAAGTAGGATGCACAACACCTGGACTTGTGCATAGCACAAGGCGTACAATCCCATCATAGCACATTCACATATATAGTGTGCCACGACATTTCAATCATCGGCATTATTCTTGAAAAAGACCAAAGTAGCTCGAAAAGAATGCCTCATATATAACTATCTAGGTCGTTGGACACAAGAATATGCTATGACGGAACGGTTAGCCAAGTAGGATGCACAATTCCTGGACTTGTGCATATCACAAGGCTAACTATCCCGTCATAGCACATTCACATATATATTGTGCCACGACATTTCAATCATCGACATATTCTTGAAAAATACAAAAATAACTCGAAAAGAATGCCTCATATATATACATAGGTCGTTGGACACAGGAATATGCTATGATGGAACCGTGAGCCAAGTAGGATGCAGAAGACCTGGACTTGTGAATATCACAAGGCTCACAATCCCATCATAGCACATTCACATATACATTGTGCCACGACATTTCAATCATCCGCATTATTCTCGAAAAAGACAAAAATAACTCGAAAATAATGCCTCATATATATACATAGGTCGTTGGACACTGGAATATGCTACGATGGAACGGTGAGCCAAGTAGGATGCACTAGACCTGGACTTGTGCATATCACAAGGCTCACAGTCCCATCGTAGCACATTCACATATATAGTGTGCGACGACATTTCAATCATTGGCATTATTCTCGAAAAAAGAGTAAGAAAAAAAAGTAGGACCGAATTGAGCAAAGGACCAAAGAGTAAGAAAAAAACCAAGCACTGATTGATATATAATAATAATAAGCAAAATAAGTAAGCGATGATTCATAAACCTAATAAGATAAGTACACTTGTTCACACACACACAAAGGTCATCTATAGTTTGTAACTACAACTAGGGCAACATCAAGCCTTCTGGCTCGGCTTAGGGAACGGGAGGACGCCTTGTCTCGTCATGAACTTCCTATAGTCACCCTGCATCTCTAGGCGATCTTCTATGTCATGGTTATTCGGGATATTTCCTCCGTAGAAGATCCCCCCCGAAGTCATGACATCACGAAAGATGATTGCCCCAAACTGCTGCTGGATGCAATACATCTCTTGTCTAATATCCGAATCATTGATCTTGGCCTTTGCTTCAGCCCACTATTTGAGATGATCTGGCAGCGTAGAATTCTGCTGGTCAAGTAGGAACGCCCTCATGTGATGCAGTGCGTAGTAGGCTTCCTTCTTACTATTTTCCGGCTGCTTCACGCAGGGGAACTCCGTTACGTGGTTGAAGACGTGCCTGCCGAACTTGACCTTCGTACGCATGAAGGTGGTGCCTTCCGTCGAGGCAAAGCCAGTGAGAGCATCATCCAGAACTTCCTTGATCTTGTCATAGTTTTTCTTCTTTTCTAGACTCCCCGAGTCGAAATACGTGGCGTGGGAATGCTTCGGCGATAAGGAGATGAGCGTGCAGTGTTCATCTCTGCGCAAAAAATTCAAATGGAATGTGTTGGAAAAAGAATGATGATGATCTAATAAAGCCAATCGACGGTGGCGAGTGAATAACGACTTACTCGGGAAAGTAAGGCACGAGAATGTATTCCTTTGTCTTGTTCGCCACGAGGATTCTTTTTAGGTACGAGGCCACGATACGTCATTCGGCGGGGGAACCCAAGAAGCCGTAACGCATGTAGTAGGGGTCCACTATAGCGATGCCCGGTGTGTTCTCTCTAATGATCTGCATGGCCAGGCTGAGAGAAAATAGACGGACCATGGTATAGTGCAGCGGGTATAGGTGGAACATATTGAAGATGTCGTCGAACCGAAGGAAGAACAGATCCGCAGGGGCATTGTCGATGAAGCCCAAGCCTGGTGGCACCTTAACCACGAATACCGGGTGCGAGGGATCTTTTTCCGATAGAAGGCATCTCTCTATCGTCAGCACGCCGTCATGCACACTCTGCAGTTCCGAACTGGCGAGCTTCCGCAAATTCTTAGGTAGCATGGGCTCACCCGCCACATGAATCCTCCACATAATACCCTCGGGTCTTGGTGGCCCGTCCAGAAACCTGATCGGATTCGCAGTTGTTGACGCCACCGGCTGGCTCGAGCTGCTAGATTTTCTTTTCCTGCCCTTTTTTCCTTTTGGAGAGCGGGCAGCACTGCATCGAGCACCGGCCACCCTATGTAGTGTGTCAGGGCTTAGAATAAAGGGCCGGTTGGTTGTATCAGCTGGCTCTGTAAAGGCGCAAGCTGGAGGCGTCTCCTGAGAACCAAACAGAGGCTTGGTGATAGTGGCTTTCTCTGTGGGGCCACCAGCTAGGTCTTCTTCGTTGCCAAACTGAGTGCTGAAGAAGTGAACATTCCAGTCTTCGTCGTCCTCGGCCGGATCCTGCGCCATGTGCATATCATCAACATGATCATCCGACCCACCGCGTGGAGGTGACGACGAGGGCGGTAAGGGGGCCTTGCCACCGCTTGTCGCTGGCACGACAGGCGGTGCTGCTGTCTGTGGCGTGATGGCCCCCGCCGTCCCCAAATGGATCATGCTCTTTGGCCATAGCAAGAATAAGCCGAAGCAAGTTCTGAGGACAGACGGATCTTCTTCATCCGCTCCTGGGGGTTGAATGGGAGGTTCCAGGTCGTCGCAGCCCCTTAGCACCCGACTAATTTTAACCCTGTGCACGCTATCTGACATTGGCCTTGAGTGGAACGTGCGCTGCAAGGGTTGAACGATGGTACCCTTGGCAACATCCCTCAGCTCGTTGTTCACGTAGCATAAGAGAGTGCAAGGAACATCCGTCTGCGGAAAACATGTACGGCGTCGTCAGAGATGCCATAAGATTAATAGATGGCATGAAAGGCGGTAATTAAAGCAATTTGTTTACCGTGATGGCGTCGAGATCGGCTAATGTCGACGCACCGCATACGGCGACGGGCGTGCAAGAGACGGAAGGGCTGCTTGATGGCTTGGTGCTGGCCGCCGGTGTATTCTCCCTACCAACGGGTGCTTGGAGCTCCGGTGCCGCCGCGACGATGGCAGGGGGGGCACCAACATGTACTCCGGCGCCACGGTGATGGCATGGGGAGTCACCAACACCGCGGCGCTGCGGTGCTAGCAGGCGGAGTCACGAACACGTAGTTCGCCAGATTCATCGGCACCGCGTTGTTCGAGTGGCTGCTGACCATGCTTGGAATCGGGCACGGCCCTACTCGACCACCCACACTCCAGTTCGCTATTGACTCCACCAAGGTAGGCAGGAAGGACGTGAGGGTGATTGCCAGGTTGTCTTGGACGATCTGCGGGATCCGCGCCACTTGTGCCTTAAGTTCTTGAACCTCGCGGTTTTCCTCCTCGCTCCTTCCCGCCGGCGCACCATGCGTCCTCGACGGAGGACAAAAATGATACCACCAATTCTTACCCCGAGAGGCCGGCGGCGGCAACGGCTTCTTTGTAACCGACTCTATTTTCTTGGCGGTTCGCCATACATTAAAGGTTATCCCACGGGTGGCGCCGTCGACCCACAGGATGAGGAACAAGGATCCATGACTAGCAACAATTTCCTCCTCATTCGGAAGTAATGATGAATCATTTAGATCATCGATTAGATTGCAATCGTGTTGATCCGCGGTAATTAGATTATACTTACCACAATTTCGTCGAATTCCTTCACCGCAGGATCGCGGTGAGTTGTTTGGTTTTGGGTCCACATGGTAGCGGGACTGATGAAGTTTCGAACCTTCCGGGTTGAATTTAGCAAACGGTTTTCTATCCCCTTGGATCTATACTCTTCGTCCTCCTTGTTCCATTTGGCCTCCATGATTACGTATCCACCGGATCCGAGATGGTGATGACCTATATTCATCGCTGCGGCACCTTTCCCGATTACTATTGGCGAGGCTCTTTCGGATTCACACCTCTCCTTGAACTCCCGGAACTGATCTTCGGTTATCTGCGGGTCAATCTTCTGGATCTCCTCGAGACTTTTTCCTTCTTTATAGATCTTCTTCTTTATCCGGGTTCTCCAGCTGGCCAGGGCGGTGCTCATCTTTGTGAGGGCGGATTTGTTTACTTTGTTCCCATGATAATTTGTGTTCTGATACTTAGCAGGGAACTTGTATCTTGCGTGTATCTTGTGTGCGCAAGTGGCCATTATCTTTATGCCGGAGATTCTTGGTGTTGATCGAGATGGTTGTCCAGGTGATCGCCGCCACTTGCCCACCGTACCCTTTGACGACAAGGGCGGGCTCCAAAGGAACCCCTGATGGGCTCACTTCGGTAATTTCCTCCCTGACCGTGCCGACCGTGTTCGGGCGCCGGTCCTTCGGCTTCTTCTTCTTAGGAGGGTTGCTACCACTCCCTGTGCCCTCGCCGCCATCAGTGGTTTCATCATCCGCCGTTCCTTCGGCTTCTTCCTCCACGTCTTCCATCTCATCATCCTCGCTCTCCGAAGGATGGTATTCTTCATCGTCTTCTAGCATTGGGCCGCCTCCCGAATGTTAATTGTTTATTTGGAGTGCGAGTTCTCCTTCAGCGCTGATGCGCTTAGAACATCCAGCCTCGTCGTTGTCACACATCTTTGCACTAATAAAAAACAAATAATTGGTTAAATGCACGGAAAAATCCGGCATGACCTTTGCTAATTTTCTTAAACTAGGAGTGCCCGATTTCTGCCGAAACGGAAGTTAATCAACATTCCGACAAAAATCGGGACTCATTTCATACAAGAACCTACATATATATGGCCATCATAGCTAGCACACAATAAATGGACATCATAGCCAGCACCACCAGCACACAATAAATGGCCAACACAGCCAACACATAATCTGGTCACATAGGATAATCTGGCCAACACAGCCAGCACATAAACATCTAGGTAGAAAACACATTGGTTAAGAATGCATCAACATGACCCTCTATGGTGGTGCCCCTGGTGTTTCCTGATGTAATATACACTTATCTAACTGCATAACATGAAGTAGTCATTAATAACCAAATACAAATGCAAGATATTCTTACTACTGCACATGGTTTCCAAAAGTGGACAAAAGAAAATGGACATGGAAAAAACAGAAACAAAATGTACATGGAAACAGTTTTGGTTTTTGGGTTTGTGCTTTTCTTGTCGAGGAGGGCTGATTTTGTTGTTAGTACTTGCCATTTTTTTCATGGTCCTGGGATGGAGAGATGTTTCTCCGATTCAAACTGGATTTTGTGGTGTGAAAAAGTGGATTGCATGTGGTGATAAAGCTACTTCAGCTTTCCCTCCACCTCTACAGTACCCTCTCTCTGTCTACACAAGGCTGTTGTAGACCTGTAGCAATCATGTAGCTCAGTCAGGTAGCAGCACCTAGGATTAGTACTACGGGGTGTGCTCCATAGTGGCTGTAATCCCTGTAACTAGATTGCTGGTTTGTTTTTTGTGTGCATCATTTGTGTGTGAGTGTGACCACCTGCATGCCTGCAAACATCATGCCTATCATTATAAAATGAAAAAAATACTGAAACCTAGTAGCTTAGCCAAATGCTATGCATCAAAGTGAGCAAACAACTGGTCCTCCTGATTGAGAAAACATCATGTGCATCAAAGTGAGCAAACATCATGACCACTATTTGCTTTCAGAAGCAAAGCCTAAAAATGCACTAGACCACAAACAAAACTTCCAGCAGTCATTTCAACATTTTCCCCTGGAAGAAATATGATGGAGTTTGGGTTGATATTTTACCCTTTAACTAAGTAACATATGTTTTCAGTGTCTAAAGTGTGTAATTAATCTAGGCATAAATAGATAGAGAAACAGGTGTAAGACGTCACGGGATAGCAAGGGAAACATGCTGTTTTCAAGCTGGTGTGTTTTGATCACTAACAGTAGAGTGAGAGCCAACATGGTACTATTCTCCCGTTACTAAAATGAATGTAGCAGGGTGCATAGAACATCTGGGTGTGTACCTTGTCTCGATCTGAAAGAGTTTCCTTTCCACTTGTGTTGGTGAACTGAACTTTCACCAGCTTGGTTTGCGCTTGTTCCAGCGACTCCTCGCCAACACTGGCTATAGAACCAGTGCCAGAGGAGACTCCTCCTCAATTGCAATATGACCAAGTTGTTGGACCTGATCAGGTGACGTGGAGAGGCATATAAATTCTGTAGCATGAGACACGCTGGAGGTGCATAGAACAAACTGACACAACTGTGTTATATCTACATCCATTGGTTCCACGCAGTTGCTACTAGTGTGCTACTTGTGGGTAAGTCAAGCAGGAGAGCATTGTAGGTAGTAAGGTGATCTATCAAGTAGCATGTCAGTGAATAGGTTCCTCGGCATTGCATTCACACTTATGTTTCTAGAGGAAAATTCCAACACTTATGTTTCTAGAGGAAAATTCCAACACTTGTTCCTGGCATTGCATTCACACTTGTTCTTGCTGTAACTTGTCTCTGATAATTAAGACCTACCTAACCAGATGCAACAGAATCATGAAGGAAAAAATAACTAGATGGAATCTTGCTGTTTCTGCAGTAAGACATACCTAAGTCTTGGTCTAATTCGTTCGCCAGTTTCTACATCTTCTTCAGTAAAATTCTAGAGTTTTATCTCAAATTTAGGAATAGCACACATCTAGAAAGGCGCAGAGGATAAACCTAAGGCCAAATATGAAATTATCATGGCCAACTAGAGGAGATAGTCTTGAATCAAGAGAGCAGGACATGGAGCGAGGCCTACTGAACCCTAACCATGGCCTGCAGAGAGAGGGGAGAGAGGGAGAGAGAGAGAGAGAGAGAGGGATCGAGGGAGGCGGCGCCACCTCGGCAGGCGGACGGCGGCGAGGCGGGCACGGCGACCTCCACCTCCTGAGACGCGGCGGCTGCTCCTCCTCGGACACGGGCCTCCTCCTGAGACGGGGGCGGACCTCCTCCTCGGACACGGGCGGACCTCCTCCTCCTCGGGCGCGGGCAGGCCTCCTCCTCCTCAGACGCGCGGCGGCGGCGGATCGAGAGCGGCGGCGGCGGATCATGCTCGGGCTGAGAGATGGAGAGATGGGGATGAGAGAGGGGGGTCGGGCGCCACGTGTGGATAAAGCCACTTAGGCGTAGCGCACTGAGCCATAGTGCGCTACGGATATCTGTAGCGCACTATGGGCTAGTGCGCTACGCCTATCGGCTTCTAACTACTACATAAGAAAACTACAGCCCCACTAGCTAACAACTATACTAGCCTATCCCACTGGTTCTGCCCACTACTCTATTCTAAACCTGAGAGCACCCAGGTTCGAATCTTGGTGCCCCAATTTTTTGTTTTTATTTTAAAAATACTTTTAAATGTTCCAAAAAATGCCCAAAAGTGGTGATATATGCCATATAAGTTTTGTTTTGATTTTAAAATACTTTTAAATATTCCAAAAATGCCCAAAAGTGATAATATATGTCATAAAAGTGGTACAAATATGATTTAAAGTATAACTAAATTTCATAATAATTTGTCCATGAATATTACAATCTTTTTCGACCACGCGTTTTACAATATTTTTTGAGCTAGCGTTTTACAATCTTTTTCCCTTCTTTGTCGCGGTTGAATAATTTAGCCCGGCACTTTAATGTTTCTTCTTTCGAGCGGGCTACCATTTTGGGTAGGGTTGTCCTTTTCTTCTTGTGATGTATGTTCTTTGTCGTAGTCGTCGTCATCTTCAATCTTTGGATCGTCGTCTTGGTCAAGTCTTGCTCGTTGGCGACTCCATCCATTCCGATGATGTTTCTTTTCCTCTCCTCACGACAACACCGCTAGGCTTTGTCGTCGGTAATGAAAAACATTGGTCCACTTTGGTATCCAGTACCCGGTTCATTTTCACGGCCACGTTTGCAAGCGGCCTTGGATTTGGCTGCCGGGTATAACCATGGTTGTGAAATACCGGTCTTCTCTTTCGCTCTTTTCCCATCGACACGGAACATCGGCACCTTTTCTCCACAGTAGTCGAGCTCCCAGATCTCCTCGATTCTTCCGTAGAATCTTTCCTTCACGTTGTCATCGGTGTAGAATTCCAACGTTACGCCTGAATTCTGATAATCACACTTGTTGTCCTTTTCCTCCGTGTAGAATGTGTAGCTGTTGATATATCATCGCGATAGGTCACCAGGTTTTGCATCGGTCCCTGCGACAAGGTGAATATGATCTTTTCCGTGTCAGAAGAATGCGATCGCGGGGGATTATCAAGGAGCGTCTGCCTAAACCAACGCATGAAATCTGAGTTGTGCTCTTTGATTATTTCTCCCTGCGTCCTCTGTATGCCCCGGTCACTGTACTTCTTCTCGATTAACCTTTGTGCTTCTGCCCAAGGATCGACCAGTTCTAAATGTTGTAGCGACAAGGTTTGATCGATCAAAGTCTGCGCCGAAAATCGAATTACGCATGCGATGTCGGACCCTCTCGGTGACCAGATCCGTCGAGCTTGCCAAGGTGCTGTGCGGGAAGACCGACAGGGTTCTCGATGTCTAGATAATTCGTGTAGAAAGAGATGCACTCTTCAGCCAGAAAGCCCTTGGCTATGCTTCCATCTGGACGGGACCTGTTGCGAACGTATCCTTTGATGTGTCCGTTCATCCTTTCGAACGCCATCATGCTGCGGAGGAACATCGGCCCGAGTTGTACGATGTCCTCCACGACATGGACCAGCAGATGCACCATAATGTCGAAGAATGCGGGTGGGAAGTAGACCTCAAGCTCACATAGTATCACCACGATCTCCTCCTGTAGCCTCCCGAGCTGATTCACGCCAATCGACTTCCTAGAGATGACGTCGAAAAACTTGCATAGTCCAAATAACGTTTCACGGACGTGCTCGTCCATTAACCCTCTTAGTGCGACCGGAAGTACCTGCGTCATTAGCACGGCACAGTCGTGAGACTTCATGCCACTGAACCTCTGCTTCGCCTCGTCTAGGTATCTTCTTATCTTGCCCGCGTAGCCGTAAGGAAATTTGACTCCTAGAAGGCACTTGAAAACTGTTTGATCTCATCCTGGCTTAGAGTGAAGCAAGAAGGAGGGCAGTAATATTTGTTCTTCTTGAACTTTTTACCCTTCCGACGACCTTGTGTCGTCTCCGACTCATGATCATCGTCATCTTCCTGATCATCAGGAGTAGTGCGTCCTCCGTGAATCTCCTTCCGGATACCCAAGCATATCAGGTCGTGCCTTGCTTTCGGACCATCTTTCGTCCTATCTGGCATGTTGATTATGGTGGCGACCAGACTCTCGCACACGTTTTTCGTGATATGCATGATGTCGAGGCTATGAGGCGTGCGGAGAAACTTCCAAAGATGGCAACTCCGGAGCAGACCTTGTTTTCCATACCTTCATCGGGCTTGTATTGTTGCCTCTTCGCTTCTTTCCGTGCTTAGGACAATCTTTCCGGTTTTTCACAACTCTTCCACTTCTTCGCTGCTCCCTCGCTCTGGGATTCCTCGGGTCTCGGATTTGCCATCGAACAGGTCTCCACGTTTTCTCCATGGATCATTCTTGCTGAGCCACCTCCGGTGCGCCATGAACACGGTTTTCAATGACCCTGGATCTTTCTCTAGTTGGAGATAGCTTGTGTTATCCATGCACCTAACGCATCGCGAATCCTTGGATAACCTACCCGAGATATACCCGCACTGGATAGTCTTGCACCGTAGTGACCAGCGGCTCTCATAGTGAAATAATCTTGTGCGACGGCGTCGTAAGTATTGGCTCGATTCCCATAACGTGGCTAGCTCCTCTTTCAACAGCCGAGATACTGATTGATGTCGGTGCAGGTTGTTTCGCCCTTGAATTAGCATACTCATTTGTATATACTTCTTCTTCATGCACAACCATGGAGTGAGGTTGTACATCCATACAAACAGGCCAAGTCTTTGTGTGCTGCTCTGCTACCGAGCGGATTGAGTCCATCGGTGCTCGCACCAAGCCGATGTTCCTTGAATCTCCACGATTCTGGAATTTGAGGTCCAATGCTTTCACCAGCTAGCATCTAAAGGGTGCGTCGGCAGCTCATCCTTTTCGGGTCATCATCATCTCACGGCTTCTTCCTATCCGCATGCCATCGCATGAGCTTCCTTAGGGTCCGCGAAATAGCGCTATGACGAGGTGATAGGAAAGTACCATACCACTTTTAGGTGCTTTCTTCCCTTTCTTGTATCGACTCACGCCACACCGGACATGTGGTTTTCTCCGTGTCCTCGCCCGATAAATGATGCAATCGTTGATGCATACGTGATATCTAACGTCACGGTGATCGAGAGGACATACGATTTTCTTGGCATCCTCGATACTAGTTGGACATGTGTTCCCCTCCGGGAGACGATCGTGCCAGAATGCCATCATATCGTCGAAGCTTGCGTCGCTCAATTTGTGTTTTTCCTTCATCTCCATAGCCTTGAGCGTTACATTCAACGGGTATCATCGGGCTGCATCCTTCATACAATGGAGTAACGCGTCTTTCTCAAGTTGCAAGCTTGGCTTTCTCTCTAGCGGCAGCCCTAACGTTACTAAATGCGCTTGAGAAGAAGCTCTTGCACATAAGGGTCCCTTGCACCGACGTTGTTCCATAAATCGCTCCTCCTCCCATCTAGATCATCATCATCGATGCCTTCCGCACCTTCACCATCTCCAGGAGACTCTTCATCATCTTGCCCGTTCTCGCCGTGATGATGATCATCGTCATGTTGGCCACCTTCACCATCTCCATCGTCTACGTCATCGCTTATCCAACGAGTGTATCCATCCATGAAACCATGGCGGAGCAGGTGGGCCTGCAGATTCCCGGAATCTGGGTCGATCACCCAGTTGAGTTTGCATCTTCTGCACGGACATCTTATATCTGTCTTGTTATTTCGTATCATGTCGGCCATCACACATTTAAAAAATCTAGCCACAATGCCTTCTCTCATTATGCAGACCATTTTTGCCTGCACGGTGTACACGGTACAATTTTGAAGTCTATTAGAACCACATAATGAATGCATGCATGCAATGGTCCATAGAAAATTTTGGCATGACCTATCCTAAAATTAGGACCTTTGCAAAATGCCAAAGTCTTTCCAAAATGGAAATGAATCAACATTTTGGCAAAAAAAATGGCAACTTGTTCACATACAAACACAAGAGAGAGAGACCGATCCATACACACATGAACATATCATTATCCTCTCCATACACACATGCATGAGCATCATCAATACTCTCCATATACACACACATATGACCATCGATCCTCTCCACATACACACATCATGAGCATCGATCATCTACATACATATGAGCACATCATCCATATACACATGAACACATCCTTACATGAACAACTTACCGAGATGAGATACCGATCGCGAGAAAGATGGAAAGGAGAGGTGCGCGCGTCGACCGGAGAAGGAGATGAGAGACCAGAGACCTCCTCTATTACTTATGTAACATACAAAGCAAGTTTTACATGCTAAAAATGGTGAATGGGTGGAGAAATTGAGGTGGGAAGGAGA
Organism: Avena longiglumis; assembly: GCA_030063025.1. NCBI lineage: Eukaryota > Viridiplantae > Streptophyta > Magnoliopsida > Poales > Poaceae > Avena > Avena longiglumis. The sequence goes on from CP125973.1 coordinate 468,786,670, forward strand.
ATATCCCGACTAGATCTAAGGAGGAAGAAGAAGGGGAAAGTGAAGTGTGGGGTGGTGGATGTGGTCACACATGTGCACATAAAGAGCTGTCCTAAAAGAATCGACACATCCGTGGCGCACACGGCCCTAGTGCGCCACAGGGAGTACAAACATCTGTGGCGCACTATGCCATGTGCGCCACGGATGTTTCCTCCCCTGTGGCGCACTAGGCCGATCGCCTGAGATGTTTGTGGCCGTTCACGGAGGCGTGCGCTTGGCGTAGCGTACCCCCATGTGCGCCAGATGACACTAACAACGTGGCGCACATGACTATAGTGCTTCTGAGATGTTTGGCGTGCGCCAGCGAGGCCTGGCCCACACATCATGGCGCACTATAGTCATGTGCGCCACGGTTGTTCTAGTTACTAGTAGGGCACTGCCCACAGGTGAGCCACACCTGTTTTAGCCGTGGGGCACTTCAACCATGTGAGCCACGGATGTGCTGATTACCTATAGCCGTTTTCCTAGTAGTGTGTGTTTCTTGGCTACGCAGCCAACACCAACGGCCGAACCTGATCTAGTAGCTCGACAAGTTTCACACCCTCAGCTTCTTCGGCCTCCTCCTTAGCTGTAATATTTCGGCTCTTTAGGCAATCACGTGCAAGTTTTTGTAATTCTTCAGCACTTTTCCTTGTGAGGCGACCTAGAATTTTCAGGGGATTGATACGTCCATAATGTATCTATAATTTTTGATGGTTTTATGCTATTATTATGATTTTGACACTTCTTTCTATATAAAGTTCATGAGTTATTTGGGCTAACCTACTAATAGTTGCAAAAGTGCACAATGTTCTTGTTTTACACTTTGATGTGTAGGAATTATCAAGAATACAAGTGGAACCCTTGTTGGAGTCAAATTGGGATTTTCCATAAATCTGTCTCAGAACTCGTTTTGAAGATGGTACGTTTTGAGTCGAAGACGGTGTCAAACGGAAAACTCTTCTACTACATAGTTGTAGGAAATTTCGTGACAATTGTTCTGAACATAAAATTTAGCTGATTCCGAGTCTAGACGAGCCCGCTAGGCCTGATTTACTACAGCCCAAGATGAGGTGACGGGAATCCGAGAAGCTATATAAATGGAGGAAACCTAATTCGTGGGAGACACCTCCATCCACGAATTTGCAGCCACCAAAGCCGCGTTTTTCCTCCCCCATGGATCCCATCTCCAAGAGGGAGGGCTCCCAAGAATCCATGAAGGAAGGGGGATAAGGGGCGGTGCTCCCCACGATACCGACGACGGGGAAGGAGTCCCCCGTGCCGCCGCCGCCCTCTGTACCATCTTCAGCGCCATCTCCATCACCTAATCCTCCTAGTATGCATTGGTTCATCCTCCCATACACCTCTGTACCGTCCTATGTAAATGTAACATCCCTAAAATCATAATTTCAAAGTTTGCATATCATTCATGCATGCATATAGATTTGAGATGAAATTTCAAACTCATTTCAGAAAAAGAGAAGCACATGGTGCTATGATTTTATGTGAGCAGATTTAAATCAAATGGCTATCCCCATTTGAGAGTTTGAATGATTTTAAGCCTAACTTGTTGTCTTCCTCATAGAAGGGTTTGAGTGAGGTTTTGGACCAAGATTTGCAAATTAGAAATAAATTCAAAAACCATTTCTCAAAATTTTGCAAACCAAGTGCCTAGTCTCTGTTATTTTGATCTCCAAGCTTGACCAAGCCTTTACTTAGCAAACCACCTGACTTTGTGCCTAATTTGAGACTACTACACACTTCAAAAATCCCAAGAAAGTTTGAATTCAAATGGAACTTGAATTCATTTGAAAACCTATTCTGAAAATCGAATCAGAAAAAGAAAAAGAGCAAACAAATGAAAAGGGCCTAGCGCCACCAATCTAGCCCAGCATCTGAATAGGCCCAACTATCCCACCCGGGCCATTTCTTTTCCTTCATACGCTTGAAACACCCACTCGACCAGCGGCGGACCCCACCCCTCCGCTTATTTCACGACAAGCGGGCCCCGTCCACGTCGCCCTCGTCTTCCTCAAACCGCGCCCGCGACCACGTCGCCGCTGCTGTCAAGGCCGGTAATGGCGCGGCGTAATTAGCCATTATGCCGCAGGCGTTTCCTGTCGCGCCTGGACCTATTTAAACCCCTCTGCACCGCAAGCTTTTCCCCGCACTCTCCTCTCTCACTCCGCCACCAGGATGCGCGCATTTGCTCTCGAAGCCCCGCGGTACCGACGACTCCGGCGTCCAATTCCGGTGAGCCTCGACCGCCCCCTCTCTCTGGTTCAAACGAGGATGCCCAGCTTGATCTTGCGCATATGCTGATGCCTTTCTTTTGCCTGCTCGTGACCCAGGTTGTCGTCTCCGTCCTCGACCGAAACCACCTGCACCGCCGATAGACTCCGGCGACCAATTCAGGTAAAACCCGAGCGCCCCTTGCCCCCTCCTTCACGCGAGTTTGTTCGCCTGCGTCTTGCGCAACTCTTGATGCCTCTGGTTCGTGCTAGGGCAACGCCAAACCTCGGCAAGCACCACGTCTGCAAGCGAACGACGCCGCCCGCTACTCCGACGAGCTCCTGAGGCCGTGCCTGTGAGCCCCTTTCCGAGCCAACGCCACCTCGAGCTTCAGCATGATGGGTTTCGCGGCATAGTAAATCAAAATTTTCTACGGAGCGAACAGAGGGAAAGCCATGATCTAATCTAGGAGATGCAAACAACGAGAGAGATTTGATTAGATCTTCATACCCTTGAAGATTCGCACAGCGGAACGTTCGTCGGAACATGGGTGATGTAGTCGTACTCGCTTCTCCTCCTCGCGATCCGATCTGATCTAGCACCACAAGTGGCGGTGCCTCCGTGAGATGCACACGTGCAGCACCTCGACGTCTCCTCCTTCCTCGGACCAGCGAGTATGGTGGAGAGATAGATTGGATCTACAGCACGACGGCGTGGTGTATATGGTGGAGAATTTCTGCTGCAGGGCTTCGCCTGAAACAAGTCGGGAGGGAGAGAGGAAGGTAGCAAGGCTGCTAGGGCTTGGAGGAAGGTGTGTGTGTGGGGGGAGGGGGCGCACCACCCCTCTATATATAGAGGGGGGGAGGCCAGCCCTTGCCCCTCCTCCAAGCCTATCTCTAGTTTAAACAATTTAAACTCTCCCTTATCTAGAAATCCTATCTCTAGTTTAAACGATTTAAATTCTCCCTTATCTAGAAATTCTATCCCGAGATTTAAACGAGTCAAATCTCTCTAGAATCGGCTGGGCCCTATGGGGCCTTGTGCCCCTGGCCCAATGCGGCCAGGACACTCCCTCATAGGCCCATGCCCCCTCCCGGAAGGTGGGGCCACGTTGGTCCCCTTCCGGAAGGTTCTAGAAGCTTCCGGTACAATACCGATTAACCCGGAACAATTTCGAACTCCAAAAACTGCACTTCCTTACATGAATCTTATTCTCCGGACCATTCCGGAACCTCTCGTGATATCCCGGATCCCATCCGAGACTCCGAACAAAAATTCGTAAACCAATTATCCAATATATCCTAGCGTCAAGACACGTTAATTGTGTGACCCTGCGGGTTCTAGAATATGCAGACATGATCTTCTATCAATAATCAACAACGGGGTCTGGGCACCCATATTGACTCCCACACATTCATCGATGATCATATCAGATGAACCACGATGCCAGGATTCAACCAATCCCATATATATATTCCCTTTGTCTCGCGATATTTTACTTGCCCGAGATTCGATCGTCGGTACCGTCATACCTAGTTCAATCTCGTTCACAGCAAGTACTTTACTCGTTCCGTAATCCGATATCACTTTGTGATTAACTCCTTAACCACATGCTTGCAAGCGGTGTTGATATCGATTACCGAGTGGGCCCGAAGTATATCTCTCCGACCTGGGAGGGACAAATTCCATCTCGATACATACAACCCAACAGATACTTTCCGATGACCTGAGAGACACCTTTATGATCACCCTCTCATAGGATGACGTTTGATGACCTCAAAGCTTTCATCCGATACCAGGGAGTTGCATTATCTCATGGTCTAAGGAATACAATATTTGACATAGGAAAAGCTTCGCAAAGACGAACACGATGACACGATCTAATTGCTCTGCTTTGTTTGGGTCTATCCACCATATCATTCTCCCAATGATATGATCTCATTATCAATTGACAACTCATGTCTGGTTAGGAAACCTTAACCATCATTGATCAATGAGCTAGTCCATAGATGCGTACTAGGGACACAGTGTTGTTCACAAACCACACAAGTATTAAAGTTTCCGCTTAATACAATTCTAGCATGGAATATAAACTTTATCATGAACAAGAATTATAATAATAACATCTTTATTATTGCCTCTAGGGCATAATTCCAACAGTCTCCCACTTGCACTAGATTCAATAATCTAGTTTACATTTGGCAACAATCTCACACCCATGGCACTGAGGTGTTGATCATGTTTTACACGTGGGAGAGGTTTAGTCAATGGATCTGCGACATTCAGATCCGTATGTACTTTGCTAATCTTCAGATCTCCATCTGCTATATAATCTCGGATTATATGAAACTTGCGGTTGATATGCTTGGTCTTTGGATGATATCTTGGTTCCTTAGCGAGTGCTATGGCGCCAGTGTTGTCACACAATATCTCCAGTGGGTCCAATGCACTTGGAACCACGCCAAGCTCGATGATGAAGTTTCCGATCCAAACTCCTTCACTTGACGCTGCGGCAGCCATGTATTCCGCTTCTACTATAGATCCCGATCACGCTTTGCTTGCAGCTTCTCCGACTCACAGCTCCTCCATTCAAAATATAAACGTATCTGTCTTAGATTTAGAATCATCCTTGTCGGTGTCGAAACTAGCATCGACGTAACCTTTACGACAAACGCTCATCACCCCCATAGACTAAGAACATTTCTTTAGTTCTATTTAGGTACTTTAGGATGTTCTTCACGGCTGTCCGATGTTCCACTCTGGATCACTTTGATATCTGCTCGTCAAACTAAGAGCATTGGACACATCCGGTCTAGTACACAAGATGGCATACATGATGGAACCTATGGCGAGGCATAAGGCACTTTGCTCATAGCTTCCTATCATTTATCGTAGTGGACCTTGAGCCTTGCTCAATATCTTACCTGACAACATAGGCACTGAACCTTTCTTTGCCTTATCCATTCTGAACCTTTTCAGAACTTTGTCTAGGTATGTACTCTGGCTTAAAGCTATCAAGCGTCTTTGTATATCTCTATAGATTTTGATGCCCAATATATAAGCAGCTTCACCTAGGTCTTTCATTGAAAAACACTTGTTCAAATAACTCTTCACATCGTTAAGCATGTTGATGTCATTTCCGATAATCAATATGTCATCCACATACTGATGCCGTAAACGCCACCGAGCTCCCTCACTTTCTTGTAGATGCAAGCTTCAGAGCAATTTGGAACAAATCCAAAGCTCTTGATCACTTGATCAAAGCGAAGGTTCCAACTCCGAGATGCTTGCTTGATCCATAAATGGAACGCTGAAGTTTGCATACTTTACTAGCATCCTTAGGATCGACAAAACCTTCGGGTTGCATCATATACAACTCTTCATCAATGTTCCCATTGAGGAAAGCAGTCTTGACATCCATCTTCCATATTTCATAATCATGAAATGCAGCAATTGCTAATAAAATCCGAATAGACTTAAACATCGCTACGGGAGAGAAAGTCTCATCGTAGTCAACACCTTGAACTTGTCGAAAACCTTTTGCGACAAGCCGTGCTTTATAGACGGTAACATTACCATCCGCGTCCGTTTTCTTCTTGAATATACATTTGCACTCAACGGCCTTTCGGTCGCTAGGAGGATCCACCAAAGTCCATACTTGGTTTTCCCTCATGGATCCCAATTCGGATTTCATGGCTTCCAGCCATTTCTCAGAGTCTGGGCTCATCATCGCTTCCTCATAGTTCGTAGGTTCACTGTCTTCTACCAACAAGACAGTCAAGACAGGTTCGTACCACTCGGGAGGGCACGCGACCTTGTCGACTGCTGACGTTCAAGATGCGACATCGTCCAAGCTTCATGATCCTTGTCATTAGCTTCCTCTATTGTTGGTGCGGTGACCTTTGGAAAAATTTCAGGTGCTGCGCTACTCTCCAATTCAAGAGAAGGTTCAATAACCTCGTCTAGCTCTACTTTCCTCCCACTCACTTCTTTCGAGACAAACTCCTTCTCAAGAAAGGAACCGTTCTTTGCGACAAACACTTTGCCTTCGGTTCTGTGATAGAAGGTATACCCAATAGTTTCCTTAGGGTATCCTATGAAGACGCATTTCTCCGCTTTGGGTTCGAGCTTGTCCGGCATCAACTTCTTGACGTCAGCTTCGCATCCCCAAACTTTAAGAAACGACAACTTAGGTTTAGCACCAAACCACAGTTCATACGGTGTCGTCTCAACGGATTTAGATGGAGCCCTATTTAAAGTGAATGCAGCGGTTTCTAATGCATAACCCCAAAATGATAACGGCAAATTAGTAAGAGACATCATTGATCGGACCATATCTAATAGGGTTCGATTCCGGCGTTCAGACACACCATTGCGCTGTGGTGTTCCGGGTGGCGTGAGTTGTGAAACGATTCCACTTGCTTTAAGATGCGTGAGAAAATCATAACTCAAATATTCACCTCCACGATCGGATCGTAGAAACTTAATCTTTCTGTTACGATGGTTCTCCACTTCATTCTGAAATTCCTTGAACTTTTCAAATGTTTCAGATTTATGTTTCATTAAATAGATATACCCATATCTACTTAAGTCATCGGTAAAAGTGAGGAAATAGCGATATCCACCGCGTTGAAATACTCATCGGTCCGCATACATCGGTATGTATGATTTCCAACAAGTCCGTTGCTCGCTCCATCATACCGTAGAACGGGTTTTGATCATCTTGCCCATGAGGCATGGTTCGCATGTGTCAAATGATTCAAAATCAAGAGACTCCAAAAGTCCATCGAATGGAGTTTCTTCATGCGCTTTACACCAATATGACCTGAGCAGCGATTGCCACAAATAAGTAGTATTATCACTATCTACTTTGCATCTCTTAGCCTCAATGTTATGGATGTGTGTTTCATCCCTTTCGAGATTTAGAAGAAATAAACCATTCACAAGAGGTGCATGACCATAAAAGATGTTACTCATATAAATAGAACAACCATTATTCTCCGATTTAAATGAATAACCGTCTTGCAATAAACATGATCCGGAAATAATGTTCATGCTCAACGCAGCACATAATAACATTTATTAAGGTTTAAAACTAATCCGAAGGTAAAACTAAGGAGAGCGTGCGACGGCCATCACATCAACTCTTGATCCGTTGCCAACGCAGATCGTCACCTCATCCCTCGCAGTCAGCCGCTCATTCCGTAGCTCTGTTTCAAGTTACAAATATTAGCAACCGAACGGTATCAAATACCCGAGCACTACAACGAGGGCTAGTAAGGAAAACATCAATAACATGTATATCAAATATACCTTTGATGGTGCCAGCCTTCTTGTCGCTAAGTACTTGGACGATTAAACTTCGAGGACCCTTGTCCTTGCAATAGAAGCACTCGATTCGGGCTTAGGACCGGACTTGAGCTTCTTCAGCCAGGGCATTAAGCTTGCCGCCCTTCTTGAAGGGTTTCTTTACTCCTTACCTTTCTTAAAGGAGGGCTTGTTGACCATCAACACATGATTATCCTTCTTGATGTCCACCTCTCAGCCTTGACTGCGAAGAGCTCGGTGATCGTATCGATGGAACCAATCGATTATGAATCACTACAAAACTTTTGTAGCTGGAGGGAGTGATTGCAGAACCACGTCAATCTTGAGCTCCTCGAATCGTGCATTCCGGTTGCTCAAGACGTTGAGTGTAGCCCGACATCTTTATGGCGTGCTCACTAACGGAACTCCTTCCTCCATCTTGCGATTAAAGAACTTCTGGAGATCTCATATCTCTCAAAAGCGGGCTGAGTCTGAAACATGGTTTCGGCTCCTCGAGAATATCGAAGGGCCGGATACTCTTCAAAAGCGATTTTGAAGCTCGGTTCCATAGCAAACAACATGGTGCTCTTAATCACACCATAATCATCTTGCGGCCCGATAGACAGCTTTCTCATCGGTAGTAGCGATTTGAGGGTCACCTAACGCTTTCCCAAGGACATAGTCCTTTTGTCCGCCAGACAGAATGATTCTTAGATTGCAGAACCAATTGGGGAAGTTAGACCCATTGTTTCTAAGCTTTTCCTTCTCAGCAAAAACGTTGAAGTTGAAGTTGGACTTGGCCATGTGATCTACAGTATTGGCAAGTACAATTTAGACTATGTTCATGATAAATAGTTCAACTTAATCAAATTACTAGATGCACTCCCACTAAATTCAACATCCCTCAAGTTGTTTAGTGAACACGATCCAAATTCACCACACCTAATCCGATCATCACGAGAAGAGATGTGGTTTCAATGGTGGAGAACAAAGTGTCGATCATATCACTCATATGACTCATGCTTAACCTTTCGGTTCTTGTGTTCCGAGGCCATGTCTGTACATGCTAGGCTCATCAAGTTAGACCCAAGTATTTCCGCGTGTGCAAAAACTGGCTTGCACCCGTTGTATGTGAGCGTAGAGTCTATAGCACCCGATCATCACGTGATGCTTGGACACGACGAACTTTCGCAACGGTGCATACTTGGGGAGAACACAGTTTTTATCTTGATCTTTAAGTGAGGAATCATCTTATAATGCTACCGTCGCGATCTAAGCATAATAAGATACATAAAAGGATAAACATCACATGCATATAACTTTATGTGACATGGTATAGCCAATCTTTGCGCAATGATCTCCATCTTGTGCGTTCCGGCATGATATCCATCACTCCACCATGATTGCCTCCACCAGAATAGCAACTACAACTATTGCTAACTACTTAGCGATAAAGTAAAGCTATTACATGGCGTATAAGAGTTGACTCGCAGGTCATCCACAATTATAAAGACAACCATATGGCTCCTGCCGGTTGTGTACTCATCGACATGCAAGTCGTGAAACATTACAAAACATGATCATCGCATACAATATACACATCACATCTTGGGCCATACCATATCACAGAAAACACTCCCTGCAAAAACAAGTTAGACGCCTCTACTTTGTTGTTGCATGTTTTACGTGGCTTATGGGAGTAGATGCTAAGAACGATTCTTACCTATGAAAAGCCACAACGGTGATATTATGGTTGCCAAACTCAAGTGTTAATCCCATGACAACTATAGTGAGAGAAACTGACATCCACCAGCCGCATGTGTGGAACAAGCCACACGTCAAGTGCGGAGCCGGTCTCATGACGCGTCGCGTAAGGTTGGCCTGGACCGCTTCAATCTCACTATCCCGCGTCATAAGAAGAACACAAACAAGAGGCTTGCAACAGAAAACATCAACGCCCGCAACAACCATGTTGCGTTCTACTCGTGAAACACATCTACGCATAGATCTAGATCTGATACCACTGATGGGTTTCGTGGCATAGTAAATCAAAATTTTCTACGGAGCGAACAGAGGGAAAGCCAAGATCTAATCTAGGAGATGCAAACAACGAGAGAGATTGGATTAGATCTTCATACCCTTGAAGATTCGCACAGCGGAACGTTCATCGGAACGTGGGTGATGTAGTCGTACTCGCTTCTCCTCCTCGCGATCCGATCCGATCTAGCACCACAAGTGGCGGTGCCTCCGTGAGATGCACACGTGCATCACCTCGACGTCTCCTCCTTCCTCGGACCAGCGAGTATGGTGGAGAGATAGATTGGATCTACAACACGGCGTGGTGTATATGGTGGAGAATTTCTGCAGGCTTCGCCTACAAACAGTCGGGAGGAGAGAGGAAGGTAGCAAGGCTGCTAGGGCTTGGAGGAAGGTGTGTGTGGGGGAGGCGCCCCTCTATATATAGAGGGGGGCCCAGCCCTGCCCTCCTCCAAGCCTATCTCTAGTTTAAACAATTTAAACTCTCCCTTATCTAGAAATCCTATCTCTAGTTTAAATGATTTAAATTCTCCCTTATCTAGAAATTCTATCCCGAGATTTAAACGAGTCAAATCTCTCTAGAATCGGCTGGGCCCTATGGGGCCTTGTGCCCTGGCCCAATGCGCCAGGACACTCCCTCATAGGCCCATGCCCCTCCCGGAAGGTGGGGCCACGTTGGTCCCCTTCGGAAGGTTCTAAAGCTTCCGTACAATACCGATTAACCGGAACAATTCGAACTCCAAAAACTGCAACGCCTTATATGAATCTTATTCTCGGACCATTAGGAACCTCTCGTGATATCCCAGATCCCATCCGAGACTCCAAACAAAATTCATAAACCAATTATCCAATCTATCCTAGCGTCAAGACACGTTAAGTGTGTGACCTGAGTTCGAGAATATGCGACATGATCTTCTATCAATAATCAGCGGTGCAGGCACCCATATTGACTCCACACATTCATCGATGATCATATCGGATGAACCACGGTGCCAGGATTCAATCAATCCCATATATATATTCCTTCGTCTCGCGATATTTTACTTGCCGAGATTCGATCGTCGGTACCGTCATACCTAGTTCAATCTCGTTCACAGCAAGTACTTTACTCGTTCCGTAATCCGATATCACTTTGTGATTAACTCCTTAACCACATGCTTGCAAGCGGTGTTGATATCTATTACCGAGTGGGCCCGAAGTATATCTCTCGACACGGGGACAAATTCCATCTCGATACATACAACCCAACAGATACTTTCCGATGACCTGAGAGACACCTTTATGATCACCCTCTCATAGGATGACGTTTGATGACCTCAAATCTTTCTTCCGGTACCAGGGAGTTGCATTATCTCATGGTCTAAGGAATACAATATTTGACATAGGAAAAGCTTCGCAAAGACGAACACGATGACACGATCTAATTGCTCTGCTTTGTTTGGGTCTATCCACCATATCATTCTCCCAATGATATGATCTCATTATCAATTGACAACTCATGTCTATGGTTAGGAAACCTTAACCATCATTGATCAATGAGCTAGTCCATAGAGGCGTACTAGGGACACGGTGTTGTTCACAAACCACACAAGTATTAAAGTTTCCGCTTAATACAATTCTAGCATGGAATATAAACTTTATCATGAATAAGAATTATAATAATAACATCTTTATTATTGCCTCTAGGGCATAATTCCAACACAGCACGTCACCGCGGATCTGGTAAGCTACTTCCCTCACCCCCGCGCGACCTAGAGCGCCAGCACTACATTGTCGAGACAGCCACATCACCGCCAGCTAAGCGCCACTTGTTGGTCCTTTGCTTAGGATCGTTCGATTTAGATCTAGTGGACACGATAGATCCTAGCCGAAGGGGTATGGATAGATCAGAGCTGTGCAGCGATAGTTAGATCCAACGGCGCGGAAGGGTGATCCGGTGCGAACGGGTACGCACCAGTAAAATCGTGACGCGTGTCTAGGATTGGATTCAAAATTAGTATTCAAATCAGATTTAGATCCAATTTTCAAATGGCTATAACTTGAGATTCCCACGTTATATTTTTGCAAATTTTATACCGTTGGAATCAGTGAGTCAAGCCCTTTCTGAATCTGCAATGTGTTTAACAAAAAGTTTCTGTTAAAATGACTTTGTATGCAGAAACATTTTTAGGTCCATTTTGAGTATAGTTTTTGTTTAGCAAATTGTTTTAGGGCTAAATAAGTTTAGTTAGCAAACTTTTTGACTTGGTTATGTTTCTGTATCATACACTTTCTTGGTAGAGTTTTTAAAATCATCACTTAGCATTTTATTGCATGCATGCATTCATATTTTTGTTTGTATATGAATTGTATGTAATTGTGTGCTACTTTTGCCAAATGCTATGTTGGGAAATCCTAAGTAGTTGTAGAATTGTAGAATTGCTAGGGATTTTCCTAAGTTAAGTTACTATGCCATGCTTAGCCTAGCTAGTAGCAAACCAAGGGTTGGTAAAGTATGTACATGCTATGATGAAAATAATTCTATGTCTTTGGACTTATGCTTTTCTTAATAAAACAACTAAGTCAATGAACCCCCTGGGTGGAATGGGACTTGATTTGGTGGTTTTTGGTTGAGTGGTTACACAAGGCCATGGATATGGCTTGTGTATCTCACTTGTGGTATGCCACCCAGGCACAAAGGGATTTGGAGGCCAAGTGTTGAGAAAGCTTACAGTGCAACCACTTGGCAATATGGGCTCTGCCATGATCATATAGGTTGCTAGAACTTAGTCACTTGGACAGTTGGTGGTAGTGGGAATGATAGGTTGGAGCGCGTCCATTTGACTAAGGAAAGGCTTCTGAAAGGTCTTGTCTTGGGAAACCAAGTCTGGTGGGGAAAGTGCACAACCTCTGCAGATGGAAAATCTAAGTACTTAGCCAAGTCCATGGCAATGGACAACTTGATCATCAAGACATGGAAGCTACAAGAATCTCATCACTCCAACTTCTAAGTAAAACTTTTGGGTGAACAAGGGTAAAGGACCCCAATGTCTATTGGTGGTTTCTTGGGAAATTTTTGACAAAGAAAACTTAGTATTTTCAACTAATATGAAAAACCTATTTTGAAGCAAAGCAAGCCAAGCTACACTTAGCCAAAATGCATATAGTAATATAGTCCACTTAAAATCTACTAAGGTATCACTTGCCAATACTATTTCAAAGTATTGACCCACTGTGGCTGTAACTTGTGATGTTGCAGGTTACTTCGATGATGATTAGGAGTCATGAGTCTACACTCAACATGCTTGCCTGTGGCACATGAAGATGAAGACTTGTGTTTATTTACTTATTCTAAAACTCTTGTATTAGGCCTGTGGCCATGAGTTGTAAAATACTATGTTTTATCTCTGGAATGGATGTAATAAATGACCTTTGTATCTGTGTACTTCATCTTAAACTGTGGATGCTAGCAATGATCCAGGGACTAGCATTGCAATCACAGGGATCCTTTTCCTTTACAAAGGAGGGATCTTACAGATGGTATCAGAGCACTGTGTTGCCTGTAGGATTATGGCCCTAGGATTGGAAACCACTAAGGAAAATTTTTCAACTACTTCTACACTTGTCTATTCTTCTCGTAAACTTTTCTAATCTTCTCATTATCATCTCTATTTGTAGATGAACTCCATCAACGAAGCCGTGAAGAAAGGACCACTCATGACCATGACCTTGGAGTGTGAGACCGAGTTTCCCAAAATTCTCAAGGACCTCATGGTGGCAATGGAAATACATGGTGCAGATGTGTATAAAGGCTTTCCAGTGATGGATGAAGGAGTCGAATATTGGTGGGTGAAACTTCACTTGTACAAAAACAAGGAAGACAACCACAAAAAAAGAGGATTCTGCATGTACACCAACACTGTGGTGCACACCACATTCTTTGAGTCAGCAAGAGAAGCAGCTAGGAGGACTATCAAAGAACTTAGTGCTAGAGTCAAGTGCAGAATGCTCAACCTCCAAAAAGACTTAGAGAAAGAGAAGGAACATACCCAAGAGTTGGAAGCCACCAACCAAACTTTAAGGGGAGATATTATAGAATTAGTGATGGAATCATGTGAGCAAGATAGGTTGATTTCCTCTAGGAACATTGTGTTAGCCAACAGATCCAGTGAGATAGGATTGTAAATGCACTTAGTTAGTTGGACCACCACCTATCACCTTATTTTCCAAAATGATAACTTAAATAAGTTTGGACTTGATTGATGTAATGGATTCATGTATACATGACTTGTGTGATTTTTGTGTTCCAAGGATATGTATGTGATGTTTGTTTTGTATTATCTTAAATTGTGTTGTCCTAACTTTTCTATCTTATAAATAGATGCCTATTACCATCAACACTGTTGAGGAGTTCCAGGTTACCCGCTTTGGTCCTCGTATCGTTGAGCTTACCACTTTGCTTGATCTCCCTCTTCCCACCATCATGGTGCATCCACTCACCAAGTTCGAGAGGAAGGACCTCTGGGGCTTCAAGGTGAACCAGCCCGGACGCCAGACAGAGCCTACTACGGAGGCCATCGTCTTCAAGCTGATGCATGAAGACAGGGAGAGAGGCATGGAGGTAGTCATGTAGGACCTGATAGGATGTCTGCTAGGCCGTCACTCCCGACAGGTTAGGGGCACCCACTTCCACGTCTTCGGAAGACGTGATGATGATGGATAGTCCATCGACTTCGAGGACGACTCGAGGGACGCAGCAGAGCCGATACGCCTCTATCTCCAGGACTTAGAGTCTCTCATCAGGCACGTGGACACGGACAGGACCAACGTCATGCTCAGTAATGATGAGCTCCAGGTGCAGCTTCGCGAGAAGGACAAGCTTTTCGCACAGCAGGACGAGATAGTCAAGGAAATGGAGGCGAAGTTCGAGACCCAGGACCGTAAGTTCAAGAGTCAGGAGAAACGCGTCCAGGATAGGAACAAGAAGAACTGGGACATGACTGAAGAACTGAAGTCCAAGGATTTTGAGCTAGAGCAGCAGCAGATGGTGATCGAGAGGCTTCGCTCCCAGAAGAGGGCTCTCAAGACCAAGATTGAGTCCTTGACCGCTACTATTGAGGAGAACAAGACTGCGATGGAGAACGCAGGTCTTACCTTCGTCGAGGAGGAGATTGATGCTGATGAGTAGACTTGACTACTCGCTTATCTTTATTATCATACTTGTTATTTGTGAACTTGTTATTGGACTATCCGACATGTGGATGGCTTGCCACTTGTGTGTTTTACATTGAGAACTTGTTATTTTGTTGTTGAACTTATATCTTGTGTTGCATGCTATGTGTTTGCCTTTGATGTAATGTGCATAAAAACATCTATGGGTATCTCATTCTTATCTCTATTTGAACAAATCACAGATGCCTCCCCGTCGCGCAAACCCCAACCCCAACAACATCACCCCGGAAATGCAGCAAATGATGAATGCTCAAACACAGCTTATGCAGATGATGACAACATTCATCCAAAACCAGAATAACAAAAACAACAACCCCAATAACAACAACAACCCTCCGGGCTTTGATATGCTCACCAGATTTCTGTGTTTGAGGCCAGCTAAGTTATCGGGGACAACTGATCCCATGGTGGCCAATGACTGGCTACGTTCTGTAAACAAGGACCTAGTGACCCTGGGCTGCACGGATGCTGAAAAGGTCAGGTTTGCAGCACATCTACTGGAAGGACCAGCCGCCACATGGTGGGACAACTTCCAAATCACCACTCCTATAAATGAGGTGACTTGGGCTATCTTTGAAGATGGCTTTCGCACGGCTCATATCTCATCAGGAATAATGAGCCTGAAAAAGAAAGAGTTCCACAACCTGAAGCAGCGCCACCACAGCGTGGCTGAATACATAGAAGAGTTCAACAATCTGGCGCGTTATGCACTGGATGAGGTTGACACAGATGCCAAAAGAAAGGAAAAGTTTCTGGAAGGCTTGAATGATGAGCTGAATCTGCAGCTGGCTGTGGCATATGTTCCCACTTATCAGTCGCTCTGTGACAAGGCGGCTATATTGGAGAACAAAATGAAGCAAGTCGAGAGTAGGAAGAGGAAACACTCCGACAAGCACAGCTCGGGATCGTCTCATAAACGATCTCACTATGATGACAGTGGAAGATCAGGATCCCATAAGCATGGGAAATTCAACAAGCACCACAACCACAACCGTCATGACAACAAGCATCGCCACAGTCATGACAATGACAAGGACAAAAACCACAAGAGTGGACATAAGAGCCACCACGGTGGTAATGGTAGTGGAAGTGGAAGTCAGCCTGCTAAAAGGGATATCAGTCAGGTTGAATGCTTCAAATGCAAAAAGATGGGACACTATGCAAATGAGTGCCCCGAAAAGAAAGTTGAAGGACCTGTCAAGCCCAATCCTTTCCAGAAAGGACAGGTGAACCACATCAGTGTGGAGGAGGTCTATGAGGAGCCTCACGCTGTTGCTGGTAAGTTCAGACTCAATTCCATTCCAGCATTTGTACTCTTTGACACTGGTGCATCTCATTCATTCATTCATATCAAAAGCATTTGTTGATAGAAATGGGTTTGCATCTGAAAACATTGTGTGTCCAATAAAAGTTTGTTCTCCGGGTGGAGATATGATAGTAAGTCTTAGATGCCGGGACCTTGTCATAGAGTTTGGAAAGCATAAGTTTCCAGTGAGCCTGATAATCATAGATTCCCAAGGATTGGATGTAATTTTAGGAATGGATTGGATGGATAAGTATGAATGAGTGCTAGATTGTGCTAATCGTACTGTTGCACTCACAACCCCAGAAAGAAAAAGAATAAAATTCAAGTCAAACTTTGAATCCAAAGGAAGTAAGCTTAATTATCTTAAGGGGGTTAGCATGGACAGTGTGCCAATTGTATGTGAATATCCGGGTGTGTTCCCGGAAGAATTACCAGGAATGCCACCAGATAGAGATGTGGAATTTCTGATAGATTTGGTACCAGGTTCTGGACCAATAGCAAAGAGACCATACAAAATGTCAGTTGATGAACTGAAAGATCTCAAGAAGCAACTAGGAGAACAGTTGCAGAAAGGATTTATTCAACCAAGTTCTTCATCTTGGGGAGCCCCAGTTTTGTTCGTGGAGAAGAAAGATAGAAGCCAAAGGTTATGCATAGATTACCGTTCACTCAACGAGGTAACTATCAAGAACAAATATCCTTTGCCTAGAATCAATGACTTGTTTGATCAGCTAGAAGGAGCATGTGTGTTCTCGAAGATTGATCTCCGGTCAGGCTATTTTCAACTCAAGATAAGAGAACAAGACATACCAAAAACAGCATTCACCACAAGGTATGGATTGTATGAGTATACCGTAATGCCTTTTGGCTTGACAAATGCTCCAGCATACTTCATGAATATGATGAACAAGGTGTTCATGGAATTTCTTGACAAGTTCGTTGTCGTTTTCATCGATGACATCTTAGTCTACTCCAAGAGCAAAGAAGAGCATGAAGGACACTTGCGTTTGATACTTGAGAAGTTGAGAGAGCATAAGCTTTATGCCAAATTCAGCAAGTGTGAGTTCTGGTTAGAGGAAGTTGGTTTTCTTGGTCATGTTATGACAAAGGATGGTGTGGCAGTTGATCCTGCTAAAGTTTCAGCTGTGATAGAATGGGAATCTCCCAAGAATGTAAAAGAAGTTCGTAGTTTCCTTGGCTTAGAAGGTTACTACAGAAGATTCATTGAGAATTTCTCAAAGGTTGCTAAGCCCATGACTGAATTATTAAAGAAAGAAAAGAAGTTTGCTTGGTCCGAAGGTTGTGAAGTCAGCTTCCAAGAATTGAACAAGAGACTAGTGACAGCACCAGTTCTATGTCTGCCAGATTTGGAAAAGGATTTCCAAGTATATTGTGATGCGTCTCATCAAGGTTTGGGTGCCGTACTTATGCAAGACGGTAAAGTTGTGGCCTATGCCTCGAGACAACTCAAAACTCATGAGGTGAACTATCCTACTCATGATTTAGAGTTAGCCTCCGTCGTCCATGCACTCAAAACATGGAGACATTACCTTTTGGGAAAGCGTTGTGAAGTGTTCACGGATCACAAAAGTTTGAAGTATATATTTTCACCCAAAATAAAATCAATATGAGACAAATAAGATGGTTAGAGCTTATCAAGGATTATGACTTGAGTTTGCAATACCACCCTGGTAAAGCAAATGTTGTAGCAGATGCTCTAAGTCGTAAGGTGTTTGTGAATGGCCTTACCAAAGGATAATTGCCAGAAGATTTGTGTACTCAATTCAAAGAACTCAGATTGGAGATTGTGCCTGAAGGACATCTCATGACTCTAGATGTCCAACCCACTTTGTTGGACAAGATTCAAGAAGCTCAAAAGACTGATAGGAAAATTGAAGAGATTAAGAAAAATATTGACCAAGGGAAAGCTAAAAGTTTTCATGTAGACGAACAAGGTACTTTATGGCACGGGAAACGTATTTATGTTCCACAAGATCCGGAGATGCGGAAACTGATTCTGCAAGAAGCCCACAACTCTCCGTATTCTATTCATCCGGGTAACACCAAAATGTACATGGACATGAAAGAAAGATTTTGGTGGAACAATCTCAAGCGAGACATCGCCGAACACATTGCCCTGTGTGATGTGTGTAGTAGAGTAAAAGCGGAGCATCAGAAACCAGCAGGTTTGCTTCAACCACTACCTATTCCTGATTGGAAATGGGACAAAATTGGTATGGATTTCATTACCGGATTACCAAGGACCAGATCAGGATATGACTCCATATGGGTAGTAGTGGATCGCCTAAATAAAGTGGCTCATTTTATACCCGTAAAGACAACCTATACAAGTGCCAAGTTAGCTAAAATCTACATGAGTAGAATTGTATGCCTTCACGGTGTGCCTAAGAGTATTGTGTCCGATAGGGGAACCCAATTCACTTCCCATTTTTGGAGACAGCTATATGAATCATTGGGAATGAGGTTGGAATTTAGTACTTCTTTTCATCCTCAAACCGATGGACAAACGGAAAGGACTAACCAAATCCTTGAAGACATGTTGAGAGCATGTGCCTTAGACTATGGAGCGAGTTGGGATGAAAGTCTGCCTTATGCAGAATTTTCTTATAACAACAGCTATCAAGCCAGTATTGATATGGCACCATTTGAGTTTCTCTATGGAAGAAAATGTACCACCCCATTGTTATGGAATGGTGTGGGAGAAAGAAGTTTATTCGGGCCAGATCTTATCAAAGAAGCCGAAGAGAAAGTCAAATTGGTTAAAGACAGGTTGAAGATAGCACAGTCCCGACAGAAAAGCTACGCAGATCCTAAGCGTAGAGAAGTCACCTACGAGGTTGGTGATAGAGCCTATCTTAGAGTATCACCACTTCGTGGAGTGAAGAGATTCGGAGTCAAAGGAAAGTTGGCACCAAGATATGTTGGGCCATTCAAGATTCTGAGTCGCAAAGGAGAAGTTGCTTATGAAATTGAACTGCCAACATCTCTATCAGCAGTCCATAATGTGTTTCATGTGAGTCAGCTTAAGAAATGTCACCTAGAAATGGAAGAATCTTCTTTGAAGGATACCATACCTTTGTAAGAAGTTCAACTAGAAAGTGATCTCACTTATGAAGAAAAGCCTATCAAGATTCTTGAGACTGCAGAAAGAGTCACGAGAACAAAGACTATCAAGTTTTGCAAAGTGCAATGGAATCATCATTCCGAGGAGGAAGCAACATGGGAAAGAGAAGATGATCTTCGGAAAGACCACCCTCACCTATTTGCTAGCCAATCCGAATCTCGAGGGCGAGATTCACCTTAAGGGGGTTAGATTTGTAACATCCCTAAAATAATAATTTCAAAGTTTGCATATCATTCATGCATGCATATAGATTTGAGATCAAATTTCAAACTCATTTCAGAAAAAGAGAAGCACATGGTGCTATGATTTTATGTGAGCAGATTTAAATCAAATGGCTATCCCCATTTGAGAGTTTGAATGATTTTAAGCTAACTTGTTGTCTTCCTCATAGAAGGGTTTGAGTGAGGTTTTGGACCAAGATTTGGAAATTAGAAATAAATTCAAAAACCATTTCTCAAAATTTTGCAAACTAAGTGCCTAGTCTCTGTTATTTTGATCTCCAAGCTTGACCAAGCCTTTACTTAGCAAACCACCTAACTTTGTGCCTAATTTGAGACTACTACACACTTCAAATATCCCAAGAAAGTTTGAATTCAAATGGAACTTGAATTCATTTGAAAACCTATTCTGAAAATCGAATCAGAAAAAGAAAAAGAGCAAACAAATGAAAAGGGCCTAGCGCCACCAATCTAGCCCAGCATCTGAACAGGCCCAACTATCCCACCCGGGCCATTTCTTTTCCTTCCGCACGCACGAGCACACCCACTCAGCCACTGACAGCCAGACCCCACACCCCCTCTGCTTATTTCGCTGACAAGCGGGCCCCGTCCACGTCGCCCTCGTCTTCCTCAAACCGCTCCCGCGACCACGTCGCCGCTGCTGTCAAGGCCGGTAATGGCGTGGCGTAATTAGCCATTATGCCGCAGGCGTTTCCTGTCGCGCCTGGACCTATTTAAACCCCTCTGCACCGCAAGCTTTTCCCCCCACTCTCCTCGCTCACTCCGCCACCAGGCTGCGCGCATTTGCTCTCGAAGCCCCGCGGTACCGACGACTCCAGCGTCCAATTCCGGTGAGCCTCGACCGCCCCCTCTCTCTGGTTCAAACGAGGATGCCCAGCTTGATCTTGCGCATACGCTGATGCCTTTCTTTTGCTTGCTCGTAACCCAGGTTGTCGTCTCCGTCCTCGACCGAAACCACCTGCGCCGCCGATAGACTCCGGCGACCAATTCAGGTAAAACCCGAGCGCCCCTTGCCCCCTCCTTCACGCGAGTTTGTTCGCCTGCGTCTTGCGCAACTCTTGATGCCTCTGGTTCGTGCTAGGGCGACACCAAACCTCGGCAAGCACCATGTCTGCAAGCGACCGACGCCGCCCGCTACTCCGACGAGCTCTTGAGGCCGTGCCAGTGTGCCCCTTTCCGAGCCAACGCCACCTCGAGCTTCAGCATGTCACCGCGGATCTGGTAAGCTACTTCCCTCACCCCCGCGCGACCTAGAGCGCCAGCACCGCCGCTGTCAGACGCGCCACCGCCTGTCACCGCCGCTAGCGCCGCCACTTGTTGGTCCTTTGCTTAGGATCGTTCGATTTAGATCCAGTGGACACGATAGATCCTAGCCGAAGGGGTATGGATAGATCTGAGTCGTGCAGCGATAATTAGATCCAACGGCGCGGAAGGGTGATCTGGTGCGAACCGGTACGCACCAGTAAAATCGTGGCGCGTGTCTAGGATTGGATTCAAAATTAGAATTCAAATCAGATTTAGATCCAATTTTCAAATGGCTATAACTTGAGATTCCCACGTTAGATTTTTGCAAATTTTATACCGTTGGAACCAGTGAGTCAAGCCCTTTCTGAATCTGCAATGTGTTTAACAAAAAGTTTCTGTTAAAATGACTTTGTATGCAGAAACATTTTTAGGTCCATTTTGAGTATAGTTTTTGTTTAGCAAATTGTTTTAGGGCTAAATAAGTTTAGTTAGCAAACTTTTCGACTTAGTTATGTTTCTGTATCATACACTTGCTTGGTAGAGTTTTAAAATCATCACTTAGCATTTTCTTGCATGCATGCATTCATATGTTTGTTTGTATATGAATTGTATGTAATTGTGTGCTACAAATTTTTGTGTAGATTTTACTAGTGACTGTGATTGTGAAGAGTGCTACTCTCCCCATTACCAAGGCAAGTGATACTTCATGATATTTCCACCCCTTTATTTTGAATAAGCATTAGAATTATTTTTGCTAAGTCTTGCATGCTACTTTTGCCAAATGCTATGTTGGGAAATCCTAAGTAGTTGTAGAATTGTAGAATTGCTAGGGATTTTCCTAAGTTAAGTTACTATGCCTTGCTTAGCCTAGCTAGTAGCAAACCAAGGGTTGGTAAAGTATGTACATGCTATGATGAAAATAATTCTAAGTCTTTGGACTTATGCTTTTCTTAATAAAACAACTAAGTCAATGAACCCCCTGGGTGGAATGGGACTTGATTTGGTGGTTTTTGGTTGAGTGGTTACACAAGGCCATGGATATGGCTTGTGTATCTCACTTGTGGTATGCCACCCAGGCACAAAGGGATTTGGAGGCCAAGTGTTGAGAAAGCTTACAGTGCAACCACTTGGCAATATGGGCTCTGCCATGATCATATAGGTTGCTAGAACTTAGTCACTTGGACAGTTGGTGGTAGTGGGAATGATAGGTTGGAGCGCGTCCATTTGACTAAGGAAAGGCTTCTGAAAGGTCCTGTCTTGGGAAACCAAGTCTGGTGGGGAAAGTGCACAACCTCTGCAGATGGAAAATCTAAGTACTTAGCCAAGTCCATGGCAATGGACAACTTGAGAATCAAGACATGGAAGCTACAAGAATCTCATCACTCCAACTTCTAAGTAAAACTTGTGGGTGAACAAGGGTAAAGGACCCCAATGTCTATTGGTGGTTTCTTGGGAAAGTTTTGACGAAGAAAACTTAGTATTTTCAACTAATAGGAAAAACCTATTTTGAAGCAAATCAAGACAAGCTACACTTAGCCAAAATGCATATAGTAATATAGTCCACTTAAAATCTACTAAGGTATCACTTGCCAATACTATTTCAAAGTATTGACCCACTGTGGCTGTAACTTGTGATGTTGCAGGTTACTCCGATGATGATTAGGAGTCATGAGTCTACACTCAACATGCTTGCCTGTGGCACATGAAGATGAAGACTTGTGTTTATTTACTTATTCCAAAACTCTTGTATTAGGCATGTGGCCATGAGTTGTAAAAGACTATGTTTTATCTCTGGAATGGATGTAATAAATGACCTTTGTATCTGTGTACTGCATCTTAAACTGTGGATGCTAGCAATGATCCAGGGACTAGCATTGCAATCACAGGGATCCTTTTCATTTACAAAGGAGGGATCTTACAGTAAACATGGTGTTTGATGCTATAAGTTATAATCCTATGATCTATGTCATGTTTGTGTAGTTTCTTTGTTCTTAGATTGAATGGTTGAATGTCTTTGGTTTATTAGAGTTGTATGTTGATATGGTATAGTACTTTGGTGTCCATTATATTTGTGCATGCATGGATTAAACATCATAGGGTTTGTAGTATGTGGAAGAGGAAGGGGTAAGTTCTGCCGGAGTGACAGAAACCTAAGGACGCGAATCGGAACGTTGCACGTATGGGAGTAAGAGGACCATTAACTTAAGGCTATGGTTGGGGAAACCTTAATGCTTTGTTAGTAGTTACAAATGTTTTCTAACAATCCAATCATATAGTACATATAATTCCAAGTAGTGAAGCGCATGTATATTTAGCCTCTCCCACATAGAAAACTGCATCGAAGACAATGAACCCGATTTATTCCCCAATTAAACTTGGATAAAGCCACCACAATTACCACCACTATTCCACACTCATGGTTCTGTTAGTTTAGTATATTTTATTGCTGCAACAACTAGCTTTACTTTCTTGTTGTTTATTATCTTGCAAAGCTTTCTCTAATACTCGTTTTGTTGCTCTAGTTTTATTTCCTAGATAGTGCAAACGTTTAATGTGCATAGAGTTGTATCAGTGGTTGATAGAACTTGAGAGAATATTTATCCTACCTTTAGCTCCTTGTTGGGTTCAACACTCTTATTTATCGAAAAGGATACACTTGATCCCCTATACTTGTGGGATAGCAAGACATTTTCTAGCGTCGTTGCTGGGGGCAATAGCGTGTGGGCGAATATTCTTGTGTGCACTTGTTTGATTTATCTCTAAGTAGTTTTTACTTCCAGTTTTAAGTTGGTCCATATCTTAGTATGGATAGGGATTGCGAATTACAAAAAAATTATTTGTACTTGTTACCTAAAAATGTTTTCAAAAAGGAAAGTGATTGGAAAGATGAGTAATGGTTAAGTGGGGGTCCACCTTGAACACTTGTGTTCATGCCTATGAAACCAAAACAAATCTTCCCATGGAAGATTTTTTTTGGGGAGGTGACCCCGGATAGGGTCAAGACAAGGGAAGATAAAAGGAGTTTCCCCTATCATATGCCGAGTTACTGTCTATATCGGCCGAGTCATGTAAAGGTCGGCTGAGATAAGCACGACCATGACACCTATGTGAGGAGATGTACACTACCCGGCCGACATACGAGTTAAATCGGCCGAGTAAGTCCGAATAACCTAAATGCAGGTGAAGTCCAAGACGAGTTAAGCGAGACAGGGCCGAATGACATGAAGCTTGCAGGAGAAGGAGGTGCCAATAGTAAAATCCTAGCCACGGGCTAGGAAGAATCTGAACAGAGCCAAGCACAAAGGAAAAGGCGTAGAGCAGCAGAAGGGCAGAAGGAGGTCACGGAGGTGACAGTCCTGGAGCCCGAGGCGTGTAGGTGGGGTTCTCTAGAACTTTGCCTTCATTAGAAGGGCGACACGGAAAGGAGGTCGCCGAGTTACTATATTGGGACAAGCACATTCTTCGAATATGCTTGCCATGTCAGCCCTAGAGGACCCAGGGCACCCCTTTATAAGGAGAGGCATGGATTCCTGAGAAGGGGATCGATTGATTCAAGGCCACAAGGCTCGTCTAGTTCTTCTCTTTCTGCAAACAGCTCGAGGAGCACTTGTAGTCCAATAGAGGAGGAATAAAGATTTGCATGTTAGTCATTTGTGTGTAGAAGCAACTACATCTTCCCTCCCCGGGTCCCTCTAGCATCCATTGGCCCCAATCTTTGGCCTACCCATGGCATCTGCCGTGCCACCACCACGACAGTTGGCGCCCACCATGGGGCCAACAGCGGTGCTAGCTGGAGTCAAGATCCGGACGGGAAACTTCATCCACACCGGCGAGCGTGTTGTCTCTGGCTTAGTCCAGAGATTTAATCTTTGTGACTATGTCAGTGATAACGCAGGCAGCTTCAGGAGAAAAGCTCCTCCGCGCAACGGCGTCTTCATCAACTTGGGCACGCACTAGATCTACGTCGGCGTCGACACCTCCTGCGTTTATCCTCATCAAGTTATTGTTGCAGGAGAGCCCCTCCTCAGCGCTGCAAACGGTCCATGTGGAGAACGTCCCGCCAGCAGCATCGAGGTGATGGTCGCAGCCGGGGTACAAGCAGCAGCAGGAGGCGCCAGATCAAGCAAGGACAAAACGACGGAAGGACAGGTGACCACAAAGCAAACAGCTCCACAGCCCACCGAGGTAGATCCTTCAGCAACCAAGCCAGCCGAGGTGCAGGAGACAACCCCGAAGGAACCAAGGGTAAGATGGCCACCTATGGAAAGACCAGAAAATATTCTCCAGGCAACTATAGATAACCTAACCACGCCTGTAGCACCGATACTTGATCCGGCTAATGCTCAGGCAGAGTTAGAAGAGACCAGACAAAAAGTACTGGTAGAGGCAAAAAAGGTTTCGGCCTTGCGGGAGTGCCTGAACAGGACCCTGCGAGAATATGCCAAGGCAAATAAGCTAGATATTGCCCTAGAGCGAGTAGATGAGTTAAGATTGAGAGGAAAAAATCTCGTGGATGATATCAACAAAGAACATGAGACTCGCAAGGCAGACTCAGTAGACCTAGGCTTGCCGAGGTATAGCACCCCGGCAAAGAACCTAAGGGCGGCTAATGTCGCTGCATCAGAATTGGAAGGACTAACCGGCTAAGCCCGGCAAAAGCAACAAGAAAGAGTGAATGAGCTGGTACGCATCGCGAACCAGCTAAATGAAGAAATGCTTAGGGCTGAACCGGTGAGACCGGGGGCCTCGCGCATGGTTCATTTGGCTGGAGCAGCACCTGCCTTGTCAATGGCAGCAGCGTCCTCGCCTGGAAATAATGGGCGAAAAGATAGAGCAGTAACTTCAGGAAAAAGGAATAAGCAAATTGTATCGTATGATCCAGCGGTAGCTGAAAAGGTCAATGAGAACAGAGGCAATGGAAGTCGAGGTAACGGTGGCGAAAGAAACCCCGGCCGTGCCAATAAAGGCAACGGAAGCTGAGGTAACGGAGAACTCGGAAGAAGAAATCATGAGAATGAAATCCCAGTGGAAGGAAGAAGGGACCCGCCGCCCAATCCTCAGCCAAGGTATGAACCTCGGAAAGAACGAGAAGTGAGACCAACTCACCATAATCACGCAAATGAGAGGTACAAAGATGGTCACTCAGATATGCAATATGCAGGGCATGGTGGAAATAACCATTATGGAATGCAAGAGAGAATCATGTACAGAGACTTACCGTCAAATGATGCAAGATTAAAACGGGACAGGTTGTATCGGTCTGAGTTATTAGAAGAGCAGGGTCCGCCCGGTCCGGCGTATTTTGGACTTCGGATCATGGGAGGACCACCAGTGCCGAACTTTCAGCTCGCAAGGGGAACGAAAACATACAATGGGAGTACCGAACCGCAAGATTGGTTAATTGACTATGCCACTGCAGTAAAAATAGCTAGCGGAAACTTGCGATGGCAGTAACATATGTCCCGCAAATGCTAGAAGGACTGGCCAGAGTATGGCTGAATAATGTGCCAGCGGACAGTATCAACTGCTGTCTAGATTTTGAAGAGATGTTTGTCAGCAACTTTACCAGTACTTACAAGAGACCAAACAGGCCACAGCAGCTTGCAATGTGCAAGCAAAGGCCGAATGAGACAGACAGAGAATTCTTGACTCGGTGGTGTAACCTCAGGAATTCATGCGAGGGAGTTATAGAATCGCAAGCAATAGCTTGGTTCGCTCAGGGATGCAGATATGCCAGTGTTTTGTGGCAGCGACTGCAAAGAGATATGCCAACCACTTGGCAGAAACCATCAGGATAGCGGATTCGTGTGCATTAGGAGATCGGACACAACCAGAGCTAATGTCGGCGGATCATCGGGAGCATCAAGATCAATATGCAAGAGATGTGGCCGGATCATCGAGGCGCAACGAGTTCAGAGGTAGAAGAAGAGAGGAAAGAACGGATTACAGATATGCCTTCAATCAGGTGGCAGCAGTAGTGCAAGATCAGCCGAGTCACGGAAACAATCAGCGGCAGAAGAATGGTCCTCAACAATGGACACCAAGGAATGAAGGGAAGAGACAGTGGACACCAAAACAGAAGAAGCAGTGGCAGGAAAGGCCGAAGTACACGTTTGAATCCATGTTGGATCAACCGTGTAAGTTTCACACTCAAAACCCGGCCAAGCCCGCTAATCATACAACTCGGCAATGCGCCTGGATGAAAAACGCAATGGGAAACCCGACAGGCATGCAAGCACCTCCTCATCAGGCACATCAGCAGCAGCAGCCGCAGTTGACTGGAGAAAATGCACAGCAGTTAATGTTACCCCCTCCTCCCTCGAGGTATGATAACTCGGACCGGAGAGATGCAGTGCATCAAGTAATAAATCAGGGTCAGGATGGAAGGACAAACCCCGGAAATAATGGACGCAATGATTACAGGGAACATCATCAATCATATTGCGTGTTCACAACAGAACAGCAAGACAGGCAAAAGTGTACAGCGCCGACATATGGAAGTGAATGCAGTTATGCCGGCAGTACCAAGGTATGTACCTTGGTCAGATCAAGAAGTAACTTGGAGCATAAAGGATCATCCCAAAATAATGCCGAATCCAGGGTCCTACGCACTGGTACTAGATCCGACATTTGTCGGGCCCAACATTAATGTGAAATTTTCAAAAGTACTCATTGACAATGGGAGAAGTATCAATATCATGTACAAAGATACAATGCATAAACTCGGAATATCGCATAATATGCTCCAATCCACGAGAACCATGTTCCATGGAATAGTGCCAGGACTTTCATGCGAACCCATTGGGAAGGTTTGAGTAGATGTATTATTCGACACAAGGGATAACTGCAGAGCGGAAAATTTGGAGTTTGAGGTGGTGGATCTAGAAAGCTGCTATCATGCTTTACTCGGGCGGCCGGCATTGGCCAAATTCATGGGCAGCTGCCACATCACTTACTTGAAAATGAAGTTACCCGGACCATAAAGGGTGATAACAGTAGCAGGAGATTACATGAAGTCGATGGAATGTGCTTCAACCGGATCAAACCTGGCCGAGGCATTGGTAATCGCAAGAGAAAAAAGAAGGATTCAAGAGGTAGCGGCTCTCGCTCAGTCAGCACAGCTGAATATGCTGGCATTGGCCAACCCACATGGAAGTGTTTCCTTTCAGCCGACTAAAGAAACGAAAAAGGTCCAGATAGATGAGCAGTTCCCAGAACGCACTATCACCATTGGTGCCGGCCTAGATGCCAAATAGGAAGGCGAGCTCACCAACTTCCTCCGTGAGAATCGGGATATCTTTGCATGGTCAACTCAAGACCTGCAAGGTGTGCCGAGGGAGTTGGCTGAGCACTCTTTGCATGTAAGGCTAGGAGCAAGGCCGGTGAAGCAACCTCTCCGCCGCTTCGCCGAAGACAGGAGAAAAATAATAGGGGATGAGATAGCTCCGCTCCTAGCGGCCGGGTTCATCATGGAGGTACTTCATCCGGATTGGCTATCAAATCCGGTGTTAGTAGAAAATAAAAAGGATGACCCAAATGTAGTCGTTGTATGGAGAATGTGTATTGATTACATGAACCTAAACAAGGCGTGTCCCAAAGATCCTTTTCCTTTACCTAGGATAGACCAAGTCATTGATTCGACCGCTGGTTGTGAGATGTTGTCATTTGTAGACGCGTATTCTGGTTTCCACCAGATACCGTTAAATCCGGCCGATCAAATAAAGACTGCGTTTATTACCCCGTATGGGGATTATTGCTATCGTACCATGGCATTCGGCCTGCGCAATGCAGGAGCAACATACCGGGGATGCATGCAAAAGTGTCTACATGATCAGATAGGGAAAAATGTGCAAGTATATGTGGATGATGTGGTTATAAAAACCAAAGGAAGTAAAACACTGCTGGATGATATTCGGCAGACATTCGCAAACCTGAGAAGATTCCGAATGAAGCTTAACCCGGAGAAATGTACCTTCGGTGTCCCGGCTGGGAAATTACTCGGTTTTCTCGTATCCTGTCGAGGTATAGAGGCAAATCCAACTAAAATACGAGCAATTGAAAGAATGGAATTGCCGAAGTGTCTAAATGATGTACAAAAATTCACGGGTTGCCTAGCCTCGCTTAGTCGATTTGTATGTCGGCTGGGGGAAAAGGCATTACCCCTATATCAACTACTGAAAAGTTCATTTGGACACCGCAAGCAGATAATGCATTTCATGAATTAAAAAAGATGTTGGTCACAACACCAATTCTGGCCTCTCCATTATCAAAGGAGCCCATGCTAATTTATGTAGCTGCCACTAATAGAGTGGTAAGCACGGTGGTTGTCGTGGAACGGAATGAAGGTGATAAGTCGGTACAAAGGCCGGTATATTACCTAAGAGAGGTGCTGTCAGCCTCAAAATAGAACTATCTGCACTACCAAAAGATGGCTTATGGAGTATACATGTCGGCGAAAAAACTTAAACATTACTTTGAGGAACATCTGATAAAAGTGATTTGTGAAGCTCCCATAGCCGAGATATTGAGCAATAAAGATGTCAGTGGCCGAATTGCAAAATGGGCAATCGAGTTATCACCTTATGCCCCGCAATTCGATAGGCGAGATGCAATCAAATCTCAGGCGGTGGCAGACTTCTTGGTGGATTGGGCCGAGGTACAATATGAGCCGCCATTACCAGATCCGAATTATTGGACAATGCACTTTGACGGTTCCAAGCTCATGAATGGCTTGGGGGCAGGTATAGTGTTAACCTCGCCAAAAAGAGATCAGCTGAAATATGTGCTGCAAATACATTTTGCCGCGTCAAATAATGTAGCCGAGTACGAAGCACTCGTCCATGGGTTAAAGGTGGCAAAAGAAATTGGCATACATCGGATCCTATGTTACGGGGATTCGGATCTAGTAGTACAACAAGTATCAGGAAATTGGGACGCGCTAGATGCGAATATGGCCCTGTATATATTCCATGTGCAAAAAATCAGCGGATATTACGATGGATGTGAATTTCATCATATACCTCGGGCAGAAAATGACGCTGCACACACGCTGTCAAAACTCGGATCAACTAGGAAATCAATTCCCCTGGGTATCGCCCTAGAGCACCTCAGAAAACCATCAATAGTACCATCACCAGAGTCCGAGTCCATTTATATCTCGGCAGAATCAAGAGAGGCTAGTATGCCAATGGAAATTGACAAAGAATGTAACCTAGAATTTCCGAAAGTAAACCCGACCATCGTACAAATGGATATGGAAAAATCCGAGGCTGTTATGTCGATGGAAAATATGGAGATAGATAGTGAAATTATCCCAGAGAAAATCATGCCGACATGGGCGCAACCTATATTTTCCTTCCTTAAGGATGCAATTTTGCCGAGCAATGAGGTACAGGCTAGACAGACAGTAACAAGAGCAAAAGCTTATACAATCATAAACAATGAGCTGCATAAAAGAAGCGTCACAAGCGTGCTGCAGAGATGTGTTGACTCAGCAGAAGGCCAAGAAATCCTCCTAGATATACATCAAGGAGAATGCGGGCATCACGCCTCGTCTAGAGCTTTAGTGGACAAAGAATTCAGGCTTGGATTTTATTGGCCGACAGCGTTGAAAGAGGCCAAAGAATTGGTAGAAAAATGTAATGGTTGTCAAAGATACGCCAACAAGATACATATGCCATCGTTCGAGTTAAAGACAATACCAATTACCTGGCCATTTTCTGTATGGTGCTTGGATATGATGGGACCATTCAAGCCAGCCCGGGTTGGAATGACTCACATTTTAGTCATGGTGGATAAGTTCACAAAGTGGATTGAAGTAAAACCAATAAAAAAGTGTGATGGACCGACAGCAATAAAATTCCTCAAAGATATTATCTTGAGATATGGTTATCCACATAGTGTTATTACAGACAATGGCACAAACTTTGCTGAAGGGGCCTTTGCCAGATTCTGCGAAGAAAAACACATAAGACTAGGTGTCGCCTCGGTGGCTCACCCAGCATCAAATGGCCAGGTAGAAAGATCTAATGGACTAGTATTGTCTGGAATAAAACCTCGACTCATCGAACCTCTGCAAAGGTCGGCAGGATGCTGGATTGAGGAACTACCAGCAGTACTATGGAGCCTCAGAACTACACCAAACAGGTCAACATGGTGTACCCCATTTTTTCTGGTATATGGGGTAGAAGCCGTGCTTCCAGCCGACATAATACATGATTCGCCAAGAGTAACCCAGTATACAACCGCTGAGGTAAATGAGGTAGATCGGCAAGATGATGTCGATTTACTAGAAGAGGCCAGGGAGTTGGCACTATCAAGGTCAGCTATTTATCAGCAAGACCTACAATGATATCGCAGCAAGAAAGTTAATCCAAGAGTGTTCAAAGAAGGAGATTTGGTTCTTCGGCTAGTGCAACGCACAGCCGGCATGCACAAACTATCACCCCCATGGGAGGGGTCATTCATCGTGAGTAAAGCATTGCACAATGATGCATATTACCTAATCGATGCTCAGTCACCAGGAAAGAATAAGGAAGATAAAGCCGACGAAGAATCGAAAAGGCCATGGAACATAGCTTTACTTCGTCCATTTTACTCGTAGGAGCTATCTATGATACGTTGTAATATGACGCTTCAAGTCAAAGTATCAACTATGTATTAAACCTCGGCACATTTGAGCAGTGACTCGGGGATTGTCCGATGTTATTTCTTATCTGAGTTATGTATTAAAAACCTCGGCACCTTTGAGCAGTGAATCGGGGACTGCCATATGTTATTTATTATCTGAGTTATGTATTAAAAACCTCGGCACCTTTGAGCAGTGACTCGGGGACTGCCATATGTTATGTCTTATCTGAGTTATGTATTAAACATCGGCACCTTTGAGTAGTGACTCGGGGAGTGCCCTATGTTATTTATTATCTGAGTTATGTATTAAACTTCGGCGCCCTGAGCACTGACCCGGGGACTGCCCTATGTTATTTCTTATTTTGAATCATGCATTCAACCCCGGCTCCTTGAGAAATGACTCAGGGGTTACCCCGTAAGGTTCTCTTCATTAACCCATGAAATATATTTCGGCAACTAGGTTTGCAACTCGGAGACGACCACATGGTCCAAGGTAATTCTTTGAGCACACGCAAGAACTAGATAGCCCAAGTGATAACTCGGGGACTGGTGGGTTTAATGGATTATTTGTCGAAAAACACATAAAACTTCCATAGCTCAGCAAACAAAGATATCTAAGAATGATGCAAGGGGTGCAACTTATTGTTTCACTTTGCCAGATACGGGCTTCGGGCTTGATATCTCGGATAGAGGTCAAGAACGCAATGGCCAAGCCGTCAAATTTATAAAGGCCAGGCAATATAAGCGCCGAACTAAGGTCAGCCACATGAAAACATACGATCCGAACCTATGAGATTAAAGGTCGCCAAAGCAAAGATATAAAGCTACAAGATATGTTTAGACAAACTGATAATGATCAACGTCAACCAGGCCTCAGCGGCAACAGGTAAAAAGGGTTCGTACCACATAGAAAGTCGGACAATTGTTTCACACACATCATACGCCCGGCATACCAGGGACTGGAAATAATTTAAGAAATTTTTTGAACCTAAGAGGCAGCGGCAGGATCAGGCACTAGGTGCTCCAAGGTAGACGGCGCCTCGGCCGAAGTTACTTCACCTTCCACAGAAGTCCTAGGCTGCTGAGAAACATTAGTTTGAGCTTGAGAGTGCCCAGTCCCTTTGGAAGATGATCGCGCGTCGCCGTCCCCATCCGAGCTTGCGCTGGAATCACTGGAGTTGTCCGAGTCGCCCTCACCCTCATCCTGGTCGGCCGAATCATTATCTGAGGCATCTTCGATTTCGACGTTGTCCGCTGGATTGGAAATAAAACTCGGCCCTTCAATCCAGTTATGCACATCAGCATACTCAACAAGCTGGAAGGCACGAGCTTGGCGGAGAGCGACGAATTCTGGATCCTCGACCCAACGGGAGCCAGTGCGCAAGTTTATCAAGGTGTCAAGCAAAATGTCCTCGTACCAAGACATAATGACTGTGAGTGCCATATCAGCACCAGCCCGTCCAGCGGATTCCCTCCAGAGATTTAACTGGCTCTGGGGTGCCATTAATCTTTCCACCAGTATCTTGATCTCGTCAATATCAGGAGTTCCAGAAGTATTCGGCCAGAGAACATGGTAGGCCCGAATGGCTGCTTGCACCAAATCCCTTCCCATAATCTTCATCGGACCAATGGCAGCGCCAACGGCAACCAAGAAGTCTTCCATTGAATATTCTAGGCTCGAATCTGCGGGGACACCTCAGTGCTGGCGAGTAGTAATGACCGCTCTAGAGCTCACGGCCTAGCTTCCGGAAAATGATCTATGCAAGATAAAAGTATATCAGTTATAAGTAAGAAAGAGAAGAAGAGAACTCGGCCACGACCAGAGACTTACGATAAATATAGCTCAACATTTTTTGGAGATCCTGAGACCAGTCAACTTAGTCTTCTCAAAGCGAGTGATTTCCTCGCTTATCGTCCGATTCTTAAGTTCGGTAGCCTCGAGGAGTTCTTTATCTTTCTGCAGCTGCAGACTTAGCCGATTCTTTTCTTCGGAGAAATCCTGGTCAACTTTCTCTAACTCGGATTTTTGAGAAAGCTTGAGGGACTCCACCTCAGCACGCAACCGGGTTATCTCGTCATCTTTCTCTTTCAATTGTGCCGAATGAGTGGCGGCTTGCTCTAAAAAATACAGCATCATATCAGGCATGGGTATGCATTCTTGATGCGACGCTGCAAGAGTTTGTAACTCGTCTATACCAAAGCCAGAAGGCTATAAGAAACCCAGGATAAGTCTCAAACGAAAATCAATAGAGGAAAATCGTAACTAACCTTCTAGAGCTTTGACTTTCTTCTCAAGACGAATATTAAGATTATTAATATTACATGTTTACCAGCAAAATGGGTTAGCACCTCAAGTCAAAAATATTAATAACTTAAGGGACAATACAAAGATATGTTAAGTTACCAGCTTTCTTCACCATGGGAAGAACTTTCTCATACTTATCTTGCAATTTCTTGTGCGTGAAAAGCAGCCTTTAGAATTCGGCTGTCCGCCGATCATGGGCAACCTAAGCGACAAAATAAATTACACAGTCAGATATTCAAAGCTAAAACAGATCCGAATCAAGCAAAGCTTAACTCAGATCTAGGTGGCTGGATATTTGAAGCTAAAACACATCCGAATCAAGCAAAGCTTAACTCAGATCTAGGTGGCTGGATATTCGAAGCTAAAACAGATCCGAATCAAGCAAAGCTTAACTCAGATCTAGGTGGCTGGATATTTGAAGCTAAGACAGATCCGAATCAAGCAAAGCATGACTCGGATCTAAGTGGCTATATATTCAAAGCTAAGACAAATCCGAATCAAGCAAAGCTTAACTCGAATCTAGGTGGCTGGATATTTGAACACTAAGACAGATTCGAATCAAGCAAAGCCTAACAAAGCTTCCAAACGAATAACAAGTTATTTGGTTGCAAGCTTCGGGGACTAGAGTATATATATTATCATTCGAGTAACTAACCAAATGTCAACAAAAGCAATTACCTCATTCAGCTTATCGCTGTCAATTACGATCTTGGCAGCCATATGCAAGCGACTGCTGATGTCGGAGAGTTGAAATGGCTGATTGCTCGGGTTGCCCTCAAGCTGATCAGCAGCGTTACAATTATTGGCATACTCAACCAAGGAGCCGAGGCTGTTCCCACTCTCAGTACGAGTCAAGACTTTACCTCGGACGCGCTGTGTAACCACCACCGCCGCGGGACTCTTGTGGAGAGTAAGCTGAGTATCAGCGGCCGGGGTGACAACGGTCTTAGCAGAGGAAACCCCCTTACGGAAAGCATCAGCAATATTGGGTTGAGAGGAGCTAGCCGGCCCCTTCTGAGATGATGAGGGTCTGGTGATAACAACCTTCTTAGCCTTAGAAGAGATGTCAGCAGGGGCCGCAACCTCGGCACTTGGAGTGGCATCTTTGGGGGCCGGAGGGATTATGGTTTCCTAGGGCGCCAAGATGGTGATATCCTCGGCTGGAGTTGGATTTGCGGTTGGAATTGTTGGGGTCAAAGGAATTTCAGGGGAAACTCCGGGGTTCAAAACAGGTTCGATAGGAGGATCTACTAGACGAGTTATATCGGCATCAGGAATGGGAACCACGGGTGCATCTTCCCGGGGTGATGTCTGAGTCGGAGCAGGAGGAGAGTCAACGCGGGCAGGACTAGGAACTCCGGTATCTTCAGGGGGCGGAGGAGAAGGCAGCCGAGTTGTATGACTCGTCATACTTGGACCACTGGGCTTAACAGAAAGAGGAGCGCTGCAAAAGCACAGAAAGTCAAATCAAAAGACGGAAAAAGAGAAACAAGAAATACAAATGAAAATGAACTCACCCAGTAACTCCGGGCATAGTTTTACTCTTCGGAAAGTGCTGGGCTGACTTCTTTGTTCGCTTCCTGGGAGCGGCTTTGAAGACACCTGCTGGAACGGTACGCTTCCTCGAGGTAGCAGGAGGTTGGGAGGCGAGAGGCTCAGCGTCGTGCACCTGACCGGCATGATTAGCTCGGGAAGTAGAAGCCGGAAATGCATAAGAGATAGGCATTGCGGCGACTACCACAAGAATTTGGATGTCGTCCGAATCACCTTCCTCCCCATGGGACGAGGTCTTGCCACGGGCGCGATCCGGAGGAAGGTCTGACTTGGGAACAAACTCCTCCGAGTCAGGCTCCCCGCTGTCCGGGGTGTTCCGATCTGCGGTCCACGGGAGGGCTAGAACCTCGGCATCTTCGATCTTTTGCTGCGCAAATCTCTTCAAGAAAAGAGATAGAGGAATTAGCAAAAGGAGTCACAAACGCAATTATAAAGCAAAACACAAATGCATAAACTTACCTCGGGAGGGGGATTCCCGCGGGTGAACGGCTTCAGCCCCCAGGTCCAGTCTTCCGGCATATCAGTATTGAAAATAGCCCGGACACGCTTGTAAATAAGATAATCCTCGAGCTCAACCGATGAGACTCGGTTGGGATCGAGGGGACCACTCATATAACAGAGTTTGTGCGTGCGACGCTGGAAAGGGCAGATTCGGCTGCTGACGAAGGTGGTCATCACATCCTCGCCGCGTAACCCAGCGCGGATCAACTCCTTCAGCCGAATCTCAAAGGCCTCGGCCAAAGCATGGCTTTTCCTGGGGTTGTAGGTCCAATTCCTCTTGGAAGGGGGGCCGATGGAGAAGGAAGGAAGCCGAATCTTGTCTTCCTTCCCTGTGTTGTTGACATAGAAAAACGATCTATGCCACTTCTTGCAAGACTCGAGACTAGCAACACGAGCAAACTTGGATTTTCTCCGAGGTGTGATGGACGCGGCACCACACTGGGTGAGTAATTTCTCAGAGGGCTGAAGGGATTTGTCTGGAACGACATTGGATCGGATCTGGAAAAATTTGGACCATACGTGCACAGACATCCAGAGGCCAAAGTATCCTTCCGAGGCCGAGATAAAATCGGATAGGGAGGCGATGGCATTAGCCGGAAGATAATGCGGCTGAAGGCCGAAGTAATCAAGGAAATCTTTAGCAAAATCGCTAAGGGGAAGACCAAACCCACGAGCAAAGTGAGACATAAAGACGACATACTCGTCGTCGTTGAGTACGGGAGAAGATTCGCTGCCGGGTAAGCGACAGCTTACCTCGGCAGGAATCCGACGAGTCCTAATTAGCCACTCAATCTCACGACGAGTGACCGAGGAACCCTGCCAAGATCCCCGCTCTGGACTAGACGCTACGTCATCGTCTTCGACGAGCGCGCCACTAACTGAGCTCGACATAGGATCGTCGGAGGAATCAACGGAAGAAGAACTAACGGCGGAGCAAGGATTAGAGGCGCAGGGCCCCGTCGTGGCTCTAAGCGAGGATGGCGGTGGAGCGGAAAAGAACCGCCACGGGAAGTCTAGAATGTGGCAGATGCGTCTAGAGAGAAATCTAGGCAATGGGACCGCAGAAAAACTCACCGGCGACGGCGCCGGAGCAAGTGCACGGGGACGAGGTCGACGGAGCAGAGAAGATGTGGCCTCGCCGTCGAAGATTTCGACAATGGCGCAGCCGCAGGAGCACTAGCAGACGCATGGGCGCGAGGAGGAAGAAGAGCAACGACGATCGAAGGGGGAAAGTGAACCCTCTAGCCCTGTGCCCCTCTCTTTATAACCGCGCGGCCCTGGCGGTAGTGGGATCGTGCGTGCGAGCGTTAACCGTGTAGATCGTGCGTGCGACAGAACCGCTCGCGGCTGAGTGGAGCCACACCGAAGACCATACGATGGAGGAGAGGATCAGGCCTCCTGACCGATGCGGTGCGCGATGCGTCGCAGCGCCGACGCGACAGGCGCAGT
Organism: Avena longiglumis; assembly: GCA_030063025.1. Classification (NCBI taxonomy): domain Eukaryota; kingdom Viridiplantae; phylum Streptophyta; class Magnoliopsida; order Poales; family Poaceae; genus Avena; species Avena longiglumis. The sequence goes on from CP125973.1 coordinate 468,823,848, forward strand.
AATCACTGTAGCTTTGTCAGTGGGCACTGTAGAGGAACAAAAACTAGACAAATAATGATGAGCGTTACACGTAGGATGAGGCGTGCACAAGAAGCTACACGATACCACGAACAGGAAAAAGTAACTTGGAGATGAGGAGAAATGAATATTGGGAAACTGATGTGGCCCGGCCGAGGTTACGAGCAGGACCACACCAACTTCGGGGACTAATGTTGGGGAGGTGACAACGGATAGGGTCAAGAAAAGGGAAGATAAAAGGAGTTTCCCTATCATATGTCGAGTTACTGTCTATATCGGCCGAGTCATGTAAAGGTCGGCTGAGATAAGCACGACCATGACACCTATGGGAGGAGATTGTCACTACCCGGCCGACATACGAGTTAAGTCGGCTGAGTAAGTCCGAATAACCTAAATGCAGGTGAAGGACAAGATGAGTTAAGCGAGACAGGGCCGAATGACATGAATCTTGCAGGAGAAGGAGGTGCCAATAGTCAAACCCTAGCCACGGGCTAGGAAGAATCTGAACAGAGCCAAGCACAAAGGACAAGGCGCAGAGCAGCAAAAGGGCAGAAGGAGGTCCCGAAGGTGACAGTCCTGGAGCCCGAGGCGTGCAGGTGGGGTTCTCTGGAAGTTTGTTGTCATTAGAAGGGCGACACGGAAAGGAGGTCGCCGAGTTGCTATATTGGGACAAGCATATTCTTCGAATATGCTTGCCACGTCATCCCTAGAGGAGCCAGGGCACCCCTTTATAAGGAGAGGCATGGATTCCTGAGAAGGGGATTGATTGATTCAAGGCCACAAGGCTCGTCTAGTTCTTCTCTTTCTGCAAACAGCTCGAGGAGCACTTGTAGTCCAATAGAGGAGGAATAAAGATTTGCATGTTAGTCATTTGTGTGTAGAAGCAACTACATATTCCCTCCCCGGATCCCTCTAGCATCCATTGGCCCCAATCTTTAGCCTACCTATGGCATCTGCCGTGCCACCACCACGACACTTTTCAACTAAAGGAAGGAACCATTAAATATCGATTTCCATTCATTAAAGGTATAGAATACCTTTTGCCTCTCCTATTAAAACAAAAGTTGCTCTTAATGCTTCTTTATTTGAAAATACTTGAATCTTGCTTCTTGTGCCTAACTTAAAGGTGTTAAAGAAAAGTACTTCTTGGGAGATAACCCAATAGTTTTCTTGAGTCTTGGAAGTTATTATTTATGTAATAACCTCTCCTTATCCTTTTATTTGATTTTTGTGCCAAGAATAACCTCTAATGAGAGGGAAGTAAGATTTGGGGAGTTGCTGTCTGAAACAGATCTTTGTGCTACAGTGTAAAAATTCTTGAAAAATCTCTGTAAGTCAGATTGAGCTGTAATTTTCTAAATAAAACTCCCAGGTTGTTAGACAACTTTTGTTAGTTCAGCACTTTTTGATTTGAGCAACAGAAGGTCTTCGAAAAAAAAAGTTTCTACCTGCTGGTCTGTTTTGACAGATTTCTGCCATTATTTGCATTTGCTTCTTATTGATTCCTTTTTGGATTATTTTTTGGGAAATTGAGATTTTTGAGGTAATTGCTACAGTATATTGTGTTTTTATTGAAAGTTTTGCTGTTTTGAAACTAAACCCAGAGGTCTATTATCTTTTGAATGCACTAATGTTGCAAATGAAGATTGTGTGAAGTTTTCTATGAAGGAAAATTTTCAGGTGTAAGGAAAGAATGATGTAATGAGATGAAGAATGGACAAAAGCTCAATCTTGGGGATGCCACCCCGTGTCACTCCAAGAAATATTCAAGAGGTACAAGCGTCAAAGCATGGGGATGCCCAAGGCATTCCCTTCTTCATCAATAAACATCTCAGGTCTTTCTAGACACTTCGTTTTTATTGTTTCATGCACTGTTGTGTTTTTCTTGGAGCGTCTTAGTTTTAGTTTTTGGTTTTTGTTTGCTTGAATAAAGTGGTTGGACCCCCGTTTTCGCTGTGTTCTTTTATATAAGGTGATTGGGTTGGAAAAGAGTAGGAAGCTTCATGCTTATAAGTGGTACAAAAGGAGTTTGTTTTGACTGTGGCCTAGACCTTATCATGTCATGTTCGATGTTGTTTTGACCCTATTCTTAGTGGTTATTGATGTAGCATGACTTGTTCCAAACAATTGGGATTGCTTAATGTGCCTTGAAAGAATCATGCGTTGTTTTAGCATACAAAAGAATAATATTGTGGTATTCTCCTTTGATGCTTTGTTTGGGTTGACTTGGCACATAATCACACCATGTTATGACTATGAACCATTCACCATAGCCTATATGTTCATTTAGTTTTTGAGTTGTGGTACCACTTTATGCTTTGATTAGTAATGTTTTGTCACTCTGCATGATTATGGCCATTATTGCTCTCTTATTTATTGAGTAAGCTCTACTCATGCATCCAACTCCCAAGAAACCAAGTTATTCCATAGTGTCCACTATATATTCCTATGCATGGTGTGTTATACCATCCCAAGTATATTCTTGTTTTATCTATCTTCCAAATTAAACTTGGTATGTGAAATTTAGTGATTAAAGCTTTCACAAACTTGAAGGCACACTTTATTCTTCTTGCCCCTAATAAACTTGAACCATTGTGTCATCTATGTTGTATATGCTTGCACTTATAAGTTGGGATTAGCAGAACCATGCTGTCACGGGGAACGCTTTCAACACTTGTAAATATCTACCCAGTTGATATCATGCTCTTTTGTTTATGGATGTTGTCGGTGTGAAATGAAAGGGGAGCTTGTAAGTCCATGGAGTTATGTATGTGTGTTATAGAAACGCCTGAGCCACTAGCCTAAGTCGTGCCTAATCATGGTGGAAACTTGCAGCATCACCATAGTGAGCAATCTATGAAGCATTCTTCTTATAAAAAAAGAGATAGAAAAAAGAGATTGAGAAAAACAAAAAAAAAAGATGAGAAAAGAGGAAAGAGAGAAAAAAGAACCATTTTCCCATGGTAAATAAGAAGATTGCTGAGATGCTCATTGTCTGCTTGCCTTGTCATTTTGATATGGGATAGCTCCTGTATCATGTGCAAGGGGTACCCCATTCACGGTTCTCTATAATACACATGTACTTACTATGACAAGAACTTACCGGTGACTAAAGTTGAGTAGCATGAGGAGCGGCCCTCGTAGTCAAGGGACATGAGATTGCCAACTTATACTTTGTCAAGCATATACTCCATAGTTTGTTCACTTTAACCTTAATCACTTCAAGATGCTTATGATAGGGGCAATGAGAGCTGAAAGCTAACAAGTACCATAATTTTTGGAAGCTCTTTATGAGACTTGAAATACCTGCTTCCCTTTATGAAGGGCCTTTCTTCCACTATTATATTGAGTCTCCACCTTCTATCCTTAGGAACCAATTAAGAGAGCATAGTTGCCATTCTTAGTTCTATGTGCATTGTCCCAAAACTTGTTGATTGATTTATAAGATTGATATTGCTTGTTCTTGAACTATTTGTATCTAGTCACCCTTATGAACTTTGAAGGTGTCCTATGCATTTATGATTTTCTATACCATGAGGGACAAGCTGAATACCACTCTTATTATGTTTTCTTTATGTGAAACAGACAAACGTTTTTTAATGCATTGTTATTCATGATCTTTTTTTGTAACCTTTTCATGTTGCAACTTGGTTGCTATGTCTTATTGTTAGAACTATATCTTTCATGCTCATGTTTAGAGTACTTTGATCCAGCTATCCATGCTTTGCAAATTGTTGGATCTAGATTATGATGGTGCATGTAATCTCAAAGTTTATATTTTTTTATCGTTTACCTACTCGAGGACGAGCAGAAACTAAGCTTAGGGATGTTGATACGTCCACAACATATCTATAATTTTTGATGGTTTTATACTATTATTATGCTTTTGACACTTATTTTTGTATAAATTTCATGAGTTATTTAGACTAACCTACTAATAGTTGAAAAAGTGCACAATGTTCTTGTTTTACACTTTGATGTGTAGGAATTATCAAGAATACAAGTGGAACCCTTGTTGGAGTCAAATTGGGATTTTCTAGAAATCTGTCACAGATTCGGGTCGAAGACGGCGTCAAAAGGAAAACTCTTCAACTAAAAAGTTGTATGAAATTTCACGACAATCGCTCTGGACATAAAATTTAGCTGATTCTGAGTCTGGACGGGCCCTCTAGTCCCGATTTACTGCATCCCAAGATGAGGTGACGGGAATTCGAGAAGCTATATAACGGGAGGAAACCTAATTCGTGGGAGACACCTCCACCCACGAATTTGCAGCCACCAAAGACACGTTTTTGCCTCCCCCATGGATCCCATCTCTATGGGGAAGGGATAACAAGAAGCCATGAATGAAGGAGACTAAAGGGCGGTGCTCCCGCACGATACCAGCGGCGGGGAAGGAGTCCCCAGTGTCGCCGCCGGCGCCACCGCCGCCCTCTTCACCATCGACACCATTTCTCTCGCCTCTGACGACCATCGCCTTCGCCATTACTGTCGACCCCATCCTCCTACGCCTTCGCTGAGGCCAGACACGCATCGAGGGTGAGTCTCCAGTCCTCCTGGACCACTTTGTTTTATCCCTTCCTCTCTGGTCTGTTCCTGCGTCGAACGCCGTCGTGTGCTGCAGCTGCCCGTCGTCGAGCCGTCGTCTCCAGCGACCAATAGCCAGCGGCGCCGCCATAGTTAGGTCTGTCGCGCTGCGCTCATTCGAATATGCCCTTTCCCATGTCTCCGCTCGCTCTCCAGCGCCGCCAACCGCCACCGCCTGGCCGTTCTCCGGTGAGCCCATGTGGCGCCACCGTGGCGTCGACGTGGCGGCTGAGTGTGCCTGACGTGGGCCTTGACCAAACTCCTCCAGCGTGGCATGTTGACCTGACCTAGGGCCCAGTCATCAATGAATGAGGCTAGCCAAGCCTGTGTACAAAACAAACCCACCCTAATGACATCATGCTGACGCAGTAAAGGTTTTATTTAGTTAAATAATTCTAGAAAATGAATAAAAATTATAAAATCAATAACTTTTATTCTGGAATTCAGAAAAATATGTATAATATATCAAAATGTTCAGAAAAATGAGCTCTATCTACTTAAACTATAACCATGCATTGTTAATCAACTTTAATAACAATTTTAATTATAAGAGCATAATGAACCCTCTCATATGCCTCCGATGTTTTCCCGAATTAGGGTTTATACCCCTCGGGACCCCGATTAAACTACCAAGCATGTTTAGGGTTTCATTTCAGTACAAATTAACTTGTCATATCATCATTCCTGATTGAGCATTGCATCGATGCCATGTGTTGATTTTTTCCTTTCTTTCCGGTATTTGGTTCTTCTTCGGTATAATACGATATTGGAATCGAGATCGAGATCGAATCCCGAGATCAACACCGTCGAATCTCGAAGACCAATACTTGACCAACTGTAATCAAGTCAAGTACCAGGTGTCCGGAGCTTTGCTTTCTGGATCTCAATTGGCAAAGGCAAGCTAAGCCCCCACACATACATATGAATCCTATGCTTTCAAAGTAATTCATTCTTGCCATGTGCATACGATTCTAAAGTCTTCTATTGATAGATAGAGTAATCCTATTTGATGCATGTTTCCTTTGAAGCCTATATTCCCTGATCCACTGCTCCTAGCATAACTAGGGTTTGGCTTGTGAAGCGTTGCTAGAGCTACTATATCTGTTGTGCTTAGCCATGCTTAGCTGTTACCACTGGTCCATCCGGTTGATGAATCAGAGCTATGAATGAACTTAGTATGATAGGATGACATGGTATGATCAGAGATGAAAGTTAAACATGCGAAGGCTTGTATGGGAGGCCAGGTGGGTTGTGGTTTTTGCAGTCCCATACTTGCCACCCTTAGGACCTGATGTTCTTGCCTCTTGAACCAAGACGAGCATACAACCACACGGGGCCCTGGAAACCCCCTGTAACATCCCAACATTAGAGCTTAGAAATAAGTTGAACACAGATGTGTGCATTGCATTCATGCATATAAAATCCAAATAATTTTCGATCTTTTGAACAAAACTTGTCAAAGTGATTGAAGCTTCTCTCAACTTGATGGAATTGAAGTAGATCATCAAGTTGACCGCGATAAGTTGCAATATGACCTTGCTAAAAACATTATTTTGGGTAATGGTAATTTGATCTAAGGGTAGATGAAATATAATGAAACTAAACCAATACACATTGATTAATTATTATAATTTGATCCTTAAGTGATCATATGTAGTCTTCATTACAATAACTCATGAATATCAAGTTTAGAATAAAACTCAAGTAACAAGAATGTAATAACTAACTCTTGAACTATCTTAATATCATCTACTTATACTATGGGTATCATGGTAAATACCTAACCTTAACTCTTCAATGAGATTGAGTAGGAAAGAAACCAAGTCAGGATTATTCACCATATATCTTTCATTCCATATCAATCATTATCATCTCTACTGAAATTTATTCTACTATCTGTTGTTCAACAATTTTGAGTAATCAACCATTGATTCACCAATTCTTAATCTATCAATTCTTGATCTATCAACTCTTGACCATATCATAGCATTCACTTAAGGCCTTGATTAGCCAACTGGAAACCTAAACCATAAAAGATCAAAGGATTATAACGATCATGCCTTACTCACCGAGATTGAATGATTATATCATGTATAAGGGGCATTGGTGGGTAAAACATGATTGAACCCTAGTATAGATATGTTATTCTAGGTTAGCCATGCTAAGTCACCATTATATGATGTGAAGTTTGAGTATTAAATACTGGAATCAAGTAGAGAGAAAATAGTATGATTAAGATGATGTTAGAGCAACACTGGAGTAAAGAAGTAGTATTTTCCTCTTTGGAAATACTAAGAACTTGTGGTGAAGTAGGATTTGATGTATACATCTATTGGAGTAATATTAGTGGTGAATGATTAAGGAAGAGAATGAGTGTAGTTTGAAGGAACTACCTGTTGGATTGAAGGTTATCAGCAAAAGAGTAGTTGATATAACCAAGTCTGGATAGGAGAAGATTATGAAAAGCTTTAGTGTCAAGATCATTAGATTTATAAATGGAATGAGAAGAATAAAACATGGATAAGAATATTCTTGAGCAGTAAAGCTCATCATGTTAACACATGATGATGGATATGGAGAAGTAGTATATCTAGGAAAGGAATTCCTTAATCAGAAGTCCAAAATTATGAAGTATGGAAGACAGGAATCCTTGGTAAACACTAAACCCTAAATATAAGATCCCTCCTTTATAAAGGAAAAGGATCCATGTGATTGCAATGCTAGTCCCTGGATCATTGCAAGCATCCACAGTTTAATATGAAGTGCACAGATACAAAGGTCTTTATTACAGCCATTCCAGAGGTAAACATAGTCTTTACAACTCCAAGGCCACAGGCCTAGTACAAGAGTTTGAATAAGTAAATAAATAAAATTCTTCATCTTCATGTGCCACAGGCAAACATGTTGAGTGTAGACTCATGACACCTAATCCTCATCAGAGTAACCTGCAACATCACAAGTTACAGCCACAGTGGGTCAATACTTTGGAATAGTATTGGCAAGTGATACCTTAGTAAAATTTTAAGTGGACTAAATACTATATGCAATTTGGCTAATTGTAGCTTGGCTTGCTTTGCTCAAAATAGGTTTTTGCCTATTAGTTGAAATCACTAAGTTTTTCTTTGTCAAAACTTTTCCCAAGGAACCACCAATAGACATTGAGGTCCTTCACCCTTGTTCACCCACAAATTTTACTTAGAAATTGGGATGAGGAGATTCTTGATAGCTTCCATGTCTTGATGCTCAAGTTGTCCATTGCCATGGACTTGGCTAAGTACTTAGGTTTTTCCATCTGCAGAGGTTGTGCACTTTCCCCACCAGACTTGGTTTCACCAAGACAAGACCTTTCAGAAGCCTTCCCTTAGACCAAATGGACGCGTTCCAACCTATCATCCCACTACCACCATCTGTCCAAATGGCTAAGTTCTAGCAACCTATGTGATCCAGGCAGAGCCCATATTGCCAAGTGGCTGCACTAGAAGCTTCTTAACACTTGGCCCCTAAAATCTCTTTTATTCCTGGGTGGATTACCACAAGTGAGATACACAAGGTAAACCATAGAAATGGGCCTTGTGTAACCACTCAACATAAACCTTTCCTTCCATTCCACCCAGGTGTTTCATTAACTTAGTTGTTTTATTAGACAAAACACAAGTCCAAAGGACTTAGGAATATTTTCATCATAGCATGTATATATTTCACCAACCCTTGGTTGCTACTAGCTAGGCTAAGCATGGCATAGATAGTAACTTAACTTAGAAATTTCCTAGCATTTCTACAACTACTAGTATTTCCCAACATGGCATATAAGCAAAATATAGCATGCAAGTCTAACAAAATATTTCTAATGCTTAGTAGAAAACATAGGAATGATAATATTCATGAAGTACCACTTGCCTTGGTAGTTGGGAGAGTAGCACTCCTCACAATCACAATCACTAGCACCAAAATCTACACAAAGATTGGTAGCAACAAATTACACACAAAACATATACAATCAAAAATATATGCATGCATGCAAGATGGTATATGATTATTTTTAAAATTCAACCAAGCAAGTAAACAGTACTGATTCATAAACAAGTTGAAAACTTGCCAAACAACAATTATTTAAACCCTAAATCAATTCCTAAACATTTCATAAATCTAATTAGTCCTACACAAGTTTCTGCAAATAAAACCTTTTTAACAGAAGCTAAACATTAAACACATTGCATATTTAGAAAGAGCTTGCTCTCCTGATTCCAACGGTATAAAATTTGTCAAAATATAACGTGGGGATCAAAAGTTATAGCCAATACAAATTTGAACATAAATCAGATTCAAAACTTGTTTTAAATCTAAAATCCATCCACGCGTCATGTTCTGATTGGCGCGTACCGGTTCGCACCGGATCACGCTCGGCTACTGTTGGATCTAACAAAACACGAACGGCTCATATCTAAACTTAACGGTTTGTTAAGTGAACTAATCCTACGCGCTGGATCTAGATCTGACGGCTACGAATTAACCGACCAAAGTTGAGCGGCGCTAGCGGCAGCTACTAGAGGCGGCGAGTTCTGCCTACGGCGGCGCGGCGCTACAGGTCGCCCGGAAAGGTGGGAGGATGCTCACCAGGTTCGCAGCGACGAGGAGAAGCTCAACTTGGCGGCGGCTTGGCAAGGGGCGCACGAAGGGGGCTGCTGGAGCTCGTCGGAGTTGTGCACGGCGTCGGGTGGTTGCAGACAAAGTTGTTGCCGACGCTCTGGGTCTTCCTAGCACCAAACAAAGGCATCAGTAGCTGCGCAAGGACAAGGCAAACCTAGTCGTATGCGAGAGAGGTCAAGGGACGCTCAGTGCTTACCGCAATCGATCGCCGGAGAAGAAGAAAGCGGCAGGCACTTGCGGTCGTCGTTGTTGGCGAGTCTCCAGATGGTCCTAGCATGCACCAATCGGGTGAGAAGATGCGCATGGTTGTCGTGATCATTCTGGCAAACTTAGACAGCAAGGGGCGACGGGGTCTTACCAGAATACCTCGCCGGAGTTGGCTCTGACTGCGCGGTGCAATACGAATTAGAGGCAGCCTGGTGGCGAGAAGAGTGTGCAGTGTGGGGGGAAATGACCGCGGCGGGCTGTGGTTTAAGTAGGCCGAAGCGCGACAGGAAACGCTCGCAGAATCAAGGCTAATTACGCCGCGCCATTATCGACATCAACAGCAGCGACGACGTTGTCTGCGGGCGATATTTGGGGAAGACGACGGTGACGTGGACGGGGCCTAGTTGTCTATGAGATAAACAGAGGGGGGTGGGGTCCTGGCGTCAGTCACTTGCTGGGTGCGTCTGCGAGTGAGAGAGGGAGAGAGGGAACCCGGGTGGGCTTAGTGGGCTGCTTTTTCAGTTGGGCCAGAATCCTGGCGCTGGCCCTTTTCTAATTCCTTTCTTTTTTTCTTTTTCTGTTTTGAATTTCTGGAATGAATTTCAAATGGTTTCAAAAGCTTTTTGAATTCAAACTTTTTCAGGATTTTGCAGGGTGCAACAATCACACTTCTGGGCATAAAATCAAGTGGTTACTCTGAATTAGCTTGGTCATTTAGAATAAAATAAAAAATAAACAGTGACATATTACTTGATTTGGAAATATTTTGAAAATGGTTTTGAAACCACATTTGTTCCATGAATTTTTATCCAAACTCCACATTCAATCCAATCAACAAGGAAGCCAACAAAACTTGGTTTAAAACACTTATGCTCTGAAATGAGGATGGTCATTTGATTTAAGTTTGCTCTCATAAAATAATAGCACTATGTGCTTCTGTTTTCTTGAAAATAGTTGGAAAATGATCTCAAAATTATATGCATGCATGAATGATATGCAGTCTTTGAAATCATGATTTTAGGGATGTTACAAATCTAACCCCCTTAAGGTGAATCTCGCCCTCGAGATTCGGATTGGCTAGCAAATAGGTGAGGGTGGTCTTTCCGAAGATTATCTTCTCTTTCCCATGTTGCTTCCTCTTCGGAATGATGATTCCACTGCACTTTACAAAACTTGATAGTCTTGGTCCGTGTGACTCTTTCTGCAGTCTCAAGAATCTTGATAGGCTTCTCTTCATAAGTGAGATCACTCTCCAACTGAACCTCCTCCAAAGGTATAGTATCCTTCAAAGAAGTTTCTTCCATTTCTGGATGACATTTCTTAAGTTGACTCACATGAAACACATTATGGACAGCTGACAGAGATTCTGGCAGTTCAATTTCATAGGCAACTTCTCCTTTGCGACTCAGAATCTTGAATGGCCCAACATATCTTGGTGCCAATTTTCCTTTGACTCCGAATCTCTTCACTCCACGAAGTGGTGACACTCTAAGATAGGCTCTATCACCAACTTCGTAGGTGACTTCTCTACTCTTAGGATCTGCGTAGCTTTTCTGTCGGGACTGTGCTATCTTCAACCTGTCCTTAACCAACTTGACCTTCTCTTCGGCTTCTTTGATAAGATCTGGCCCGAATAAACTTGTTTCTCCCACACAATTCCATAACAATGGGGTGGTACACTTTCTTCCGTAGAGAAACTCAAATGGTGCCATCTCAATGCTGGCTTGATAGCTGTTGTTATAAGAAAATTCTGCGTAAGGCAGTCTTTCATACCAAGTGGCTCCATAGTCTAGGGCACATGCCCTCAACATGTCTTCAAGAATTTGATTAGTCCTTTCGGTTTGTCCATCGGTTTGAGGATGAAAAGCAGTACTGAATTCCAACCTCGTTCCCAATGACTCATGTAACTGTCTCCAAAAATGGGAAGTGAATTGAGTTCCCCTATCAGACACAATACTCTTGGGCACTCCATGTAGACATACAATTCTACTCATGTAGATTTTGGCTAACTTAGCACTTGTATAGGTTGTCTTCACGGGTATGAAATGAGCCACTTTAGTTAGGCGATCTACTAATACCCATATAGAATCATATCCTGACCTGGTCCTTGGTAATCCGGTAATGAAATCCATACCAATCTTGTCCCACTTCCAATCAGGAATAGGTAGTGGTTGAAGCAAACCTGCTGGTTTCTGATGTTCCGCTTTCACTCTACTACACACATCACACAAAGCAATATGTTCGGCGAAGTCCTTCTTGAGATTATTCCACCAAAATCTTTCTTTCATGTCCATGTACATTTTGGTGTTACCCGGATGAATGGAATATGGTGAGTTGTGTGCTTCCTGCAAAATCAGTTTCCGTAACTCCGGATCTTGTGGAACACAGATACGTTTCCCATGCCATAAAGTACCCTGTTCGTCTTCATGGAACCCTTTGGCTTTTCCTTTGCCAATCTTTTCTTTAATCTCTTAAATTTCCTTATCAATCTTCTGGGCTTCTTTGATCTTGTCCAACAAAGTGGGTTGAACATCCAAAGACATGAGATGTCCTTCAGGCACAATCTCCAATCTGAGTTTTCTGAATTGGGCACACAAATCATCTGGCAATTCTCCTTTGGTAAGTCCATTCACAAAAACCTTACGACTTAGAGAATCTGCTACAACATTTGCTTTACCGGGGTGGTATTGCAAACTTAAGTCGTAGTCCTTGATGAGTTCTAGCCATCTTCTTTGTCTCATATTAATTTCTTTCTGGGTGAAGATATACTTCAGACTTTTGTGATCTGTGAACACTTCACAACGCTTTCCCAAAAGAAAGTGTCTCCATGTTTTGAGTGCATGGACAACAGAGGCTAACTCTAAATCATGAGTAGGATAGTTCACTTCATGAGTTTTGAGTTGTCTCGAGGCATACGCCACAACTTTTCCTTCTTGCATAAGTACTGCACCCAAACCCTGATGAGATGCATCACAATATACTTGGAAATCTTTTTCCAAATCAGGTAGACACAAGACTGGTGCTGTCACAAGTCTCTTCTTCAATTCCTAAAAGCTGAGTTCACAACCTTCCGTCTAAGCAAATTTCTTGTCTTTCTTTAGCAATTCCGTCATGGGTTTAGCTACCTTGGAGAAATTTTCAATGAACCTTCTGTAGTAACCTGCTAAGCCAAGGAAACTACGAACATATTTCACGGACTTGCGAGATTCCCATTCCTTTACAGCTGAAACTTTAGCAGGATCAACTGCTACACCACCCTTTGTCATAACATGTCCAAGAAATCCAACTTCATTCAACCAGAATTCACACTTGCTGAATTTGGCATAAAGTTTATGCTCTCTTAAATTCTCAAGTATCAAACGCAAATGTCCTTCATGCTCTTCTTTTCTCTTGGAGTAGACTAAAATGTCATAAATGAAGACGACAACAAACTTGTCAAGGAATTCCATGAACACCTTGTTCATCATATTCATGAAGTATGCTGGAGCATTGGTCAAACCAAATGGCATCACGGTATACTCATATAATCCATACCTTGTGGTGAAAGTTGTCTTAGGTATGTCTTGTTCCCTTATCTTGAGTTGAAAATAGCCTGACCGGAGATCAATCTTTGAGAACACACAAGCTCCTTCTAGCTGATCAAACAAGTCATTGATTCTAGGCAAAGGGTATTTGTTCTTGATAGTTACCTCGTTGAGTAAACGGTAATCTATGCATAACCTCTGACTTCTATCTTTATTCTCCACGAACAAAACTGGGGCTCCCCAAGATGAAGACTTGGTTGAATAAATCCTTTCTGCAACTGTTCTCCAAGTTGTTACTTGAGTTCTTTCAGTTCATCAACTGACATTTTATAAGGTCTCTTTGCTATTGGTCCAGATCCTGGTACCAAATCTATAAGAAACTCCACATCTCTATCTGGTGGCATTCCCGGCAATTCTTCCGGAAACACATCCAGATACTCACTCACAATTGGCACACTATACATGCTAACCCCCTTAAGAGAATTTAGCTTACTTCCTTTTGATTCAAAGTTGGACTTGAATTTAATCCGTTTTCTTTCCGGGGTTGTGAGTGCAACAGTACGATTAGCGCAATCTAGTACTCCTTCATACTTAGCCATCCAATCCATTCCGAATATTACGTCCAGTCCTTGGGAATCTAGGATTATCAGACTCACTGGAAATTTGTGCTTTCCAAACTCTATTACTAGATCCCGACATCCAAGACTTACTATCATATCTCCACCCGGAGAACTAACTTTTATTGGACACCCAATGTTTTCAGTTGGAAATCCATTTCTATCAACAAATGCTTTTGATATGAATGAATGTGATTCTCCAGTATCAAAAAGAACAAATGCTGGAATAGAATTGAGTCTGAACTTAAAGAACAAAGATCGGCTCCTCATAGACTTCCTCCACACTGATGTGGTTCACCTGTCCCTTCTGAAAAGGGTTGGGCTTGTTGGGTCCTTCAACTTTCTTTTCTGGGCATTCATTTGCATAATGCCCCATCTTCTTGCACTTGAAGCATTCAACCTCACTTATGTCTTTCTTGACAGGCTGGCTTCCACTTCCACTTCCATTACCACTGTGGTGGCTCTTGTATCCACCCTTGTGGTTCTTGTACTTGTCATTATCATGACTACGGTGATGCTTGTTGTCATGACGGTTGTGGTTGTGGTGCTTGTTGAATTTCCCATGCTTGTGGGATCCTGAGATTCCACTGTCATCATAATGGGATCGTTTGTGTGACGATCCCGAGTTATGCTTGTCAGAGTGCTTTCTCTTCCTGCTCTCAACTTGCTTCATTTTGTTCTCCAAAATAGCAGCCTTATCACAAAGAGACTGGTATGTGGGAACATATGCTACAGCCAGTTGTAGGTTCAGCTCATCATTTAACCCTTCGAGGAACTTTTCTTTCCTCTTAGCATCTGTGTCAACTTCATCTGGTGAATATCGCGCCAGATTTTTGAACTCCTCAATATATTCAGCCACGCTGCGGTGGCGCTGCTTCAGGTTATGAAACTCTTTCTTTTTCAGACTTATCACTCCAGATGAGATATGAGCAGTGCGAAAGCCATCCTCAAAGATAGCCCATGTCACATCTTCTATGGGAGTGGTGATCTGAAGTTATCCCACCAAGTGGCGGCTGGCCCTTCCAAAGAAATGTCTTAAATCGACCTTTTCAGATCAAGACATTACGGTTACCAAGTCCTTGTTCATGGAGCGTAGCCAATCATTGGCCACCATGGGATCAGTTGTTCCCGAGAACTTTGCTGGACTCAATCTCAAGAACCTGGTAAGCATATCAAAACCCGGTGGGTTTTTGTTGTTATTGTTGTTGTTGTTATTGTTGTTGTTGTTATTGTTGTTGTTTTGGTTCTGGATGAACATCGTCATCATCTGCATCAGCTGAGTTTGAGCGGTCATCATTTGCTGCATTTCTGGAGTGATGTTGTTGTTGTTGGGGTTGGGGTTTACACGACGGGGAGGCATCTGTGGTTTGTTCAATAGAGATAAGAATGAGATACCCATAGATGCTTTCATGCACATTACATCACATAAGTAAACACAAAGCATGCATCACAATGATAAAGGTTCAACAACAAGATAACAAGTTCGCAAAGTAAAACACACAAGTAGAAAGCCATCCACATGTCGGATGGTCAAATAACAAGTTCTCAAACAACAAGTATGATAATAAATGATAAATGAGTAGTCAAATCTACTCCTCGGCATCAACCTCCTCCTCGACAAAGGTAAGACCTGCGTTCTCCATCGCGGTCTTGTATTCCTCGACACTAGTGGTCAAGGTCTCTATCTTGGCTTTGAGAGCCCTCTTCTGGGAACGAAGCCTCTCAATCACCGTCTGTTGTTGCTCGAGCTCGAAATCCTTGGACTGCAGTTCTTCAGTCATGTCCCGGATCTTCTTGTTCCTATCCTGGACACGCTTCTCCTGACTCTTGAAGTTCCTGTCCTGGCTCTCGAACTTCGCCTCCATCTCCTTTACTATCTTGTCTTGCTCCGCGAAGAGCTTGTCCTTCTCGCGAAGCTGCACCTGGAGTTCGTCATTGTTGAGCATGACGTTGGTCCTATCAGTGTCCACGTGCCTAATGAGAGACTCTAAGTCCTGGAGGTACATGCGAATCGGCTCTGCTGTGTCCTTCGAATCGTCCTCGAAGTCGATGGACTCTCCATCCTCATCACGTCTACCGAAGACTTGGAAGTGAGTACCCCTAACCTGTCGGGAGTGTCTCCCTAGCAGACGTCCTATCAGATCCTGCATGAGCTTGAAGATGATGGCCTCCGTGGTAGGCTCTGACGTCCGGGCTGGTTGACCTTGAAGCCCCAGAGGTCCTTCCTCTCAAACTTGGTGAGGGGAAGCACCATGATGGTAGGAAGAGGGAGATTGAGCAAAGTAGTAAGCTCAACAATACGAGGACCAAAGCGGGTAACCTGGAACTCCTCAACGGTGCTGATGGTAACAGTAGGCATCTATTTATAAGATAGAAAAGTTAGAACAACACAATTCAAGATAAAACAAAAGAAAAAACATCACATACATATCCTTGGAAATTAAAACACACAAGTCATGGCACACATGGATCCATTACAACAACCAAGGTTCAACTTATTTTTAAAGCAACATTTTGGAAAATAAGGTGATAAGTGGTGGTCCAATAAACGAAGTACGCTTACAATCCTATCTCACTGGATCTGTTGGCTAACACAATGTTTCTAGAAGCAATCAGCCTATCTTGCTCACATGACTCCATCACTAAGTCTATAATGTCTCCTCTTAAGGTTTGGTTGGTAGATTCCAACTATTGGGTATGTTCCTTCTCTTTCTTTAGATCATTTTGGAGGTTGAGCATTCTGCACTTGACTCTATCACCAAGTTCTTTGATGGTCTTCCAAGCTGCATCCTTTGCTGATTCAAAGAATGTAGTGTGCACCACTGAATTGGTGAACATGCAGAATCCTTTTTCCTGATGGTTGTCTTCCTTGTTTTTATATAAGTGAAGTTGCACCCACCAGTATTCCACTCCTTCATCCATCACAGGAAAACCCTTATACACAGCTGCACCTTGTATCTCTAATGCAACCATGAGGTCCTTGAGAGCCTTGGGGAATTCTGTCTCACACTCCAAAGTCATTGTCATGAGTGGTCCCTTCCTTACGGCTTCGTTGATGGAGTTCATCTACAAATAGAGATGAGAAAGAAGATTAGAAAAGTTTACGAGAAGATTAGACAAGTGTAGAAGTTGAAATTTTTTCCTTAGTGGTTTCCAATCCTAGGGTCATAATCCTACAGGCAACACAGTGCTCTGATACCATCTGTAAGATCCCTCCTTTATAAAGGAAAATGATCCCTGTGATTGCAATGCTAGTCCCTGGAACATTGCTAGCATCCACAGTTTAAGATGAAGTACACAGATACAAAGGTCTTTATTACAGCCATTCCAGAGATAAACATAGTCTTTACAACTCCAAGGCCACATGCCTAGTACAAGAGTTTGAATAAGTAAATAAATAAAAGTCTTCATCTTCATGTGCCACAGGCAAACATGTTGAGTGTAGACTCATGACACCTGATCCTCATCAGAGTAACCTGCAACATCACAAGTTACAGCCACAGTGGTTCAATACTTTGGAATAGTATTGGCAAGTGATACCTTAGTAAAATTTTAAGTGGACTAAATAGTATATGCAATTTGGCTAAGTGTAGCTTGGCTTTCTTTGCTCAAAATAGGTTTTTGCCTATTAGTTGAAATCACTAAGTTTTTCTTTGTCAAAACTTTTCCCAAGGAACCACCAATAGACATTGAGGTCCTTCACCCTTGTTCACCCACAAATTTTACTTAGAAATTGGGATGAGGAGATTCTTGATAGCTTCCATGTATTGATGCTCAAGTTGTCCATTGTCATGGACTTGGCTAAGTACTTAGGTTTTTCCATCTGCAGAGGTTGTGCACTTTCCCCACCAGACTTGGTTTCACCAAGACAGGACCTTTCAGAATCCTTCCCTTAGACCAAATGGACGTGTTCCAACCTATCATCCCACTACCACCATCTGTCCAAATGTCTAAGTTCTAGCAACCTATGTGATCCAGGCAGAGCCCATATTGCCAAGTGGCTGCACTAGAAGCTTCTTAACACTTGGCCCCTAAAATCTCTTTGTTCCTGGGTGGCTTACCACAAGTGAGATACACAAGGTAAACCATAGAAATGGGCCTTGTGTAACCACTCAACATAAACCTTTCCTTCCATTCCACCCAGGTGTTTCATTAACTTAGTTGTTTTATTAGACAAAACACAAGTCCAAAGGACTTAGGAATATTTTCATCATAGCATGTATATATTTCACCAACCCTTGGTTGCTACTAGCTAAGCTAAGCATGGCATAGATAGTAACTTAACTTAGAAATTTCCTAGCATTTCTACAACTACTAGTATTTCCCAACATGGCATATAAGCAAAATATAGCATGCAAGTCTAACAAAATATTTCTAATGCTTAGTAGAAAACATAGGAATGATAATATTCATGAAGTACCACTTGCCTTGGTAGTTGGGAGAGTAGCACTCCTCACAATCACAATCACTAGCACCAAAATCTACACAAAGATTGGTAGCAACAAATTACACACAAAACATATACAATCAAAAATATATGCATGCAAGATGGTATATGATGATTTTTAAAATTCAACCAAGCAAGTAAACAGTACTGATTCATAAACAAGTTGAAAACTTGCCAAACAACAATTATTTAAACCCTAAATCAATTCCGAAACATTTCATAAACTCTAATTAGTCCTACAAAAGTTTCTGCAAATAAAACCTTTTTAACAGAATATAAACATTAAACACATTGCATATTTAGAAAGAGCTTGCTCTCCTGATTCCAACGGTATAAAATTTGTCAAAATATAACGTGGGGATCAAAAGTTATAGCCAATACAAATTTGAACATAAATCAGATTCAAAACTTGTTTTAAATCTAAACTCCAGCCGCGCGTCATGTTCTGATTGGCGCGTACCGCTTCGCACCGGATCACGCTCGGCTACCGTTGGATATAACTAAACACGCACGGCTCAGATCTAAACTTAACGGTTCGTTAAGTGAACTAATCCTACGCGCTGGATCTAGATCTGACGGCTACGAATCAACCGACCAAAACTGAGCGGTGCTAGCGGCGGCTACTGGCGGCGGCGAGTTCTGCCTACGGCGGCGCGGCGCTACAGGTCGCCCGGAAAGGTGGGAGGATGCTCACCAGGTTCGCAGCGACGAGGAGAAGCTCAACTTGGCGGCGGCTTGGCAAGGGGCGCACAGAGGGGGCTGCTGGAGCTCGTCGGAGTTGTGCACGGCATCGGGTGGTTACAGACGAAGTTGTTGCCGACGCTCTGGGTCTTCCTAGCACCAACCAGAGGCATTAGTAGCTGTGCAAGGACAAGGCGAACTTAGTCATATGCGAGAGAGGTCAAGGGGTGCTCAGTGCTTACCGCAATCGATCGCCGGAGAAGAAGAAAGCGTCAGGCACTTGCGGTCGTCGTCGTTAGCGAGTCTCCAGACGGTCCTAGCATGCACCAATAGGGTGAGAAGATGCGCATGGTTGTCGTGATCATTCTGGCAAACTTAGACAGCAAGGGGCGACGGGTTCTTACCGGAATACCTCGCCGGAGTTGGCTCTGACTGCGGCGGTGCAATACGAATTAGAGGCAGCCCGTGGCGAGAAGAGTGCAAGGGGGGAAATGACCGCGGCGGGGTGTGGTTTAAGTAGGTCGAAGCGCGACAGGAAACGCTCGCAGAATCAAGGCTAATTACGCCGCGCCATTATCGGCATCAACGGCAGCGACGACGTGGTATGCGGGCGAGATTTGGGGAAGACGACGGTGATGTGGACGGGGCCCAGTTGTCTCATGAGAAAGCAGGGGGGGTGTCAAGGCCATCACTTGCTGGGTGCGTCTGCAGTGAGAGAGGGAGAGGTAACCCGGGGCTTAGTGGGCGCTTTCTCGGTTGGGCGTAATCTGACCGGCCTTTTCTAATTCCTTTCTCTTTTTCTTTTTCTGTTTTGAATTTCTGGAATGAATTTCAAATGGTTTCAAAAGCTTTTTGAATTCAAACTTTTTCAGGATTTTGCAGGGTGCAACAATCACACTTCTAGGCATAAAATCAAGTGGTTACTTTGAATTAGCTTGGTCATTGAGAATAAAATAAAAAAATAAACAGTGACATAGCACTTGATTTGGAAATGTTTTGAAAATGGTTTTGAAACCACATTTGTTCTATGAATTTTTATCCAAACTCCACATTCAATCCAATCAACAAGGAATCCAACAAAACTTGGTTTAAAACACTTATGCTCTCAAATGAGGATGGTCATTTGATTTAAGTTTGCTCACATAAAATAATAGCACTATGTGCTTCTGTTTTCTTGAAAATAGTTGGAAAATGATCTCAAAATTATATGCATGCATGAATGATATGCAGTCTTTGAAATCATGATTTTAGGGATGTTACACTAAATCTTTGACCAAACATAATATCCATTTCATCTGATTGATCTATCATCTTATTTCCACAAAGATTTATAGGAATATTTTCCTATAGCAAATCACTTAAGCACATCTCTGTCAATTCCAATTATCATAACCATATGTGTTTAGGAGTATCTTTATAAATTCTTTTCCATAAGACCTTCCAGGAAATAACTTTCTTTTCTAAAAGATAAAGTCATTCATGAACACCAACATAAGGACAATCTGTCTTAACCAATAATCTATATTCATATAAATAAAAGGATGAACAAGAATATTAAAACTCCTAAAACCCATGGTAAACAATTACAATTTAAAAACCTAACTTTTATGTCAATCATATATGCCTAGAAACTATAGTTATCAATTATCTCTCATAATTCATTTCAAATAATAACTTTCTATTTTAAAGGGTGATATTAATAAAAATCATAAACATAAAGACAATATGTTTAACCATTAACCTTTATTCACATCAATAAAAGAAATATGAGAATATTAAATCTCCTAAGAACTTATGGTAAGCATTTTCAATTCAAACCTTAACTCATAATATTAACCACATTAATTCCCTAGAACTTTATGTATCATATAATAAGAAAAGGATCATCATATATATACATGTCCCTCCAAACTGTAAGTTAACTCGAATTAAGTTTTATTATAAATAATAAAAATCATATAATGAATCCATAGTTTATTATAGAAAAAATAATAATAACAAAGGCCTTTCCAAAATATCAAAAAGGGTTCATATAAAGAAAATAAAGAAATATAACAATGTATAATAAAAGTTCACAAAATTATAACAATGTATAACATTTTAGTATTACTACAATTATCCAGCAAATAAATTCCATAAAGAAAATTTAAATCAATTATGCAAATTCAAATCTTAAAAAAATGTGTAAATACAAAACAAGAAAGGAAAATAGAAAACAGAAAAGAGTACAAAAATGTACTCAGTCCAGAAACTGGTCGTGGCCCATTTCCCTCTACCTTATCCGTCGCTCACACGCACCACATTACAGCCCACCTGGCCCAAGCCAACCCAACTCGGCCCAGTACCCCTTCATTCCTTTTCCTCTTTCCTTCTTCGTTTAGATAGAAGGACGACGGGAACAACAGCTGCGTGGCGCCGCCAGGGCCGTTCGTCGTCGCCGTGATGACCACCGGGCCCTAAGATGCGAGCCACCGCTCTCTGAGCCTATAAGGACCCCGTACCCGCAGAGAACGAAATCCAATTCCTTTTCTCCCTCGTTCTTCCTTATCCGCTGTAAACCGAGCTCGCCGGAGATCACCCCCTCGCCGTCTCCGACCACCCTAGGACCAACAGAGGACACCAACATGCTCGTCGTATTCTTCTTGTTCATCTTCGACAAATCACACAAGCCGGCGCAACCCCAATTGACGGGATGGAAGTGTCCACCGCCGCCAGACGTCGCCGTTCATCATCGACTGCCACCGTCACAGACCACCTCCGGCCTCGCCGAGCCCTTCATCGTGCTCCTGGTGAGCCTTTGAACCTCGTGGTCCTATCTGATTCATTGCTCGCGTGCCGTAGCTATCGACCCACGGGGATTGTGATTGCATCGCCGCAAGAGCTCGCCGCCGGTCATCCTCCAGTGACTATATTTGGGCGGCGCCGCTACCATCGCACTCACCTCATCACACTCCATCTAGATAGCTCAAACACGCATCCTCGCATACACTCAATCAAAGGATTGATCAATGATCTGAGGATCATCATCGACTGACGTAGGTGTGATGCCATGCCTGCGTTAGATCCAAGCCACCTAAGCTTCCTTACCTTAGTCCACTTCCCATGTGGTGTACAACGTGGTCCTGACCGCACGGGTCAGCGACCTGGGGTAAGTTCAGTCTCGGTAAAAAAAATTAATGTCTGTTTAGTAAATTGATAAAACAATATTAATTCAAATATAAACATTCCAGAAATTTAAATAAAGTAATTAAATCTTGTAAAATTAATATCTTTAGTTTTGTGATTTAGAAAAATACATGTAATATATGAAAAATTTTAGAAAAATAAAATCTATAACTTAAAACCATTATCAAACATTATTGTGTTAACAATTTAAATAATTATTATTTAATGAAGTTTTTAAAAGTAATGAAACTTTGATAATTCTTATCTTAATATTGGTAAATTTTAAAAATATAAGTAAAATACCAAAAATCTTAGAAAAATAAGAACTATAATTCAAAACTATAATCATGCATTATTAGTTCACTTAATTAAACATTTATTATTTATTAAGTATTTATAAAGTAATAAATATTATAAAAATCATATCTTATTATTTATAAATCACAAAAATAAATGTAATATATCAAAATGACAAAAATAATGTCTACTTGTTAAAAATATAATATTCCACTTTTAAAGTAAATAAAAACTTAATATTCTAGTAATTTGAATTTAAACCTATTTCCTTAGTTAATAATTCATATAAGGGTAAATAAAATTTGTTAATATTTCTAAAAATTAGTCAATTAAGTCTAATAAACATTATTCGTCTTAAATATTAATATTATGAAGTCATAATGGTTCAAAACATTATAAATACAATTTTATTGAATTATCCTTCAACCAAATGAATAATTATTTTCTAAAAAGGTCCTGAATAATTATAAAATTCCCAATAATGATTTGTGGCTAAATCCAATATTTTCCATATACTTCAACCAGTAGATTACAAAACCATCACCACACTATAGTAAGTTCATAAGTAGTTAAGCAATATCAATTTTTTGTTTATAAACTATAACCACTCTTCTATAAAAAAGGTAAATGATACTATTCCATTATAAAATAAAGAAACCACTACACCAAGTAAAAGTTTAACCATTCTTAAGTAACCTTAACGGAACATTATCAGATACACAAGGTACAAATCTCATAAGCGTTACACTTCCAAACCATCTATGTTTCTAAAGTTAACTTTAGTCTGCAATACTTTAAATATTATACTAAAAACTTTTTTATGTACTTTATAGTTAACTTTGGTCTATTATAATTAAGCCATAAAGCATCTCAAATCCGAACTATTCAAGCAAGCACAAACAACATCGACCACATTTGATTAACCACAAAAATTGCTTAGACCTTATAAAATAAATCTTTTCTTCAAATGTTATTCTTTTTGCCACTTCAAACATCAAATGACAATTAATAATAATCACATTACATTAAGCTTTACTTATATACTTAGGATTGTTAACATTTAAGTTCCTTATAAATGCCATCACTTGCAAAATAAAACTTGAAGATAAGATAATTCTCATATAAGCAGTCCTTGAGCAGCACATCTCATTAGTATATCTTATTATTGTATGCCATTATGTTTACATGTTGTTTCACACATACTCACAAGCCTTAATAAGAAACACAAGTATGAAACTTATCTAAAAAGACAACACATTCTAAAGTAACCATTTCCATTATCCAAACCCTAGATCAACGCTATCCCCGGGATTCGAGTTTACGAAATTGCATTACATTATTTATGCATAATAGCATCTTGCTTCTTTAAACATTAGTCCTTACCAGACCAATGATGTGGATTTCAGATATTGGATCTTATATTATCTTGAAGACCGTGAGTGCATAATCTTGCAATCACAAAAGGCAAGTTCACACTTTCTCATGTCCTTTGGTTATTTTCTGTAAAATATTTTACAAATCCAATGTTGACAGCACCTGCATTTGAAAAAGATCTCAAAACACTATTTTCATAATAATGTGATTATAGGTTATTTACCATGAGGTAATAACCTACTATGAAAAGTTTCGGTGGTAAAGGAACATATTATCTAGGACTTAACAACCAATGTCGCCAGTGATTCTTGCGCCGTATATTACGCGTTAACCATGAGATTTGGAATGGGAAGGAGAAGTCAGCTGTATCCTTTTCCTCTCGATCGTATGGAGGCAATACGACCTTAACGTGACGTTGTGATTCCTTGTGTGGATACAACATATGGGTGGGCACACTTACGCCCCACACTTTTGGTGTCTAGATTATATATGTATGGTGTTTAGTGGATGGACCATTTAATATGGAACTTGCGAGGGCAACACCAGGTCATAGAGTCTTCGGGAACTCATCAGGGTTTTAGCCTGCCCGAAAGGGGGCTTAACGGAGGTGAGCCGACCCCGAAGGATCGTGCAGACATATGAGGTCGCGGAGAGGGCAATGATTGGCTTGGATCTTAGACTGGGCCCCATACCAAGGAATTATGGACAAGGTCATGACTTGGTTGTGCAACAAGGCTAAGGTCTCTCATGGGTAAAGTGACGCACCTCTGCAGAATGTAAGAAATGTAACTTGTTACTCCCTGTTCCGGGACGGAGCTGCGAATGCGGCGGGAAAGTAACTCCATGAAAGTTCTGGTAAATCCGTGAAGGCTGACAGCATAGCTTTTCGGAAAAAGCAACCATTGAAGAAATGTTTACTAAAACTTGCATTGCCTACAATCTACGGTCTGTGGCTGTAGATATAGTGAATCAAACACTCCTTTTCTAGTGAACTTGCTGAGTACGCTCGTACTCAACATATGTTTGTAACATCCCAAAAATATTAAACTAGAATCATCAAACTCTAATCACCAAATTTAGGGTTAACAAAAACTTTTCCAATAAAAATATGAAAGCATTCATATGTGTATGTATTAAAATGTGGATTCTTTTGAATTGCCATGATTATGTGTTTCTTTGCCTGTAAAATGATTCTTAGGTGAAATAAACATCATCTAAACAATCCCCACACTTTTCCCAAAGACAAATAAATCAAAACAAACAAATTAAGTGAATGGTCACTTTTGCCAAATTAACTCCCATGCCTACTTTGGCTATCTCTAACTTTCAGAACTTAACAGAAACTTGTTTGGATCTTTGCACCCCTTGATATTACTCATAACAAAGTATCAAGGCCCACTTTGTGATCATCCAGAAACATTAAAATGCTTAGTTAAAATGACAGTTTAAAATTGAATCTATTTCATATGGGAAGATCCCACTTTTTAAAAAACCACTCAAACAAGCTCAAAATTCAAAACCCAAGCATCTACAGACTCACAAGCACATGCCTAGCACACCCACCAAAAATCTTTTCAAAATTCAAAACTTGAATTCATGCGGCCATTTCATCAAACACCTTGCAGATACAAATCAAACAAAATCAAAACACAATAGTGTGCAGTGATTCTGGCCTAACTTGTTCCCTCTCTGGACACCACTAGCCTTAGTAGATCATCTAACAACCTTAACTAATATCTAGCACTACAGCAAGCTAGGATAAGAACTAGCCTCGCCAACCTTGTCTGGGAGCAAGCTAGCACCCCACCGCCACTCCCTGTCCCGGTCGCGAGCGATGCCAGCCCCTGGACCACACGCACAGACCATGCCAACCTTCTCTGCAACCATGCCGAGAGCGCGCCCCGTGTGCCACGCTCGACCAACACCCACAGACTGCGCGCCTCCCTCGCCGTGTGCACGCGTGATCACCACCGTCCTAGCAACAGACACGCCCGTTCGCCGCCACGCGGACCACGCGCGCTGTGCGCCATTAAAACTCCCGTCGGGCACGCTCAGAGCACCGCAGCGTTCCGACCGATCAGCACCGCCCCACGCCTCGCCACCATGTCATTGAGCTTCGCCAGGGAGCACAGCACCGCCCCCTACCGTCGCCCACGCTGATAGCCCTCTGTGCCGTTGACCACGACGAGCTCAGCCCGCGCTTGACGGTCCCCTCTCGCCACTATAAATAGAGGCCTCCCCCGCTCGAATTCTTCACATCATTCTACTCCCCTCACCTCACTGATCGTTCCACCCCATTCCCGGAGCAAGGCGAGCAGCACATCGCCGGAATTGCGCCGGAGCAGGCCGCCTCTAGAGAAGAAGGGCGCCGTCGATTTCGTCCACCCCAGGAGGAGCTGCCGGTACTAGGAGGTTTGCTGTCGTCGACTTCGTTGTTCGACCGCATTGCCGACCCTCGCCTGAGCCCCGGTGAGCCTCCCACGACCCCCACTGAGCCGCTAGGGTTTGAGCTCGTCGGTGACTAGTTCATCGTCGACAACGACCCTCATCCATTGATCTTACTTCTAATCCAACGCACCACATCACCCCGTACCGCTTCGCGTGTTAAGAATCGCTGACCAGTAGACCTGCCCTGTCAGTTGAATAACACTTCCCGCGCAGCCCACCTATTTGAATTTAGCCTTTTCTATTTTAGTTCAAACATAGTTCTGTACCTAGTTTCAAAAATCAACTCAGCTCGATTCACAGAACCAAATTTAATGAAACCAATTTTGTTAGAAAGGTTTTGAAATGCTTAATCCAAGCCCATTGGATTCTAATCATTTGAATCTATAGATCAACCTTGGTAAAAATAACAAGGCAGGACCTTTTCTGTATTCAAACATTTTTCAATTTTAAACCATAATATCTTTGAGTTGATTCCAACTCTCAAAAATCACATTCGATCATACCTTTCAGAATATATAAAAAAATATGGGTTTACTTACATAAATAATGTTCAAGTAATAAAAGAATGCCACATAGGCACTTCAAGTCATTTATTTTTATTTGAATTAAAAGGTAAATCTTATTAAATTATGACACCACTTTAAATCATATTCCCATGTACTGAAATATGTGGTGATGACATGTGTCAACATGATCCCATGTTTGGTTTGGAGAATATTAAATGTTAAGTAGTTTTTCAATGAGTAGAAATTACTTTTCTAAAAATAAAACCAATAAGACAAATGCTTTAATCTTGTAATATTAGTGATGATGCTAGATCATCTATAGAACCCTTGTGTGTGATGATTGAAAGTAGCTAAGTATTGTTTGGTGATTGTGTACCTCGTATTCATTTATAGACGCTAGTACCGACCAAGGATACGAGAAGGAAGGAGGATACTACGAAGAAGAAGCCGAGGAGAAGTTCAACCACTGCTCTGCACAAGGCAAGCTAACACTTGCAAGATACCCTACATTAGCAAGCTTATACTAATAATGATGCAATCCTTGATAATCAAGTTGACCTATGAAAGCTAATACTTGGTTGTTACCATGCCAAATATATGCCTTAAGCATATGTGATCATACCCACTTGATAACCCCGTTCCTAGTTTTACTTACAAGCTTTATACTTTATTTCTTTATCAAAGCTATTACTTAGAGATTACTTAAGTAAATTGTAGATATTAGAAAGATAATTGAAGGTTGCATAAAGAGCATAAAACTTGGCCTAAGCTAGATAATCTTTATGTCATCCTAAGGCATGAGATTGAACTCAATTAATCCCCACTTGTTTACCACCCCTCATTAGTACTTACCCCACTTGTAGATGCTAGTGCTAAGCATAAAACTTGATCAACTTTAGATGGGAATAATTGGTGAAAATGGTTATGAAAACCTTGGAATGATGTATCATTCTATTGAGATGTTTTGACATGTGTTCTCGAACACCAGATGATTTTGATGATAAAAATGTTGAGGCATGATCCTTAGCCCTTTATAAAACTAGTGGTTGTCTGGATGTGATACCATTCCAATTTTACCGTACAACCACAATACCCGAGATTTGGGTATGGCTTGACTGGAAACTTATATACCTTAGTATTGGTTCCCTCACGGTCATGGTCTGAGCTGAGGCTACCTTGTGAAGATTGTCCACCTGTGCAGTACCCAAGATGACAGTTGGTCATGGTTGGGAGGCCAAACTCATAGGAGAGGTGCCTATACTAGGGCGTGTAATCGAAAGGTTAGGATTGATTATCCGCATACTGAGTATGGTGAATTCAGGATTTATTCCTGACGGATGTATCGAATGTTGTGGTGAAAGTGTACAACCTCTACAGAGTGTCAAACTATTCTAATAGCCGCGTCCGCGGTTATGGACAGTTGGAGTGGCCATACTGTTCCCCCGTCAGATGTTTTAAAAATGACTTGTGAAATGAATTGAGACTTTGACTTGACCCCAACAGAGTTGTGATATGAATTTCAAGTACCCACTTAGGTGTTATAAAACTTCAACTAGCTTTATTCGTTTCTAAACTTAGTAGAGGTAAATCTGGCTTTTTGCAAAACAACCCTAGAGCCTATTGTCCTATTACAAAAACCCCTTCACTTTTTAGTATTAGTTTGCGAGTACTTGAAGAGTACTCATGGCTTTGTCCCTGGATATTCCCGTGGCCAGACTACGAAGAGGAGTACCAGGAGGATGGACCCTAGGAAGGTTATGACAACTAGGATCATCTCCCATCGTTAGCATTGCTTGTGACCCCGAAGATGGAGCTTCGCATACGCTACCGTTATTATTACGTTATTCCGCTGCTTGAGTTGTATTAAGAACTGGATCATGAGATCCTTATTTGTATAAGACCTTGTGTATGGCTTGTAATGGATGATGTATTGTGGTATCCAAATCTGTTATGTCTCACAAAAATGGTAATCCTGGGATTGCGATGTATGGCATAACATGCATCTGTGATTAAAAATCCGGGTGTTGACACTTCTTAATAACCCTTGCTAGATTCTTAAGCCATTAAGACGACGTCTACATCAAGTTATGCTCTAGAAATCATCACCAAAAGCTAAAGATCTTCAATGAAGTCAAGAAAGTCAACATATACATCAACTCAAGTGAGGATGAAGTTACTGACTAGATAGGAATATAATCTCTAGCCATAGAACCTATTTCTGTAGCGTATTGCAATAGCAGCAATGCCAGACCATTAGTTAAGATACTCGTCTTAAAAGTATGATAGTGTTTGAGTTGTTTATCTCTGATTCATCTTTGTAAGAAGTTCTTTCTCTCTCTAACCTAGAGTGTTCTCTGGATCTTGTGTAAAGAGTTGAGTTGTAACCTATAGTCATGTCTTGGACCTGCTGTGTTTCTGTTGTACCACTCTGAGGGATGTAATACTAGTGAACGGTGTTTCATTGGTGTTATGTCAACGACTATAGTGTACTACATCATGAAGTGGTATGCTGGGTCAATGTAGTTGGTATCAGAGCATATGCTTTGACCTTAGGATTGAAACCCTTTTAGGAAGATCTATAGGTTGGATAGTGACTATAGGAGCCATCTTATCTAAACCAAATATTCTATGATCTGTGATGAGTATCCACTAGAGGATAACCTTGTCACGAGGTGTATAATAATCTTTCTTAGAAATAGTTGTAACATCCCTAAAATCATGTTTCAAACTCATGCATATCATCCATGCATCCATGATCATGTAGAGTTAATTTCAAACAAACCAATTCAAAAACAGGAGCATATGAGCTCATTATTTTATGTGATCAGCATTTAAAACAAATGCTACTCTCCAATGAGAGATTGTTGTTCATTGAACCAAACCTTGTTGTCTTATTGCTCTCAGATTGTATTGCTAGATTGCTAGGAGTTAAACCAAAGTTTCAAAATAAATATGATTTGAAAACCAATTTCAAAACCTATTTAAAACTAGGGCTATGTCATTGCTTTTTTTTTATTCCAAGTTACTAGGCCAATTCAAAGTGACCATTTGGTTTTGTGTCCAGAATTGTGAGTGTTGCACTCTACAAAAATCCTGAAAAGATATGAACTCAAACAGTTTTTGAAATCATTTGAAATTGATTCCTGAAATTGCAAACAGAAAAAGAAAAGGAGAAAAGAAATAGAAAAGGGCCGGCGCCACCTTTCTAGCCCAACAACAGAACCAGCCCACTAAGCCCACCCGGGTTCCCCCTTTTCTCTCTCTCACTCGCAGACAAACCCACCAAGTCACTGACCGCCTGACCCCACCTCCTCTCTGTTTTTCTCGCTGGCAAGTGGACCCTGCGACCACGTCGTCGTCGTCCTCAATCACGCGCGGCCGAGGCGCTCCGCCGTTACCTCACCGCAGTCACTGCAAGCTTAATTACCATTGATTTAGCGCGTAATCGCCGCCCCCCTCTTGGCTACTTGACCCCCTCCGCACCGCGAGCATTTCCCCTCACCTAGCGCCACCACTCCGCCACCAGGCTACACGAATTCGAACCACTCCGCCGCTGCACAGACGCACTCCGGCGACCAATCTCGGTGAGTACTGACTGCCCCCTGTCTCTGGTTCAAACCATCGTGATCAGCGTGTCCTTGCGCTATCATTGATGCCTTCTGTTTGCTTTCTCGTGACCCAGAGCGACGTCGTTGTTCACGCCCGCGAACACCTGAGCCGCCGCTCTACTCCGACATGCAATCCAGGTAAAACGCGACCGCCCCTTGCCTTTCCTCCGATGCTATCATGATCGTCAAGTACTTGCGCACATCCTAATCCATTTGGCTCGTGCCAGGCCGACGCAGAACCTCGGCAACGTCTTCGACAACAAGCATCTGACGCCACCAGCAACTCCGACGAGCTCCCTCGGCCACTACAGCGTGCCCCTTGACCAGCCATCGCCACCTTGAGCATCAGCAACACACGGCGAGCTTGTTAAGCCCCTTCTCCCCCTCCCGCGCGACCTAGAACGCCGGTAGCAGCTCGACAGACGCCGCCGCCGCCTGCTAAGCGCCCGTCTGTGGTCAACTAGATTAGGGCCGTAGGATTTAGATCTAACGAGTAGGATTAGATCTGTGTCGAATAGGTACGCATTAGATCTGGTCGTGCATCTTCACTTAAATCGTGTGGCTCTCGTTGATCGATCCGCCCGAACCGGTACCAGCCAATAGGAACACAATGCGTGTCTGCTAGTTAGATTTAAAATCAGAGTTTGAATCTATTAGATGTTTGATTTTGTTTTAATCATAACTTTTGATTGACATGTTGAAATTTGACAAATTTTATATCAATGGAATCAGGAGAGAAATCCCTTTCCATTTATGCAATGTGTTTAATGTTTTGTTTCTGTTAAAATGGTTATTTTTACAGAAACATGTGTAGGCCTATTTTGTGTATATTAATTATTTGAGAAATGTTTTAGTGTTCAAATAAATTTTGTTTGGCAAGTTTTGAACTTTCTTATGAACCAGTACTGTGCACTTGTCTTGTTGAGTATAGAAAATCATCACATGTCATATTGCATGCATCCATGTATTTTTGCTTGTATTTATTTTGTATGTGATTTGGTGCTATCATTTTATGTGTAGATTTTGGCGCAAATAGTGATTATGATTGTGAGGATTGTTGCTCCCCCAACTACCAAGGCAAGTGGTGCTTCATAATTTTATTCCTATATTCTTCAAATATGCATTAGAAATATTTTTGCTAGACTTGCATGGATAAATTTTTGGTTTATATTTGCTATGCTTGGGAAATCCTAGTAGTTGTAGAATTGCTAAGTTAAGATGTTTATCTATGTCATGCTTAGCCTAGCTAGTAGCAACCAAGGGTGGTGAATTATTCATGCCATGATAAAATATTTCTAAGTCTTTGGACTTGTGTTTTTACTTAATAAAACAACTAAGTGAATGAATCACCTAGGTGGAATGGTTGTGAATGGGTTATGTTGAGTGGTTACACAAGGCCCATTTCTATGGTTTACCTTGCGTATCTCACTTGTGGAAAGCCACCCAGGAACAAAGGGATTTGAGAGGCCAAATGTTAAGAATCTTCTAGTGCAGCCACTTGGAAATATGGGCTCTGCCTGGATCACATAGGTTGCAATAACTTAGCCATTTGGACAGTTGGTGGTAGTGGGATGATAGGTTGGAACACGTCCATTTGGTCTAAGGGAAGGCTTCTGAAAGGTCCTGTCTTGGTTAAAATCAAGTCTTGTGGGGAAAGTGCACAACCTCTGCAGATGGAAGAATCTAAGTACTTAGCCATGTCCCTGAAAAAGGACAACTTGAGCATCAAGACATGGAAGCTATCAAGAATCTCCTCATCCCAATTTCTAAGTAAAACTTGTGGTTGAACAAGGGTGAAGGACCCCAATGTCTATTGGTGGTTCCTTGGGAAAAGTTTTTGACAAAGAAAAACTTAGTGTTTTCAACTAATAGGCAAAACCTATTTTTGAACAAAGCAAGCCTAAGCTACACTTAGCCAAAAAGCATATAGTATTTAGTCCACCAATATTCTACTAAGGTATCACTTGCCAATACTATTCCAATGTATTGACCCACTGTCACTGTAACTTGTGATGTTGCAGGTTATTCTGATGAGGATTAGGAGTCATGAGTCTACACTCAACATGTTTGCTTGTGTCACATGAAGATGAAGACTTTTATATATTTACTTCTTTAAACTCTTGTACTAGGCCTGTGGCCATGGAGTTGTAAAGACTATGTTTGTCTCTGGAATGACTGTAATAATGACCTTTGTTTCTGTGTACTTCATCTTAAACTGTGGATGCTAGAATTTATCCAGGGACTAGCATTGCAATCACAGAGATCCTTTTCCTTTATAAAGGACGGATCTTACAATAGTTGTCCATCTTCCCTTAGTAAAGTTCTATTTAGTGTCTTCCGAAGGAGACATAACCCACCAAGATACTTTTGGAAAGCCAATTGGTCACAGTAGACTAGGATCAAGTTTTAGACATTAGTTAAAGCAGTCTTAATAGTATAGCCTCACCCTAGAATTTAAGTAGAGCAGTGAAATTTTATTGTTAGTTGATAACTAAAGACAACATGATGAATATCATTAGGATAAATGTTGATGTAATGAGTAGTAATCATGTGGGATTCACATGAGGATTCTACGTGATGAAGTGAAATTATATTAAGACTTAAAGATAGTGTAGTGACAAACAAAGTCATCATGGTTAGATTAGTTCTTAAATCCTTATGAATAGGTAAAACATAACAAGATCATGGTGAGATTAGCTCCGAAACCATGATATAAGTGTAAATATGACAATAAATTAGTAAATTATTCTGAAGTAGTAGTAAGAAAATAACATGGTAGAACTATGATATAAGTCATAGATGCTAGAAATTTCCAATAATCTTTGGTTTAAGTTAGTAATAGAATCTGATTAGTCATTTGGAGTGATCATGTGAGGTTAGTTACTAAATCAGAAAGTTTGGTCATAGCTAATCATTGCAAAAGGTGAGACAAAAGGTTAGTCAAAAACTAAATTGAGACCACTTTGCTTAAGATTATCCTGTTGGACTTGAGCAATTTGGGTAAATGTCGAGACAAAGAATAGTTAAACCATTTAAGTGCTAAGTATCACGATGTAAACCTATATGAGGAGGTGTCATATACTACACAACTAAGCCTGAATTTTAGAGATATTATACGCAACTACTATATTATGGTCTTAGAATATTGTGTGTTATATGTACCACATTTGGATTTATTTGTTTTTATTGGATCTTCTTGATTGACTAGATATGTACATGAAGTTTGACTTGATATGCAAATGCATGTTGCAACATCCAGTTACTACTTTATGTTATAGACCTAGATAGAAAAGGGAATTCGCGTAAGGGAGTGACGAGTTCCGAAGACCAAGATGAAGACTTATATGAAGGAGGATCAAGTTCAGATTATTACTAAATAGTATAAGAAGAAAGTCTAATGTAGAAAATACATGGAGCAACAAGAAGTGATGAACTTAAAGTTCAATGAAAGTAAGTGATGTTGCTAAGAAGTTAATGGAGTAATTGTACTAGTTCATGGTAGGATCATGACTAAGTACAAAGAAGAAGCCTTGGAACCAAAATGGTATTCAAGCTATGACAATTCAGAGAGAATGCCATAAGGATGTTGGAAACCATAGGGTAATACCTACAACCTAGGATGATCCGCAGCTGGTATTTGATCCATAGTGGTATTCTGATCCACAGTTGGTATCTTGTCCATAGTCGGTGATGGTTGACATAGTTAACCAGATAATCTTAATGGTTGCATAAAGATCATAAAACTTGGCCTAAGTTAAGTAAGACCTGAAGGAGTATAAAATTTTAAGCGATCGTCTTTCGAGACTCTTCGTGAAGTCAGATATATCAAAGCGAAAATGTCCAAATAGTAAGTAAGACCAATAATGCTGAAAGATTCACTTCGGAGATCCACAATTGTGTGGATACACCGTGCAATCTTTCATAAGACCCTAACTAGGTAGAGTATAAGCTAGACAAAGATCTATATTCCAGTTATAAAGCCAATGGTTATTATATAAGCAGTTTGGAGACCATTAGTAAACCCTAAGGGGGACAGTAACAATAAGTGGAAGTATTGTTATCCGACTTTCCAAGTAAAAGTTGGGGTTGAAGTACTAAACTATAATGACATCAATCCTTATTTTCATAAGGTTAAAAGGAAATCATCAGAAAAGTACTCTCTGAAGTAAGTCTGGATGAAAGATAGAAGTTTATTTCAAGATATTAGTACTCAAACCTTAAGGCAATTATTAAATAGTAATTGAAGAAGTACTTAAGGAAATAATAAAAGATTATCTAAAGGTTAATAAGGTATAG
Source organism: Avena longiglumis (assembly GCA_030063025.1). Lineage (NCBI taxonomy): Eukaryota > Viridiplantae > Streptophyta > Magnoliopsida > Poales > Poaceae > Avena > Avena longiglumis. The sequence goes on from CP125973.1 coordinate 468,858,270, forward strand.
TTAAAAGGTGATAAAATATTAATCCTAACAAACTAATTCTAGAAGAAACAACTCTTAAGTGATCCTTAAGAAGTAATAGAGCACATCCAATTAGAAAAGTGTAGAGGAAAAAGAAATTCCAATGGGTATGGACTAAATGATTTCAAATCCAATCTTGGAAAGATTACCAGCTTGAGCCATACAATGACAAATAAAAGATTCGTCTTTTGACCATTATTATTATTTAATATGATCTAAAACCCTATTTTAGTGAGACTTCCTAGACCTTACCTAGTGTGATAAGGATGCTTGATGATCAAGTAGAGGATTTGGATACCTAATCAGGGAAATCAACTAAAACAGAGACCCCAATTTAAGGATTTTATAATGACTTATCCCTAAGGGACTAAAGTAAAAGGAACTTTGGAGTATTGGAGACACCAAGTTAAAGATTGTTGAGTATGATGAGGATTCAAGGAAGGGATATGGATATGGGATATTACAATTATTCCCATTGAGGTTACCATGGAGTTGAGATATATTGTAAACAATGTAAGACCATTCCTTACTCCGAAACGTGAGAGTATACAAACTTCGGGGACGAAGTTTATTTTAAGGGGGAGAGTCTGTAACATCCCAGCATTAGAGCTTAGAAATAAGCTGAACACAGATGTGTGCATTGCATTCATGCATAGAAAATCCGAATAATTTTCGCTCTTCTGAAAAAAACTTGTCAAAGTGATTGAAGCTTCTCTCAACTTGATGGAATTGAAGTAGATCATCAAGTTGACTGCAATAAGTTGCAATATGACCTTGCTAAAAACATTATTTTGGGTAATGGTAATTTGCTAAAAACTAAACCAATACACATTTATTAATGATTACAATTTGATCCTTAAGTGATCATATGTAGTCTTCATTACAATAACTCATGAATATCAAGTTTAGAATAAAACTCAAGTCACAAGAATGTAATAACTAACTCTTGACCTATCTTAATCTCATCTACTTATACTATGGGTACCATGGTAAATACCTAACCTTAACTCTTCAATGAAATTGAGTAGGAAAGAAACCAAGTCAGGATCACTCACCATATATCTTTCTTTCCATATCAATCCTTATCATCTCTATTGAACTTTATTCTAGTATCTGTTGTTCATCAATGTTGAGTAATCAACCATTGATTCACCCATTCTTAATCTATCAATTCTTGATCTATCAACTCTTGACCATATCATAGCATTCACTTAAGGCCTTGATTAGCCAACTCGAAACCTAAACCATAAAAGATCAAAGGATTATAATGATCATGCCTTACTCACCAAGATAGAATGATTATATCATGTATAAGTGGCATTGGTGGGTAAAACATGATTGAACCATAGTATAGATATGTTATTCTAGGTTAGCCATGCTAAGTCACCATTATATGATGTGAAGTTTAAGTATTAGATACTGGAGTCAAATTTTCACATCCCAAGATTTTCCAAATCTTGTAATGTGAAAAAAATGAATAAAATAAAACTTTGTTGATTTTCAGGGCCAGAAGAAACTTTTGAATCTAATTGGGAATCTTCAAACCTATTTTGAACAAATAAATCCTAAAGGGATTTAAAAAGATAAACATTTTAAATAAAGGAATTTAAAATATTTTGGAATTACTATTTTGGATCTTTAAATAAAAAGATTTTGTTTTCAAATGAAAAGGTGGATTTATAAATAAAGATTATTTTATAAAGTCAAATTAAAACATTGGCCAATCTTTTAATTAAAACATTTTGTTTTGAATAAAAATAGCAAAGGTTTATTTAAATAAATTAATAAGGATTTAATATCCAAGTTTTATTAATAAAAGTTTATTTATTTTTAAACCATCAAAACTTATTTATTTATTTAAAATAAGTTTTCCAAGTATTTAATATTCTCAAATAAAACCTACTGAAGTGTTTTGGTTTTATTTTAGAGTTCAAAAATAAAGAGTTTAAATAAAATAAATCTTATTTGATTTAATAACTAAGGCCCATTTAATTTAATTGTTAATGGACCAAAAATAAAATGTTATTTTATTTTAAACAAGTATTTCAAGTATCTTATATTTTCAAATAAAACCTACTGATTTGGTTTTGAAAGTGTTTGGATTTCAAATGAGGATTTTATTAAATAAATCAAACCCTATTTGATTAAATAACTAAAGGGCTATTTTATTTAATTATTAAATAGATCTTAAAAAATGATTAAAAATATTATTTTATTTTGAGATTTGGTTTATGTTGATAAACAGAACCAAAAACTCATTACAATTGTTTGAATTATTTGAATGCTTATATAGTTGGATGAAATTCAAAACAGAAAATAAAATTGGAAAAAGAAAAAGGATTCAGACAGAAAAAAATAGAACAGCCCACCGTCTGGCCCAGCTCCAACCCAACAGCCCACCTGCCCCTCTCCCCCGAACCGTTTTTCCTCACCGCTGAAACAGCCATAAGCCACCGACCGTGGACCTCCTCCTCACCTTTTTCCCACTGACGCAACGGTCCCACTTCGCTAGCCATCGTCCTCACCGCGCGACCTCCCTCCCCCAAACCTCGCTGCCGTTGCTGCCTTTAATCCGCGCGTTCAATTCGCAATAATGTCGGGCCTTTACCTCGCCTTGACCATGCTCGATAAAACGCCAGCGTCCCTTCTTCATTCTCCCTCTGACCCCTCCCCAAAGCACGCCACCAGGCCGCCCCAATTCCACCCCGAGCTCCTCTGTTCCGACGACCTTCCTCGTCGAATTCCGGCCAAGTATCACCGCCCCTTGCCTCCCTGTGCAACCTAGCAGCTTCCCCACTCCCAGACACATCTCCCAGCACCCTCCTCTCAACCGCGGGCGCCCCAGAGCGTCGGCTGCGACAAACTTCTGAACGCCGCCGCGACTGATTCTTCTCCGACGACGTTTCCCAGGTAAACCAGACCGCCCCTCTCCTCCTCATTCACACACGCGTCATCCCCTCGACCATACGCATCTAACCGTGCCCTTTGTTTGCCTCCGCGTGATCTACAATGTTGCCTTCGACCACAGACAGAGCCGTCTGGCGTTGCTCTCTACTCCGGCGAGCAATCGCAGCTGTACCAGAGCACCCCCGGCAAAGACAAGCACACGCTGAGAATCACCTCATCCTCGCGATTCTGGTGAGCATCTCCCCTACTCCTCTCGCTTCCTGTTTCACCAGCCATCCGTCTGTCACAGATAGCCGCTGCAGCCGCCACTTTGTGGTTGATTGGATCAGGACCATTCGATTTAGATCAGACGCGTAGAAACAGATGACTTAAACGAAGGGGTAAGATAGATCCTGAGCCGCTCGATCTAATTTAAATCCAGCGCTCCACGTCGCCGATCCGGCCGAACCGGTATCAACCAATGAAACAGCGACATGTGGCCAGTATTAAAACTAAAAACAGATTTGAATCAGATTTATTTGCAAACTTCAAACCTTTATAACTTTGGATCCACACGTCCAAAAATTACAAATTTTATGTCGTTGGATTCAGGAGAACAAGCCCTAGCCAACCATGCCCTTAGTTTAGCAAATAGTATTTGTTAGTTTGCTTGTTTTTGCAGATTCTTTTGTGTGCTTGTTTAGATTAGAAAAATTGTTTAAAAATGATTTTAGGGTTAAAACTTTTGCAAAATGGATTGATGTGACCTTACTGACCCTAGGAACCAACCCATGGTTTTGAAAATGAAATTGGAAAAATTTAAAATGGATTAGTTGAATTAGTCTATTTCTAGCTAAGTAAAAGATAATGGTTTTATTATGAAAAAAGATTTTGGAATAAAAACTTTGGGAAAATATTTTGATTCAAAGCTACTAACCCAAAACACCAAGTCTTGAGAGTTAGAAACTTTTGGTGAGAAACTTAAAGATTTTTTATTTGATAAAACCATTTTCCACCACATAAAATGTTGAATGGATTTTAAAATAGTTTTTGGACAAAACCCTCTAACTAATGACTTTGCCATTTTGGTAAATGACCAATTTGGACCTTACAAAGTTTAGAAACCTAGTGGAGACCATCCTTACAAATAGAACCATCCTTTGCATGCTTGCATGCATGACTTAGATCCCATTGTTTTGTGTGTGTTAAATTATTTGATTGATTTATTGGTTTGGAATGGTAGATTGAGTTTGTGGCTTGCTTGATTGATTTGTAGTGACTTGAAGAGTGTGATTGTTGCAAGGACAAGGAGTGAACCCATACTCTACCAAAAAGGCAAGTGATGCTTCATACTTTTTGTCCCATTACTTTCACTATGCATTAGTGATTTTTCTAAGTAAAACTTGCATGGAACTTTTGCTAAGTATAAACCTTGCTAAAGGAAAACCTAGTAGATGAATCCTTAGTAGGATTTTCCTAAGTTAAGATTCCTACTACTATCAAGCTTAGCCTAGCTAATAGAAAACATGGGTGGAATATATATTCACACTATGGAAAAATCTCTAAGTCTGAGGACTTATGTTTTTGTTTAATAAAACAACTAAGTTAATGAATCACCTGGGTGGAATGGAAGGATTGGTTTATGTTGGGTGGTTCACAAGTCCATGGACTTGGCTTGTGTATATCACTTGTGGATGGACACCCAGGAACAAAGAGATTTGAGATGTCAAATGTTGAGAAGCTTCAAGTGCAACCACTTGGCAATATGGGCTCTGCCATGATCATATAGGTTGCAAGAACTTAGCCAGATGGACAGAGGGTTGTAGTGTTTGATAGGTTGGAACGCGTCCATTTTGGTCTAAGGGAAGGCTTCTGAAAGATCTTGTCTTGGGAAACCAAGTCTTGTGGGGAAAGTGCACCACCTCTGTAGAGTGAAAAATCTAGGTACTTAGCCATGTCCCTTGTAAAGGACAATCTGAGCATCAAGACATGGAAGCAATCAAGAATCTCATCATTCAAATTTCTAATTTAAAACTTGTGGATTGAACAAGGGTTGTTTGAAATCTTCAAGCTTTGATTGAGAGATGCCTTGTAAAGGATCTTCAATCTTTGATTGAGAAAAATGATTTTGTCAAAGCAAAAACTTGGTATTTTCAAATGTTAAGGAAAAATCTATTTGAGCAATACAAGCCTCAACTCCACTTAGCCAAATGCATATAGATGATAGACTCCACTATTCTAATATAGTATCACTTGCCAATACAATTCAAATGTATTGACCCTTTGTGGCTGTAACTTGTAATGTTGCAGGTTTGATTGATTTTGTCAAAGCAAAAACTTGGTATTTTCAAATGTTAAGGAAAAATCTATTTGAGCAATGCAAGCCTCAACTACACTTAGCCAAATGCATATAGATGATAGACTCCACTATTCTAATATAGTATCACTTGCCAATACAATTCAAATGTATTGACCCTTTGTGGATGTAACTTGTAATGTTGCAGGTTTGATTGATTTTAGTGAAGATTGTTTGATTAGTATTACAAAGTCTACAACCAACATCTGCCTGTAGCACTTTGAAGATGAAGGACCCCATGCTTATAGTTATTTCGCTGCAATGTAATGTAATAGCCAAATGAGCTATGTATTGATGTAATAAAATTATGTTATTCCTGGTTATAAAGTTATATTATAACCTTTGTTTATTGATATTACATCTAAACTGTGGATGCTAGCTATTGATCCAGGGACTAGCATTGTAAAACACAGGGGGCTCTATCTTATTAAAGATTGGGACCCCTACACAAATAGAGAGAAAATACTATGATTAAGATGATTTTAGAGCAACATTGGAGTAAAGAAGTAGTATTTTCCTCTTTGGAAATACTAAGCACTTGAGGTGAACTAGGATTTGATGTATACATATATTTGAGTAATATTAGTGGTGAATGATTAAGGAAGAGAATGAGTGTAGTTTGAAGGAACTACCTGTTGGATTGAAGGTTATCAACAGAAGAGTAGTTGATATAGCCAAGTCTGGATAGTAGAAGATTATGAAAAGCTTTAGTGTCAAGCTCATTAGATTTATAAATGGAATGAGAAGAATAAAAGATGGATAAGAATATTCTTGAGAAGTAAAGCTCATCATGTTAACACATGATGATGGATATGGAGAAGTAGTATATCTAGGAAAGGAATTCCTTAATCAGAAGTCTAGAGTTATGAAGTATGGAAGATAGGAATCCTTGGTAAAACTAAACCCTAAATCTTTAACCAAACATAATATCCATTTCATCTGATTGATCTATCATCTTATTTCCACAAAGATATATAGGAATATTTTCCTATAGCAAATCACTTAAGCACATCTCTATCAATTCCAATTATCATAACCATATGTGTTTAGGAGTATCTTTATCAATTATTTTCCATAAGACCTTCCAGGAAATAACTTTCTTTTCTAAAAGATAAAGTCATTCCTGAACACCAACATAAGGACAATCTGCCTTAACCAATAATCTTGATTCATATAAATAAAAGGATGAACAAGAATATTAAAACTCGTAAAACCCATGGTAAACAATTATAATTTAAAACCCTAACTTTTATGTCAATCATATATGCCTAGAAACTATAGTAATCAATTCTCTCTCATAATTCATTTCAAATAATAACTTTCTATTTTAAAGGGTGATATTAATAAAAATCATAAACATAAATACAATATGTTTAACCATTAACCTTTATTCACATCAATAAAAGAAATATGAGAATATTAAATCTCCTAAGAACTTATGGTAAGCATTTTAAATTCAAACCTTAACTCATATGTTAATTGTAATAAATATATACATTGCTATTTCTTAAATTCATGAGAATAATATTAACCATATTAATTCCCTAGAACTTTATGTATCATATAATAAGAAAAGGATCATCATATATATACATTTCCCTCCAAATTGTAAGTTAACTCGAACTAAGTTTTATAATAAATAAGAAAAGGTCATATAATGAATCCATAGTTTATTACAGAAAAAAATTAATAACAAAGGCCTTTCCAAAATATCAAAAAGGGTTCATATAAAGAAAATAAAGAAATATAAAAATGTCTAATAAAAGTTCACAAAATTATACTAAATACATTTTAGTATTACTACAATTATCCAGCAAATAAATTCCATAAATAAAATTTAAATAAATTATGCAAATTCAAATCTTAAAACAAAGGTGTAAATAAAAAACAAGAAAGGAAAACAGAAAACAGAGAAGAGTAAAAAAATGGAATCAGTCCAGAAATTGGCCGTGGCCCATTTCCCTCTACCTTATCCTTTGCTCACACGCACCACATTACAGCCCACCTGGCCCAAGCTAGCCCAACTCGGCCCAGTACCCCTTCATTCCTTTTCCTCCTTCCTTCTTCGTTCAGACAGAAGGACGACGGGGAACAGCAGCTGCGTGGCGCCGCCGGGGCCGTCTGCCGTTGCCGTGATGACCGCCGTTCCCTAAGATGAGAGCCACCGCTCTCTAAGCCTATAAGGACCCCGTACCCGCAGAGAACGAAATCCAATTTCTTTTCTCCCTCGTTCTTCCTTATCCGCTGTAAACCGAGCTCGCCGGAGATCACTCCCTCGCCGTCTCCGACCACCCTAGGACCAACGGAGGACACCAACATGCTCGCCGTATTCTTCTGGTTCATCTTCGACAAATCACACAAGCCGGCGCAACCCCAATCGACGGGATCGAAGTGTCCACCGCCGCCAGACGTCGTCGTTCATCGTCGATTACCACCATCACAGACCACCTTCGGCCTCGCCGAGCCCTTCATCGTGCTCCTGGTGAGCCTCTGAACCTCGTGGTCCTGTCCGATTCATTGCTCGCGTGCCGTAGCTATCGACCCACGGGGATTCTGATTGCATCGCCGCAAGATCTCCCCGTCGGTCATCCTCCAGTGACTATATTTGGGCGGCGCCGCTACCATCGCACTCACCTCATCACGCTCCATCTAGATAGCTCAAACACGCATGCTCCCATACACTCAATCAAAGGATTGATCAATGATCTGAGGATCATCATCGGCTGACGTAGGCGTGACGCAATGCTTGCGTCAGATCCAAGCCACGCCAGCTTCATTGCTTAGTCCACTTCCCATGAGGTGTACAACGTGACCCTGACCCCATGGGTCAGCGACCTGGGGTAAGTTCAGTCTCGGTAAAAAAAGTTAATGTCTGTTTAGTAAATTGATAAAACAATATTAATTCAAATATAAACATTCCAGAAATTTAAATAAAGTAATTAAATATTGTAAAATTAATATCTTTAGTTTTGTAATTCAGAAAAATACATGTAATATATGAAATTTTTTAGAAAAATAAAATCTATAACTTAAAACCATTATCAAACATTATTATGTTAACAATTTAAATAATTATTATTTAATGAAGATTTTAAAAGTAATAAAACTTTGATAATTATTATCTTAATATTTGTAAATGTTAAAAATATAAATAAAATACCAAAAATCTTAGCAAAATAACAAATATAATTCAAAACTATAATCATGCATTATTAGTTCACTTAATTAAACATTTATTATTTATGAAGTATTTATAAAGTAATAAATATTATAAAAATCATATCTTATTATTTATAAATGACAAAAATAAATGTAATATATCAAAATGATCACAAAAATAATGTCTACTTGTTAAAAATATAATATTCCACTTTAAAAGTAAATAAAAATTTAATACTCTAGTAATTTGAACTTAAACATATTTCCTTAGTTAATAATTCATATAAGGGTAAATAAAATATGTTAATATTTCTAAAAAATAGTCAATTAAGTCTAATAAACAGTATTAGTCTTAAATATTAATATTATGAAGTAATAATGGTTCAAAACATTATAAATACAATTTTATTGAATTATCCTTCAACCAAATGAGTAATTATTTTCTAAAAAGGTCATGAACAATTATAAAATCCCCAAGAATGATTTGTGGCTAAATCCAATCTTTTCCATATACTTCAACCACCAGATTACAAAACCATCACCACACTATAGTAAGTTCATAAGTAGTTAACCAATATCAATTCTTTGTTTATAAACTATAACCACTCATCTATAAAAAGGTAAATGATACTATTCCATTATAAAATCAAGAAACCACTACCCCAAGTAAAAGTATAACCATTCTTAAGTAACCTTAAGGAAACATTATCAGATACACAAGGTAAAAATCTCATAAGCGTTACACTTCCAAACCATCTATGTCTCTAAAGTTAACTTTAGTCTGCAATACTTTAAATATTATACTAAAAACTTTATTATATACTTTATATTTAACTTTGGTCTATTATAATTAATCTATAAAGCATCTCAAATCCAAACTATTCAAGCAAGCACAAACAACATCGAACACATTTGATTAACCACAAAAATTGCTTAGACCTTAGATAAGAAATCTTTTCTTCAAATGTTATTATTTTTGCCAGTTCAAACATCAAATGACAATTAATAGTAATCACATTACATTAAGATTTACGTATATACTTAGGATTGTTAACACTTAAGTTCCTTATAAATGCCATCACTTGCAAAAAAAACTTGAAGATAAGATAATTCTCATATAAGCAGTCCTTGAGTAGCACATCTCATTAGTATATCTTATTGTTGTATGACACTATGTTTACATGTTGTTTCACACATACTCACAAGCCTTAATAAGAAGCACAAGTATGAAACTTATCTAAAAAGACAACACATTCTAAAGTAACCATTTCCAGTATCCAAAACCTAGATCAACGCTATCCTCGGGATTCGAGTTTACGAAATTGCATTACATTATTTATGCATAATAGCATCTTGCTTCTTTAAACATTAGTCCTTACCAGACCAATGATGTGGATTTCAGATATTGGATCTTATATTATCTTGAAGACCGTGAGTGCATAATCTTGCAATCACAAAAGGCAAGTTCACACTTGCTCATGTCCTTTGGTTATTTTCTGTAAAATATTTTACAAATCCAATGTTGACATCACCTGCATTTGAAAAATATCTGAAAACACTATTTTCATAATAATGTGATTATAGGTTATTTACCATGAGGTAATAACCTACTATGAAAAGTTTCGGTGGTAAAGGAACATATTATCTAGGACTTAACAACAAATGTCGCTAGTGATTCTTGCGCCATATATTACACGTTAACCATGAGATTTGGAATGGGACGGAGAAGTCAGCTATATCCTTTTCCTCTCGTATGGAGGCAAGACGACCTTAACGTGATGTTGTGATTCCTTGTGTGGATCCAACATATGGGTGGGCACCCTTACGCCCCACACTTTTGGTGTCTATATTATCTATGGATGGTGCCATTTAATATGGCACTTGCGAGGGCAACACCAGGTCATAGAGTCTTCGAGAACTCATCAGGGTTTTAGCCTGCCCGAAAGGGGGCTTAACGGAGTTGAGCCGGCCCCGAAGGATCATGCAGACATATGAGGTCGTGGAGAGGGCAGTGATTGGCTTGGATCTTAGACTGGTCCCCATACCAAGGAAGTATGGACAAGGTCATGACTTGGTTGTGAAACAAGGCTAAGGTCTCTCATGGATAAAGTGAAGCACCTCTGCAGAGTGTAAGAACTGTAACTTGTTACTCCCTGTTCCAGGAAGGAGCTGCGAACGCGGCGGGAAAGGAACTCCATGAAACTTCTAATAAACCCGTGAAGGCTGACGGACATAGCTTTTCGGAATAAAAGCAACCTTTGAAGAAATGTTTACGAAAACTTGCATTGCCTACGACCTACGGTCCGTGGCTGTAGATATAGTGCATCAAACACTCCTTTTCTAGTGAACTTGCTGAGTATGCTCGTACTCAACATATCTTCTTAAGCCTTGCTAGATTCTGAAGCCATTAAGACGACATTTACATCAAGTTATGCTCCAGAAATCATCACCAGAAGTTAAAGCTCTTAAATGAAGTCAAGAAAGTCAACATATACATCAACTCAAGTGAGGACGAAGTTACTGACTAGATAGGAATATAATCTCTAGCCATAGAACCTATTTCTGTAGCGTATTGCAATAGGAGCAATGCCAGACCATTAGTTAAGATACTAGTCTTAATAGTATGATAGTGTTTGAGTTGTTTATCTCTGATTCATATTTGTAATAAGTTCTTTCTCTCTCTTTAATCTAGAGTGTTCTCTGGATTTTGTGTAAAGAGTTTAGTTGTAACCTATAGTCATGTCTTGGACCTGCTGTGTTTCTATTGTACCACTCAGAGGGATGTAATACTAGTGAACAGTGTTTCATTGGCGTTATGTCAATGACTATAGTGTACTACATCATGCAGTAGTATGCTGGGTCACCACACCCCCTCGACCAATTAACTTGCCTAGTAGATTCCATGAGTCACATAGTCCAGGCGTTCCATTCGACAGACGCATTCTGGCTCTTCTCGATAGAGGTGAAGAAGGTGCATTTAACAAGTAGGTAAGCGTGGTAGGGAATGGGAGATGCCCGGCATCCATAATCTCAAACCCTGTTCACATATTAGGGACTGAATTTAGGACTCGACCCATTAGGATGGCATCGCCCTAGTGCGTGACTCATGGTCTCGGCGAAAGCAAGGTAAAGGTCATGTCTAACCACCCTCTCCCGGCCTTCCAAAGAAGAGGGCTAATGTATTGGCATTAAGAGAAGGTTAGTACCTGTGGGTAAAATTGTACACCCCTGGAGGGTTATTAATCTTTTCGAAAAGTCGTGTCCGCGGTTATGGATGACTTGGGAACGGACGTGAAGATCATAGAGAACTTGCACCTAATCGTAACACTTGGCTCGTTAAATAATGTATGCTTAAGGATGCTTCCTCAGGGATCGAGGGGGTGATCCTAGATAGGTTAAGCTGATGATGATTCAGTGGATATCAAGAGATGATCAAAGCTAGAGATACCTCTCTCTTATCCCCTTTTAAAATATTCTAATTATTCGAGATTCTTCTCCCTCTTGTTTTACAAAACAAAGATGGCTTTATGCAAAATAACTCCACCAGTCATAAGTCTTGCGGAGTACACCATGTACTCACCCTTGATTCGTTGATACTTTTGCAGCAAAGTAGGTGTTACCATAGAAGATGAGTTCTTCACGGCATTGACATTGACGAGTAGTTTGGAGTTCCCAGCCGGCAGTCTGGGATCTATGGATTGGACATCATCATTATGGTTCAGGCCTCTTCGGCCATTTGTTAAGTTTGCTATACTTAATAGCATAATTCGCCTTCCGTTGTTTGATGTTTGTGGTCAGTGACCTCTGCTTGTAATATTTTGGTTCTTTGCTCAGTTATGAGCTTGCTGTAATAAACTTTTTGTGTCGTAGGGTCACTGTTGTGTTACCGATTCTCTCTCTGTACGCTTTCGAGATTAGGTTAGGCCTATGTTCAGATGAAGGTCTGGGATTTGTCTAGCCTTAATCCCGGGGGTGTCACAGAAAACTTACTGGGGTTAGAGGCCTTTCAGACATATACATATGCATGAAGTCCCCAGAATTTTCCGGTTCACTCACTCCTTGATCAACCACTTGACCCAAGAATCGTATTCCTTGGTGGGAATCAGAGTCGGACTCAACTTCAGACTATCCTTCTTTTCTAGGGTGACCGTGTGCATCATTCGGTCCCCCATGATGTTGCAAAGGTTGAATCCGATGAATTAGCCAACAATGGACTAAGTCATATCCCTTCAAGCCATTATTCTTCATTAGAAACTTGACTCGCCTCTTGGTGTGGATCAATTCCCCAGTCAGAGGCGGCGCATGCACATCCCAAGAATCTTGGTCGGCGGCGGCGCTATCAACAAAAACTAGCAAGTTTTTTGACTTACCGGGACCCGGCCTATCCTTATGGTAAAAGAAGGTGGCTGGCCATCTCTTCACTCATTCTCTAGCTATGACCTTGAGGTAGACTCGGTCTCTCCTAAGGACTAAGATAAGAATTTCTGTATTATATGGAACACCAGCAGTGGTAGAGTTTTTCGAGTACCAAAGTGGTACCAGAACAAAATAAGATTCGGTTTGATACCGAGAAATCCCTCACAGAGAGAAGCATAAGAACTAAGTTCTAGAATGGAATTTGGGGGAAGATTATGGAGTTGAATATCATAGTAGGAGATGACCTCGGATAAGAATTTCGATGGTGGAAAACTCAATCCACAATCCATATGGGTCCAGAAGTGAACCCGCTCATCATTGTGGGGGAGGGGACAAGATCACCGTAACCACTCCGCCACTCGCTGGTGTGGAGAAGCCCTTCATCCTCTATAGCTTGGAGTTTTTCATCGTCCATAACGCATGGGATCCATACCCCGCGATACTTCTTGCCCCCCGCCATACAAGCCACAGCAGAGCCGGAGCTAGACACGTCGACCATATGGGTTGATTGGTTGACCCTAGATGGGCGGCACTGGTGGTTCTCTGTGGATTGGAGAGGGAGAGGAATATGAGGAGTGTAATGTCATCATATCGATGAAAAGTACGCCATGGGAGGTCCTAAGGGCATTGATAAGATGGGGTGCGAGCCGTACGGTGTTCCGGGAGGGTGAGCACAAGTTTACCTAGGTTTAGATCCGACTGCGGTGAACGGATCCTTCTCTTGCTAGCAACCCAGTAATATATCAGCAAGAGCCGGATGTTACAGCGTATTACAAGAGAGGTTTGCATGTGTGAGTATGTTGTATTTGTTCACCCTAAAGGCTCATGTAGGTCCGTGAATACTTCGAACGGCCGGCGTGACCTCCGCCAGACACTCGCCAACCATGGCAGCCTCATCCGAGTAGGCCTGACCTGCTTCGTACGAATGGTTCGACGCAAAAACTACCCTCCAAACTTTCGGGGGCCCAAGGACATTGATAAGTATGACCCCACTTTCAATCCCAAAGTGTGGATCGACAGCTACCTCATGGCGATGGGGATCAACGGCCTCAACGAGCTACTGGCCACTCGCTACCTCTCGTTGATGATGGAGGGTGTGACTCGCCAATGGATGAACACCCTCGCCGAAAACAGCATCGACTCATGAGAGGAAATGCGCGAAGCTTTTGTCAAGCACTTAGAAGGCCCATACTCACACTCCATCATGATAGAAGATCTAGAGCGATGCGTCCAGGGCCCTAGCGAGTCGGCCCGCCACTAGGTCCAACACTGGCAGGAATTGTGGATCAACGCCATGGGCAATCACCCGGACATGGATATCCACTTCTTCAAAAACGCGTGTTGGTACTATTGGTGTAATGGGATCGAGGGTCCCAACCCTTGCGCCTCGGCGCATGGGCCCTAAACCGGCATGTCAGGCCAGTTCACAAGAAGCGACGGGGGGATGCAAGAACCATGCGCCCCAAGAAGGTATGGGTTTGACATAGTCTGTCTATGATAGCTAAGTGCTAGCTATGATGTAGGTACCTATGGATGGGACGGATGCTACAAGCCAAACTCCGATCCGCCAGCCAGACGCGAAGAAGGAGGAATAGACAAGGACACTCACAGGGTGATCCGATCCGTCCCTTCGGGGTTTCCCAGGAAGGAGAGATAGGGCTCGCTTAAGGGTTTCTAGGCCAAGGAGTGGCCTCGGCTGAGCCCTAGAAGGACTACGATATCGCGTCTCCTGGGCCAGGAGTGGCCCGGGAGCTAGAGTAAACTAAGCCAGATAATACATGTCAGGCTCAGGCCTTGGGAACTGGCGACGAAGCCAGTGTCACTGGACATCCTCATGGCATTGCAGTCCACTACTGCGCGCCACCGACAGGAGTGGCAATGCGGATCCTGAGTTGTCACTCGCCCATCAAGTGAAGATGTGCACTGCCCTTGGACCCATGCTCTAGCTTCCTGCCTGAAGACGTCGTGGCACGCCGCTATTTCGTCCAGCACCGACCCCGACGTTACACCACGACTGGCCTTGTAGTGACCCCTTGCTGTATAAAAGGAGTCACATGGCCTCAGAGAGAGGGGGGATTTTTGGGAGGGACAACAGGTCTCGAGAGTTGGGGAAGAGAGAGAGAGAGAGAGAGAGAGAGAGAGAGAGAGAGAGAGAGAGAGAGAGAGAGAGAGAGAGAGAGAGAGAGAGAGAGAGAGATGGTACCCTCCTCCACACCAAATAGAAGGAAGAGAGTGATGAAGGAAAGAAAGAAAGTAGAAGCCCAGGGAGTGCAGAACCTGTGTAGAAAGTGGCTCCCCGGCACCAGCAAGATCACCACTTTGTACTTTGATCCACCCAAGATAATCCACCAAAAAAGAACGTAGGGTTGTTAGCCTAAGGGCGGCCTGAACCTGGGTAAAAAATGTCTGTGTGTGCTCTTTGTGTGATATACGCTCACATTAGAAAGCTTCTACGTCATCTTTGAGGTCGAAACGCCTTCATGCCCACTACCAAACAAATAGGGGGTGCCTAGCATCCTCGATATCCGTGTTGGCGAGTCGCGACATCTGGCACACCAGGTAGGGGGCGCTCACGTTTTTGGCTTCAGTAATCGTCTTCATCATCAACAACTTCGTGAACTTCATCATCATTGTCATCGTCTTTGCTGGCATCCGTTTCATCTTCGTCATTGAACCTGGCTGCACCTCCACCCATGGCAGCCGAGTAAGCTCCCGATGGACCCATATCTGCTACGGCAAACGCACCCGCTGCATGGGCTCACTACCACGGGCTTCCCACAACTTGGGGCTTAAGTATCGAGCCTCATGCACCCATGGCGACGCCACCACGGATGCCGATCCAAAATGTCCAGGGATTAGCATCGCTGCTTCATCGCAGCCTCGACTTCTCCTCGCGGCCCAAGGGGGCAAGCAAACCAGCGAAGGTGCGACCGCTCTTGCGACCCCGCCATCAAGCGGCATAGGAGGTGCCACTAGCGAAAGCCTGGGGGAAAAGGCCCCCGGCATGGACGCAACCCCCAGGAAGCAAAGGCTCAAGGGAGAGCTGGAACTCACCAAGAAAGTGCCGCTGGGTGATGACCGGACACACTTTATTACCATCGGGAACCAGCTCTCCCCAAGCAGGAGGCTGAGATCGTTGCTTTCTTACAAGAAAATGCTTATGCCTTCGCTTAGGACCCCTTAGATCTCCCTAAGGTTCCAAGGGAAGTCATCGAGCACCACCTGCCCGGCCTGTCCAATAGAAGGTTAGGCGCCAGGCTCAAGGCCGCCAGGACTTCATCGTGAAGGAAGTGCACAAGTTGGCAGGGACCAACGCCATACGGGAGTTCCTACACCCTACATGGACGAAAAATCATGTTGGTTCCCAAGCCGAATCTAAAGATTAGGCTATGCATCGACTTCACCGACCTAAACCGGGCTTTGCCCGAAGGATCCTTTTGCACTCCCGCAAATTGACCAAGTGGTAGACTCTACCGTTGTATGTGACCTTCTCTGCTTCTTGGACGCGTTCTTGGGCTACCATCAAATCTAGATGGCCGTCGAGGACGAGGTGCTACTGCTATACTTGCCCGCCATTTGTTCTCAAGAATGCTGGGTCCAATTTCCAGCGGGCCAGGTGTCTCTGCTTGGGCCCCCATATGGGGTGCAACGTGGAGGTGTACATCGATGACATCATGGTTAAGTCGCAGGACAAATCCACCTTGGTTGAGGACCTGCGGGAAACCTTTGATAACCTTCGACAGGTAAACCTGCGCCTCAACCCCAAGAAGTGTGTCTTCGGTGTCCCCTCCAGAAAGCTCCTCGGTTTCTTGGTCTCACACCGGGGGATTGAGGCCAACCCGTACAAGATCAAGGATATCGAGGACATGCAGCCTCCCTGGAAGATAAAATATGTGCAATGCCTCAATGGGTGTGTCACAGCTTTGGGGCATTTCATCTCCCGCTTGGGAGAACACGCCCTCCCATTCTTCAAGCTCCTAAAGAAGAGAGGGGCCTTTGAGTGGACCCCAGAGGCAGAGCAGGCGTTTCTTGATCTCAAGGAATACATGTCCTCTCCTCCCATCCTCGTGAAGGAAATATGCCCTAAAGGCAATCATAGATATGATTATATTTCTTATGCATCCATGAGTTATTGTAATGTTCATTGAATATCCATATCAGGCAACTTGTATTGATTGGCAAGTATGTGAATTGTTTGTGAAACTCTTTACTTGTATGGTTATTTAATAGTTGTCCCAAGTCGAAGTTCATGTGAGGACACATGTGAATATTAGACTAGATACATCGATTGGTTGATGACTTCTTTTCGCAAGTCATAGACATGGAAATGTCAAACCAATGATGTGGACACATGTTACGAACATGGGGTTGGACTGACCCAACTTGAGACTGGCAATTAGTTGCAGCTCTCTCTCTACACATCGTGTACGTTTTGTCCTTAGACCTGAGATTGTCGCATGTACTTGAGATGTGGATCGACCTACTTTGGGGTTATCAAACGCTGCTCCATAACTGGGTAGTTATAGAGGTAGATTTCAGGTTTGCCCTGAAGCATGCTGCAAGGCATGGTCAATCAATATGGGATTTTCCCCTCTCTACTTGAGAGAGATATATCTGGGGCCCTCGAGTGATTGGATCCAGAAATGCATGGTTGTGCTACATATGGTTAAGAGTTAACCTAGTAAAGGGATTCCGAATCACAGTATTGAGAAAGGGAGGTCAGCTTCGAGCTAGACAAAATATCGTGAGGCAAAGGGAAAGACATGTACTAAACCTTGTGATGGTTCGTCTGATATGATCTTTGTATGCGTTTAGGAGTTGGCACGTCTTGCTAAAGGCCGCGACCAACTATTGGCAGAATAAGTATATTCGTGTCATGTCTATACGTATATGAACCTATAGGGTCACACACTTAAGGGCCTGGAATCCTAATGATGATTAGATCCGAATTAGACCAGGCTTCGGCTACTAATGGGCTGCTAATGTAGAAGCCCACTAGGGACGCTTATATAAGAGAGGGTGGGGCGAGCTGACCAGGGTTAGACCATTCCACCCAGCCGCCACTCCTCATGCATGTATTGCACGCACGGACCTAGCAGTCTGGCGTCTGACGCTTCCACCCTGTACATGTGGATACCTCGAAGGCGCTGCATCTGTACCGCTTGGACGAGCCTCGCAAGGGGAGCTGCTCGTGGTACGAGAACGAGGAGGAGACGTAGATCGTATACACTACCTCGATGCGCTTCATCAAGTTCCACAACTGCGCGTCTAGTGGTAAACCCGTGATCTATGACAACAGTATTCCTGGTTTACGCGGTAGAAAATTTTGATTTGCGCTAGTGTAGCCTACCCGTATCCCTTCAATGGTATCAGTGCTGATGGTATTTGCGCTAAATAGCAATAGATCAACAGGAGGGAATAAATACTACAAAAGTAAGATAGGTAGAAAGGGGGGAGGTGCTCGCTTGAAAACATTGCCGAAGGTTCATCCGAAGATCGGGTCGACACTCGCATCAACTCATCGGCCTAGTCCGTGAAGAGCAAAACACTAGCACAAACACCGGATGCACTATTTAGTATTACGGTAGAAAATCGGGCATGATGCATGTATGATGTATGACATGGCAAAGGTGCGATGCATTTAGGCCATATTAAGCGGAACCGGGGTCCCGACACTTAATTAATAGGTTCAAGTTGTTTAGATACCCCGCAATTTAAATGTTGTCTTAACAAGGCAAAATTATATCACCGGTTCGCTACACAAATTTAAATGAGGCCAATATTAGACTAGATAAGTCCGCATATGGACCCCATATTTAATTATGAGGTGAATCGGCATAATGCCCCCAAACCACACCAATATGCATGCGAGATGAACAATTATTATGCAATAGGTTTTATATTTAGCATTTATAAAATAGGGGCTCGGGAAAAGGTTCACACATCTAGGGTCGAAGGTCTTGGGGGTTCGGAGGGGTTCCGGGGTTCGGTCTCAGGGTTCGACAGGGAAACGATGAAGTTCGGACTCGCGATGGCGAACTTGAGTAGATCGGGTACCGGGGTCTTCGGATCTGGGAAGTAGATCTTGTCGCACGGGCGTCAATGCTTCCGGGAAGGAGAACTTGTCATTCAGGGTCTCGGTATCCGGGGTGAAGTACTTGGCGTCCTCGAGGAAGTACTTCACGCATCTATGGATCTGTCCTCGGGGTCGAAGAACTTGGCGCGCCAGGGTTCAGTCTTCGGCAGGGTCGGTCTTTGAACTCCGGGATCGGTCTTCGGAATCGGGGTCTTGACGCCTTTGAACCCGGGGACTTGGCGTCCACGGTCTTCGGTTCCGTGACGGCCTCCTTGCTGCTCTGTGTCGAAGGCATCGGGTTTCGTGAAGGAGGTCTTGTGGTTCGGCCTTCGAGGGTCCGGAAAGGAGAGCTTCGAATCCGGTCTTCGGATCCATGAAGAAGTTCATGGTGGTTCACGTGGAAGACAGCGTCGCCCTAGATGGAGAACTTGGCGTCTATGATGCCGGTGGCCTTCGGAAGATCATGGCGTTGGGACGGATTTTGGCATCACACACTTGCATTGGTCGTTACTGATGGTTTACAACAATAACATATAGAACATGTTGACTAACACTAGGCAGTAGCAACACTGTCAAACAACATGGCAAGGATACAAGTAGCAGCACAGGAACGCGAACACCAAGTTCCAGGATGAAGTCGCCGGGCAGAGCTCGCGGGCGCGCTCGACGTGGGGCTCGCGGAGGACAAGCTCGGGGGTATCTGGCAGAAGGCGGCCGAGGTCAGGGACACGGTGAAGGTTGCCAGTGGCGGCGGCGTCCTGCGTCGGTGAGGTCAACACGGAGGGCTCATGGATGGAGAAGCAGAGAACGACGCCGGTGGAGGAGGAACCTGCAAGGGCTGGGGAGCACCGACAGACGACGAGGGGGTTGACGCGGGGTTGGGGGAGAGCCCGGAGGCTGCTGCGAGGGGATGGAGAGGCGCGGTGGCGGGCGCCGCGGAAGGAGGGTGGGCGGTGGAGATCGGGGGCTGGGCCGCAGGAGGGGGTCATCGGCGCTGGGAGGTGGGGAGCGAGAGGAAGGGTGAGGGAGGCCGTCGAGGGCCTGTAGGGCGGCGGTGGCAGGAGCTCTGCAAGGGGAGGGACGGGGGCGTGGTTCCCGTGCGGGGAGAGCGAGGGTGTGCTGGCGGCGGCGAGGAGAGCGATGGGGAGAGGAAGGTGGGGGTCGAGGCGGGGCCCACGCGAGGAGAGGCAGGTGGGCGGTTTGGTGGTGGTGTGCTGGTGTTTGTGTGGCGTGGGGTGGAGAGGAGGTGGGGCCAGGGGCTGATGTGGCGGCATGGGAGTGGAGGGAGTTGGGGAAGGGGTGAGGTGGCGGGCATCGATTGGGTGGGATGAGGTGGAGGAAGAGTGGGTAGATTAGGTTGGGGTAGGAAAAGGGTTTAGGGTAGCTCTGGTTTTTGTACTGGGGGTGGCCGACTGGGTCGGATCGGCCCGGTACGGCTGCCCCTAAAAATAAAATAAATATTTTATTATTTAAAACGGGGCTCTTGAAATCCATTGGTAGACGAAACAAAATAATCCGGAGACCCGGGTTTTAATTTGAATAAATACGGGAATATTTAGAAAACAAAACTAGGCGTTTCGAAAATAGTTTAGACAGAAACCATGCAGGATGATGACGATGCTCAAATGCAATGTGGCATGATGACATGAGCATGCGGTCATGATGATGCAATGCACAAAAACACCGCGATTTTCTTGTAGTGGTTTTGCGGGGCGCCACAGCGAGGCTACGCAAAACGCGGGAATTATTATTGTTAGACAATGATGAGCCTACGACCTATGCAGAAGCGATGGTGGACCCAGACTCTGAGAAATGGCTAATCGCCATGAGGTCTAAGATAGAGTCCATGGGAGACAATCAAGTTTGGAAATTGGTTGACCTACCTGATGGTTTTAAAGCCATCGAGTGCAAATGGATATATAAGAAGAAGATTGATATGGATGGAAATGTTCACATCCATAAAGCTCGACTTGTTGCAAAAGGTTTACTATGATGAGACTTTCTCGCCCGTAGCGATGCTTAAATCTATATGGATCATTCTAGCCATTGCTGCACATTTCGACTATGAAATATGGCAGATGGATGTCAAGACGGCTTTCCTAAATGGAATCCTTACTGAGGACGTGTATATGATGCAGCCCGAAGGTTTTGTCGATCCAAACAATGCTGAAAAGGTATGGAAACTTCTGAAGTCCATTTATGGGCTGAAGCAAGCTCTCGTAGTTGGAACATTCGATTTGATGAAGTTGTAAAGGAGTTTGGCTTCATCAAAAACGAACAAGAACCTTGTGTTTACAAGAAGGAAAGTGGGAGAGCGCTGGTATTTCTAATCTTATATGTAGATGACATATTGCTGATTGGAAATGACATTCCTATGCTCGAGTCTGTTAATACCTCATTGAAAAATAGTTTTTTGATGAAGGACTTAGGAGAAGCGGCATATATTCTGGGTATCAAGATCTATATAGATAGATCAAGGAGGCTAATTGCATTAAGCCAGAGTACATACATTGAAAAAGTGTTGAAACGGTTCAGCATGGAAGAGGATAAGAAGGGGTTCTTTCCCATGTCTAATGGCATAAAACCTCAGCAAGACTAAGTGTCCTTCTACTAATGATGAGCGTGAGCGCATGAGCAGGATTCCATATGCTTCGGCTATTGGATCCATCATGTATGCAATGGTATGTACTCGCCCAGATGTTTCCTATGCTCTAAGTGTTACGAGCCGATACCAGGCTGATCCAGGTGAAGGTCACTGGACAACGGTAAAGAATATCCTTAAGTACTTGAGAAGAACTAAGGATGTGTTCCTAGTTTATGGAGGTGAGGATGAACTCAGTGTAAGGGGTTACACAGATGCGAGTTACCTTAACGACTCAGATGACTCTAGATCGCAATCTAGTTATGTGTTTATCATGAATGGTGGTGCTGTGAGTTGAAAAGTTCCAAGCAAGATACGGTGGCCTCCTCTTCAACAGAAGCTGAATATATTGCCGCCTCGGAGGCTGCAAAGGAAGTTGTTTGGATTAGGAATTTCCTGATTGCTCTTGGTATGGTTCAGGGTGCGTCCAATCCCATGGACGTTTATTGTGACAACAATGGTGCTATTACACAAGCCAAGCAGCCTAGACAGCACCAGAAGAATAAACATATTCGCATGCATTACCATCACATTTGAGAGTTCGTTGAGGATGGTAGTGTCATGATATGCAAAATACATAGGGACTCAAGTGTTGCTAATCCTTTTACAAAGCCACTCCCACAGCCTGTGCATGAGGCGCATGCAAGAGCAATGTAGATACAATCTACATTGACTCTAGTGCAAGTGAGAGACTGAAGGAAATATGCCCTAGAGGCAATCATAGATATGATTATATTTCATATGTATCCATGAGTTATTGTAATGTTCCTTGAATATCCATATCAGGCAACTTGTATTGATTGGCAATTATGTGATTGTTTGTGAAACTCTTTACTTGTATGGTTATTTAATAGTTGTCTCTAGTCGGAGTTCATGTGAGGACACATGTGAATATTAGACTAGCACATCGATTGGTTGATGAATTTGTTTCACACGTCATAGACATGGAGATGTCAAACCAATGATGTGGACACATGTTATGAACATGGGGTTGGACTGACCCAACTTGAGACTGGCAATTAGTTGCATCTCTCTCTCTACACATCGTGTATGTTTTGTCCTTAGACTTGAGATTATCGCATGCACTTGAGATGTGGATCGACCTACTTTGAGGTTATCAAATGATGCTCCGTAACTGGGTAGTTATAAAGGTAGCTTTCAGGTTTGTCCTGAAGCATGCTGCAAGGCATGGTTAATCAAGATGGGATTTGCCCCTCTCTACTTGAGAGAGATATCTCTGGGCCCCTCGAGTGATCGGATCCAGAAATGCATGGCCGTGCTACATATGGATAAGAGTTAACCTAGTAAAGGGATTCCGAATCACAGTATCGAGAAAGGGAGGTAAGCTTGGAGCTAGACCAAATATCATGAGGCAAAGGGAAAGACATGTACTAAACCTTGTGATGGTTCTTCCGATATGATCTTTGTATGCATTTAGGAGTTGGCACGTCTTGATAGAGGCCGCTACCAACTATTGACAGAATAAGTGTATTCGTGTCATGTCTATACGTATATGAACCTATAGGGCCACACACTTAAGGGGCTGGAAGCCTAATGAGGATTAGATCCGAATTAGACCAGGCTTAGGCTACTAATGGGCTGCTAATGTAGAAGCCCACTAGGGACGCCTATATAAGAAAGGGTAGGGCGAGCTGACTAGGGTTAGACCATTCCACCCAGTCGCCACTCCTCACACCTGTGTTGCACGCACGGACCTAGCAGTCCGGCGTCTGATGCTTCCACCCTGTACGTGTGGATACCTCGGAGGAGCTGCATCTGTAGCGCTTGGACGAGCCGCGCAAGGGGAGCTGCTCGTGGGAAGAGAACAAGGAGGAGACGTAGATCGTCTACACTACCTCGATGCGCTTCATCAAGTTCCGCAACTGCGCGTCTAGTGTTAATCCCGTGATCTATGACAAAGTATTCCTGGTTTACGCGGTAGAAAATTTTGATTTGCGCTAGTGTAGCCTACCCGTATCCCTTCACATCGTCTCTCCACGGCCTAGAGAATCGCTGCTACTCTATGTCGTCGCTACTACCCAGGTGGTTAGCGCGACATTGGTGGTGGAGTGACCGAAGGGCCCTGGAGCTGGCAAAACCGTCGACAAGGTAGAAAGCCTGAGTCCCCCTCCATTGGGGGAAGGAGAGCTTTTGACCGAGCTCAAAAGCTTAGAAAATACAAAGGAAGTGGGGTTGGTGCAACGCCCCTTCTACTTTGTCAGAACGGTGTTGTGCGATGCCCGAGAAAGATATCCTCGGGCCCAAAAGATGCTGCTCGGAGTCCTAATCGCTTCCCGAAAGCTATGGCACAACTTCTAGGCTCACCGCATCACTGTTGTTAGTGACTACGGGCTCGAGAGCATGTTGTGCATCTGGGAAGCCACGGGACGAATCACAGAGTGGGCGACTGAGCTCTCCGAGTTTGAGCTGCGGTTTTTCCTCACAAAGGCTATCAAGAGCAAGGCCCTCGTTGATTTCATCAACGAGTGGACGCCTACACCTAGCGAAAAATAGGAGGAGTACTCCATACTCCCAGGAAGTAAGGACCAAGGGATGTGGATCATATAATTTGACGGCTCCTTCGGCTACCATGGGGCCGAAGCAGGAGTTATTATTGTTTCCCCTTCGGGGGAACAACTCAAGTACATGGTCCATCTTGACTTCGAGGATGTAGAGAAGAGCTCCAACAATGTGGCGGAGTATGAAGCCCTGGTTGCGGGGCTACGAGCTGCTGCCGGCCTTGGCATAATGCGGCTGCTGGTGCGAGGTGACTCGAAGCTGGTAGTCAGCCAAGTCATCATGGAGTACGAATGCCTGCAAATGTGGTCCTATGTCGACAAAGTAAGGTGACGGGAGTGTCTCTTTTGCGGGCTATAGTTGGAGCACATTCCGCAGGGGGACAACCTTGTTGCGGATGAGCTATCCAAGCTCGCACGCAAGGAAGGCCGGTCTCTTCTGGGGTCTTCCTTGAGAGGCTGTCGACGCCTTCTTTGTCCATTTCACCTAGGGTCAGATCCCATCCCAGTGTCTTAGCACAAATCGCTGGAAAGGGAAAGCCCCGAAAGGTTCGGGCCTTGGCGCCCGACAAGGATCCTGTTGTCACTCGTTTTGGGCATGTAGCTAACCAAGAAAATGGTGAAAACACTCGAAAAGGTCTACTCAGAGGATTATTAATCATCATCAATGATAGATCGTATCAAAACAAGCTATGATCAGGCTTAATAGCCAATTATTCCAGTGATCAGAGAAGATTCGAAGATTCATTTATGGAGGCTTGCACTATGACTCCTTTAATATGAGCTCAAATGAAATAGTTCCGAACATGAAAGTTGTGCACCTCGTCAAAACAAGAATTTTCGATTTTTGACCATCTTGATCCGAGTTAATATGCAAAATTGAGATATAAAATACTGAAAGAGACTGAAATACCGAGAGAAATAGGCATGAGGGCCCGTCCGAAAACTGACTAACCTAACAGGTTTTCGTGCAATCCAAATAAATAGCTCAAGATCAACTCGGATGAAAAACTGTAAAACACGAAAGTTTTTCATTTGTTTAGATATGAACAACTTTTATTTTGGAGCAATATTCATCTGAGTAAGTATGTGGCCTCCAGATTCAAGATACGGCCGAATTGAGTTAAATTCGTTTGGTTAAAATCCGAGTTCAATACGAAAATAAGGGGAACAGATAATGAAGATCAAGTCATATGAAAAAGTGAAAAAGTGAAAAATATAAAAGTTTTTTATTTTTTTCAAGACGAACAACTTTTATTTTGGACCCATCTCAATCTGAGCAAGTTTACTATCCCAAAAAGTGGCCGAATCGTTCAGGCAAACTCTGAACCTAACAGTTCGGCCAATATATGGAAAGTTCGGACCCACCGGTCCGAATTCGACCAAAGCTAGGTTTTTGGGCGTGGATAAAAGCTCCTATATTGCACGTGAAGTCCAGTAGCCCCTTATTTATACGAGGGATGATGGCCGATTGTACAACAACACACAATCGCAAAAACCAATCTACAAACCTCTCCTGCCCTAGTTTATGATTCTCGTTCGTCGATGTTCTTCATGCCAGAGAGCTTTGATCCACGAAGTCCTAGACGCGGGCGAACCAACCTAGGTAAGCTCATCACCGCTGCACGACCAGAAAGGGTCTCTCCCGACCGCGTGGAGTTTCGAATTCTAAAAGCGCTCGCCGGATTGTCTTGCGTATCGCACTTCCGACAAGTGTCAAGACTCAAATTTTTAATCCCAGATGCCTGTTATGCCATACATCGCAATCCCAGGATTACCATTTTTGCGAGACATAACAGATTTGGATTTCACAGTACATCATCCATTACAAACCATACATAATGTCTTACACAAATAAGGATCTCATGATCCAGTTCTTAATACAACTCAAGCAGCGGAATAACATAGTAGTAACAATAGCGTGGGCGAAGCTCCATATTCCGGGTCATAGGCAATGCTGACGATGGGAGATGATCCTGGTTGTCGTAACCTTCCTGCAGTCCATCATCCTGATACTCCTCTTCATAGTCTGGCCACGGGAATAGCCAGGGACAAAGCCATGAGTACTCTTTAAGTACTCGCAAACTAATACTAACAAGTGAAGGGGGTTTTTGTAGTAGGACACTAAGCTCTAGGGTTATTTTGCAAAAAGCCAGATTTACCTCTACTAAGTTCAGAAGCAAGAAAAACTAGTTGAAGTTTTATAACACCTAAGTGGGAACTTGTATTTCATATCACAACTCTGTTGTGGTCAAGTCAAAGTCTCAATTCATTTCACAAGTCGTTTTGAAAACATCTGACGGGGGAACAGTATGGCCACTCCAACTGTCCATAACCGCGGACGTGGCTATTCGAATAGTTTGACACTCTGCAGAGATTGTACACTTTCACCACAACATTCGATACATCCGTCAGGAACAAATCCTGAATTCACCATACTCAGTATGCGGATAATCAATCCTAACCTTTCTATTACACGCCCTAGTATAGGCACCTCTCCTGTGAGTTTGGCCTCCCAACCATGACTAACTGTCATCTTGGGTACTGCACAGGTGGACAATCTTCACAAGGTAACCTTAGCTCAGACCTTGGTCATGAGGGAAAACATACTAAGGTATATAAGTTTCCAGTCAAGCCCTACCCAATTTTCAGGTATTGTGGTTGTACGGTAAAATTTGAATGGTATCGCATCCAGACAACCATCAGTTTTATAAAGGGCTAAGGCTCATGCCTCAACATTTTCATCGTCAAAATCATCTGGTGTTCGGAAACACATGTCCAAAACATTTCAATAGAATGACTCATCATTCCAAGGTTTTCATAACCATTTTCACCAAGTATTCCCATCTAAAGTTGATCAAGTTTTATGCTTAGCAATAGCATCTACAAGTGGGGTAGGTACTAATGAGGGGTGGTAAACAAGTGGAGATTAATTAAGTTCAATCTCATGCCTTAGGATGACATCAAGATTATCTAGCTTAGGCCAAATCTAATGCTCTTTATGCAAACATCAATTATCTTCCTAGAATCTACAAGTCACTTAAGTAAACTCTAAGAGAAATCTTTGATAAAGAAATAAAGTATAAAGCTTGCAAATAAATCTAGGATTGGGTTATCAAGTGGGTATGATCACATATGCTTAAGGCATATATTTGGCATGGTAACAAGCAAGTATTTTCTTGCATAGGTATCAGTATAAGCTTGCTAAGTTAATAGCTTGCAAGTATTGGATTGCATAAGTAGGGTATCTGGCAAGGGTTAGCTTGCCTTGTGCCGAGCAGTGGTTGAAGTTCTCCTCGGCTTCTTCCTCGTAGTATCCTCCTTCCTCCCCGTATCCTTGGTCGGTACTAGCGTCTATAAATAAATACGAGGTACACAATCACCAAACAATACATAAGTATTTGCAATCATCACACCAAGGTGTACTATAGATGATCTAGTATCATCGCTAACATTACAAGATTAAAGCTTTTGTCTTAATTATTTTAATTTGAGAAAAGTAATTTCTACTCATTGAAAAACTACTTAAGATTTAATATTCTCCAACTCAAACATGGGATCATGTTGACACATGTCATCACCACATATTTCAGTACATGGGGATGTGATTTAAAGTGGTGTCACAATTTAATAAGGTTTAACCTTTTTATTTTAAATAATTAAAGTGACTAGAAATGCCTATGTGGCATTCTTTTATTACTTGAACAATATTTTTGTAAGTAAACCCAAATGTTTTTATATATTCTGAAAGGTATGATCAGATGTGATTTTTTTAGAGTTGGAATCAACTCAAAAGCTATTATGATTGAAATTTGAAAAATGTTTGAATCTAGAAAAGCTTCTGACTTGTTAGTTTTACCAAGGGTGATCTAGAAATCCAAATGATTTGAATCCAACGGGCTTGGATTAAGCATTTAAGTATCTTTCTAACAAAACTGGTTTCATGAAATTTGGTTCATTTAATCGAGCTGGATTGATTTTTGAAACTGGGTACAGAACTGTGTTTGAACTTAAAAAGAAAAATCTAAATTCAAACGATTGGGCTGCAAGGCAAAGATTAATGGGCGCCCTTGTCACTCCATGGCAGTGGGCGTGGTGGGGTTCCACCAACGTTGGCTCATAACACGCGAAGCGGTACGGGGCTGCGTGGGTCGTTGGATTAGAAGGGTGATCGACGGCTTAGGGTCGTCGTCGATGATGAACATGTCACCGGCGAGCTTGAACCCTAGAGGCTCGGTGGGGGTACATAGGGGGCATACCGGGGCTCCAGCGACAACGGCGAGGCGGGCAAACGAACGAGTCGATGACGACGATCCTCCTAGTACCGGCAGCTCCTCCTAGGGCGGCTCCAATCAATGGCTCCCTTCTTCTCCAGCAGCGGCGGGCTCCGGCCAAATTCCGGCGATGCGTTGCTACCCTTGCTCCAAGAAGAAGTGGGAAGTCTCAGTGAGAGGTGGGGAGTGAAATGGTGTACTTCAATCGGCTGGGGGTCGCCTCCTTTTATAGGCTCGACGATGAGACCGAGAGGGATGGGCAGGCGACGGTGGCAACACGGCTACGAACGGCTAGAGTCATGGCTGCAGTTGGCGGTAAATGGGTGGTCTCCTGGCGATGCTCTAGAACTTGAATGCGAGCTTAGGGGCGGTGGAAATTGGTCGGGAACGTGCGGTGCTCTGCGAGGCAGAGGCGGCGAACTCCGCGGCGAGCGGTGGCTACGGGGTACGGGCGATGAAACGAACATGTCTGGTGTTATCCTAGGACGGTGGGGTGCATGCTGGCGGGTGGCGAGGGCTCAAGGTGGTCGGGTTGCGTGGGAACGGTGCGTGCACTGGGGTGCGCATCGGCATGGTCAACAGTGGTGCGGGCACGGCGTTCCTGGCGGTTCTGGTCTCTGTCTTCGAGCTAGGTCTGGTCGAGAGGGGGCGGTGAGGCATGGGCTACCTCCCAGACAAGGTTGGCATAGCTAGTTCTTCCTCTAGCTTGTTGTCCACACTGGGGTGACATGGTGAGGCTCGACCTGCTCACCATTGATGGCATTGGCAAGCTCACAGTGATGCTATAGGTTAATAACTAAGCTAGATGATCTACTAGATGTTTGATGTGAGCTATAGAGGGGACAAGGTTGGCCAAAACACTGCTCAAAATAGTGTTTGTGATTTGTTTGATTTGAATCTGCAACCTGTTTGATGAAATGGCCGCAAGAACTTGAGTTTTGAATTTTGAAAAGATTTTTGGTGGGTGTGCTAGGCATGTGTTGAGGATTCTGGGGGTGCTTGGGTTTTGAAAATTACTTGTTTGAGTGGTTTTTGAAATAAGGGGATCTTCCCATATGAGAAAGATTCAATTTTAAGTTGTCATTTAAACTTAGCAATTGAATGTTTCTGGACGATCACAAAGTGGGCCTTGGTACCTTGTTATGAGTACTATCAAGGGGTGCAAAGATCCATACATGTTTCTGTTGAGTTTTGAAAGTTAGAGATAGCCAAAGTAGGCATGAGAGTTAATTTGGACAAAGTGATCATTCACTTAATTTATTCATTTTGAGTTGTTTGTTTTTGGGAAAAGTTTGGGGATTGTTTAGATGATGTTTATTTCACCTAAGAAGCATTTTACAAGCAAAGAAACATAGAATCGTGGCAATTCAAAAGAATCCATGTTTTGAATACACACACATATGAATGCTTTCATAACTTTAGTTGAGAAAGCTTTTGTTAACCCTAATTTTGATGATTAGAGCTTGATGATCCATGATTTATAATTTTGGGATGTTACAAACCTTCCCCCTTAAACAAAATCTTGTCCCGAGATTTGAAAAAGGACGAAAAATATTACCTAGGATTTGAAGAGATCGGGAAACTCCGTCCTAATGTGATCTTCGCGCTCCTAGGTATCTTCCTCTTCCGTGTGGTTGCTCCACTGAATCTTGAGAAACTTGATGCTTCTGGTTCGGGTGGTTCTGAAAGCTTCTTCCAAAATATGGATGGGTACTTCGGGATAGGTCAGGTCATCGTTGATCTCTATGGTCCAGTGATCAATATTCTTGAACACTTCAGTCTTCTCCGGGACTTCGAGGAACTTGCGAAGTAATGAGATATGGAACACATTGTGCATGACTGACATCTCTTCGGGCAGTTCCAATTGATACGACACTTCTCCTCGACGGTTCAGAATCTTGAAGGGTCTGATATATCTGGGGGATAACTTTCCTTTCAGCTGGAAACGCTGCATTCCTTTCAGTGGTGACACTTTCAGGTATACAAAATCTCCGATGTTGAAGGCGAGGTCTCAACGTCTCTTGTCGGCGTAACTCTTCTGTCTTGACTGGGCTGGCTTGACGTGTTCACGAATCTTGTGAACTTTCTCTTCTACTTCTCGTAGGATGTCGGGTCCAAAAATTTGGCTCTCTCCTACTTCCGACCAATTCAAAGGGGTGCGACACTTCCTTCCATACATGAATTCAAATGGGGTCATTTGCAAACTAGCTTGATAACTGTTGTTGTATGAAAATTCTGCGAAAGGCAGACAGCCTTCCCATTTTGATCCATACTCTAGCACACATGCTCTCAACATGTCTTCGAGTATTTGATTTACTCGCTTCGTTTGTCCATCGGTCTGAGGGTGATAAGCGGTGCTGAAATCTAGTCGGGTTCCTAAACCTTCTTGGACTTTCTTCCAGAATCTCGAGGTAAACTGAGTTCCTCGATCAGATACGATGTTCTTGGGGACTCCGTGCAAACTGACGATTCTAGCGATGTATAACTCTGCTAGCTTCGAACTCTGATATGTGGTCTTAACTGGTAAGAAATGGGCGACTTTGGACAATCGGTCCACTATGACCCAGATAGACTCATTTCCCCTACTAGAAGTATGCAATCCGGTGATAAAGTCCATTCCAACGGAATCCCATTTCCATTCTGGAATTTGCACGGGTTGCAACAATCCTGTGGGTCTTTGATGTCCCGCCTTGACTCTCTGACATATATCGCACTTGGCGATATAGCTTCCGATTTCTCTCTTCATCTTATGCCACCAAAATTTCTCCTTGAAATCCTGATACATCTTCGTTCCTCTGGGGTGGATAGAATAAAGAGTATCATGGGCTTCCTTCAGAATAACTTATTTCAACTCTGAATCTGCTGGTACACAAAGGCGTCCTTTGTACCACAAAACTCCTTCTTCGTCTTCGGTGATTCCGGGTACTTTTCCTGTAACGTACGACGCTTGATTCCATCGATACTAGAATTTCCTTTCTGCGCCTCCTTGATCTGGATGATCAAAGTGGGTTGAGGTTCTATGCTAGCCAAAAATCCTTCACTCACTAATTCCATTCAGAAATACTCCATCTCTTTATGCAGGCTTTGTTGCTCCTTCAAAATCATGGAGTTCAAGAGGCACGGTAATATGCTAAGGGCATTTTCTACCACGTTGGCTTTACCAGGGTGATAGTGAATGTCCAAGTCGTAATCCTTGATTAGCTCAATCCATCTTCTATGTCTCATATTCATCTCCTTCTGAGTGAATATATACTTCAGGCTCTTGTGATCCGAATATATCTCGCAACGATTTCCCATCAGGTAATGCCTCCATGTCTTCAGGGCTAGAACTACGGCTGCGAGTTCGAGGTCATGGATTGGGTAGTTTTTCTCATGCTGTTTCAGTTGTCGGGATAGGTAAGATATAACTTTGCCTTCTTGCATTAGCACACATCCGAGACCTATCTTAGATGCGCCACAATACACGTCAAAGGGCTTCGTGATATCCGGCATGATTAAGATTGGGGCTGAAATCAATCTTCTCTTGAGTTCTTGAGAACTCGCTTCACATTTGTCTGTCCATTCAAACTTCTTGTCCTTCTTCAGCAATTGGGTCATGGGTCTGGCGATACTCGAGAATCCTTCTACGAACTTGCGGTAGTATCCCGCCAATCCGAGAAATGCACAAACTTGGGTTTGAGTGGTTGGGGCTTATCAATCTTCGACATCTTTCACCTTTGCAGGGTCAATGGCAATTCCTCCGGATGATACAATGTGACCGAGGAATCCTACCTCCTGTAACCAGAATTCACATTTGCTAAACTTCGCATACAACTGATGCTCTCTAAGGGTTCCAAGAATGGTCCTTAGGTGTAGCTGATGTTCTTCTTCTGATTTGGAATAAATCAGAATGTCATCGATGAAAACAACGACAAACTTATCTAGGAAGTCCATAAAAATCTTATTCATGAGATTCATGAAATAAGAGGGGGCATTGGTTAATCCAAAAGACATGACAGTATACTCGTATAATCCATATCTGGTGGTAAAGGCAGTCTTGGGAATATCCTCTGCGCGAATCATGAGTTGATGATAGCCAGTTCTAAGATCAATCTTAGAAAACACTTTGGCACCGGTCAACTGAACAAACAGATCTTCTATGTTGGGCAATGGGTACTTGTTCTTGATAGTGACATCATTCAACTTCCGATAATCTGTACACAGACGGTTACCTCCATCCTTCTTGTCAACAAACAAGATAGGTGATCTCCATGGTGACACACTTGGTTGAATCAGTCCAATTTCCAACATGGCATCCAGTTGTTTCTTTAGTTCCACTAGTTCAGACGGGTTCATACTATATGGTCTCTGGCTATGGGTCCTGTTCCAGGGATTAGTTCAATGATAAACTCGATATCCCGATCTGGGGGCATACCGGGATAAACATCTAGAAATACATCGGGATATTCACAGACTATCCGGACTTGGTCAATGGTAGGCTGGGCTATACTCTTGTTGCACTTGAATTGACAAGGTAAGGTTTCAGATATATGCTCGACTGATATTCTGGCTGTACTGGTCATGGTTATGGCTTTCTTGGCACAGTCAATTAATCCTTTATGTTTGGCCATCCAATCCATTCCTAGTACTACTTCCAAACCTTTAGTTCCGAGTACTATCAGATTAGCATAAAAATCTATGCCATGGATTCGGATAGGGACGGCTTTGGAAATTTGCCTAGCTTTGGTGGTTGAACTGGGGATTTGAACAATCATAACATGCTTCAGTTTGGTTGGTTGAATCTTACTAGTGCATGCAAATTCTTCGGTGACAAATGAATGCGATGCACCAGAATCAAACAACACTCTAGCAAGTACTGAATTAACATAGAACATACCCAGCACAACATCTGGCGCTTCCTGGGCTTCTTCAGCATGCATGAGAAAAAGACGGCCGTTGCGGTTGAGCGAATTCCCTGGGGCAAACCTTCTTCCGGGCTGATCACGACGCTGCTGCTGAGCTGGGGCATTTGCATTGGGGGCTGCGGCATTCTTCTTGGGGCACTCGTTGGAGTAGTGACCCTTATTTCCATGGTCATAACAAGTCACTTGCGACTTGTCCATTGCTGCAATAGGCACGACATTGCTTCCAGTCCTTGGGGCAGTGTTGGTGTTGGCGGCAGCATTATTGTTGTTGAACTTGGGTCGGGCATGGTTGACATTGTTAGGGTTGCCGGGGTTGTTGTGATTTCCTCCGTGCCTTGGGTTTCCACGGTTGGGATAGTTCGGACGGTTCATCGGGGGTCTGTTGGTTCTCGGGGCAAGTCCTGGAGAGGGGTTAGGGAGATACTTTGGGGTATGATGGGTGCCTGGCTGATGCATCATGCGGCGCTTGCAGTTCTCATTGGCTTGGTTGATCTTTACTTCCATCTAGATGGCAGAGTCGACTAGGGCTTCAATATCAGCAAAGGGGATATTGACCAAAACAGTCTGCATCTCATCATGCAAACCATTCAGGAATCTTTCTTTCTTCTTGGCTTCCGTGTCGATCTCATCCGGGGCATACCTAGCTAATGACAAGAATTTGTCACGGTATTCCACTAGGGTCATCCTTCCTTGCTTCAGTTCTCTGAATTCATCTCTCATCCTCTTGATCAAACCCGGTGGCACATGGGTTCTGCTGAACTTGACCTTGAATTCCTCCCAGGTCATCATCTGTCATCCGGTCATTGCACGAATGTTGTTCCACCATTCTCTTGCATCTCCAGCCAGATAGTGGGTGGCGAACAGGACTTTCTCGATGGCTTCCACTCCTGCGACTTCTAGGTTGTTTTCCATGGTTTGCAGCCAATCATCTGCATCTAAGAGCTCTTCCGACTTAGTGAAAACAGGTGGGTTGGTGTTCTGGAAATTTTTGAGTTTAGATCCATGGTTGTCCTGATTTCCTTGGCCTTGATTGTTGTTGGCCATCTGAGCTATGTGCTGAAGGGTGGCTAAGTTGGCTTGACGTTTGGCTCTTTCAGCTTCGCGGTCAGAAACCAACATTTGCAGGATCTGCAACACTGGGTCCGGGGATGAACCAATTCCTCCGCGAGGCATCTGAAGATTGAGATAGATCATGAGAAAAGAGGGAAATTTCTAAGGTTCAGAGACTTTTGAAAAGTTTTTAAAGCTTGACTCGGATTTTCTAGCAACTTGCTTTTCCTTTATTCATTCATAGAACACGATACAACACACACCACAACAAAGGAAAACAAATGGTTTTAAGAACCATTCTGGAAACTACGATACAGTGGGACCGAATACCACTCACTAGCGCTAGTGCTTGAGTGCTACTACTCCTAGGAGTCGATGTAGTCGTCATCCTCATCATCATCATCGATGAAGGCGAAGTCATCCTCATCAGTGAAGAAGTCCATGGCCTGATCCTCCAGAAATTCATCATCATTGCTGAGATAGGAGTAGGGATCTCCACGAAGATCTTCTCCGGCATTCTCCCTTTCCTCCAACTGCATGTCTCTCTCGTGGATGGTCTCCTACAAATCCGAGATACGGTGGCGAAGACGGGCAATCATGTGCTCCTTCTTGTCGAGCTGACGACGACGAGACTTGCGATCCTTGGCTAGCATGGCGATGGTCTGATCCTTTGTCTTGATGATGGTGGACTTGTGGTTGGAGTAATCACGGGCATTGTCCAACTCCTAATGACGATCATACATCATGAAGCTAAGGTGTTCCAACTGAGTCTTCAGCTCGGGGTGATGTGGGGCTTCCAGTGGCTGTCCCATAGCATCATGCCTTGGATAGAACTCAAAGCGGGTACCCTTGATCTGATTGATACTCTGCCCACATAGACGGGCAAGAGCTTCCTGCATGGCCCTGGCAAGTCCATCTAGCCAGTTGTTCTCTCTTAAGGTGAACTGAATTCCCTCTGCAGTGGGAGGTTCAATATTTCCTCTAAGGCTTGCAACAACTAGCCACTACAGATCTTCTCCCCCTTGATCATTGAGCTGAGCTCCGAAGAACTCGGGGTGCGGACGCTCCAGAAGTTCTGAAAGCTGGTCCAAGTCATGCTCAAAGATGAGTTCTCCTCCATTCCCCAACTGATAAAACTTGATGTACTTCACGTCCATCTATAAGAATATAGGATGAGTAAATTAGTAGAGTGATCAAGTGTGTCAAATTTTATGTATTTTGCAAGAGTTTTTGAGGAACATGAATTTTCATGAAAGAATCACGTGATAAAAATGGGAATAAGTTTTTGTAAATACTCACTTCCTTTGGTTTTTAAACTAAGTTTTTGATTCAACGTCCAGTCTAACTAGGGTCTCCTATGGTTAGGATGGCTCTGATACCAACTTGTCAACACCCGGATTTTTAATCCCAGATGCCTCTTATGCCATACATCGCAATCCCAGGATTACCATTTTTGCGAGACATAACAGATTTGGATATCACGGTACATCATCCATTACAAAATAAGGATCTCATGATCTAGTGCTTAATACAACTCAAGCAGCGGAATAACGTAGTAGTAACGATAGCGTGGGCGAAGCTCCATCTTCGGGGTCACAGGCAATGCTGACGATGGGAGATGATCCTAGTTGTCGTAAACTTCCTGCGGTCCATCATCCTGATACTCCTCTTCATACTATGGCCACGGGAATAGCCAGGGACAAAGCCATGAGTACTCTTTAAGTACTCGCAAACTAATACTAACAAGTGAAGGGGGTTTTTGTAGTAGGACACTAAGCTCTAGGGTTGTTTTGCAAAAATCCAGATTTACCTCTACTAAGTTCAGAAGCAAGAAAAACTAGTTGAAGTTTTATAACACCTAAGTGGGAAATTTTATTTCATATCACAATCCTGTTGTGGTCAATTCAAAGTCTCAATTCATTTCACAAGTCATTTTGAAAACATCTGACGGGGGAACAGTATGGCCACTCCAACTGTCCATAACCGCAGATGCGGCTATTCGAATAGTTTGACACTCTGCAGAGATTGTACACTTTCACCACAACATTTGATACATCCTTCAGTAACAAATCCTGAATTCACCATACTCAGTATGCGGATAATCAATCCTAACCTTTCCATTACACGCCCTAGTATAGGCACCTCTCCTGTGAGTTTGGCCTCTCAACCATGACCAACTGTCATCTTGGAGTCTGCATGTGGACAATCTTCACAAGGTAGCCTCAGCTCAGACCTTGGCCGTGAGGGAACCCATACTAAGGTATATAAGTTTCCAGTCAAGCCCTACCCAATTTTCGGGTATTGTGGTTGTACGGTAAAATTGGAATGGTATCACATCCAGACAACCATCAGTTTTATAAAGGGCTAAGGCTCATGCCTCAACATTTTCATCGTCTAAATCATCTGGTGTTCGGAAACACATGTCCAAAACATTTCAATAGAATGACTCATCATTCCAAGGTTTTCATAACCATTTTCACCAAGTATTCCCATCTAAAGTTGATCAAGTTTTATGCTTAGAAAAAGCATCTACAAGTGGGGTAGGTACTAATGAGGGGTGGTAAACAAGTGGATATTAATTAAGTTCAATCTCATGCCTTAGGATGACATCAAGATTATCTAGCTTAGGCCAAATTTAATGCTCTTTATGCAACCTTCAATTATCTTCCTAAAATGTACATGTCACTTAAGTAAACTCTAAGAGAACGTTTTGATAAAGAAATAAATTACAAAGCTTGCAAATAAAACTAGGATTGGGTTATCAAGTGGGTATGATCACATATGCTTAAGGCATATAGTTGGCATGGTAACAAGCAAGTATTTGCTTGCATAGGTATCAGTATAAGCTTGCTAAGTTAATATCTTGCAAGTATTGGCTTGCATAAGTAGGGTATCTGGCAAGGGTTTGCTTGCCTTGTGCCGAGCAGTGGTTGAAGTTCTCCTCGGCTTCTTCCTCGTAGTATCCTCCTTCCTCCTCGTATCCTTGATCGGTACTAGCGTCTATAAATAAATACGAGGTACACAATCGCCAAACAATACTTAACTATTTGCAATCATCACACCAAGGTGTACTATAGATGATCTAGTATCATCACTAACATTACAAGATTAAAGCTTTTGTCTTATTTATTTTAATTTGAGAAAAGTAATTTCTACTCATTGAAAAACTACTTAAGATTTAATATTCTCCAACTCAAACATGGGATCATGTTGACACATGTCATCACCACATATTTCAGTACATGGTAATGTGATTTAAAGTGGTGTCACAATTTAATAAGGTTTAACCTTTTTATTTTAAATAATCAAAGTGACTAGAAATTCCTATGTGGCATTCTTTTATTACTTGAACATTATTTCTGTAAGTAAACCCAAATGTTTTTATATATTCTGAAAGGTATGATCAGATGTGATTTTTGAGAGTTGGAATCAACTCAAAAGCTATTATGGTTGAAATTTGAAAAATGTTTGAATATAGAAAAGCTTCTGACTTGTTATTTTTACCAAGGGTGATCTACAGATCCAAATGATTTGAATCACACGGGCTTGGATTAAGCATTTTAGTACCTTTCTAAAAAATTGGTTTCATGCAATTTGGTTCATTAAATCGAGCCGGATTGATTTTTGAAACTGGGTACAGAACTATCTTTGAACTTCAAAAGAAAAATCTAAATTCAAACGATTGG
Source organism: Avena longiglumis (assembly GCA_030063025.1). Lineage (NCBI taxonomy): Eukaryota > Viridiplantae > Streptophyta > Magnoliopsida > Poales > Poaceae > Avena > Avena longiglumis. Next base: position 468,896,252 of record CP125973.1, read on the forward strand.
GCTGCACGGGAAAGGTTAATGGGCCGGCCCAGTGTCACTCCGCAGCGCAGGGCGCAGCTGACAGGGGGGTTCCACCAGTCAGTGGCTCATAACACGCGAAGTGGTACAGGGATGTGTGGGTCGTTGGATTAGAAGGGTGATCGACGGCTGAGGGTCGTCGTCGACGATGAACATGTCACCGGCGAGCTTGAACCCTAGCGGCTCGGTAGGGTGCATAGGGGGCATACCGGGGCTCCAGCGATGACGGCGAGGCGGGAAAATGAACGAGTCGACGACGGCGATCCTCCTGGTACCGGCAGCTCCTCCTGGGGTGGCTCCAATCGATGGCTCCCTTCTTCTCCAATAGCGGCGGGCTTCGGTCAAATTCCGGCGATGTGCTGCTCGCCTTGCTCCGGGAAGAAGTGGGAAGTCTCAGTGAGAGGTGGGGAGTGAAATGGTGTGCTTCAATCTGCTGTGGGTCGCCTCCTTTTATAGGCTCGACGGCGCGACCGAGAGGGATGGGCAGGCAACGGTGGCGACACGGCTACATGCGGCTAGAGGCATGGCTGCGGTTGGCGATCGACGGGCGGTCTCCTGGCGATGCTCTAGAACTTGAATGCGAGCTTAGGGGCGGTGGCAATTGGTCGGGAACGTGCGGTGCTCTGCGAGGCAGAGGCGGCGAACTCCGCGGCGAGCGGTGGCTACGGGGTACGGGCGATGAAACGAACATGTCTGGTGGTCTCCTGGGACGGTGGGGTGCATGCTGGCGGGCGGCAAGGGCTCGAGGTGGTCGGGTTGCGTGGGAACGGCGCGTGCACTGGGGTGCGCGTCGGCATGGTCGACAGCGGCGCGGGCGCGGCGTTCCTGGCGGTTCTGGTCTCTGTCTTCGAGCTAGGGCTGGTCGAGAGGGGGCAGTGAGGCATGGGCTACCTCCCAGATAAGGTTGGCACAGCTAGTTCTTGCTCTAGCTTGTTGTCCACACTGGGTGACATGGTGAGGCTTAGCCTGATCACCATTGATGGCATTGGCAAGCTCAGAGTGATGCTAGAGGTTAATAACTAAGCTAGATTATCTACTAGATGTTTGTTGTGAGCTAGAGAGGGGAATCTGCAACCTGTTTGATGAAATGGCCGCAAGAAATTGAGTTTTGAATTTTGAAGAAAAAAAATTGGTGGGTGTGCTAGGCATGTGTTGAGGATTCTGTGGGTGCTTGGGTTTTGAAAATTGAACTTGTTTGAGTGGTTTTTGAAATAAGGGGATCTTCCCATATGAGATAGATTCAATTTTAAACTGTCATTTAAACTTACCAATTGAATGTTTCTGGAAGATCACAAAGTGGGCCTTGGTACCTTGTTATGAGTATTATCAAGGGGTGCAAAGATCCATACATGTTTCTGTTGAGTTTTGAAAGTTAGAGATAGCCAAAGTAGGCATGAGAGTTAATTTGGCCAAAGTGACCATTCACTTAATTTATTCATTTTGAGTTGTTTGTTTTTGGGAAAAGTTTGGGGATTGTTTAGATGATGTTTATTTCACCTAAGAAGCATTTTAGCTGCAAATATAGACAAAATCATGGCAATTCAAAAGAATCCAAATTTTAAATACACACACATATGAATGCTTTCATAACTTTAGTTGAGAAAGTTTTTGTTAACCCTAATTTTGATTATTAGAGTTTGATGATCCATGCTTTATATTTTTGGGATGTTACAACGAGTCACCTTCGGCGGTGTGTCCTGCGTATTGCGCTCAACGCCGAGGGTACACGTGAAGTGTTTGTGTGCGAACACACTTTTTTGCGACTCTGCTAGGGACGATCATCATGTTGGATAAAAGTATCCTCCAGCCATCTCACTTAAGCGCCGAAAACATCATGAAACCAACCTTCGAGGAGCTTGAAGGGAATATACCCTACAGTCAAATATTAGATGGCATATTTTATAAATTTTATGATTAAGTTTTGTATCATGCTATAATTGTATTGATAGTAAACATCAATACACGTGTGATATACAAACAAACAACAGTTTCTCGTAAAACTCTAGTCATCAGTTCATTGGTCAACTGATGATCAAAGGTTTCATGATCATGAAGGTGCCTTGGCCCTAATTGACAATGATATCATTTCATTGGGGAATGAGATGGTGAACATACCCTATCTATAGCATCATTTCACAATAATGTCATGAAGTTCAGGTTATAATGTTTATGAAACATAGTGACTCTTTCCTTAGACTGTGAGACCATATCAAATCAGTGTCACCCAAGAATGCTTTAAATGGCACACAACGTCACTTAGTGAAACTGTGATCATAAAGGTGACATTGGGTATCCAAAGGAATATGTTGAGGAGAATGTGTCAAGAGCAGGATTTGTCCATCCGCGTGACAGAAGATATTCGAGGCCCACTCGGATAAGTTATATTCATAAGCTGCGCAGCGTGTGACTGGGTCATGAGGATATTACTTATCAGATTGAGTAAAGAAGGTATTGTTGGTAACGAGGTTGAACACTTACATAAGTATGTCACTTGATCAAAACCTTGGACAATATAGTATCATAGAGAAAAGGAATAGGACACAATGTTTACGGTTCAACAACAAATATCGTTGAGTACATAGGTGGTCATTACAGATATCCAGATCTTGATATCGATCATTGATCATAGAGGATTCTTGGCCATGTCTATAGTATTCACCAACTATTGGGTAGCACACTTAAGGGCTTGATGAATCTTGGAGATCGTTAATGGATAGTTTGAATCAATGAAGAAGTGAGAAGAGAGAAACCAGAAAAGTTCTAGGGAGATCTGATGGCGTGTTGTCAACGCCTCGTTGGGAGACCCCAAGAGCAAGGTGTGATGAGCACAGCAGCAAGTTTTTCCTCAGTAAGAAACCGAGATTATCGAACCAGTAGGAGGAAGGAAACGACTCAAAGGTGTTGCTAGCAACTTGGAGACCTGCACAACACAAACTCAAGACTTTGCCCCAACGAACAGCAAGGTTTTCAATCTCACTAGTTTGCTGTAACAAAGGATTAACTATATGGTGTGGACGTTAATAGTGGTTTGTAACAAGTAACAGTGGAAGATGTATCAATGGTAAAGATTGGACCGGGGTCCATAGATCACTAGAGGCGTTCTCCTTAGATAACATGGCATGCTGGGTAAACAAATTACAGTGGGGCAATTGACAGGACAGAGCAAGGCATAACAATGCAATACTAGACATTCATGATCCTATGATATTCGACTAGGCAATACAACAAGATACATAGACCGCCATCCAACTTCATCTATGACTAGAAGTCCACATTTGGGTTATCATCTGAACCCCCTCTAGTATTAAGTTGCAAGCAACAGACAACTGTTTTAAGAAAAGTGTGTAAGGTAAACAATCCACTTGTTCCATGAACAAGAGACCGTTGTTTTCTCCCTAGTGGCAACAGCACATCTACAACCTTAGAGATTTCTGTCACTTCCCTTAGATTAAATAGAGGCATGAACCCACTATCGAGCATAAATACCCTCTCTTGGAGTCACTAGCAACTACTTGGCGAACATAGCTACTAACAACGGAGAGCACGCAAGATCACAAACAACACAGACATGATAGAATCAATAAGACAAAGCCATTAATCAATCTGACATAGTAATCTCGATATCCATCGGATCTCGCAAACACAACATGCATGATTACAAATAGATGGGATCTTGATCATGAACGGAGCTCACAACATCTAAACATGAAAGCACAAAGGAGGAGATACAACCACCTATCTACTACATGGACCCATATTCTAAGATGGAATTACTCACGCTTCATACCGGAGGCTGGCATGCTGAAGAAGAAGGCCTCTAGGATGATCTCCCCTCCGGCAGGGTGCTAGGAAGAGCTTCATATCCCCCAATCTAGGGACGATGGTGGCGACGGCTACAGACGGTTTCGTGGAATATTCGTCGGGTACATAGGGTTTAGGCATCGGGGGCTTCTTATAGGCGAAGAGGCAAGGCAGGGGGGCGCCAGGCTGGCTGCACCCCCTCAGGCGCGGGGTTGTCCCACCGGCGCGGCTAGGGGGTGTGGCCCCCTGGTGAATCTCCTCCGTCTTGTATTCCGGCTTCGTGTTCCCCACGGTAAAATTTTGACTTTGGCTTTTGTCCTGTACAATTCCGAGAATATTGATTTTCTGCCTTTCTGGAACCAAAAACAGAAGAAAACAGGCAACTGGCACTGTGGCATCTTGTTAATAGGTTAGTACCAGAAAACATATAGAAACACCTCAAAGTGTAGAAAAAGCGAAGCAAATTAGATACTAAACAAGCATGGAACATCACAAATTATAGATACGTTTCCGACGTATCAAGCATCCCAAAGCTTAACTCATACTCGTCCTCGAGTAGGTAAGTGATAAAAAGAATAATTTTTGGGGTGACATGCACCATCAAAATCAAGATCAAACCATTTGTAAGCATTGAAAGCTGGGATCAAAGAACTCTAAACATGAGCATGAAATATGGAGTTCTAACAGTAAAACAAAGTAACTATGCATGCAACATGAAAGGATACAAACAAAGATCATGAATAACATGCATTGAAAAATGTTTGTTTGTTTCACAAACAGAAAACATGGCATAGTGGCATTCATCTTGTCCTTCATGGAGTAGCAAATATATGCATAGGACACCTTCAAAGTTCATAAGAGTGACTAGATACAAATAGCACAAGAACAAGTAATATCAATAATATGCATCAATCAATAAGTTTTAGGACAATGCACATAGAACTAAGAATGGAAACTATGCTCTCTTAACTGGTGCCTAAAGGATATAAGGTGGAGACTCAATATAAAAGTGGAAGAAAGGCCCTTCATAAAGGGAAGCAGGGATTTCAAGTCTCAAAAAGAGCTTCCAAAAATTATGGTACTTGTTAGCTTTCAGCTCTCATTGACCCTATCATAAGCATCTTGAAGGATTAAGGTTAAAGTGAAAAAACTATGGAGTATATGCTTAACAAAGTATAAGTTGGAAATCTCATGTCCCTTGAATATGAGGGCCGCTCCTCATGCTAATCAACTTTAGTCACCTGTAAGTTCTTGTCATAGTAAGTACATGTGTATCATAGAGAACCGCCAACGGGGTACACCTTGCACATGGTACAGGAGCTATCCCATAACCAAAATGACAAGGCAAGCAGACAATGAGCACCTCACCAATCTTCTTATTTACCATGGGAATATGGTGCTTTTTTCTCTCTTTCCTCTTTTCTCAATATGTCTCTTTTTTTTAAGAATAATGCTTCACAGATGTCACTATGGTGATGATGCAAGTTTCCACCATGATTAGGCATGGCTTAGGCTAGCGGCCCAGGCGTTTCTCTAACAAACATACATAAATCCATGGACTTACAAGCTCCCTTTTTATTTCACACCGACAACATCCATAGACAAAAGAGCATGATATCAACTGTGTACAAAGTACAAGTGCAATGTTGAAAGCATTCCCCATGACAGCATGGTTCTGCTAATTACAACTTTTAAGTGCAAGCATATACAACATAGATGACACAATGGTTAAAGTTTATTAGGGTCAAGGAAAATAAAGCGTGCCATCAAGTTTGTGAGAGCTTTAATCAATAAGTTTTCACATAAAAAAATACTTTTTAAATGGAAGATAGATGAAAACACGACTATACTTGAAATGGTGTAACACACCATGCGTAGGAATTTATAGTGGACACTTTGTAATAACTTGGTTTCTTGGGAGTTGGAAGCATGAGTAGAGCTTACTCATACAAGTGGAGGATAGCAAAAGACTGGGAGCGACCAACTAAGAGAGCAGTAATGGCCATAATCATGTAGAGCGACAAAACATTACTAATCAAAGCATATAGTGGTACAACAAGTCAAGTACTAAATTATCATAGAGGATATGTGTAACATCCCTAAAATCATGATTTCAAAAGTTTACATATCATCCATGAATTCATAATTATTTTAGGATCATTTTCATTGTCATTTCAAAAACAGAAGCATTTAAATGTCTGTTGTTTTATGTGAGCAAAACTTTGACCCAATGCTACTCTTTAATATGAGATTGTTTGTTTTAAACCAAATGTATTTGATCCTATGATTGATTGATGTATTCCAAAGCTCGGACAAAATTTCAAAACAAAATATGACTTCAAAACAATTTTTATATCTTTATTAAAACATTGGTAAAAGCACTGTTTTCTTTTAAAACTCCAAAGGACCAAAGCAAGTATGGTGAAACAGCATGGTTTTATACTTAAAAATGTGCAGGTTTCACTTTATAAAAATCCATAAAGAGTTTGAATTCAAACACATTTGAAATCATTTGAAAATGTTTCCTGGAAATTCAAACAGAAAAAGAAAAAGGTTAAAGAATAAGAAATGGGTCGGCGCCACCCTTTCGGCCCAATAGCCAAAACAGCCCACCCGGGCCATTCCCTCCCCCTCTCTCTCTCACCCGCATCGAACCAACCCACCAGAGACTGACCAGTGTCCTCAACGCCACGTCGTCATCGTCCTCCCCAGAACCGCGCGATGAACACATCGTCGCCAGCCGTTTCCTCCTTCACTACTGCATTTTAAATCGATTGATTGACGTTGATTGCGTGCGTAATTCTCGCCCCGTTCCTGGCTACTTAATCACCTCGCCACAGTGGTCATTTCCCCCCACTTTCCTCGCTCATCCGCCACCAGGCTGCGCCCATTCGAGCTCAAACCGCCGCGGTACCGATGACCTCCGGCGACTGATTCCGGTGAGACTCGACCGCCCCTTTGCCTCTGCTTTAAACGAGCGGGACCAGCATGTTCTGGCGCATCCCCTGATGCCTTTCGTTTTCTGTCTCGTGACCTAGGTCTTCATTCCTGTTCGTTCCCGCAAACGTCAGTGCCGCCGCCCAACTCCGACGAGAAATACTGGTAATCTTTAAGCACCCCTTGCTTCCCCTTTGACCCTGTCGTGTTCGCCACAACCTTGCGCACCTCCTGACACATCTGGATCATGCTAGGGAGGTCTATATCATCGGCAACGTCATCGTCTGCAAGAACCCGACGTCGTCTGCAAGTCCGACGAGCCCCAGCGACCTCTACAGCGCGCCCCGACCCTGCCCGCCTGCACATTGAGCTTCCTCGTGACCTTGCGAGTCTGGTAAGCCACACCGCAACCCCCATCCCCTCCTGTATTCGCCAGTGCGCCACCGCCATGTCGTCGTCGCTAGCGCCACCCATCCATGGTCGCGTGCTCGATAGCCGTCAGATCTGAATCCAGCGCTTAGGATTAGATCTGTAGCGAAGTGGTATGTTTTGATCTGGATCGTGCATCTTCATTTAGATCGTGCAACCCACGTAGCGCGATCCACGCGAACCGGTACGCACCAATCAGGTCATGACGCGTGTCTGTGTTTAAATTTTAAAACAGAATTTAGATTTAATAGATGTTCAAACTTGCAAAGTTCATAACTTTTGATCCCGACGTTCAAATTTTGCAAATTTTATATCATTGGAATCATGAGAAAGTATTCTATCCATTTATGCAATGTGTTTAATGTTTTTCTTCTGTAAAATTGGTTATTTTGAAGATACAATTATAGGCTTATTTTGAGTATAGAAATTATTTGAAAAATGATTTAAAGACTAAATAAAGTTTGTTTAGTGTGTCTTTGTCTTGTTTATGATTCAATACTGTATACTTGTCTTGTTTGGTTTAGAAAAATCATCAGATAGCATTTGCATGCATTCATATATTTTTTCTTGTATAATTTGATATGTGAATTTGGTGCCATTATTTTATGTGTACATCTTGGTGTTAATAGTGATTATGGTTGTGAAGATTGTTGTTGCTACTCCCCCAACTACCAAGGAAAGTGGTGCTTCATATATTTTTGTCCCAATATTTTTTCCTATGCATTAGATATATTTTGTATAGGTCTTGCATGAATATTTTGCTAAGTATCTATATGCTATGCTTGGGAAATCCTAGTAGTAGTAGAAATGTTAGAATTTCCTTTAAGTTAAGATACTTGTCATTGCCATGCTTAGCCTAGCTAATAGAAACCAAGGGTGGAATATAATCATGCTATGAAAAATATTGTTAAGTCTTTGACTTATGGTTTTACTTAATAAAACAACTAAGTGAATGAATCCCCTAGGTGGAATGGTAATTGCTTGGTGGTTTTTGGTTGAGTGGTTACACAAGGCCCATTTCTATGGTTTACCTTGTGTATCTCACTTGTGGATTGCCACCCAGGAACAAAGGGATTTGAGAGGCCAAATGTTACGAAGCTCCTAGTGTAGCCACATGGCAATATGGGCTCTGCCTGGATCATATAGGTTGCAAAAACTTAGCCATTTGGATAGTTGGTGGTAGTGGGATGATAGGTTGGAATGCGTCCATTTGGTCTAAGGAAAGGCTTCTGAAAGGTCCGGTCGTAGCGAAAACCAATTCTTGTGGGGAAAGTTCACAACCTCTGCAGATGGAAGAATCTAAGTACTTAGCCATGTCCCTGGTATTGGACAATTTGAGCATCAAGACATGGAAGCTATCAAGAATCTCCTCATCCCAATTTTCTAAGTTAAAACTTGTGGTTGAACAATGGTGAAGGTTCACCAATTTCTATTGGTGGTTCCTTGGGAAAGTTTTGTCAAAGAAAAACTTAGTGTTTTCAACTAATAGGTAAAACCTATTTTGAGCAAAGCAAGCCTAAGCTACACTTAGCCAAATTCATGTAGTAACTAGATATTAATATTCTACTAAGGTATCACTTGACAATACTATTCCAATGTATTGACCCATTGTGGTTGTAACTTGTGATGTTGCAGGTTACTCTGATGATGATCGGGGGTTATGAGTCTACACTCAACATGCTTGCCTGTGGCACATGAAGATGAAGACTTCTATTTTATATTGTTAAGTTAAACTCTTGTACTAGCCTATGGCTATGGAGTTGTAAAATACTGTGTTATCTCTGGAATGAAGTTGTAATAGTGACCTTTGTTTCTGTGTACTTCATCTTAAACTGTGGATGCTAGTAATTGATCCAGGGACTAGCATTGCAATCACAGGGATCCTTACCTTTATAAGGGAGGGATCTTACAGATGGTATCAAAGCACTGTGTTGCCTGTAGGATTATGACCCTAGGATTGGATTAGAAACCACTAAGGAAAAAATTTCAACAATTTCCACACTTGTCTTTTTCTTCTCATAAACTTTTCTAATCTTCTTTCTCATATCTATTTGTAGATGAACTCCATCAACGAAGTCGTGAGGAAGGGACAACTCATGACTATGACCTTGGAGTGTGAGACAGAATTCCCCAAGGATCTTAAGGACCTCATGGTTGCCATGGGAATACATGGTGCAGCTGTGTACAAAGGTTTTCTCGTGATGGATGAAGGAGTGGAGTACTGGTGGGTGCAACTTCACTTGTACAAAAACAAGGAAGACAACCACAAGGAAGCAGGATTCTGCATGGTCACCAACTCAGTAATGCACACCACATTCTTTGACTCTGCAAGAGATGCAGCTTGGAAGGCCATCAGGGAGCTTGGTGATAGACTCAAGTGCAGAATGCTTAACACCCAAAATGACCTTAGGGAAGAAAAGAAACATACCCAAGAGTTAGAGGCTACCAACCAACATTTAAGAGAGGACATCATAGACTTAGCAATGGAGACATGTGATCAGGATCGACAGGTTGCCTCTAGGGATTCCCTGTTAGCCAACTTGGCAAGTGATATGGGATTGTAATGTACTTCGTTAGTTGGACCACCACACTTATCATTTTATTTCCAAATTTTTTGTCTATGTTATGTTTAACCTTGGACGCTTGTAATGGATTTATGTATGCCATGACTTGTGTGTTTGATTGCCAAAGATATGCATGATATGCTTTGTCTTGTGATTTATCTCTATTGATGTTGATTCTAACTTTTCTCTATCTTATAAAATAGATGCCTAATGTTACTATCAGCACGGCTGAAGAGTTCAAGGGAACTCGTTTTGGCACTCGTCTTATTGAGCTCACTAGTGTGCTCAATCTTCCGCTCCCTAGCATCATGATGCTTCCCCTCACCAAGTTTGAGAGGAAGGACCTTTGGGGCTTCAAAGTTACTCAGCCAGGACGCCAGACTGAGCCAGCCACGGAGGCTATCACTTTCAAGCTAATGCATGACGACAAAGAGAGAGGCTTAGTGGTAGTCATGCAGGATTTACTTGGGTGTCTGTTAGGGAGGCACTCCAGGGAGCATAGAGGTACTCACTTTCACGCCTTCGGAACACACTACGAGGAGGGTGAGGCTATTGAGTTCAAGGATGCTGCTAGAGAGACGGTAGAGCCAATTCGTCTGTACCTTTAGGACCTAGAGGTTCTTCTTAGGCACCTATATACTGATAGGACCAAAGTCATGCTTAGCAATGACGAGCTCCAGGTGCAGCTTCGTGAGAAGGACAAGCTCTTCTCGGAGCAAGACGAGATAGTCAAGGAAATGGAGGCCAAGTTTGAGAGCCAGGACGGGAAGTTCAAGAGCCAAGATAAAAGAGTCCAAGACAGGAACAATAGGATTCGAGAGATGAATGCAGAACTAGAGACCAAGGACTTCGAGCTCGAGCATCAGCAGGGTGTGATTGAGAGACTTCGTTCACAGAAGAGGGCTCTTAAAGCCAAGATAGAGGCCTTGACTACCAATGTCGAGGAATACAAGACCGCTATGGAGAATGCAGGTCTTACACTTGTTCATGAGGAGGTTGATGCAGAGGAGTAGTGATGACTACTCATTTATCTTTCATTAACCATGCTTTTGATTGTTGAGTCGCAATGACCATCCAACATGTGGATGGCTTGCTATGGTGTGTTTACCTTTTCAAACTTGTTGTTTATGTCGTTGATCTTTATCTTCTCTTGATGTTGATTTGGTGATTGCCTATGTGATGTTTTGTGCATAATAAGCATCTATGGGTATCTCATTCTTATCCTTATGAAAACCACAGATGCCTCCTCGACGTGCCAACCCCAACCCAAACAACAACAATGTCACCCCCAAAATGCAGCAGCTGATGACAGCACAGGCACAGCTGATGCAGATGATGACCACTTTCATGTAGAATCACAACAACAACAACAACAACAACAACAACAACAACAACAACAACAACAACAACAACAACAACAACAACAACAACAACAACAACAACAACAACAACAACAACAACAACAACAACAACAACAACAACAACAACAACAACAACAACAACAACAACAACAACAACAAAAACAACAACAACAACAACAATCAGAACAATCCACCAGGATTTGACATGCTCACCAGATTCCTAAGACTGAGGCCTGCAAAGTTCTCAGGAACCACTGATCCCATGGTGGCCAATGATTGGCTACGTTCGGTGAACAATGATTTGGTAACTGTCGGCTGCACCGACGAGGAGAAGGTTAGGTTTGCAGCACATTTATTGGAAGGACCAGCAGCTACTTCGTGGGATAACTTCCAGATAACCACTCCCATTGAGGATGTGACATGGGCTATATTTGAAGATGGTTTCCGTATAGCTCACATCTCATCCGGAGTGATGAGTTTGAAGAAGAAGGAGTTCCATAACCTGAAGCAGCGCCACCCAGCATGGCTGAATATATTGAGGAGTTCAACAATCTGGCGCGTTATGCATCGGATGAAATGGATACAGATTCCAAGAGGAAATAGAAGTTCCTCGAAGGACTGAATGATGAACTGAATTTGCAGCTATCTGTTGCCTATGTCCCCACCTACCAGTCCCTTTGTGACAAGGCTACCATCTTGGATAACAAGATGAAACAAGTTGAAAGCAGAAAGAGGAAGCACAGCTCTGACAAGCATAGCTCGGGATCATCTCACAAGCGTTCCCATGATGATGATAGTGGGAGTTCTGGATCCCACAAACATGGAAAATACAACAAACAACACAGCCACAACCGCCATCATGACAACAAGCATCACCGTAGTCATGATAGTGACAAGTACAAGAACCACAAGGGTGGACACAAGAGTCACCACAGTGGAGGTGGAAGTGGAAATGGCAGTCAGCCTGCAAAAAGAGATATCAGTCAGGTTGAATGTTTCAAGTGTAATAAGCTGGGGCATTATGCAAATGAATGCCTAGAAAAGAAAGTTGAAGGACCCAACAAGCCCAACCCTTTCCAGAAGGGACATGTGAACCACATCATTGTGGAAGAGATCTATGAGGAACCTGATGCTGTGGCTGGTAAGTTCAAACTCAATTCTATTCCAGCACTTGTTCTTTTCGATACTAGCGCATCACATTCATTCATATAAAGAGCATTTGTTGAAAGAAATGAACTTCCAGTTGAAACTATTGGGTGTCCTATAAAATTAAGTTCTCCTGGTGGAGAAATGATAGTGAACTCAGGATGTCATGACCTAGTCATAGAGTTTGGGAAGTATAGGTTTCCCGTTAATCTGATAATCCTAAATTCCCAAGGATTGGATGTCATTTTGGGAATGGACTGGATGACTAAGTACAGGGGAGTGCTAGATTGTGCCAATCATACTGTCACACTCACAACCCCGGATAATAAAAGGATTAAATTCAAGTCTAGCTTTGAATCAAAAGGGAGTAAGCTAAATTCTCTTAAGGGGGTTAGCATAGACAGTGTGCCAATTGTGAGAGAATATCCGGATGTGTTTCCGGAAGAATTGTCGGGAATGCCACCAGATAGAGATGTGGAATTTTTGATTGAATTGCTACCAGGATCAGGACCAATAGCAAAGAGACCTTACAATATGTCAGTTGATGAGTTGAAATAACTCAAGAAGCAACTTGGAGAATAGTTGCAGAAAGGATTTATTCAACCAAGTTCTTCATCTTGGGGAGCACAAGTCTTGTTTGTGGAAAAGAAAGATAGAAGTCAAAGGTTATGCATAGATTATCGTTCACTCAATGAGGTGACTATCAAGAACAAATATCCTTTGCCCAGAATCAGTGACTTGTTTGATCAGCTAGAAGGAGCCTGTGTATTCTCAAAGATTGATCTTCGGTCAGGTTATTTTCAGCTTAAGATAAGGGAACAAGACATACCTAAGACAGCTTTAACCATTAGGTATGGATTGTATGAGTACACCGTGATGCCATTTGGTTTGACCAATGCACCGGCTTACTTCATAAATATGATGAACAAGGTGTTCATGGAGTTCCTTGACAAGTTTGTTGTCGTTTTCATCGATGACATTTTCATCTACTCCAAGAGCAAATAAGAGCATGAAGAACATTTGCGTTTGATACTTGAGAAGCTTAGAGAGCATAAGCTGTATGCCAAATTTAGCAAGTGTGAATTCTGGTTAAATAAAGTTGGATTTCTTGGACACACTGTGTCAGGAGATGGTGTAGCAGTTGATCCCGCAAAAGTGTCAGCTATAAATGATTGGGAATCTCCTAAGTTAGTGAAAGAAGTTCGTAGTTTCCTTGGCTTGGCAGGATACTACAGAAGATTCACTGAAAATTTCTCCAAGGTAGCTAAGCCAATGAAGGAGTTACTAAAGAAAGACAATAAATTTGCTTGGACTGAAGGATGTGAACTCAGCTTCCCAGAATTGAAAAAGAGACTAGTGACATCACCAGTCCTATGTCTGCTAGATTTGGAGAAAGATTTCTAAGTGTATTGTGATGCGTCTCATCATGGATTAGGTGCAGTTCTAATGCAAGAAGGGAAAGTTGTGGCTTATGCCTCGAGACAACTCAAAACTCATGAGGTAAATTACCCTACTCATGATTTGGAATTAGCCTCTATTGTCCATGCACTCAAAACATGGAGACATTATCTTTTGGGAAAGCGATGTGAAGTGTTCACAGATCACAAAAGTTTGAAGTATATCTTCACTTAGAAAGAAATCAACATGAGACAAAGAAGATGGCTAGAACTCATCAAGGACTATGACTTCAGTTTGCAATACCACCCCGGTAAAGCAAAAGTTGTAGCGGATGCACTAAGTCGTAAAGTATTTGTGAATGGCCTTACTAAGGGAGAGTTTCCAGATGATCTGTGTGCCCAATTTAGAGACCTCAGATTGGAGATTGTGCCTGAAGGACATCTCATGTCATTGGATGTTCAACCCACCTTCTTGGACAAGATCAAGGAAGCCCAAAAGACGGACAAGGAAATTGAAGATATTAAGGAAAATATTGGCAAGGGAAAAGCCAAAGGATTCCGTGAAGACGAACAAGGTACTTTATGGTATGGAAAACGTATCTGCGTTCCGCAAGATCCGGAGCTTCGGAAACTGATTTTACAGGAAACACAGAACTCACCATATTCCATTCATCCGGGTAACACCAAAATGTACATGGATATGAAGGAAAGATTTTGTGGAACAATCTCAAGAAGGACATCGCCGAACATATTGCTTTGTGCGATGTATGTAGTAGAGTGAAAGCGGAACATCAGAAACTAGCAGGATTGCTACAACCACTACCTATTCTTGATTGGAAGTGGGACAAGATTGGCATGGATTTCATCACCGGATTGCCAAGGACCAGGTCAGGATATGATTCTATTTGGGTAGTAGTGGATCGCCTCACTAAAGTGCCTCATTTCATACCGGTGAAGACAACCTACACAAGTGCTAAGTTGGCCAAGATCTATATGAATAGGATTGTGTGTCTGCATGGAGTACCCAAGAGTATTGTGTCTGATAGGGGAACTCAATTCACTTCTCATTTTTGGAGGCAACTGCATGAGTCATTGGGAACGAGATTGGAATTCAGCACTGCTTTTCACCCCAGACTGATGGACAGACAGAAAGGACCAACCATATTTTAGAAGATATGTTAAGGGCATGTGCCCTAGACTATGGAGCTAGTTGGGATGAAAGTCTGCCTTATGCAGAATTCTCTTACAACAACATCTATCAAGCCAGTATTGAGATGGCACCGTTTGAGTTTCTCTATGGGAGGAAGTGTACTACCCCATTGCTATGGAATGGTGTGGGAGAAAGAAATTTGTTCGGACCAGAACTAATCAAAGAGCCTGAAGAGAAAGTCAATCTAGTAAAGGACAGATGGAAGATAGCACAGTCCCGACAAAAGAGCTATGCAGATCCTAAGCGTAGAGAACTCACCTATGAGGTGGGTGATAGAGCTTATCTTAGAGTGTCACCACTTCGTGGAGTGAAGAGATTTGGAGTCAAAGGAAAATTGGCCCCAAGATACGTTGGACCATTCAAGATTCTGAGTCGTAAGGGAGAAGTAGCTTATGAGATTGAATTGCCAGAATCATTGCCTGCCGTTCACAATGTGTTTCATGTGAGTCAGCTAAAGAAATGCCATCCAGAGATGGAAGATACTTCTTTGAAGGATACCATACCTTTGGAAGAGTTCCAGTTGGAAAGTGATATCACCTATGAGGAAAAGCCTGTCAAAATTCTTGAGACTGCAGAAAGAGTTTCTCGGACAAAGACTATCAAATTCTGCAAAGTTCAATGGAACCATCATTCCGAAGAAGAAGCAACATGGGAAAGAGAGGATGACCTTCGGAAAGACCACCCTCACCTATTTGCTAGCCAATCCGAATCTCGAGGGAGAGATTCACCTTAAGGGGGTTAGATTTGTAACATCCCTAAAATCATGATTTAAAAAGTTTGCATATCATCCATGCATTCATAATCATTTTAGGATCATTTTCATTGTCATTTCAAAAACAGAAGAATTTGAGTGTCTGTTATTTTATGTGAGCAAAACTTTGACCCAATGCTACTCTCTAATATGAGATTGTTTGTTTTAAACCAAATGTATTTGATCCTATGATTGATTTATGTATTCCAAAGCTTGGACAAAATTTCAAAACAAAATATGACTTCAAAACAATTCTTATATCTTTATTAAAACATTGGTAAAAGCACTGTTTTCTTTTAAAACTCCAAAGGACCAAAGCAAGTTTGGTGAAACAGCATGGTTTTATACTTAAAAATGTGCAGGTTTCACTTTATAAAAATCTAGAAAGAGTTTGAATTCAAATACATTTGAAATCATTTGAAAATGTTTCCTAGAAATTCAAACAGAAAAAGAAAAAGGTTAAAGAATAAGAAATGGGACGGCGCCACCCTTTCGGCCCAGTAGCCAAAACAGCCCACCCGGGCCATTCCCTCCCCCTCTCTCTCTCACCCGCGTCGAACCAACCCACCAGAGACTGACCAGTGTCCCCAACGCCACGTCGTCATCGTCCTCCCTAGAACCGCGCGATGAACACGTCGTCGCCGGTCGTTTCCTCCTTCACTGCTGTGTTTTAAATCGATTGATTGTCGTTGATTGCGTGCGTAATTCTCGCCCCGCTCCTGGATACTTAATCACCTCGCCACTGCGGTCATCCCCCCCCCCCACTTTCATCGCTCACTCTGCCACCAGGCTGCGCGCATTCGAGCTCAAACCGCCGCGGTACCGATGACCTCCGGCAACTGATTCCGGTGAGACTCGACTGCCCCTTTGCCTCTGATTTAAACGAGCATGACCAGCATTGTTTGGAGCATCCACTAATGCCTTTCCTTTGATTTCTCGTGACCCAGGTCGCCGTTCCCATTCGTGCCCGCAAACATCAGTGCCGCCACCCAACTCCGATGAGAAATACTGGTAATCTTCGAGCACCCCTTGCTTCCCCTTTGACCCTGTCGTGTTCGCCACAACCTTGCGCACCTCCTAACACATCTGGTTCATGCTAGGGCAGTCTATATCATAGGCAATTTCATCGTCTGCAAGAACCCGACGTCGTTCGCAAGTCCGACGAGCCCCAGCGACCTCTACAGCGCGCCCCGACCCTGCCCGTCTGCACGTTTAGCTTCCTCGTGACCTTGCGAGTCTGGTAAGCCACACCGCAACCCCCAACCCCTCCTGTATTCGCCAGGACACCATCGCCAGTGCGCCGCCGCCGCGTCGCCGTCACTAGCGCCGCCCATCCATGGTCGCGTGCTCGACAACCGTCAGATCTGAATCCAGCGCTTAGGATTAGATCTATAGCGAAGCGGTATGTTTTGATCTGGACCATGCATCTTCATTTAGATCGTGCAACCCACGTAGCGCGATCCACGCGAACCGGTACGCACCAATCAGGTCATGACGTGTGTCTGTGTTTAAATTTAATAACAGAATTTAGATCTAATAGATGTTCAAACTTACAAAGTTCATAACTTTTGATACCCACGTTCAAATTTTGAAAATTTTATATCATTGGAATCAGGAGAAAGAATTCTATCCATTTATGAAATGTGTTTAATGTTTTGCTTCTGTAAAATTGGTTATTTTTGAAGAGATAATTATAGGCTTATTTTGAGTATAGAAATTATTTGAAAAATGATTTAAAGACTAAATAAAGTTTGTTTAGTGTGTCTATGTCTTTTTTATGATTCAGTACTGTATACTTGTCTTGTTTGGTTTAGAAAAATCATCACATAGGATTTGCATGCATTCATATATTTTTTCTTGTATATTTTGATATGTGAATTTGGTGCCATTATTTTATGTGTAGATCTTTGTGCTAATAGTGATTGTGGTTGTGAATATTGTTGTTGCTACTCCCCCAACTACCAAGGCAACTGGTGCTTCATATATTTTTGTCCCAATATTTTGCCTATGCATTAGATATATTTTGTATAGGTCTTGCATGAATATTTTGCTAAGTATCTATATGCTATGCTTGGGAAATCCTAGTAGTGGTAGAAATGTTAGAATTTCCTTTAAGTTAAGTTACTTGTCATTGCCATGCTTAGTGTAACACCCTCAGAATCGGACCTATGCAAGTTTGAACAAAATTCGCCAAACCCGCATAGAAACGATTCAAAGGTGCCCACCAGGCACTTTTCGCGGTGGAAAAGCAGTAATAACATTACACAACAGTCCTCGATGGGACCCACAGAACAGATATATATAACAGCGACTCAAAGAGTCAAGAATGCAGATATAATATACAAAGATCCAAATCACCTTGAAAACAGTAGAGCGTCCGACTACGGACAAGAAGCAAATGGGGCTAAGAGCCCTGAAGAATAACCAATGGCGTCCATAACCGTGCCGTGCCAAGCGGAAGGGTAACCACCTACGGCGTTGAGCTCAAACCTGCTTAAACAAAAGGGTGCCGACAAAGGGCAAAGGAAAAGAAGGAGGCGTCGATCGAGGCCGATTAGCGAGGCTAGAATTGGCGGTCCTCGCCACATAGGTATGGTGGATCAAGCGGCGGCAAGATGCACTAAACAACCTATAGAGACTCGATACAACCGCGGTTATCGAGAGGGTGAGAAAGACCTATTCGGATCCAACCGAAGCTAACACCAAACAAACCCATCCGTGTTTCCCCGAGACCAAACGAGGAAGTCAACCGAGGAACTCACACAGTTGGCAGTTTTACTTATTCAGTTATAGTTGCGGCACTTTACTAGTCAGGTTTAGATAATCATCCTGGTAAAGTAAGCAGTGGGCACTTTTATTTAATCATTCAGTTGTAGTTGCAATAATTACTAATCAGATACAGATAGCGTGAGATAAACCCGAAACCCAGCAGTTGTTGGTACTTTTATTCAGCCAATTCGTTGTAGTTGCAATACTTACTAGTCAGATACAATTGTCGCGAGCGACAACCAAACAAGCAATTGTGGGCAGTATTAGTTAGCCATTCCATTATAGTGAAGCTGATTACTAGTCATTATAAGTCAAGTTTATAGCAGTAAACTTTAGTTATGCTTGTCTATGATCGAGATACTGTGCTCCAAGTCGTCCATATCCGCGGACACGGCTTTCAGAAAGTTTTACCCGGCCGGGGTGCACCAATAGCAACACACGCTCGATCAACCTCGGAAAAACCAAATCAAAACCCAACGAGGTTTTCACGACTGAACAATCACAGATTCGAAATATTTCAGGCCACCCTTAAGTAGAACCATAGAAAGCTAGCCGACTCGAGACGGCCTCAAGGTTTGGGTGGACGGTAACGACTGGAACCCGAAGTGTGGCTGGGCTTGTCGATACAGCGTACGTGTCCCGATCCTAAAGATGCAGTGTGCTCCTCGCACAATCGTAAATAAAGCGATAAAACATGGCATAAGTACAGATCGTAAATAAAACCTCAAACTAGTTTGTGGCCCCAAGAAATAAGAACGAATCAAGCTCGCTCGGGGTCCCATATACCTCCCGGATGTGGATAGCGCGCAAAATCAAGGAACAGGTATCAAGTACTCGGGGTCTTACGGGACACAAGTGGGCGTTCGGAAACCAAATATTATCTATCACCCACCGATGCCTCTGCTTATTTCAATTTTAGTTGTTAAACAGAAATTAAAGTGACGATAAGTAAAACTAGAATCATCTCCAACATCAACATGCGGCAAATCATCAGCAACTGAGGCATATGACGACACACATCGGCACTTGAGCAAGCAACTACGACGCGCAAGACCAACTATCTACCAAACAACAAGTAATAGGATGTGTCCAAGGCAATATACGGCTGCAGGGAATAACACGGGTACGGAAACTAGAGCATCGCAACACAGATAGCAATAGATCAACAGGAGGGAAGTAAATACTATAAAAGTAAGATAGGTAGAAAGGGGGAGATGCTCGCCTGAAAACATTGTCGAAAGGTTCATCCGAAGATCGGGGCGGAGCTCACATCAACTCAACGGCCTTATCCGCGAAGAAGCAAAACACTAGAAGAAGACACCGGATGCGATATTTAATACAACGGCAGAAGATCGGCATGATGCATGCATGATGGATGTCATGGCAAAGGTGCGATGCGATTAGGTCAAGTTAAGCGGAACAGGGGTCCCGACAATTAATTAGGTGGTTCAAGTTGTTTAGAACCCCCGCAATTTAAATGTTGTTATAACAAGGTAAAGTAAGATACCGGTTCGCTACACCAGTTTAAATGAGGCCGATATGAGACTAGATTTGCCCGCATATGGGCCCCATATTTAATTATTAGGTGAATCGGCATAAGGCCCCCAAACCAATGAGATGCATGCGAGACGACAATTCAATATGCAACAAGTTGTTATTATGTTATAAAATAGGGTTTTCGGGAAGGGGTTCACACATTAGGGTTCGACGATCTTGGGGTTCCGGGGTTCGGGGTTCGGTCTCGGGGCTCGACGGAACGTTCTCGGCTCCGGGGTAAAGCTTGTTGCGTCCGGGAAGTAGTTCTTGGTGTTCGGGAAGCGGTTCTTGGTTCGGTGTCGGGGGTTCATCGGATCTTCCGGGTCGGTGCCGTTCTTGTCGTCGCGCAGATCTGGTCGGGTCCCACGGTCGATCTTGCCGTTACGAGGATCTTGTCGGGACCGTGTACCGGGTCGGTCTTGGCGTCCGCCTCGGCGCCGCATCCTGGGAGAAGATCTTGTGGCATCCGGGGCATCGGATCATCTTGTCGGTCTTGTCGCTCTCGCGGGTCCTTGGCGTTCGAGGGCGTACTTGTTAAGCCGGTGGCGTTCTTGGCGATCATCGGTCCGGACTTCGCCGGATCGGTCTTCGGTCTTCCTGTTGGTGCACCCGAGGTTCTCGGCGTCTTGGCGGTCCCGAGGGTTCGGTCAAGGTCGTTGGCGAGCTCGTGGTGCTCCAATAGGGCCATAGGGTTCATGCGGTTCCCCACACATACGAGCACACATACACGCACACGGGCAATGCCCACGGGTCGACGGCAGCGAGCAGAGCAGGCCGGGCCAGCGAGACGGCGCTGGTCGGCTTGGGGTCGTGGCGCCCGGTGTCCTTGGCGGCCTTGCGCGAGAGGTGGCACGCGCGTCTGGCGCTGCACAGCGAAGCGGATGGCGGCGGCGCACCGACGGAGCACCGAGACGGGCGGCCGCGGAGGCGAAGCTTGGGGCCTGCGAGCACGGGCGGGCGGACGGAGGCGAGGGTGCCGCGCGGAGGACCAGGCGGCGGCTCGGGCGTGTCTGGCGCGGGCGCTTCTTGGCGAGGCGCGGTGAGCTTCAGCTCGCTGCAGGAGGTCGGGCAGCTCGAGGTCGGGCCTGCAGAGGGCAACCAGTGAAGGGCCCCTTGCGGCGATAGACGGGTCGGGCGCGGTTGGTGAGGAGGCTGCTTGGCCTGGGAGGAGGCTCTTGGCCGCGCGCCGGCGAGCACGGCGAGCAAAGCGCTGGAGGAGGGGAGGCGCCCGGCGAGGAGCCCGAGGCGGAGCGGAGACGCTTCTTGGCGCTGAGGAGGCGCCAAGGCGCGGCGGTCTCATGAGGCGGGCGAGCCTTCTGAGGGCTCGCCGGGCGACGGGCGTGCTGCCAAGGTGGCGGAGATGAAGGAGGCGGCGCGGGGAGAACTGGGGACAGGCGACTGCGCGTGGTGGAGAGCGGCCGTGGGGCTCTTCTTGGCGGTGGGGCAAGGATGAGCGCCTTGGGGGAGGAGGAGTCTTGGCGAAGGAAGAGGAGGTCATGGGGTTGGAGAGGTTGGGGACGGGGCGGGGTATGCGCGGATGCGAGAGAGAGAGTGGGGAAGATGAGCAGGGACAGGTGGTGGGGGTCCGCGGGTGGGTCCCAGCGGGCAGGGACGCGGGTCCAGGCGGGTGGCGTGTAGTGTGTGCGTGTGTGGCTGTGTGGGCAGTGGCGTGGGTGGGGTGTGGGTTGGTGAGTGTGCTGAGTGGGTGAGGGAGGGCTGTGTGGGTTGAACCATGTGGCAGCATGCTAGTGGCTGGAGGGAGGAGGGAAGGTGAGGTGGCAGCAGTTCATTGGGTGGGGTGAGGTGGCTTGGGTGTGTGGGTAGGTTTTTAGGTAGCCATAGGATTAATAGGTGGGGCTGGTTGGACCGAATTTTGTATACGGGGGTGGTCGTTCGGGTCGGGTTGGCCCGTTCGACTGCCCCTACTAAAAATAATATAAATTTTATTTGTTTAAAACGGGCCGTTGGCAAACATAGCGGCCAAAACAAAGTATTCCGGGGACCCGGTTTTGACGTTTGAAATTATAGAGGGGCGTTTAGAAAACAACACGGGCTTTGCAAACATGGTTTTATGCAAACAACACATGATGATGACGATGCAATGCACAAATTCAACGCGATTTTCTAGCAGTGGTTTTGCGGGATGCCACACTTAGCCTAGCTAATATCAACTAAGGGTGGAATATAATCATGCTATGGAAAATATTGTTAAGTCTTTGACTTATGGTTTTACTTAATAAAACAACTAAGTGAATGAATCCCCTAGGTGGAATGGTAATTGCTTGGTGGTTTTTAGTTGAGTGGTTACACAAGGCCCATTTCTATGGTTTACCTTGTGTATCTCACTTGTGGATTGCCACCCAGGAACAAAGGGATTTGAGAGGCCAAATGTTAAGAAGCTCCTAGTGCAGCCACATGGCAATATGGGCTCTGCCTGGATCATATAGGTTGCAATAACTTAGCCATTTGGAAAGTTGGTGGTAGTGGGATGATAGGTTGGAACGCGTTCATTTGGTCTAAGGGAAGGCTTCTGAAAGGTCATGTCTTGGTGAAAACCAATTCTTGTGGGGAAAGTGCACAACCTCTGCAGATGGAAGAATCTAAGTACTTAGCCATGTCCCTGGAATTGGACTGTAAGGGTCCCAACCTTTAATAAGGTAGAGTCCCCTGTGTTTACAATGCTAGTCCCTGGATCAATAGCTAGCATCCACAGTTAAGATGTAATATCAATAAACAAAGGTCATAATACAACTTTATAACTAGGAATAACATAATTTTATTACATCTTACATAGCTCATTTGGCTATTACATTACATTGCAGCAGAATATCTATAAGCATGGGGTCCTTCATCTTCAAAGTGCCACAGTGAACATATTGTTGTAGACTTGTAATCCTAATCACTTAAACTTCACTAAATCAATCAAACCTGCAACATAACAAGTTACAGCCACAAGGGTCAATACATTTTAATTGTATTGGCAAGTGATACTATGGTAGTATAGTGGAGTCTGTCATCTATATGCATTTGGCTAAGTGGATTTGAGGCTTGCATTGCTCAAAATAGATTTTTACTTAACATTTGAAAACACTAAGTTTTTGCTTGACAAAATCATTTTTCTCAATCAAAGATTGAAGATCCCTTAACCCTTATTCAAACCACAAGTTTTTAACTTAGAAATTCGGATGATGAGATTCTTGATTGCTTCCATGTCTTGATGCTCAAATTGTCCTTTACCAGGGACATGGCTTAGTACTTAGATTTTTACACTCTGCAGAGGTGGTGCACTTTCCCCACAAGACTTGGTTTCACCAAGACAAGATCTTTCAGAAGCCTTCCCTTAGACCAAAATGACGCTGCGTTCAACCTATCAAACTCTACCACCAACTGTCCATATGGCTAAGTTCTTGCAACCTATATGATCCAGGCAGAGCCCATAATGCCAAGTGGCTGCACTTGAAGCTTCTCAACATTTGACATCTCAAATATCTTTGTTCCTGGGTGGCCATCCACAAGTGAGATACACAAGGAAAACCATAAACATGGGCCTTGTGAACCACTTGTAACACCCTCAGAATCGGACCTATGCAAGTTTTAGCGAAACCTGCCAAACCCGCATAGAAACGATTCAAAGGTGCCCACCAGGCACTTTCGTGCGGGTGGAAAACGAAGTAATAACATTACACAACAGTCCTCGATGGGACCCACAGAACAGATATATATACAACACGACTCCATGAGACAAGAATACAGATATAATATACAAAGATCCAAATCACCTTGAAAACGATAGAGCGTCCAGCTACGGACAAGATGCAAATGGGGCTAAGAGCCCTGAAGAATAACCAATGGCGTCCATAACCCTGCAGCCAAGCGGAAGGGTAACCACCTAACGGCGTCGATCTCAAAACCTGCTTAAACAAAAGGGGTGCCGACAAAGGGCAAAGGAAAAGAGGAGCGTCGAGGCCGAGACACGGCGAGGCTAGAATTCGGCGGTCCTCGCCTACATAGGTATGGTGGACTGAAGCGGCAGCGGCAGCATGCACTGAACAACCTATAGAGACTCGATACAACTGGCGACAGTCAGAGAAGGGTAAGATATACCTATCCGGATCCAAACTGAAGCTAACACCAAACAAACCCATCCTGGTGTTTCCCGCTCGAGACCAAACGAGGAAGTCAACCGAGGAACTCACACAGTTGGCAGTTTTACTTATTCAGTTATCGTTGCAGCAATTACTAGTCAGGTGTAGATAATCATCCTGATAAAATAAGCAGTGGGCACTTTTAGTTAATCATTCCGTTATAGTGGCAGCACTTACTAGTCAGATACAATTAGCATGAGATAACCCAAAACCCAGCAGTTGTTGATACTTTTATTCAGCCATTCCGTTGTAGTTGCACTACTTACTAGTCAGATACCATTGTCATGGCGACAAACCAAACAAGCAATTGTGGGCAGTATTATTTAGCCATTCCATTATAGTGAAGCTGATTACTAGTCCTTATAAAGTCAAATTTACAGCAATAAACTTTAGTTATGCTTGTCTATGATCGAGATACTGTGCTCCAAGTCGTCCATATCGCGGACACGGCTTTGAAAGTTTTACCCGGCGGGTGCACCAATAGCAACACACGCCGATCAACCTCGGAAAAACCAAAACCCAACGAGGCTTTCACGTGAACAATCACAGGATTCAGAATTATTTCAGGGGCACCCTTAAGTGGATCCATAGCAGACTAGTGACTCGAGACGGACTCAAGGTTTGTCGCTGGTACGTAACTGGGAACCCGAAAGTGTGGCTGGGCTTGTCGATACCGCGAAAACTCTCCGCTTACCTAAACAGTACAGTGTGCTCCTCGCACAATCGTAATACATAAGTAGCATGGCATAAGTACCGGATCGTAAATAAAACCTCAAACTAGTTTGTGGCCCCAAGAAATAAGACTGAATCAAGCTCTGGCTCAGGTGGGTCCCATATACCTCCCGGATGTGGATAGCGCGATAAATCAAGGAACATGTATCAAGTACTCGGGGTCCTGCGGAACACAAGTGGGCGTTCGGAAACCAAATATTATCTATCACCCACCGATGCCTCTGCTTATTTCAATTTTAGTTGTTAACAGGAATTAAAGTATGCGATAAGTAAAACTATGATCATCTCCAACATCAACATGCGGCAATTCATCAACGACTGTGGCACTTGACAACACGCAACAGCACTTGAGCAAGCGACTACGACGCGCAAGTCCAACTATCTACCAAACAACCGGTAATAGGATGTGTCCAAGGCAATATAAGGCTGCAGGGGATATCACAGGTACGAAAACTAGAGCAGCGCAACACAGATAGCAATAGATCACAGGAGGGAATAAATACTATAAAAGTAAGATAGGTAGAAAGGGGGAGATGCTCGCCTGAAAACATTGCCGAAGGTTCAACCGAAGATCGGGTCGACACTCGCATCAACTCAACGGCCTTATCCGCGAAGAAGCAAAACACTAGAAGAAACACCAGATGCAATATTTAATACAACGGCAGAAGATCGGCATGATGCATGTATGATGTATGGCATGGCAAAGATGCGATGCAATTAAGTCATATTAGGTGGAACCAGGGTCCCGACATTTAATTAGACGATTCAAGTTATTTAGAAACCCCGCAATTTAAATGTTGCATTAGCAAGACAAAAGTTGGCACC
Organism: Avena longiglumis; assembly: GCA_030063025.1. Taxonomy (NCBI): domain Eukaryota; kingdom Viridiplantae; phylum Streptophyta; class Magnoliopsida; order Poales; family Poaceae; genus Avena; species Avena longiglumis. Next base: position 468,921,873 of record CP125973.1, read on the forward strand.
GGTTTGCTACACAAGTTTAATGAGGCCAATATGAGGCTAGATTTGCCCGCATATGGGCCCCATATTTAATTAGAGGTGAATTCGGCATAAGGCCCCCGAACCACATGATATGCATGCGAGTATGACAATTCAATATGCGACAAGTTGTTATTATATTATGAAATAGGGTTCTCGGATAAGAGGTTCACACATTAGGGTTCGGCAGATCTTGGGGGTTCCGGGGTTCGGGGTCGGTTCCAGGGTCCAGGGTCTAGGGTCCGATCTTGGCGTAACATTCTCGACCATCAGGGTAGGTCTTGTCGTATCCGCGGTGGTCGGCCATGTTGTCGGTCTTGTCATGGTGAGGCCCTTGTCGGGTCCGCGCCGTCGAGTCGGTCCTGGCTTCGGGGTGAAGCACTCGGCGTCCTCGAGGAAAATACTTGTCGCATCCGTGTCGGCGAACTTGGCGTACCGAGGGTTCGGTCTTCCGATTCCGTGAGGGGGATCTTGATGTTCCGGGTAGGCGATCTTTGGGTGCGTCGAATCCATGCGGAAGGTCTTGTCGCACGGTGTCCGGGTAGGCGATCTTGTCGGTTCCGGTCTCGATTGTCGGTGATGATCTGGGAACGCACCGACGGTCTTGCTGTCCTAGTGAGGTACTCGTCAGACTTGTTCGATGGAGGTCGCTGAAGTTAGATAAATCGCCACTGATCCATCTTCACACGGTCGCCATCGCAACATCTACACATCCCATATGCTCATGACCAAGCCAAAACAAAACGCCTGAAGCCAACTCTCTGGTACTAGAGGAACCCTCAAAGAGGCAGGAAACCCAGATGGTGGCAGGCACAGAACGAGGACAAGGCTAGCAGGGAAGGCGGCGGCAGCGTCGAGAACGCAGTCGGTGTATCGCCCGGCAGCGGCAGGCGGGCCAGCGAGGTCGCGTCAGCGTTAGGCACCGAGGACGGAGGAGGCGGGCGGGCTCGCCGGCGGCGCTCGGCTTGCAGGGCGGAGGAGCCAGAGGCGGAGCTGAGACAGCGAGAAGCGGCCGGATGGGAGGCCGAGGAGGAGGCCGACAGGCTCGAGCGGCGCGGTGGCGCCGATTGGGTCGGGCTCATGGGTCCGACGGAGGCGACGCCGCGAGGCAGACGGGAGAGGCGGGACGGCGGGCGGAAGGTTAGTGGCGGCAGGCGGCCCGAGGCGGCGGAGCGACGGGGTCACCTCGGCGCCAGGCGAGTTCTGAGGACATGGCTGGCTGCGGCTGGTGGAGGCAGCGGAGCGGAGGTCGACGCGAGCTCAGCCTTGAGGAGAGCCGGGCGACGCGGAGGAGCGCCAGGGAGAGAAGCGAGGAAGCGGCCGGAGAAGCTGCAGGGCAGGGGTGAGGGAGGAAGACGCGGGGGGGACGGGGCAGGTGGAGGCCCGGCGGCGGCGGCCGGCGGTTGGGGTGGTGAACGGCGATGGGGGGGAAGGTGGTGAACGGGAGGTCGGAGAGAGGCAGGGCGCCTGGCGCGGGAGCGGGGAAGGTTGCGTCGTGGGGAAGAGACCACGCGGGGGGGGACGGGGAGAGAGAGGCTGCGTGGGGCCGGGGAGCGTGTTAGGTCGGGTGGGTCCCATGCGGGCCAGGGAGGGACTGAGCGGGACAGGCGGGTGGTGGGGATCGGTGTGGTTGGGTTTTTGTGTGGTGTGCTGTGTGTGCGTGCGTGGGGTGAGCTGGGTGGGGGGTTGGGTTTAGTCTAGGTGGCCAAAGGGGATTGGGTGAGGGAGAGAGAGGGGTGAGGTGGTGCGACGGGGTTGGTTGGGGTGATGTGGAGGGGAGGGCTGGGTAGGTTAGTTGGGTGGGAATAGGATTTGTTGGGGCCGATTAGGTGGGCCGTTTGTAAAATCCTGGGGGTGGTCGTTCGGGTCGAAACGGCCCGTTCGACTGCCCCCGCTAAAACAATTAAACGTTTTATTTAATTCCAACAAGCCTTTTGCAAACTAATAGCAGACGAAGTAAAATATTCCGGCAACCCGGTTTTGATATTTGAATAAAGATGGGGCGTCTTAGAAAACAAAACGGGCTTTGCGTAAATAGTTTTATGCAAACAACACATGATGATGACGATGCAATGCACAAATTCAACGCGATTTTTTAGTAGTGGTTTTGCGGGATGCCACAATTCGACACCACTAACAATGGATCTCGCCCTCGAGATCCGCCTCATGGTACCGGAAAGAAGGTCGGCGATCTGATCCTTCGCGCTTCGTGTAGATCCTCGCGACACCACTAACAAGAGGTCGTTGTCCGTGATCGTCGAGAGAACACTCCGGGAACAAAAGGTCGAAGGTAGAGGTATCAACAAATAAAGCCACCTCTAACTTCGATGGAAGGAGGGAACCGATACATCCTCGTCCACTTCAATGTACAAAAGCGAATAGAAAGGGTAGTCGGCATGGGGGCCAATCCATCACACACCCAAACTATTACTCTGCACAATCGGTGGAAAAGCATGCAACCATTCTCGGAATCAGACTGAAGATCTCGACAAGCGAGGTTCGGAAACAGAGGAGTGATGCAGACTCTGCATCGGATCTGGCGTAGATGATGTCGTCGCGTCGGAAACACCGGAAGGCACAAGAAGGAACAAAGAGAAGTCCACCAGACGAAGGATTCCTCGGATAGCATGAAGACCAGATGCAGCAACACCGTTAACAAAGGAGGAAGCGAAACCCTGAAGGTACGACGGAAACCCAACCACGTGAATTCCTGGACTCGAAGAAAGGGAAGAGGGCGGATTCAAAACACGTAGAGGTAAGAGGGGAATAGCAAAGGGGTAAGGAGTAAAATCAGACCTAACCAGAACTATCCAACCGATTTTTAAAAATAGTTTTGACACTCTACTTCGGCCGTTAGCTAGGTTATCCTACAGGCTGGACTTGTGGGGTATCGCAACTGCTGAGCTCTAATACCACTCTGTAACACCCTCAGAATTGGACCTATGCAAGTTTTAGCGAAACCCGCCAAACCCGCATAGAAACGATTCAAAGGTGCCCACCAGGCACTTTCGTGCGGGTGGAAAACGAAGTAATAACATTACACAACAGTCCTCGATGGGACCCTGAAAGATATATATACAACACGACTCCATGAGTCAAGAATACGATATAATATACAAAGATCCAAATCACCTTGAAAAGCGATAGAGCGTCCAGCTACGGACAAGATGCAAATGGGGCTAAGAGCCACAAGAATAACCATGGCGTCCATAACCTGCCTGTGCCAAGCCGGAAGGGTAACCTCGCTAACGGCGTCGATCTCAAAACCTGCTTAAACAAAAGGGGTGCCGACAAGGGCAAAGGAAAAAGAGGCGTCGATCGAGGCCGATGCAGCGAGGCTAGAATTGGCGGTCCTCGCCTACATAGGTATGGTGGACTGAAGCGGCAGCGGCAGCATGCACTGAACAACCTATAGAGACTCGATACAACTGGCGACAGTCAGAGAAGGGTAAGATATACCTATCCGGATCCAAACTGAAGCTAACACCAAACAAACCCATCCTGGTGTTTCCCGCTCGAGACCAAACGAGGAAGTCAACCGAGGAACTCACACAGTTGGCAGTTTTACTTATTCAGTTATCGTTGCAGCAATTACTAGTCAGGTGTAGATAATCATCCTGATAAAATAAGCAGTGGGCACTTTTAGTTAATCATTCCGTTATAGTGGCAGCACTTACTAGTCAGATACAATTAGCATGAGATAACCCAAAACCCAGCAGTTGTTGATACTTTTATTCAGCCATTCCGTTGTAGTTGCACTACTTACTAGTCAGATACCATTGTCGCAAGCGACAAACCAAACAAGCAATTGTGGGCAGTATTATTTAGCCATTCCATTATAGTGAAGCTGATTACTAGTCCTTATAAAGTCAAATTTACAGCAATAAACTTTAGTTATGCTTGTCTATGATCGAGATACTGTGCTCCAAGTCGTCCATATCCGCGGACACGGCTTTCAGAAAGTTTTACCCGGCCGGGGTGCACCAATAGCAACACACGCTCGATCAACCTCGGAAAAACCAAAACAAAACCCAACGAGGCTTTCACGACTGAACAATCACAGGATTCAGAATTATTTCAGGGGGCCACCCCTTAAGTGGATCCCGCAACGGAGCTAGCTGACTCCGAGACGGACTCAAGGTTTGCGTCAGTGGCTGTAAACGACTGGGAACCCGAAAGTGTGGTTGGGCTTGTCGATACCGCGATAACACTCCGCTTACCTAAACAGTACAGTGTGCTCCTCGCACAATCGTAATACATAAGTAGCATGGCATAAGTATCGGATCGTAAATAAAACCTCAAACTAGTTTGTGGCCCCAAGAAATAAGACTGAATCAAGCTCTGGCTCAGGGGGGTCCCATATACCTCCCGGATGTGGATAGCGCGATAAATCAAGGAACAGGTATCAAGTACTCGGGGTCCTGCGGAACACAAGTGGGCGTTCGGAAACCAAATATTATCTATCACCCACCGATGCCTCTGCTTATTTCAATTTTAGTTGTTAACAGGAATTAAAGTATGCGATAAGTAAAACTATGATCATCTCCAACATCAACATGCGGCAATTCATCAACGACTGTGGCACTTGACAACACGCAACAGCACTTGAGCAAGCGACTACGACGCGCAAGTCCAACTATCTACCAAACAACCGGTAATAGGATGTGTCCAAGGCAATATAAGGCTGCAGGGGATATCACGGGTACGAAAACTAGAGCAGCGCAACACAGATAGCAATAGATCACAGGAGGGAATAAATACTATAAAAGTAAGATAGGTAGAAAGGGGGAGATGCTCGCCTGAAAACATTGCCGAAGGTTCAACCGAAGATCGGGTCGACACTCGCATCAACTCAACGGCCTTATCCGCGAAGAAGAAAAACACTAGAAGAAACATCGGATGCAATATTTAATACAACGGCAGAAGATCGGCATGATGCATGTATGATGTATGGCATGGCAAAGATGCGATGCAATTAAGTCATATTAGGTGGAACCAGGGTCCCGACATTTAATTAGACGGTTCAAGTTATTTAGAAACCCCGCAATTTAAATGTTGCATTAGCAAGACAAAAGTTGGCACCGGTTTGCTACACAAGTTTAATGAGGCCAATATGAGGCTAGATTTGCCCGCATATGGGCCCCATATTTAATTAGAGGTGAATTCGGCATAAGGCCCCCGAACCACATGATATGCATGCGAGTATGACAATTCAATATGCAACAAGTTGTTATTATATTATGAAATAGGGTTCTCGGATAAGAGGTTCACACATTAGGGTTCGGCAGATCTTGGGGGTTCTGGGGTTCGGGGTCGGTTCCAGGGTCCAGGGTCTAGGGTCCGATCTTGGCGTAACATTCTCGACCATCGGGGTAGGTCTTGTCGTATCCGCGGTGGTCGGCCATGTCGTCGGTCTTGTCGTGGTGAAGCTCTTGTCGGGTCCGCGCCGTCGAGTCGGTCCTGGCTTCGGGGTGAAGCACTCGGCGTCCTCGAGGAAAATACTTGTCGCATCCGTGTCGGCGAACTTGGCGTACCGAGGGTTCGGTCTTCCGATTCCGTGAGGGGGATCTTGATGTTCCGGGTAGGCGATCTTTGGGTGCGTCGAATCCATGCGGAAGGTCTTGTCGCACGGTGTCTGGGTAGGCGATCTTGTCGGTTCCGGTCTCGATTGTCGGTGATGATCTGGGAACGCACCGACGGTCTTGCTGTCCTAGTGAGGTACTCGTCAGACTTGTTCGATGGAGGTCGCTGAAGTTAGATAAATCGCCACTGATCCATCTTCACACGGTCGCCATCGCAACATCTACACATCCCATATGCTCATGACCAAGCCAAAACAAAACGCCTGAAGCCAACTCTCTGGTACTAGAGGAACCCTCAAAGAGGCAGGAAACCCAGATGGTAGCAGGCACAGAACGAGGACAAGGCTAGCAGGGAAGGCGGCGGCAGCGTCAGTCGGTGTCTTGCCGGCGGCGGCAGGCGGGCCAGCGAGTCGCGTCAGCGTTGGGCACCAGGGACGGATGAGGCAGGCGCGGGCGGGCTCGCCAAGGCGCTCGGCTTGCGAGGCGGAGGCGGGCGGAGGCCAGACGGCGAGAAGCGATGGGGAGGCCGAGGAGGAGGCTGAGCTCGGCGGGGGGCAGTGAGGCGCCGATTGGGTCGGGCTCATGAGGTCGACGGAGGCGGCCAGGCGAGACGGGAGAGGCGGGGCGGCGGGCGGGAAGGTTGGTGGCGGCAGGCGGCGCGAGGCCTTGGGGAGCGAGCGGGTCGCCTCGGCGCCGGCGAGTTGCGAGGACCAGGGCTGGCGGCCCAGTGGAGGCAGCGGGAGCGGAGGTCGAGCCTGAGCCTTGGCGGAGGAGGCCGGCAGCGGGAGGGCGCGCCAGGAGAGAAGCGAGAAGCGGCCGGAAGCTGCAGGCGGGGTGAGGAGGACGCAGGGGGCAGGCAGTGGAGGCCAAGGGCGGCGGTTGGGGTGGTGAAGGGCGAGGGGGGGGAAGGTGGTGAACGGGAGGTCGGAGAGAGGCAGGGCGCCTGGCGCGGGAGCGGGGAAGGTTGCGTCGTGGGGAAGAGACCACGCGGGGGGGGACGGGGAGAGAGAGGCTGCGTGGGGCCGGGGAGCGTGTTAGGTCGGGTGGGTCCCATGCGGGCCAGGGAGGGACTGAGCGGGACAGGCGGGTGGTGGGGATCGGTGTGGTTGGGTTTTTGTGTGGTGTGCTGTGTGTGCGTGCGTGGGGTGAGCTGGGTGGGGGGTTGGGTTTAGTCTAGGTGGCCAAAGGGGATTGGGTGAGGGAGAGAGAGGGGTGAGGTGGTGCGACGGGGTTGGTTGGGGTGATGTGGAGGGGAGGGCTGGGTAGGTTAGTTGGGTGGGAATAGGATTTGTTGGGGCCGATTAGGTGGGCCGTTTGTAAAATCACAGGGTGGTCGTCGGTCGAACGGCCCGTTCGACTGCCCCCGCTAAAACAATTAAACGTTTTATTTAATTCCAACAAGCCTTTTGCAAACTAATAGCAGACGAAGTAAAATATTCCGGAGACCCGGTTTTGATATTTGAATAAAGATGGGGCATCTTAGAAAACAAAACGGGCTTTGCGTAAATAGTTTTATGCAAACAACACATGATGATGACGATGCAATGCACCAATTCAACGCGATTTTTTAGTAGTGGTTTTGCGGGATGCCACACCACTCTACCAAAAACCACCAAGCAATTACCATTCCACCCAGGTGATTCATTAACTTAGTTGTTTTATTAAACAAAAACACAAGTCCTCAGACTTAGAAATTTTTCCATAGTATGAATGTATACTCCACCCTTGTTTTCTATTATCTAAGCTAAGCTTGATAGTAGTAGGTACCTTGACTTAGGAAATTTCTACTAAGGTTTCATCTACTAGGATTTCCCATAGCAAGGTTTATACTTAGCAAAAGTTACATGCAAGTTTTACTTAGAAAAATCACTAATGCATAGTGAAAGTAATGGGACAAAGTATGAAGCATCACTTGCCTTTTTGGTAGAGTATAGGTTCACTCCTTGATCTTTGCAATGTTCACACACTTCAAGTCACTACAAATCAATCAAGCAAACAATATTTCGATCTACCAATCAAGCAAAACATCACATAAAATAATAAAACAAAACAACACATGCAAGCATGCAAAAGGGTTGTTTTATTTGTAAAAAAAATGGTTTCTAATGGGTCATAAACATTTGGGTACACCTAATGGTCATTTTATAAAGTGGCAAAGTCATTTGCAAAAAGGTTTCACTTTATAAACCATTTTCAAAACAAGGTATCATTTTATGTGGTGTAGAAATATTTTTACTAAGGCATTAATCTATAGGGTTCACCAAATATGTTTTCAAACCATAAAACTTAGTGTTTGGGGTCAGAGAGTTTAAAACAAAACATTTCCCATAGGTTTTCTTCCAAAACCATTTTTAATAAATAAACTATATTTTTATTTGACTAGAAATGGTTTTAAATCAAAGAATCATTCTTTTGCACCACCAAATATATTTTTGAAACCACAAAGTGTTTCCTATGGTCAGTAGGTTCAAAGCACACCATTTTCCAAAGATTATATCCCCAAAATCATTTTTGTACAATTTTTATAATCTAAACAAGCATACAAATGTTTCTGCAAAAACAAACCATTTAACAGAAACTTTTTACTAAACAAATGGAATGGTTGGCTAGGGCTTGTTCCACTGATTCCATTGATATAAAGTTTGCAAATTTTGAATGTGTGGAACAAAAGTTATGCATTTTACAAATTCAAACCACTAATAGAAATGTTTCTGTCTTATAAACAAACTCCAGGCCACGTGGTGCAATCCTATTGGTCAAAAATGTTTCGTTCGGATTGACAGACACAGACTGCAGGATCCAACTTGATCGCATGGCACAGATCGCTCGATACCCCTTCGATCCTGTTCTATCGTGGCGCTTGGATTTACATCCTACGGTGTACAGCGTGCCAGCCATAGATGGCGTCTTTGCGGTGGCTCTTGGCGGAGCGGGCGGCAGTGGCGGCGCGGCGTCTGAAGCTAGAATGGCTGGGGAGATGCTCACAGTGTTCGCGGCGTCGTAGGGAAGCTCAAGGAGGTTGTCGTTGCTGAAGGGGCGCACGGAGGTGAGGATAATGGCTCGCCAGAGTTGCATCTGACGATGGCCACATTCTGTCGTCGTCGAGGGCGGCGCTACGGGTCACGAGAGAGCAAACGGAGAGCAAGGTTAGATGCGAAAGGTCAAGGCGAAGATGCGTGCGTGAAGGAGAAGAAGAGAGGCGGTCAGAAACTACCTGTGGGGCTCGTCGGAGTTGGAGCGGACGGCGGCGTCGTTCAGTCGAAGACGAAGTCGACGCTGCAGAGCACGTGCGAGCGAGGGGAAGGCACTGACAGGTGCAGGAGATGATGGCGAGAAAGCCAGTGTGTCTAGAAGCAGTGGGGCTGGCGGTGGTGGCCGGAATTTGAGCAGGAGCTCGCCGGAGGCTGTGGTGGTTCGGGGAGGATTCGAGCGCACTGGTGGCGAGAGCCAAGCGAGACAGGGAAATGGAGAGGAGTGGGCGCTTAAGTGGAGCGAGGTTCTGTCGGAATCAACGCTGCAATTAAGTGAATTTACTCGGGATTTATTGACGAGAACGGCAGCGAGTGCAGGGAAGAACAGTCGCTGGTGGGAAGATAACCGTGGGCTGTGGGTCCACCGCAGCGAGAGAGAAGGAAAGTGAACGAGGGTCCACCAGTCATTGACTTAGTGGGTTTCTTTCGCGGTAGGGAAAACGTTTCGGGGGCGAGGGGAATAGGTGGGCTGGACTAGGCTGCTGGGCCTGGTGAGTTGGGTCAGTCCGTTTTCATATTTTTTTCCTGTCTGATTGTTTTATCCTTTTCTATTTCTATTTTCTGTTTTGAAATTCAATCAAACAAATCAATCAACAAATCAATTCAAAATTTTCCCAAACTTGGCATTGAGTTTTTGGTTCTGTTTAACAACATAAACCAAAGTCCCAAAAACAAAAAAATAATATTTTTATTTTAGGATCTATTATTAATTAAATAAATAGACCTTGTTTATTAAATCAAAATAGAATTTGATTTATTAAAATCTCCATTTGAAATTTAAATATTTTCAAAACCAAAACAGTAGGTTTTATTTGAAAATATAAAATACTTGGAAAACTTGTTTAAAATAAAATAACATTTTTATTTTAGGGTCCATTAATAATTAAATAAAATGGACCTTAGTTATTAAATCAAATAGGATTTGTTTTATTAAAATCTTTATTTTGAAATCTAAAATAACACCAAAAGACTTCAGTAGGTTTTATTTGAGAATATAAAATACTTGGAAAACTTATTTAAAATAAAAAAATAAGTTTTAGTGTTTATTTAAAATGGGAAAAGCCTTTACTTAAATAAAATTGGATATTAAATCCTTATTATTTTATTTAAATAAACCTTTAGTATTTTTATCAAAACAAAATGTTTTATTTCAAAAGCTTGACCAAGGTTTATTTTGGCTCCATAAAATAATCCTTATTTATAAATCTACCTTTTCTTTTGAAAACCAAATCTTTTATTTAAAGATCTAAAAATAGTAATTCCACTTATTCAAAAATATTTTCTTTATTAATTGTTTAACTTTTCAAATCCCTTTAGGATTTGTTTGATCAAAAAGGTTTGAAGGTTTCCAATTGGAATCAAAAAGTTTCTTCTCACCCTGAAAATCAACAAAGTTTTATTTTATTCATTTATTTTTTACATTACAAGATTTGGAAAATCTTGGGATGTGACATGGACAATTTGAGCATCAAGACATGGAATATATCAAGAATCTCCTCATCCCAATTTTCTAAGTTAAAACTTGTGGTTGAACAAGGGTGAAGGTTCACCAATTTCTATTGGTGGTTCCTTGGGAAAGTTTTGTCAAAGAAAAACTTAGTGTTTTCAACTAATAGGTAAAACCTATTTTGAGCAAAGCAAGCCTAAGCTACACTTAGCCAAATTCATGTAGTAACTAGATATTAATATTCTACTAAGGTATCACATGCCAATACTATTCCAATGTATTGACCCACTGTGGCTGTAACTTGTGATGTTGCAGGTTACTCTGATGATGATTAGGGGTTATGAGTCTACACTCAACATGCTTGCCTGTGGCACATGAAGATGAAGACTTCTATTTTATATTGTTAAGTTAAACTCTTGTACTAGCCTATGGCTATGGAGTTGTAAAAGACTGTGTTATATCTGGAATGACGTTGTAATAATGACCTTTGTTTCTGTGTACTTCATCTTAAACTGTGGATGCTAGCAATTGATCAAGGGACTTGCATTGCAATCACAGGGATCCTTACCTTTATAAGGGAGGGATCTTACACTATGGTGAATTTTTCATAGTCATAACATGGTGTGAGCATGTTCCAAGTCAACCCAAACAAAGCATCAAAGGAGAATACCACAATACTATGCTTTTGTATGCTAAAACAACGCATGATTCTTTCAAGGCACACTAAGCAATCCCAATTGTTTGGAAACAGTCATGCTACAGCAATAATCACTAGGCATATGGTCAAAACAACACCTATCATGACATGCTAAAGTCTAAGTCACAGTCAAAGCAAGATCCTCTTGTACTACTCAAGCAAGAACTTTCTACTCTTTTCCAATACCAATCAACTTATTTGAAACAACACAGCGAGAACGTGGGTCCAAACTACTTTATTCAATCAAGCTAAGCAAACTAAGCAAAGCAAACGAAAACTAAGACGCTGTGGCATCCCGCAAAACCACTACTAGAAAATCGCGTTGAATTTGTGCATTGCATCGTCATCATCATGTGTTGTTTGTCTAAAAACTATTTTTCGCAAAGCCTGTTTTGTTTTATAAAACGCCCCATCTTTAATCAAATATCAAACCCCGGGGCTCCGGATGATTTTTGTTTGTCTGTCGATGCAAACGGTGTTTGTAAAACAAATAAAAATATTTATTATTTTAGTGGGGGCAGTCGCACGGGCCGATTGACCCGAACGACCACCCCCAGGATTTTAAATCGGCCCACCTGAACACCCCAACAAATCCTACAGCTACCAACTAACCCAGCCCTCCCTCCACATCACCCCACCCAATCCCACCGCCACCTCACCTCTCCCTCCCCCTAACCAATCACACCCTGCCACCTGGTCCACCCCCCTCTCTCTCCCCACTCCCAGCAGCCCCCTGGGCACAAACACGCATGCACACACGCCACACGCAGCCCCTCGGGATCCCCACGCGGGACCCACCCCTGGCCCTTTGTGCCCCCAACCTCCCTCTCCTCCACGTCTTCTTCCCCATACGACCCTCCCTCTCTCTTCCTCCTCTCTCCCCTGCCGTGCCCCTACCCCTTGCGACCTCTGCGCCCGTCTCCTCCTCCCTAGCACTTGGCCCCAGACCTCCTCACCGGCTCGCTCCACCGCCACCTCCGCCACTCCTCTCCCGATCGCCTCTCGCCCTCACTGGCGCCCTCGCTCCCGCGGAGCCGGCCCCTCGCTCTCGTCGGCTGCCCGCCTCTGCCACACCTCGCGCCCTCCGGCTCCCTCACCGCTCCTCCACTTCCCAGCAGGCCCGCCAGCCGCCGCCTCGCCGCCCGAGCCGCCGCCACGCTCCCGACCTCCCCTCGCCACGCTGCGCCTCTCCGTCGGCGTCGCCGCCCGCCTCCGCCGCCCGCTGCGCCCTCTCTTCGCCGCCTGCCGTCTGAGCCTCCTCCGGCCGCCATCGTCGCCGCTCGCCAAGGTCGCCGCCTCCCCAGCGCCGCCCCAGCGTGACCACGCCCCTCTGCCCGCCTCGGCCAGGTCCCACCGCCCATGGGCTGCTTTGACCGCCGGCGTCTTGGCCCTCGCCGTCGTCCTCCCTCCGCCCGGCGCCCTGCGCCGCGTCGCCTCGAGGCCGAGCCTCCGCTGCTCTGTCCAGCAGGCCCACGGAGACCGAGCCCTGGGCCCGCAAGGCTGCGCCGCTTCTCCGTCACCGCCCCGCTGGAGCACCTCCGTCGCCAACCAGCTTCGCCCCGCCATTGTCGTCCGTGCCGAGGCCATGCCCCGCGCCTCCGCCTCGCCAGGCCTTGCAGCACCGTTGCCGTGCGGCCGACGCCCGAGCCCCACAACAAGTTTGGCATCGGCAAGACCAAGAGGGTACCCCAGGATCTTCGGTAGAAACCTCGACTCTTGACCAAGTGCGCCAACCAACGCCGAGAACCCGCGGTACACAGGGCGACATCAAACCAAGCGCCAAGACCTACTACGGACGCCGAGACCCCGAACCCGAAGGCCACCGACGGCGAACCCGAGGCCCTCGGCCTTGCGATGCACCTTCCAAGATCTTCGGCATGGATCGAAAAGTTCCCCGAAGACCGATCCCGATGTACCGGAGACCGGACCCTCGACATGCCAGGATCTACCCTCGGACGCCAAGACCCAAACCGGTAGGACGCAAAGATCGCCACAAGAACGACAAGAACTTCACCCGGGTGCCAGAACCGACCCGATACGCGAACCCGACAAGTTCTTCTCGACGACAAGATCATCGACAGGGAACCCGAAGACCACATGTGCGACAAGTACTCCCTCGAGAACGTCAAGTACTTCACCCCGGACACCGAGACCCCGATGCGACAAGTGCTTCAGCCGAACGATAGGACCGACAGCATGGCCCGACCATCGCGAATGCGCCAAGATCTACCCCGTTATCCGAGAATGATCCCGCCGGCCCCGTCGAACCCTGGACCCTGAGACCGACCCCGAACCCCGAACCCCGGAACCCCAAGATCGTCGAGACCCCTCAATGTGTGAACCCCTTCCCGGAACCCTATTTTATAATATAATAACAACTTGTTGCATAATTACATTGTCATACTTGCATGCATCCTTGTCTGTGGTTTGGGGCCTTATGCCGATTCACCTAATAATTAAATATGGGGCCCATATGCGGGCGAATCTAGTCTCATATTGGCCTCATTTAAACTTGTGTAGCGAACCGGTGCTATCTCTTGCCATGTCAAGACAACATTTAAATTGTGGGGTAGCTAAACAACTTGAACCATCTAATTAATTGTCGGGACCCCGGTTCCGCTTAATATGACCTAATTGCATCGCACCTTTGCCATGTCATCCATCATGCATGTATCATGCCGATCTTCTGCGTGGTATTAAATAGTGCATCCGGTGTTTATTCTAGTGTTTTGCTTCTTCGGATAAGGCCGTTGAGTTGATGTGAGCTTAGCCCGATCTTGGATGTACCCTTGACCTTGTTTCAGCAAAGTAGCATCTCCCCTTTCTACCTATCTTACTTTTATAGTATTTATTCCCTCCTGTTGATCTATTGCTATACGTATTTGCGATGCTTTAGTTTCCGTGCACTGTGATATACCGTGCAGCCCTATATTGCCTTGGACACATCCTATTACCATTGTTTGGTAGATAGTTGGACTTGCGCGTCGTGATCGCTTGCTCAAGTGCTGTTGCGTGTTGTCAAGTGCCACAGTTGTTGATGAATTGCCGCATGTTGCTATTGGAGATGATCGTAGTTTTACTTATCGTTCACTTTCATTCCTGCTTAACAACTAAAATTGAAATAAGCAGAGGCATCGGTGGGTGATAGATAATATTTGGTTTCGAGCCCACTTGTGTCCGTAGGACCCCGAGTACTTGATACTGTTCCTTGATTTATCGCGCTATCCACATCCGGGAGGTATATGGGACCCCCGAGCGAGCTTGATTCATCTTATTTCTTGGGGCCACAAACTAGTTTGAGGTTTTATTTACTATCATGTACTTATGCCATGCTACTTATGTATTTACGATTGTGCGAGGAGCACACTGCATCTTGTTAGGAATTGTGACCCGTTACGTGGTATCGACAGTCCCGTTTGGGGATCTGTCGTTCTGCTTGACCTCATAAACCTTGAGTCCGTCTCGAGCTTGCTTACTTCGTTCTTGGTGTACTCCAAGGGTGGCCCCTGAAATATTTCTGAATCCTGTGATTGTTCAGTCGTGAAAGCCTCGTTGGGTTTTGAGTTGGTTTTTCCGAGGTTGATCGAGCGTGTGTTGCTATTGGTGCACCCCGGCCGGGTAAAACTTTCTGAAAGCCGTGTCCGCGGATATGGACGACTTGGAGCACAGTATCTCGACCATAGACAAGCATAACTAAAGTTTACTGCTATAAATTTGACTTTATAATGACTAGTAATCAGCTTCACTATTATGGAATGGCTAATTAATGCTGCCCACCATTGCTTGTTTGGCTTGTCGCTTGCGACCACTGTACATGACTAGTAAGTATTGCAACTACAACGGAATGGCTGATTAAAAGTACCAACAACTGCTGGGTTTTGGGTTATCTCATGCTATCTGTATCTGATTAGTAAGTGTTGCAACTATAACGGAATGGTTAACTCAAAGTGCCCACTGCTTCCTTTATCAGAATGATTATCTAAACCTGACTAGTAATTGCTGCAACGATAACTGAATAAATAAAACTGCCAACTGTGTGAGTTCCTCGGTTGACTTCCTCGTTTGGTCTCGAGGGGGAAACACCAGGGTGGGTTTGTTTGGTGTTAGTTTCAGGTTGGATCCGGATAGGTCTATCTTATCCCTCTCTGACTGTCGCCAGTTGTTTCGAGTCTCTATAGGTTGTTTAGTGCATGCTGCCGCTGCCGCTTCAGTCCACCATACCTATGTAGGCGAGGACCGCCGAATTCTAGCCTCGCCGTGTACTGGCCTCAGTACTGACGCTCCTCTTTTTCCTTTGCCCTTTGTCGGCACCCCTTTTGTTTAAGCAGGTTTTGAGATCGGCGCCGTTAGCAGGGTTACCCTTCCGGCTTGGCCTGGGCAGGGTTATGGACGCCATTGGTTATTCTTCAGGGCTCTTAGCCCCATTTGCATCTTGTTCGTAGCTGGACGTTATATCGTTTTCCAGGTGATTTGGATCTTTGTACTTATATCCGTATTCTTGACTCTTTGAGTCGCTGTTGTATATATATCTGCTCTGTGGGTCCCATCGAGGACTGTTGTGTAATGTTATTACTTCGTTTTCCACCCGCACGAAAGTGCCTGGTGGGCACCTTTGAATCGTTTCTATGCGGGTTTGGCGGGAATCGCTGAAACTTGCATAGGTCCGATTCTGAGGGTGTTACAGAGTGGTATCAGAGCCCAGCAGTTACGATACCCCACAAGTCCAGCTTGTAGGATAACCTAGCAAACGGCCGAAGTAGAGTGTCAAAACTATTTTGCACAATCGGTTGGATAGTTCTGATTAGGTCTGATTTTACTCCTTACCCCTTTGCTATTCCTCTCTTATCTCTACGTGTTTTGAATCCGCTCTCTTCTCTCTCTTCGAGTCCAGGATTTCTCGTGGTTGGGTTTCCGTCGTACCTTCAGGGTTTCGCTTTCTCCCTTTTGTAACGGAGGTGCTACGATCATCAATCGGAAACTTGTCTGTTGTAACCTTCATCCAATCTCTTGTTCTTGAGCTCTTTATCCATATGTGTTCCTTGCTGGATATCCGTGTCGTTGAAAAACATATGAGAAGGACGAGCATTGGTGAAGTTGGAGTATACCTTGAGCATGTGTTGTTCATGCCAATGGAACCATCGCGAAACCTAATCATTGTGTCTTTCATACGATTTCTGTTGTATCTTCCGGTGTTTCCGTCGCGACGACATCCTCTACGCCAGATCCGATGTAGAGTCTGCATCACCCCTTTGTTTCCGAACCTCGTTTGTCGAGATCTTCAGTCTAATTCCGAGAGTTGGTTGCATAATCCGCCTATTCGTGTGCAGAGTAATGGTTTGAGTGCGGGATGGAGTAGCTACCATACCACTACTCTTATCATTCGCTCTTGTACGTCGAATCGGTGGATCCAGCGATTTTACTCCGTCCACGGAAGTTAGGGGTGGCTTTATTTGTTGAAACCTCTACCTTCGACCTTTTGTTCCCGGAGTGTTCTCCCGACGATCACGGACAACGACCTCTTGTTAGTGGTGTCGCGAGGATCTACACGAAGTGAGAAGATGCAGATCGCCGACCTTCTTTCCGGTACCATGAGGAGGATCTCGAGGGCGAGTTCCATTGTTAGTGGTGTCGAATTGTGGCATCCCGCAAAACCACTACTATAAAATCGCGTTGAATTTGTGCATTGCATCGTCATCATCATGTGTTGTTTGTCTAAAAACTATTTTTCGCAAAGCCCGTTTTGTTTTATAAAACGCCCCATCTTTAATCAAATATCAAACCCCGGGGCTCCGGATGATTTTTGTTTGTCTGTTGTCGGTCTGCAAACGGTGTTTGTAAAACAAATAAAAATATTTATTATTTTAGTGGGGGCAGTCGCACGGGCCGATTGACCCGAACGACCACCCCCAGGATTTTAAATCGGCCCACCTGAACACCCCAACAAATCCTACAGCTACCAACTAACCTACCCAGCCCTCCCCTCCACATCACCCCACCCAATCCCCACCTGCCACCTCACCCTCTCCCCTCCCCCTAACCAATCACACCCTGCCACCTGGTCCACCCCCCTCTCTCTCCCCACTCCCAGCAGCCCCCCTGGGCACACACACGCATGCACACACGCGGCCACGCACGCAGCCCCCCTCGGGATCCCCACGCGGGACCCACCCCGTGGCCCCGCCTGTCCCCCAACCTCCCTCTCCTCCACTCGTCTTCTTCCCCCGCACGCGACCCCTCCCTCTCTCTTCCTCCTCCCCTCTCCCCCAGCCGTCATGCCCCTACCCGCCTTGACCTCTGCGCCCGTCTCCTCCTCCATAAGCGCCATGCCCCAGACCTCCTCACCGGCTCGCTCCACCACCACCCTCCGCTCGCCACTCCTCTCCCAGTTGCCCTCTCGCCCTCTTTGGCCCCTCGCTCCACGTCGCCGAGCGGCCCCCCCTCGCTCTTGTCGGCGCCGCCACACCTCGCTCCCCTCCCCGCGCCCGCTCCGCCTCCTCCACTTCCCAGCAGGCCTTCACGCGCCTCGCCCGCCGCCCGCCGCCACGCTCCCGACCTCCCCTCGCCCGTTCGCCTCCTCTCCCGCCGTCGCCCGCGCCCGCCGCGCCCTCGCTGCCCGCACCCTCTCGGCTGCGCGCCCGTCTGAGCCTCCTCCGGCCGCCATCGTCCGCCCGCGCTTCGCCAAGGTCGTCCCTCGCCAAACGCCCCAGCGTGACCACGCCCCCTCTGCCGCCTCGGCCAGGTCCCACCGCTGGGCTGCTTTGTCCGGCGTCTGGCCGCCTCGCGTCGTCCTCCCTCCCTCGCCCGGCCTGCGCGCGTCGCCTCGAGGCCGAGCCTCCGCTGCTCTCATCCGGCGAGAAGAGCCACAGGCCCGCAAGGCTGCGCTTCTCCGCCCATTGGAGCACCTCCGTCGCCAACCAGCCGCCCGCCATCGTCGTCCGTCTGAGGCCATGCCCAGCGCCTCCGCCTCGCCTTGCAGCACCGTTGCCGTCTGCGGCCTTGAGCCCCACAACAAGTTTGGCATCGGCAAGACCAAGAGGGTACCCAGATCTTGGTAGAAACCTCGACTCTTGACCAAGTCGCCAACCAATGCCGAGAACCAGCGGTACCGGAGGCGACATCAAACCGGCGCCAAGACCTACTACGGACGCCGAGACCCCGAACCGAAGGCCACCGGCGAACCCGAGGCCCTCGGCCGAACGATGCCTGCTTCCAAGATCTTCGGCATGGATCGAAAAGTTCCCCGAAGACCGATCCCGATGTACCGGAGACCGGACCCTCGACACGCCAGGATCTACCCTCGGACGCCAAGACCCGAACCGGGAGTACGCAAAGATCGCCACAAGAACGACAAGAACTTCACCCGGATGCTAGAACCGACCCGATACGCGAACCCGACAAGTTCTTCTCGACGACAAGATCATCGACAGGGAACCCGAAGACCACATGTGCGACAAGTACTCCCTCGAGAACGTCAAGTACTTCACCCCGGACACCGAGACCCGCGACAAGTGCTTCAGCCGAGCGATAGGACCGACATGGCCCGACCATCGCGAATCGCCAAGATCTACCCGTTATCCGAGAACGATCCGCCGGCCCGTCGAACCACGGACCACAGACCGACCCGAACCCGGAACCCCAAGATCGTCGAGACCCCTCAATGTGTGAACCCCTTCCCGGAACCCTATTTTATAATATAATAACAACTTGTTGCATAATTACATTGTCATACTTGCATGCATCCTTGTCTGTGGTTTGGGGCCTTATGCCGATTCACCTAATAATTAAATATGGGGCCCATATGCGGGCGAATCTAGTCTCATATTGGCCTCATTTAAACTTGTGTAGCGAACCGGTGCTATCTCTTGCCATGTCAAGACAACATTTAAATTGTGGGGTAGCTAAACAACTTGAACCATCTAATTAATTGTCGGGACCCCGGTTCCGCTTAATATGACCTAATTGCATCGCACCTTTGCCATGTCATCCATCATGCATGTATCATGCCGATCTTCTGCCGTGGTATTAAATAGTGCATCCGGTGTTTATTCTAGTGTTTTGCTTCTTCGCGGATAAGGTCGTTGAGTTGATGTGAGCTTCGCCCCGATCTTCGGATGTACCCTTCGACCTTGTTTCAGGCGAGCATCTCCCCCCTTTCTACCTATCTTAATTTTATAGTATTTATTCCCTCATGTTGATCTATTGCTATCTGTGTTGCGATGCTTTAGTTTCCGTACCTGTGATATACCGTGCAGCCCTATATTGCCTTGGACACATCCTATTACCTGTTGTTTGGTAGATAGTTGGACTTGCGCGTCGTAGTCGCTTGCTCAAGTGCTGTTGCGTGTTGTCAAGTGCCACAGTTGTTGATGAATTGCCGCATGTTGCTGTTGGAGATGATCGTAGTTTTACTTATCGTTCACTTTCATTCCTGTTTAACAACTAAAATTGAAATAAGCAGAGGCATCGGTGGGTGATAGATAATATTTGGTTTCCGAACGCCCACTTGTGTCCCGTAGGACCCCGAGTACTTGATACATGTTCCTTGATTTATCGCGCTATCCACATCCGGGAGGTATATGGGACCCCCCTGAGCCAGAGCTTGATTCAGTCTTATTTCTTGGGGCCACAAACTAGTTTGAGGTTTTATTTACTATCATGTACTTATGCCATGCTACTTATGTATTTACGATTGTGCGAGGAGCACACTGTACTGTTTAGGAATTGTGACCCGTTTACGTGGTATCGACAGTCCCCGTTTGGGGATCTGCTGTCGTTTACCGCCGGCCCCACAAACCTTGAGTCTGTCTCGGAGCTTGCTTACTTCGTTGCGGGTGTACTCCAAGGGGTGGCCCCCTGAAATATTTCTGAATCCTGTGATTGTTCAGTCGTGAAAGCCTCGTTGGGTTTTGAGTTGGTTTTTCCGAGGTTGATCGAGCGTGTGTTGCTATTGGTGCACCCCGGCCGGGTAAAACTTTCTGAAAGCCGTGTCCGCGGATATGGACGACTTGGAGCACAGTATCTCGACCATAGACAAGCATAACTAAAGTTTACTGCTATAAATTTGACTTTATAATGACTAGTAATCAGCTTCACTATAATGGAATGGCTAATTAATACTGCCCACCATTGCTTGTTTGGCTTGTCGCTTGCGACCACTGTACCTGACTAGTAAGTATTGCAACTACAACGGAATGGCTGATTAAAAGTACCAACAACTGCTGGGTTTTGGGTTATCTCATGCTATCTGTATCTGATTAGTAAGTGTTGCAACTATAACGGAATGGTTAACTCAAAGTGCCCACTGCTTCCTTTATCAGAATGATTATCTAAACCTGACTAGTAATTGCTGCAACGATAACTGAATAAATAAAACTGCCAACTGTGTGAGTTCCTCGGTTGACTTCCTCGTTTGGTCTCGAGGAAACACCGAGGTGGGTTTGTTTGGTGTTAGTTTCAGTTGGATCCGGATAGGTCTATCTTATCCTCTCATTTGCCGCCAGTGTTTGAGTCTCTATAGGTTGTTTAGTGCATCTTTGCCGCCTTGATCCACCATACCTATGTGGCGAGGACCGCAATTCTAGCCTCGCGTGTCTTGGCCTCGATCGACGCTCCTCTTTTTCCTTTGCCCTTTTTCGTCACCCCTTTTGTTTAAGCAGGTTTTGAGATCGGCGCCGTTAGCAGGGTTACCCTTCCGGCTTGGCCTGGGCAGGGTTATGGACGCCATTGGTTATTCTTCAGGGCTCTTAGCCCCATTTGCATCTTGTCCGTAGCTGGACGTTATATCGTTTTCCAGGTGATTTGGATCTTTGTACTTATATCCGTATTCTTGACTCTTTGAGTCGCTGTTGTATTATATCTGTTCTGTGGGTCCCATCGAGGACTGTTGTGTAATGTTATTACTTCGTTTTCCACCCGCACGAAAGTGCCTGGTGGACACCTTTGAATCGTTTCTATGCGGGTTTGGCGGGAATCGCTGAAACTTGCATAGGTCCGATTCTGAGGGTGTTACAGACGCTCCAAGAACAACACAACAGTGCATGAAACAATAAAAACAAAGTGTCTAGAAAGACCTAAGCTTTTTATTGATGAAGAAGGGGATGCCTTGAGCATCCCTAAGCTTTGAAGCTTATAACTCTTGTATATTTATTCGGGTGACACCGGGGTGGAATCCCCAATCTTGATCTTTTGTCCATTATTCATCTCATTACATCATTCTTTCTCTACCCCTGAAATTTTTCTTCATACAAAAGTTCACACAATCTTTATTAGCAACATTAGTGTATTCAAAAGATAATAGACCTTTAGGTTTAGATTTGGAACATAAAAACTTTCAATAAAAACACTATATACTGTAGCAATTCCCTCAAAAAAGATCAATTTTCCAAAAAGAACCCAAAAAGGAACCAATAAGAAGCAAATGCAAATAATGGCAAAAATCTGTCAAAACAGACCAGCAGGTAGAAACAGATTTTTTCGAAGATCTTCTGTTGCTCAAATCAAAAAGTGTTGAATTGACGAAAGTTAGCGAACATAGTGGGGGATTTATTCGCAAAATATCAGGTCAATCTGACTTATAGATATTCCTCACGAATTTTTAAGGTGGAGCATAAAAATCTGTTTCGGGACAGCAACTCCCCAAATCTTACTTCCCTCTCATTAGAGGTCATTCTTGGCACAAAAAGCAAACAAAAAGGATAAGGAGAGGTCATTACTGAAGTAATAACTTCCAAGACTAAAGAAAACTCTTGATTTATCTCCCAACAAGTACTTTTCTTTAACGCCTTTAAGTTAGGCACAAGAAGTAAGAATCAAGTATTTTCAAATAAAGAATTAAGATCAATACTTGCAATCTCTTCAACTAGGAAAGGTATCTCATCCAAATGAGTTTTGGAGTATCCCTTCTCATCTCTCCTTGGTTCACTACTTTCATCAAAAGGATTTTCAGGAACAATCCAATCAAAATTCTTTTCTAAGGCTTCATGCATTCCTACAAGTTGAAAAGGTATGGGTATCTTAATTTCCTCTCTAGGTTTAGTTTTACCTAGAGTACCCATAACATCTACACATGAGCCTAGCATATTAAAACATTCAAAGAACTTTTTGTCTTCCTTAGCAATATCATTGAATTCTTTCAGTAAAGTTTTAAGGATAAATTCTCTGTTTTCAGCATCCTTCTCTTCTTTTAGTTTGAGAAACAAAATTTGCATCATGGGGTTAAGGTTAACAAACCTAGCCTCCAACATATGAAATAAAGAAGATGCAGAAATTTCATAATTAGGAGCAAGTGGAGCAATAGGAGTGCTAAGGCAATCATTGTTGTATGTGCTAGTGAAGTCACACAACTTGGTGTTCTCAGTAGAGTACATTTTGGCAAAAGTGGAGCAAGCCAGCAGAAGCAACTAGAGGAGGAACTATTTTTTTGTGTTTTTGATAAGGAAAAGCAAAAAAAACTAAACTAATTTTCTTGTAGTTTCTGATAAAAAGAGGAAAACAAAAACAAACAAAAGAAACTAAGTAAAACAAAAAACAAAGTAAAGAGAAAGGTTGAGAAGGACTCCCCTTGTGAATACGTCCTTAGCCTCCCTAGCAATGGCGCCAGAAATAGCTTGATGGCGTGTTGTCAACGCCTCGTTGGGATTCCCCAAGAGAAAGGTGTGATGAGCACAACAACAAGTTTTCCCTCAATAAGAAACCAAGGTTATCGAACCAGTAGGAGGAAGGAAATAACTCAAAGGTGTTGCTAGAAACTTGGATACCTGCACAACACAAACTCAAGACTTTGCCCCAACGAACAGCAAGGTTTTCAGTCTCACTGGTTTTTTGTAACAAAGGATTAACTGTATGGTGTGGAAGGTAATAGTGGTTTGCAACAAGTAACAGGGGAAGATGTATCAATGGTAAAGATTGGACTGGGGTCCATAGTTCACTAGAGGCGTTCTCCTTAGATAAACAAACATGGCATGCTAGGTAAACAAATTACAGTAGGGCAATTGACAGGACAGAGCAAGGCATAACAATGCAATACTAGACATTCATGATCCTATGAGATTCGAGTGGGCAATACAACAAGATACATAGACCGCCATCCAACATCATCTATGACTAGAAGTCCAGCTTTAGGTTATCATCCGAACCCCCCTCCAGTATTAAGTTGCAAGAAACAGACAACTACTTTAAGCAAAGTGTGTAAGGTAAATAATCCACTTGTTCCATGAACAAGATACCGTTGTTTTCTCCCTAGTGGCAACAACACATCTACAACCTTAGAGATTTCTGTCACTTTACTTAGATTAAATAGAGGCATGAACCCACTATCGAGCATAAATACCCCCTCTTGGAGTCACTACCAACTACTTGGCCAAGATAGCTAAAAACAATGGAGAGCATGCAAGATCACAAACAACATAGACATGATAGAATCAGTAAGACAAAACCATTAATCAATCTGACATAGTAATCTCAATATCCATCGGATCCCCGCAAACACAACATGCATGATTACAAATAGATGAGATCTTGGTCATGAACTAAGCTCACAAGACCTAAACATGAAAGCACAAAGGAGGATATACAACCATCTAGCTACTACATGGACCTATAGTCCAAGGTGGAACTACTCACGCTTCATACCGGAGGCTGGCATGATGAAGAAGAAGGCCTTCGGGATGATATCCCCTCCGGTAGGGTGCTGGGAAGAGCTTCTGATCCCCCAATCTAGGGACGATGGTGGCGGCGGCTACAGACGGTTTCATGGAATATTCATCGGATACTTAGGGTTTAGGCATCGTGGGCTTCTTATAGGCGAAGAGGCGAGGCAGGGGGCCGCTAGGGCGGCTGCACCCCCCCTAGGCGCGGGGTGAGCCCACCCGCGTGGCCAGGGGGTGTGGCCCCCTGGTGAGGCTCCTCCGTATCGTATTCTGGCTTCGTGTTCCCCACGGTAAAATATTGAATTTGGCTTTTGTCCCGTCCAACTCCGAGAATATTGATTTTCTGCCTTTCTGGAACCAAAAACAGAAGAAAATGGGCAACTGACACTGTGGCATCTTGTTAATAGGTTAGTACCATAAAATATATAAAAACACCTTAAAGTGTAGACAAAGCAATGTATATACTAAACAAGCATGGAACATCAAAAATTATAGATACGTTTACGATGTATCAAGATCCGAAGTTGTTCGTAGGAGAAAGAATAAAGGGAAGGACCGAAAAAGGATTTTCGGATAAATGGTTATTTAAATATGATTATTATATATTAATTATGATATAATATATTGTAAAAGGATATTTTAATAAATATTTATAAAAGGCGTCTTAATAGGGATTTTACCTAAAAAGAAACAGGCGAAAAAGGCAAAAGAATGCAGCAGGAATCGGGCCAGTTTTGAACCAGTCCGAAGTGGGCGGCAGATACTAACTGCCCACCATCGTCGCGGGCTGCCTGGCCCCGACCCACCCGGGCGCGAGCGTTGGTCTCCGCACGCGCGTGCGTAGGCGCGGTAGGTCGCAAGGCTGCCCCTCCCCCCGCCTCCCCCCCCCCCCCCCCCCCCCCCCCCACCCCCACCCCACCACCGCCGTTGCTGGCTGCCTCTTAGGCCCCTTGGGCTGGTGGCTGCCGTCGCCACTCTGGTCGGCTAGGCCAGGAGCTGGTAGGTAGGTGGCCCACCCGACTGGCTGCGGTTTTCCCCCCTTTCCTATTGTTTTTAGTCCCACATTGGGACCTTAAGGTGGAGGGACCCCCTCCCTCCGCCTATATAATAAGGTGCCCATAGAAGGATTAAAACATACCAATTTCCACCTGGAAATCAACTAAAGTCATGTGTTGCCTCTCTACTCTCTCTCTCTCTCTCTCTCTCTCTCTCTCTCTCTCTCTCTCTCTTGCGATCGTGGCCCCTTTGACTAGGCTGTGTGGGCGAGTACTTCTTCACCGTAGAGCATCGTCGCTCTGCAAGATTCGGATCTGGGAGATCTACTTCCGCAATCTCTGCTTGACCGGGGAGAACGGGGTTCAGCGTCAAGCACCGTACGTGTGTGTGACTCCCTCTGGCGGAACCGTGCTTTCGGTGCTAGGCGTTGTCGTGGATCACAAGAACATCGTGACCCGGAGGTCAGCATCAAGGCATCTTATTTATCATGTTCCTCGTGGTACGTTAACCGCGCTCGGTCTTCAAAGTTATGAATACCGTATCTCCTCCCCGTTACTGCATTACGAGTAGATAGATCTTGGGCTTCCAGGGTTTCCGCGTAGTAATTTTTTTGATTTTCTGCACCGAACCCCAACAGAGATATCGGCGGATCAACGTGAAGTTTATGAGACGCTCAAGAAACAACGTCAAGAGGAGTTTGATGCTTTGAAGAAAAAACAAGAGGAGGAAGCCATGGATGCGTTATTGTCAAGCTATAAGAAGGGTCGCCAAGTAATCATCACCCCTCTTGCAGAAATCAAGGTACCGCCAATGCTCCGCAAGTCAGTCGAGCCTTCTGTAAGTCAAAATATTTTTACTCCTGAGCAAATAGATGAAATCCAAAGTTATGTTAATTCCGGCAATGAAAAATGTATAATGTAATTTTGGAGCGAGACACAGCCAAAAATAATACACCCCCTCCTAGATCTTCGGCGTCGTATGTGCTGACAGATCCTTATCATCTTCAGAGTAACCAAATTGTGGCTGCACCAGAATATCATACTTCACTTTGAAGCGTTCCTTATTTGGAAACACAGCCAAATTTAGGCGTGTGTTTCCTAAATATCGGCATGTCACCAAATGTTAGTTTGGCACTCACAGCAAATCCGTCATCAGTGGGTCATCTACACTATAGGAAAGTCTAGCCAACTTTAGGGAAGATTTAGAGCAAGTTTTATTTAAAAAATATGGAGTCAAGACGACTAGCCGAGTTTATCATAAACCCTACCCTGAATATTTTGATGCTTTGCCTTATCCCCAAGGTTATAGAGTGCCTGATTTTGCCAAGTTTAATGGGATAGATAGAAAAACCACTAGGGAACATGTTTGCCAATATTTAGAACATCTAGGAGAGGCTAGCAATAGTGATGAACTAAAAGTGCGCTTGATTCCTTTATCATTAACTGATACCGCTTTTTCATGGTTTTCTGCTTTATCTTATGGTTCCATTAGTACTTCGTATTATTTAGAAAAGAAATTCCATGAGCATTTTTATAGCGGTGATAATGAACTTAAGTTGTCACATCTTACATCGGTTAGACAGAAGCATGACGAATCAGTCATCGATTACGTAGTTTAGGGATACTAAAAACTGATGTTATAGTTTAGTGATAACTGAGAGGGACATGGCAGACTTGGTGCTCAATGGTTTGAGAACTCACATCAGAGAAAGAATTGAAGGTTATGAGTTTTTAAATGTTAACCAAGTTATGCAAAGAGCTTTGTCTCAAGAGAGTCGAAGCAAAAGATATGTAGGTCAAAATCTAATCGCCCTTGTATAAATATTGTTGGGTATGATAGAGAGAATTCAGAGGAAGAAGATGATATGTATGCCGCTGAATTTGTTTGGCCCTCAAAGTCTAAAACTTATACTTGTGATGCTCTTAAGCGGATTCGAAAGAATCGTGAAGATGATATGACATTTAGTTTTGATATGGCCAAATGTGACAGAATATTTGATGTCATGTTAAAAGATAAATACATTATAATTTCTCATACTTTACCGCCGTTTGAAGAGTTGAAACGGCGTGCTTATTGCAAGTATCATAATTCTTTATCTTATGCTACTAACGACTGCAATGTTTTTTGATGATAAATACAGTCGGCTATCAATGATGGACGATTGAGCTTTGATGGTATGCAAATTGATATGCAGCCGTTCCCAATGACTACCTTGGAGCTATGTGGGAAAAATATATTAATTCGGCCAGAGGTGGCCTAATCTGCTAATAAATATAATATTGTTATTGGTGAACCCAAGAACAACAAGGGAAGCGACAAAATCCAAACAACCCAATGGCAAGGAGACGTTGAAGATCAACATAAAAAATCCTGTACTCGGGGGGCAACAGCAATCGAAGAATGATGTGCGTGCCAAGTTCATTAAGCCCAATAGTCCAGAGGTTGGAAAGTGGAATACCAATGAGGTCAAGGTACAGAACAAATGTAAACAAACCTTTGACATGTTGTTGTCCAAGTATGCAAACCAAGTGACCGATTCCAATAATAATCGGTCAACATATATGAAGCATCCAAGATCGCCTCCAAGGGAGAGGTATCCACGACACATGAGGCCGTATGGGAAGTGGGCGTCGGGATTGTGGATCGAACCACCTACGTACGCGCCATATTATTTCAATGGAGGATGGGGGCAAGCCCTAATGGCGCCATATGCTTTTCATCCAGTATGGACATAACCTAGGAGATCAGTTCATGATAGGATTTTACAACCTGTTTGGGACCATTTGAGCTACAATGATAAACAGTCATCACAAAAATATTCAAGGAAGAGTGATCAAAAGGAGTGGCGTCCTAAGTCACCATGTGCTTAAATTTCAGAATTTAGGAAGAAACAAGAAGATAAGTCAAATGCTGACGCTATTATGGTAGGCACTCATAAGATGAAGCTCAAAGAGCCGGTTGTTGGTGATAAATCGGCTAATTATAACGGGATTGTGTTGGTTATTCAACCAAGATCCTTGGCTAATGACCGTGAAGCTAGTACAAGCAAGGGTAAGACAAAGGATTCTAAATATACTCAGCCCAAGTGGTATCCTCCCGGATTGACCAAAACCAAGAAGAGGAGATTTCAGCGCATGAGGAACCAAGATAAGGTGGAACATGAAGGGTAGAAACGAAGAGATGAATCTTTCAATGCGACCCGTCCCATGATACATTCCCAAATATGGGTACCCAAGCAAGTTGAGGGTGCCATTGTTCCCATGGTAATCGTAACAGCTCCTGTGTCATCCGTGGAGGAGAATATGAATACTGTTTCCTCGTCTACGCCACCCCCTACACTCCCGTCAATAGATGAAACTTCAGAGCCAACGTCTATAGTGGAGGGAGATGAGGAGATGGTGGATTTTGAGAACACACCGGCTCGGGAAGGTATGGATGTGAATATGGTGTATTATTTACCTGCTGAGTTCCGTGCTATAGATGAAGAAGGAGAGGTAGCACAAATGGATTTTGGTCCCAAGAATGCCATCTTTGAGAAACCAAGAGAGACAGTGAAGCACTTGAAGACATTATATGTCAAGGGACACATCAATGGATCTCCGGTTGCGAAAATGCTTGTTGATGGTGGTGCTGTAGTGAATCGTATGCCATATTCAGTCTTCAAGAAATTGGGATTAGATGAGAGTAACTTGATGAAGACCAATATGATACTCAATGGATTTTAAGGTAAAGAAAAGACAAAGGCCAAAGGTGTGATGAGTGTGGAACTCACAGTAGGGAGCAAGACTTTGGCCACCGCCTTCTTTTATTGCTAAAGTAAGGTAATTACAATGTCATATTAGGCCGTGATTGGCTCCATTCCAACCAATATGTGTCGTCTACTTTGCATTAGTTCTTGATATAGTGGGTGGATGATGAAGTGGAGGTTGTCCATGCGGATAATTCAGCTTGCATTGCTTTGGCTGATTCATTGGTAGATTGACAACATCCCAATGCAACTTGCTTGACGAGACACGACCTTTCAGAATTTGATTTTCTTAGTGCCACAAGGAACGGTTTCGTGCCCATGTATTTAAAGCCGATTGGTAGTAATCGGCTCCCGGATATGTAATTAATGGATCCTAATGAAGAGTGGTTACAGAAGATACTTGTAGAGTACTGGTCTAATGAGAAAGATATGTATGAGTCAATAGAGGAAATAGATGGTATGGATAAGTTGGGACAAGGTTTTACATCGGCCGATCCATTGAAAGAGGTAGATATAGGAGATGGTTCAATTCCTAGGCCGACCTTTTTAAACAAGAATTTGAAAGCCGATTATAAGAATGTATTAATCGAGCTTCTTAGAGAATATGTTGATTGCTTTGCATGGTAGTATCACGAGATGCCAGGTTTAAACCGAGAGCTAGTGGAGGATTGATTGCCTATTAAGGCCGGTTCCAAACTCATAAACAACCGGCCCAAAAATTCAATCAGCTGATGTATGACTGGATCAAGGAAGAGATCAGTCGTTTCCTCAAAGCTAATTTTATTAAGCATTGTAGGTATGCAGACTAGGTTTATAATATTGTACCAGTAGAGAAGAAGGATTCCAACAATCTGAGGGTGTGCGTTGATTTCAGAGATTTGAATAGGGCTACACCCAAAGATGATTATCCTATGCCAATAGACGATATGATTATTAATGATGCATCTGGACACAAATTTATTAGTTTTCTTGATGGCAACGTTGGATACAATCATACTTTTATCGCCGAAGAAGATGCATTCAAAACAGCCTTCGCTGCCCTGGTTTTGTTGGTTTATTTGAGTGGACAGTGATGATCTTTGGCTTCAAAAATGCCGGTGCCACGTATCAAAGAGCTATGAATTAAATCTTTTATGATCTTCTTGGGGTCATACTTGAAGTCTATATTGATGATATTGTTGTTAAATCGGACAATAATGAATCTCATTTAACCAATTTGCGTTTATCTATTGAGAGGATGGGGAAGTATGGGCTCAAGATGAATCCTTTGAAGTGTGTTTTTGGTGTATCGGCTGGTAAATTCTTGGGTTTTATTATACATGAACATGGCATAGAGATTGATCCCAAGAAGATAGAAGCTATCCAGAAAGTACAAGCTCCAACGTGCAAAAAGGATATGCAGAAATTTTTTGGGAAGGTTAATTATTTGAAGCGATTCATAGTGAACTTATCTGGGAAAGTTGAAGCATTTACGCCTATTCTTCAGTTAAAGAATGATGCCAATTTTACTTAGGGGGCAAAACAGTAAGATGCATTCGAAAAGATCAAAGTAAGTTTGTCACTCCTTCAGTGGTGAGAGAACCGAAAAGTAGAGAGCCTTTTAGACTCTAAATTGCTGCGGAGGAAGGTGTTGTTGGTGCTGTTTGGACACAAGAAACTGAAGGAAAGGAGTATGTGATCACTTATTTGAGTCGACGATTGTTGGACGCTGATACAAGGTATACCTTTATTGAGAAATTATGCCTATGCTTATATTATTCTTGCACTAAGTTGAGGCATTATTTGTTGTCTAGTATGTGCATTATAGCTTGTCAAACCGTTGTTATTAAATATATGTTGCATAGGCCAATTCTTAGCAGTAGGATTGGTAAATGGCTATGCGTTAGTTGAATATGATTTTCCTTATGAGTCTTTAAAATCTATGAAAGGCCAGATTGTTGCTAATTTTATAGTTGAACATCAGATTAATAACAAGCATGATCTGGATATTAACCTTGTCACTCTAGTACCATGAAGGCTATACTTTGATGGTTCAGTTTGCGACAATGGCCAAGGGGATGGTGTTGTTTATGTGTCTCCCGATGGTATTGTTTTTGAAGCCTCGTGCCGCTTAGAATATTTTTGCACAAATAATCAAGCCAAATATGAAGCTTTATTATTCGGGTTAGAACTTTTAACTACCGTAGGTGCATACCATATAACATATTGAGGCTTTTGGTGATTCATTGCTAGTGGTACAACAAATATCCACGATTTTCCAATGTCTCGATTGATCACTTAATATTTATCTTGATAAATGACTAGATATAATTTCCACCTTGGGTTACTTTAGCATTACTCGTATATCTAGAGAAGACAACTGGAATGCAAATAATTTAGCACACCAAGCATCTAGGTACCATGTTAATCGTGGTGTTTTACATATATCTCATGAGATGATGTTTATGCTTGCTAACATAAGTAAGACCGAATGAGATCTTGTTGATTCGTCCACTAATGAAGGATCTAGTGCAGGTGGACATGAAGATTGGAGAAGACCCATTATTGAATATTTGCAAGATCCCAGTAAGAGGACATATATGGTTGTTTGGAGGATAGCTTTCAAATATACATTGCTAGATGATGATCTCTATCGCCGAACGGTTGATGGTATTCTTTTGAAGTGCTTGGATGAGGATCAGGAAAGGGTTGCTATGGGAGAGGTACACGAAGGCATATGTGGTACTCATCAGTCGGCGCACAAAATGAAGTGGCGCTTACGAAGTGGAGGATTTTATTGGCCGACAATGATTAATGATTGCTTAACAAACATGGGTCAAGGCTGGCTGCAGTGGGCTTGCTATTTGGCGTGATGATGATAAGAAGGAACTTGCAACCGCGAGGAAGGTAGTCTAAAGACAAGAACATAACCTGAACTCTCCTCGCTCTATCTCTGCTATTCTCTATGTTCGCTGAATTCAGGTGATTGATAGTGCCTCACGTCGGCAATCATACCGCAAGGGGCGGGTGTGACAGGTCGGAGGCCACACTCGAGTGGCTGCCACATTTGCCGTGCGATTTGGTGAGTGGCGGACACTACAACGTGAAAGTCACCAGCAACGATCAGGCGACATGCACACCCGAGCGACGGTCACATATGCTTGGCGAGATAATTGGTCGGCAGTGGCGACTAAACGTGGAGCACTGAGCAATCGTGAGATCATTGTTTGTCTAGGTACTACCCCGTAAAGTCATTGCTGCACCCTAGGTCTTTGATGAAATGTCTGCTTTGGAATGCCTTATATAATGACGTTTGTTCGTTTTTTTGGAAATTTGCCGTGCCTGTTAGGATGGCATAGTGATTCTCAAGTTGCATCTGTCCACGTTCATGCCTAGAATCATGTTCATGTATGGTGTATCTCAATCTTACAAGAAAATCATATTTGATTTTCTTTCAACATAACCAATTTTGGACTATGCAGCTATTGGTTCACTGTTTGACGACTATTGAAATTGTTATGGTATCGTTCACATCTCAGATAAATAGTTGTAAGCACAACTCGAGGTATCCAAAACAACAAAAATATCTTTTTTTTTGCTTGAGCAAGATAGTTATCTTAATTCCGAAGTTCTCTGAATAATCTTTTTACTATGTGACAATAATTTAATCTGTCTAAGTGCAAGTTTTTCAATAGGATGACATTTATTCTCTGTGTTCTATTTCAATATTTAAAATACTACAATATGGTTGTACTATTTACAGAACAGTAGAGTACATAGTACCACGGGAGTAAGATTCACATGGCTTTGCAGAGGAGGCAGAACTTCATGGTGTAGTCGCGCTTGTGATGTGGATAAGTAGATGGTGAATCACGATGGGGAGGAGGGGTGACTTAGCTGCAGTACACACAATAGTCAATGAACCTGAGATAAGTATCACCCTACATCTGATGTTCTAACTCCATCAGTATAACTATCTATGCAGACCAGAACACAATCAGTCACAGTCACGTAGTTACAAAGTTATTTATATGCACTTGGTACTTTGCATATCTCAATTTGGCATTAGACACTTCAGTATTCAGATGCCTTAGTTCTGATCAAGGAATGAGGTAAATAAACTTTTGGCAGTGAAGTTGCAAATGAAGAAAGAACAAGTAGAGAACAGGAAACAACACAAAGAGAAGCTGGTTTGGTGAAATACATGAGGTATGCTTCAGTTTTCGTGACAAACTTTTCCTCTAAATATCGTATCTCACTCCTCTCGGAATATTGCACCATGTGGGTATCTTAAATTACGTGATAGAGATTTTATAAGTTAATTTATTAAATGTCTTCACATGACGTTTGCACCTTGCGTCAGCTGGGTTATATGGTTAGTGTCTATCTGTAATATGGAAATTTTGTAAGTGAAAATTGGACCCATGTGCTCGTCTAAAAGCATACATTTATGTTTGTGTGCCGATAGATGAACATCGAGTGTGCTTTACAAGTGATGAGTTAAGGAAGCATGAGGAAGACAAGGAATAGGATAAAATCGAGGGTATGCATGGTGAAAAATATGAGTTAGCGATGCTCACTATTCATAAAACATGCTTTGATAATTTGGAGGTTCTCGTTTTGAGGAGCTGATAGCATAAAACTACCATTTTATATGTTAATTTTTTAAATGATATCAGTCGGCCTTCAAATTGCAAAAAGCTATCAGGTCGAAAACGAGTTGTCACAAAATGCACTGATTCGTGTTTGATCACGAAATTGACACCGTTTCTAACATGTGGGTCCATTTGTTAGGGCTAAATTGATGACATGGCATGGGTCCCACTTGTCAGCCAAATTTAAAAAAATCAAAATATATGTTTTACACTATGGCCCCCTTCACCACCCTTAATAAATAGTCGAAATATCAAAAAAAAAAAAGGGGGCAGCGTTGACCCGTCTACCCCATCCCCGCCGTGAGGCAGCACGTCTGTCTCGTCACCGCCGCCCTCCCCTCCCTCTCTCCCATGGTCGCCGCCCCCTCCCTCTCTCCCATGGCCGCCGCCGCCCTCCCCTCCCTCTCTCCCATGGCCGTCACCGAGATCATGGTGGTGCACCGTGTCGACCACTTCGCTGACGTGCACGTCCGCGAGGCACGGGCCTTTTCAATAAACCTGTATCAAGTACAAGAGAGATTTCTCTTTCTGAACAATTGTCTAATTTTCTAAATTTTGTGCCATTCAATTGTGTAATTTGAAAATCTTTTATGTGATTAATATAATAGACTTTCTTTGACGGTGCCTTTTCAAGTCAGCATTTTGTTCCTTTCATTGGAATGCTTAACATACATCGGGGATCTTTTGGCTGTGTCCCCTTTCTAATCCAACTGTATTTCACTTGCCAATTATATCTGATTCAAAAAGGTTGACATGATACTAAGTTGTTATACAAGTACTTATGATCAAATTACACAATATTACTATCCTATGCTCTGACCTGTTATAATTATGTTGTGCTAGAGTTCACTGAGCTGATGTCTGAGCGGGCGGACGTAGTCTAGCTATGGGGCATAAGAGAGGTGCCACACAATAAAATGGCCTTCTGTTTGATGTCTATATATATATTTTTTATTGATATGTGGCAGTGTATGATTGTTTTCCCGTTTCTATAGAGCAGGGGTATTTTATATGCCAATTATGTTTTTACATTATCGAATAAAACTTTTTTAAGGTAATCGAATAAACTTTGAGAGATCCATACAACTAGTATATATAATGTGAGGGTCTCAACATACCAAGGTCCTTAAACTTCATAAATATTCGTGTTGCATATACTCCGCGAACCAGGTCATCACATGATGTTTATTAGCTGATAATATAGATTGATCAAAATATTCTTGATAAGAAGAAGTGCATAAGTCTACTTTATTTTGCATTCGGTGACGGGCTGGTAGTCCATGGTTTCTTCTTTTTCACCAGGGAGCGAAGCTTGGCATCCAGACTTGAGGTCGAGGACCACCATTGTGATATCCAAATGTTCTTCTTGATCCCTCTCCTAAGAAGAGAATCATATGAATATCATCACAACTATGAACACACACACACACACACACACACACACACACACACACACACACACACACACACACACACACAATGAGAGTATTAATCACACGAGCAAACTTATTAGCACTAGTAGTAGCGCTAGCTAGGTTAATTCGATATGCGCCACTATTTGTGTGAATTGTAAAAAAACAACAAAGAGAGAAGGTCGGCAAAAATAAACCTCCATCGACACTTGGAAGATATGGTACCTCGCAGGCAGCTATTTGAGAAGAAGCCTGGTGATGGCAGGAGTGGTTTGCAACAATCTCCATAGAGTTTGGAGGTTGTGACCAAGGTCACAATCTTCAAGGACCAAGGTTGCGAGGTTGGGGAACGATAGCATGGAGGTCCATGACATGGACACATGATCCAGCACCTCCTGCAACAGCAACTGCTTCTGCAATAATGCACGCATCGATGAAAAAGTGGGTATGAAAATGAATGAATGAATGAACGAATGAATGAATGAATGAAACATTGTTGAGGTAGGTACCGTTTCTTGGAAGCCTGAGAGGTGCAATCTAGTGACACTGGACAGCGAGTTGAGGAGAAAGCACACATCACTTATGTTGTCGCTAGGATCCTCACCGTCGTCCTCGAGTAGTCGGATGGATGCTTGGGCGAGACGAGCTCCACCATCGATTATGCTGAAATGAACGCTGGCGAGGCGAGCCAGCGAGAACTCTAGCCGCAGCGACGCCAGGCGAGGTGCGGCGATGTGGACACTGCATCTACTCTGGTGGTGACAGGACACGTCCACCACGGCGAGCCTAGTGAGCGTGTCGGCCGCGATCCGCCAGATCGCAGACACGATGATGGGGTTAACGATCACCAGGTCTTGTAGGACGGGGAGGCCGCCCGAGCCAAGGAGATCCTCGAAGTCACGGTGGAGGATCACGTTGTCGATACGAAGCCTGGTGAGGCGGCCCACGCCGCCGCCGGAGACGGAAGAGGATAGGAAATTCAGGTTGATCGGGTAGCCGTCGCCCCCGGAGACCTCGAGCGCGGCCGGTGACAGCTTCAGGCCG
Source organism: Avena longiglumis (assembly GCA_030063025.1). NCBI lineage: Eukaryota > Viridiplantae > Streptophyta > Magnoliopsida > Poales > Poaceae > Avena > Avena longiglumis. The sequence goes on from CP125973.1 coordinate 468,957,346, forward strand.
CGGCGAATCCATCTGCCCATATTCATGTCCCCGCGTGGACCTGCGGCCTGGACACACAGCCGCAGGGCGTCCAACGGCGGCTCTAGGGAGACGGCACGACGGAGCAGGAGATTGTCGGCGAAATCCTCCATCTTGGCTAGCGCCTCTTCCTTGGTGCGCGGACAGACCTGCTGGTTTGAGAAGTCGGCGCTATCGATGGTGATGCAGGGGATGGCGCGCCAGAGCAGCGGCCACCTCCGTGAAAGAACGCACGTCTGCACGGCTTGCCGAGCCTCTAGTTGTGAGAGGATGGCGTGGAGGAGGCAGTCCGGCAGGTTGCTCAACCTATCCCTGCAGTGCGGCAGGTTTCCACCGGAGACCTCCATCTCCATGGAGGCATGCATGTGTACTAGCTGTGGAACAAATTAGCCTAGCAGATCATATCCATTCATACTGCATTAGGAGACGAGGTGGGGAGGGAGGAAGCAGATGCTTACCCCAGACCAGAACGCCACAGGAAGGGAAGCCAAAGGGAGGGAGGGAGCACTACGCCTCCCCTCCTTGATTGCCTGCCTCTCTAAAAAGGGCGCTCCCTCCCAGGTAGTGATCTGAGCTTGCCTTGTAAAACTGATTTCGAATTAATCAGTGATCTGGGCTTGCCTTGTAAAACTGATTTCGAATTAATCAGTGATCTGGGCTTGCCTTCTAAAACTGATCTGGGCGCTCCCTGGAATATTGTGAATCAATTAATCATTAAATAGAAAGATTTCCTACTACTACACGCTGAATTAAGAGAGAAGGAGGAAACTAAATAAATCACAGACAGTTAGGGATCACAGTATTCTCAAATGGTCAATTCTACTTAATGCAGCTTCCAAAAACGAAAATTTTCCTTCCATCCTAGCATAGGTCATCGAGATCCACCGTCCCCACTGTCAGTTGATTTCCCCATATATCCTTCCAAAGATCTAAAGCTAGACCATAAACGCCTTTTTCAATGGAAGAAACAAAAAGGCAGATCGGACAGTCTTAGTTTTCTGGTGTTGGAGTGTCCAACAAACAGCTAAACTGACCTTCATGAGGTTCCCTGAAAGCCCTGTTTTTATCTGGCTCCTTTCTCTCGAAATAGGCTTTCGCCCCGCTATATTAATATAGCCAACATCTAATACAACGGAACAATTGCTAGGGTCTCAGCACAAGAAAACCCAAACAAAAGAAAACAATGCCAACAGAGGCAAATCGACGAAACGAAGATGGCTCACAACCGTTGCGCCCACCACTACGGGAAAATATGTCGCTGTCGTGTGCCAAATAGACGGGAACACGACAAAGTTTGTCTTTGCCGTGTGTAACCCAGAAAACACACGGCAAAGTACACGAACACGTCAAATTTCAAAAAAAAAGGAACATGGCAAAGAGCCACAAAGGAACACTGCAAAGAAAAAACACTAGGCAAAGTCGACAACGGCACACGGCATAGGCGTCGTCACGGCAACGAGGTGGGACCCGCGACCCCATAGGTCCACTTGATGGGGAGGAGCTATCGGTTGTAGACGGTGGCCTCTTTGTCGTGTGCCATCGTCAGCCTTTGCCGTGTGTATTCCGCAGTATACACGGCAAAGGGCCTTTGCCGTGTGTATTCCGCAGTATACACGACAAAGTTTTTTTTTTTCTTTTTTCCCTTTTATCACATTACGTTTAGGACAATCATAAAAAAACATTCTAATTCAAAAAAATATAAATAATATATCATAATTTGCAAAAAAATGAGATCTATCTATCTAAACTCAAATATTATATATTTATGCTGAATAAGAATCTTTGTGCTCGCCGTTTTGACCATAGTTTAAAATAGGCATAAAAAATTAAAAACTGATCAAAACAATGTAAAACCTTCGCGTGGTGTCATATTATGTGACATAGTTAAAAGGAAAATAGCAAACTTGGTATATTCAATATGTCTTAAAAAACCTTCACAAAATGACCTATCTCATTCGAGGTTTCCTGACTTTCCGGTCAAATGACCAATATTATGGCTAAAATCAAGGCATAGTTTGTGATAATATGCCCATATTGTGCATGCATGTGCATATCATGGGATGACGAACAATGTTGCAGGACGAAGTTTCCTTTTCGCTGCACTAAAAAGCCATTTTCTATTTTCCGAGCGCAAAAAATGGGAATTTTGTGAAGCAACCACCAAATGGCGAATTCAAAATGCTACCACCCTATTTTTGATAAATACTAGACCACCTTAAAAGTACAATGTCCCAGTAGAGGGATCTCAGACTTTTCCGTCCACTCCATGTAAAAAGACAAATTCCTGCCGAATCAGTAGGAAGTGGGTCAGATATGAACTACAGATACATGATCTAATGGTCATGATTGTTTTTAAAAAAATAATTTTTAGGTTCACAATATGATATTTAATTAGAGATCCAATGCAAGTTTAGTGAGGCTCAGCTCCGAGCTAAGAATCTTCATACTCGTCATTCGACAAAGTTTGTCGATAGTTTAAAAAAGGCATAAAAAAATTAAAAACGATCGAAACAGTGCGAAACCTTCGGGTGGTGTCATATTATGTGACATAGTTGGAGAAAAGAATATCAAACTTGGTATATTGAATATGTCTCAAAAAAACCTTCATAAAATGACTCATCTCATTCGAGGTTTCCTGGCTTTCGGATCAAATAACAAAGGTTACGGCTAAAATCAAGACGTAGTTTGTGATAATGTGTCCATATTGTAAATCCATGTACATCATGGGATGGCGAACAATATTGCAGGAGGAAGTTTTCCTTTTCATCACACCAAAAAGCCATTTTCCATTTTCCAAGCGCAAAAAACGGGGGATTTTGTGAAGCAACCACCAAATGGCTAATTCAAAATGCTACCACCCTATTTTTTAAAATACTAGACCACCTTAAATGTACAATGGTCGATCTCGAACCTTTTCATCTACCCTAGGTGAAAAAGACAAATTCCTGCCGAATAGGTAGGAAGTGGGTCAGATATGAACTATAGGTACATGAATTTTTTTAAAAATCAGATTTAGGTTCACAATATGCTATTTCATCAGAGATCCAATACAATTTTATAGAGGCTCAGCTCCGAGCTAAGAATCTTCATACCCGTTGTTCGACAAAGTTTGTCGATAGTTTAAAAGAGGCATAAAAAACCATAAAATTGATTAAAAATCATTCTAATTCAGAATCTTCATACACGGCAAAGTCTTTTTTTTTTCTTTTTTCCCTTTCATCACATTACTTTTAGGAAAATCATAAAAAACTCATTCCAATTCATAAAAATACAAATAATATATCATAATTTGCAAAAAAATGAGATCTATCTATCTAAACTCAAATATTAGATATTTATGCTAAATAAGAATCTTTGTGCTCGCCGTTTTGACCATAGTTTAAAACAGGCATAAAAATTCAAAAATGACCGAAACAATGTAAAACCTTCACGTGGTGTCATATTATGTGACATAGTTAAAAGGAAAATATCAAACTTGGTATATTCAATATGTCTTAAAAAACCTTCACAAAATGACCTATCTCATTCGAGGTTTCCTGGCTTTCGGGTCAAATGACTAATGTTATGGCTAGAATCAAGGCATAGTTTGTGATAATGTTTCCATATTGTGTATGCATGTGTATCATGGGATGACGAACAATGTTATAGGAGGAAGTTTTCCTTTTCGTCACACCAAAAAGCCATTTTCCATTTTCCGAGTGCAAAAAACGCCCCACCAAAATGCCATTTTTTATTTTCCGAGCGCAAAAAACAGGGGATTTTGTGAAGCAACCACCAAATGGCTAATTCAAAATTCTACCACCCCATTTTTACAAGATTATATGGATGTCATATTTGGATTCCTCACATTTTTCTGATCGATTTAGACATTTTATTTGTCAAATTCCGATTTACGGATTTATGAATTTATTCCATATTAAATAGAAAAAGGAAATAAAATAAAGTCATTTTATTTTTTATTTGGATTCAAGATTATTATTACTTATTCACATTGTTTACTTAAATAATTTTTTGGAATCTAAAACTGAGATGTGTGATATCATGGTCCAAGAGTTAATAAGATTGATATGAAAGTATTATTGACAAGGTATGATTTCTTTCTCGGAAGTTTATTCGGAAGGAACGAAGAAGTTAAGCGTGCTAAAGCTAGAGTAGTGTTAAGATGGGAAGTTTGATTATGAGTGAAATTTGACCTAATATTAAGCATACAAAGGGTTAAAATATCCTATATGAGATTACAAAGTAAATAATATTCAAAAAAGTTTGAAACAAAATTGATTTTTTTTCAATTTTTTTTAAAAGGAAGTCTCTTTACCGTGTACTTTTCCACGAGACACACGACAAAGAAGCTGTCTTTGCCATGTGTCTCCTCGAAAAACACATGGCAAACGGCAAAGACACGAAAAACACACTGCAAATGGCAAAGACAACTATTTGTCGTGTACTTTTCGAGGAGACACACGGCAAAGAATAGACACCGTCATCTCCATGGAACCTTCATCTCATTTTACTTTGTCGTGTCTACGCGTAAACACACGGCAAAGGGCCTTTGCCGTGGCGAGTGTTGCCGTGTGGCATTTGCCGTGTGTATACAAAGCCTTTGTCGTGTCTTTTTTCACACACGGCAAAGAGCCAGTGTGCCGTAGTGCAGCGAAGATGACCTACCACACACCTAGAGCTACGGATCATCGTGTAACAAGCAACACCTTCAGGAAGGTAAGCGGTGATGATGACGCTGTCGCCCGGATTGACCTAGGGTTTCCCCGTACACGGAGGTAAGTGGGAAAGGGGTACACCCGATGCCCTTCAAGAAGGAATGGCGACACCCACAGACGTCACCCCGTCGGTGTCAGAAGACCAACCGAGATATCTCCTGACCCCCAAAGAGCCACTACCCTGAACTCTCTATAGTCTTCCACCCATCGATGCCGCCCACCAACACGCGCCACCACGGTCTTGACGCCACCTTCCTCGTCTCACTGTGAACCGAAGTGATGCCTAAAGGATGGAAAACGGAAACAACTGGATCAGGGAACAACAATGTTGTAGCTGCGTGGGAGGGAACCGCCCCCACCGCTAGCGCGGTAGCCAGACACGATGGCAGGAGCACACCAGGCAACCATTGGTACATGAGGGCTGTAGCAGCACAGCCACCTAGAGAGGCTTCCTCTACCGCCAAAGGAGGGTCCCGACCGGACATGGCGGCAGTGACAAACCAGGCCACGCAGGCCTAGCCGGACCCAGGATGGGTCCCTAAAGTCCCCACCGCCACGCTGCAGCACGTAGGCCATCGCCGCTACCATCATCTTCAGCGCCATAGGTCCGACCGGGCCTAGAACGGGACCCGTGAAGCTTCCATCGTCGTGTTGCAGCACATCAGCGCCAACGCCACCACCTAGACGGGTCACCTCCATTGCCACACTCTAGGAAGAGAGTCCACCTCGCGAACTGACCGGCCCGCCCGGACCAGATCGAGCCCATAGGGCCCAGATTTGGGCCGAGCCGCCGCCGACGCCATCCCACGCGAGCAGCCTCTCCCCATAAGACAAGTAGCCGCGTCGTCGCAGAGCTAGCAGCAGGGAAAGCTGCGCCGCCGCCGGAACCTCCGTCAGCCTAGGGACACCGCCACCAACCACCACCTTCGGAGCAGCGTGCCGCGTGCGGGGAATTGCTGAACCGCCGCCGCCGACACCACACGGGCAACGCACAGTGGCGCGTGCCGGCGGCGGTGGGAGGGTGCACGGGAGAGAGGAGGGGCTCTGGGAGGAAGGGGAGGAGTCCCCGTTCGCCTCGCTCGGTGATCTGGCTCCTACCTGCACAAAAGAATTCGAATTATGCTGTCAGTAAGAATTAAAACCAGATAAACCTAGAGTTTTTGTACAGATTATCTTCTATATTTAGTTGTGGGGTGCAAAAAGGTAGGTATCAGCATGAAACACGAATAATGCACCATCAAAATGTACTGATTCAGATAGAAAACATTGATGCATAAACGAACAAGAATAGTACTCCCTCCGTCCCAAAATGGATGTCTTAAATTTGTCAAAAATTACATAAATATAGACACTATTAAGCATATAGATTCATCCAAATTTAGATAAACTTGAGAATGGAACGAAGGGAGTAATAGTATTGAAGTATGATAACCAGTTCCTGCATGGAAACTTTAGGTCTTCAATCACCTGGGAAGATGCCGAAGCATCCAACTGAATGCTAGTAAGCGCCAGCTGGACGAGTAAAGCATCAGTTTCAAACTCAACCAGCATTATCACGAGATCTGCCGCAAGGTTCATGGCCTCTTCCTTTGCCTTCAGTTCAGCAGAGAACTCACTAGTGACATGGTCTGCAAAGAAGGTGATGTATGCACTGTAGAGGAACATATGCAAAAAGGATGTACGGCGCACAAGCAAAGAATTGGGAAATGACAAAACCTCACAATGCATGTGGCGTGCATGGTGCAAAATACAAATATGGTGAATGAGATATGGACAGTACGTAGAAATGCAAGATATATATTTTTTTTAATATTAATGCAGGATATATTATACATAGAAATACCAGGCTCAGTGCTCGTTGCACCACCGTGGTGACTTCTAGCTGACCTGCATCCTTCAAGATAGAAGCGAATATAAGGTATTTTTAACTTTTGTAAAACGAATATATCTAGATGTCTTTTAGTGTGTAGGTCAAAAATATGTCTAGATACATTTGTTTCACAAAATCTAAAACATCTTATATTTTAGAACGGAGGGATAATATACACAAACTCTAATAATGGGAATGACGAGACTGAGAGACCGAAGAAATGCGGAGATTGGATAAAGACAGGGGCGGAGCCAAGGGGGGTCTGTACTTCTCAGCGTTGGAGCTCCTTTTCCACTTCCACTAGCGTCTAATCAGATGGATCGATTGTGCGAGATATCTCATCGTGCAAGGAAGTCTGTCGCCGCTCTATCATTGGCAAGGTTGGACTTCGATTAACAGGTTCTTTGGGAAGTCGAATAGTCTGGCGGCCGCTGCTGATCTTCCGTCTGGTACCTCACTCACCGTCCCATGAATTAATCACCAGAATAGTCAAGGTACACTATATTGTACATAGTACTGTTAAATATGATCTTACTCTTTTAATTTGTTCTGGTAAAATTTAGGCTTTAGCTATAGTTTGTTAGTTAAAAACGACGAGAAACAATATACTAGATCGACTTTCCCCTCCAATTAGTTTGATCTTTAACCTGGACAAGTGCTCCTCAAATTTAGGATTCAGTCGGTGGTAAAATTCTAGGTATATTTAAAATAGTGAAACATTGCAACCTTGTTGGTCTTTATTTGGGATATGCTATATGGGTATCCTTATAGCATGTCTCTTATCCGGCTAACCCGGGTGGCCCATAGTCGGTAGCATGGCCTACGGCCTGCTGGGCGGCCCGGTTAGATGGATCCAGAAGGGAGGCCCATGCCGGATAAAGGAAGGCTACGGTGGAGTCAGCAACGTGCCTGGAGCCTTGGAGTACAAGATACACAAGACTAGTAATAGACAGTGTAGGACTCTGTAACCTGTCCGTCTAGGACTTTTTCCTGTAACCCTAGGACCTGGCGACTATATAAGTCGGGCCTATGGGAGCCTTTAGGGCACAACCTAGTATCGATTCATACAACTTCGCACAGCGAACCTATCTCTGTAACTCGGCGTATTTCCCTTATAGTGATTTATAGCAGGAGTAGGATTCCACCACCGTTGTGGGATCTGAACCTGGGTAAGTTGTGTTACCTCGTACCCGTCAACCGTCCGCCTTACCCCACGTCTCTAAACACGCACTGTGAGGACCCCTCCATGGCGTACTCGCAGCAATACCACGACAGTTGGTGCCCACCGTGGGGCAAGAGGCGCTTCAGGCTCTTCAGCGGGCGAGGACCAAGATCTTCGGGGGAATCGGCGAAACCGTAGCCATTGGTCGTGTTCTCTTCTCCGGCAACGTTCTGATCGTCCCTCCGGACGAGTTCTGGATCCCAGCGAAAACGAACCCTACACGGTGTTCGATCGTTCCTATCAGAGACATCCACCTCTTCATCGGTGAAACCGACTCGGGCACTAGTTCCCTGGGAGTCGGAGGAGCATCAAGACCCGCACGGACCGCCTACGGGCAGGATACGTTCGCGGAAGGATCCATGTCGGATCTCTCTTCGGAGTTTGCCGGCAAAGATCGGAAAGTACCAAGACCCGCACGGACCGCCTACGGGCAGGATACGTTCGCGGAAGGATCGATGCCGGATCTCTCTTCGGAGTTTGCCGGCAAAGATCGGAAAGCACCAAGGCCCGCACGGACCGCCTACGGTCAGGATACGTTCGCCGAAGGATCGATGTCGGATCTCTCTTCGGAGTTTGCCGGCAAAGATCGGAAAAATTCAAGGCCCACCCAAACCGCCCATGTGTAGGATATAAAGGTGGAAGATCACGACAAATCCGCCGGCTTCGTCCATGCGTCTGGACAGCAGAGATCCAAGTTCGTCGGTGTGCTTACCATCTTCGATCTGGCGCGCTGCGTTCAGAGAGAGGGTGAAAACTCCCGTGATTACCTGGCCAGGTGGCTCCGTATACGAGCCGATCTGGCCCACTACCCCAATGAGGATGCTATGTATCACTTTGTGGAAGGACTGGACCATGGCACGCTTCTCCGACATTCTCTAAGACGGCAGCAGGCGTCGGGACGCCTTACCTTTGAAGGCATGGTGAACACCATCAACAACTACGTGGAGGCCGAAGCAGCAGCTCAGACAGTGCTTGCGCTCATTAACGGAGCCCCTCTGATTCAGCCACCGCCACCACCGCCTCTGGCCGCCATCGTCGCAGCAGCACCACCACCTCCAGTCATCGTCGAGGCCGATGCACCTCCACCGCCCGTCATCGAGGAAGTCCTGGCACCCTCCGACTCTGTCATCGACGCGCTTTATGATGATTTTAGTGCAGATTCAGAGGACATAGACTTCAGTCCAGAAGAGCTAGACTCCGCCATGCAGGAGATGGAGGAGGAGTACACGCGCGACGAGCAAGACAACAATGCCGTCACGTCCCGAGAGGTGTTCGTCACCATCGTGATGGCGATGGATGAAGATCAACCCAGACGAGCTCCGCCTACAGCGCTGGAAAAGGGGAAGGGACCACTTATTGCTGCCGACGATGATCGCGCAAAAGTCATGCCTCCTCCGCCTAACCCAGTGCAACAGCCGCAGGAATTCGGCACCGGCCCGAGCAACAACAACACTGCAAACTTGCCGCCTCCAGCATCTACATCGGCAGCAGCCCAAGTTACTCCAGCTGATAGAGTAATGTACTGCAATCTCCTTATCGAGCCACTAACTGTTGCTCATATCCGGAACATGACCAGCTTGACGAGAAGCGCCAACAGTTGCTGGAGGAAGCGCAGGCCATCGCGGAGCAAGGCGCTAAACTAGATCGAGATCTGGTCAATGCGCAGAAGTCCATAGAAAAAGCTAGAGCAATGGAGGCCGAGTACAAGACTTTGCTACAGCAGCAGAAGGCTAAGAAAGCTCCGGCTCGCGTCATCAACGATCCTGGTGTACGGCGTAACCTAGGATGGGCTCCCTTGAAGCTGACACAGGCCAAACCATACATTGACAATGAAGGCAAGCAGGTGATTCCCACCCCACTCCTTAACCTCGCCGTCGCCAAGACCCTTCTGGAGCAGGATAGATCGCCTGAGGCAGTGGAACAGGTCTATGACCTAGTGGCCAAGGCCGTAAAGCAGCAGGAAAAGGCCACCTCTCAGAGGCTTGAGTCTGACCCAGCGCTCTGCCAATCTAGCCAGTACAAGCCGCCAAGGGACAGATCTCCTCTTAATGTCGGGTCCCAGACGGGTTCATCAGAACGAAGACGGAGGGATGCATGCAACAGGAAGGATGCCATCCCCATATCTTCCGACCACGGAGAAAAGGCCCGACCTCATCGCCCATCGCCACCGCCCCGATCTCCCCGACATCGCGAAGATTACAAGGCTCACCATCGCACGGATATGCCCCCACCAAAGCAGTGCGACATCGTCATCCGCGACAACACGGAGCAGACCCGTCATGACGGAGAGCGCAACCAAGGACACAAGAGCAGGTCACGCCACGACCCTCCACGTCCGACAAGAAACCGTGACAGGCGTGAGGCGTCGCAAGAGGGTAACAACAAGAAGGCTAACCCACCGCCACCTCCGCCTCTGTCACCACCAAGCAGTCACCATGGCAGAGGGGGCCCACATCGTTCACGCAGCCCATCCCCTGTTGACAAAAAGAAGAAGAACCCGGAGCCATACGATGCACGTTTGCGGATCGATAAGATCCACGAGGCCCGGGAAGGACCATACCTGGGACCATGTTTCTTTGGACCTGCAATACGGTCCGCAACTTACCCCAAAGTTTTCCGGATTGACAAGACCATCAAGCCCTATGACGGCACTGTTGGAATTATTCCCTAGAGGCAATAATAAAGATGCTATTATTATAATTCTTGTTCATGATAATGTTTATATTCCATGCTAGAATTGTATTAAGCGGAAACTTTAATACTTGTGTGGTTTGTGAACAACACCGTGTCCCTAGTACGCCTCTATGGACTAGCTCATTGATCAATGATGGTTAAGGTTTCCTAACCATAGACATGAGTTGTCAATTGATAATGAGATCGTATCATTGGGAGAATGATATGGTGGATAGACCCAAACTAAGCGAAGCAATTAGATCGTGTCATCGTGTTCGTCTTTGCGAAGCTTTTCTTATGTCAAATATTGTATTCCTTAGACCATGAGATAATACAACTCCCTGGTATCGGAAGAAAGCTTTGAGGTCATCAAACGTCATCCTATGAGAGGGTGATCATGAAGGTGTCTCTCAGGTGATCGGAAAGTATCTGTTGGGTTGTATGTATCGAGATGGGATTTGTCCCTCCCAAGTCGGAGAGATATACTTCGGGCCCACTCGGTATTCGATATCCACACCGCTTGCAAGCATGTGGTTAAGGAGTTAATCATAAAGTGATATCGGATTACGGAACGAGTAAAGTACTTGCTGTGAACGAGATTGAACTAGGTATGACGGTACCAACAATCAAATCTCGGGCAAGTAAAATATCGCGAGACGAAGGGAATATATATATGGGATTGATTGAATCCTGGCATCGTGGTTCATCCGATATGATCATCGATGAATGTGTGGGAGTCAATATGGGTTTCCAGACCTCGCTGTTGATTATTGATAGAAGATCATGTCTGCATATCTCGAACGCGCAGGGTTACCCACTTAACGTGTCTCGACTCTAGGATAGATTGGATAATTGGTTTATGAGTTTTTGTTCGGAGTCTCGGATGGGATCCGGGACATCACGAGAGGTTCCGGAGTGGTCCGGAGAATAAGATTCATATAAGGCAGTGCAGTTTTTAGAGTTCGGAATTGTTCCGGGTTAATCAGTATTGTACCGGAAGCTTCTAGAACCTTCCGGAAGGGGACCAACGTGGCCCCACCTTCCGGGAGGGGGCATGGGCCTATGAGGGAGCGCCCTGGCCGCATTGGGACAGGGGCACAAGGCCCCATAGGGCCCAGCCGGCCTAGAGAGGTTTAAACTCGAGATAGAGTTTCTAGAAGGGGGGGTTTCCTTGCCCCCCACTCCTCCTCCTTTGGGGCCGCCGGCCTTGGCTTGGGGGAGGGGCTAGGGCTGCGCCCACCCCTCTATATATAGAGGGATGGGGGCGCACCAACCCCCCCACACCTTCCCCTCCAACCCTAGCCGCCCTGCTGCCCTCCTCTCTCCCTCCCGACTGCTTGTAGGCGAAGCCCTGCTGCAGAAATTCTCCACCATATACACCACGCCATAGTATTGTAGATCCAATCCGTCTCTCCACCATACTTGCTGGTCCGAGGAAGTATGAGACGTCGAGGTGCTGCACGTGTGCATCTCACGGAGGCACCGCCACTTGTGGTGCTAGATCGGATCGGATCGCGAGGAGGAGAAGCGAGTACGACTACATCACCCACGTTCCGACGAACGTTCCGCTGTGTGAATCTTCAAGGGTATGAAGATCTAATCCAATCTCTCTCGTTGTTTGCATCTCCTAGATTAGATCTTGGCTTTCCCTCTGTTCGCATCCGTAGAAATTTTTTGATTTACTATGCCGCGAAACCCTTCAAAGGGTATCGAGCTAGATCTATGTAGATGTGTTTCACGAGTAGAACGCAACATGGTTGTTGCGCGTTGATGTTTTCTGCAAGCCTCTTGTTTGTGTTCTTCTTATGACGCGGGATAGTGAGATTGAAGCGGTCCAGGCCAACCTTACGCGACGTCGTTCGCGAGACCGGCTCCGCACTTGACGTGTGGCTTGTTCCACACATGCGGCTGGTGGATGCCAGTTTCTCTCACTATAGTTGTCATGGGATTAACACCAGAGTTTGGCAACCATAATATCACCGTTGTGGCTTTCCGTAGGTAAGAATCGTTCTTAGCATCTACTCCCATAAGCCACGTAAAACATGCAATAACAAAGTAGAGGCGTCTAACTTGTTTTTGGAGGGAGTGTTTTCTGTGATATGGTATGGCCCAAGATGTGATGTGTATAATGTATGCGATGATCATGTTTTGTAATGTTTCACGACTTGCATGTCGATGAGTACACAACCGGCAGGAGCCATATGGTTGTCTTTATAATTGTGTATGACCTGTGTGTCAACTTCTTATACGCCATGTAATAGTTTCACTTTATCGCTAAGTAGTTAGCAATAGTTATAGTTGCTATTCGTGGTGGAGGCAATCATGGTGGAGTGATGGAGATCATTGCGCGAAGATTGGCTATACCATGTCACATTAAAGTTATATGCATGTGATGTTTATCCTTTTATGTATCTTATTATGCTTAGATCGCGACGGTAGCATTATAAGATGATTCCTCACTTAAAGATCAAGATAAAAACTGTGTTCTCCCCGAGTATGCACCGTTGCGAAAGTTTGTCGTGTCCAAGCATCACGTGATGATCGGGTGCTATAGACTCTACGCTCACATACAACGGGTGCAAGCCAGTTTTGCACACGCGGAAATACTTGGGTCTAACTTGACGAGCCTAGCATGTACAGACATGGCCTCGGAACACATGAACCGAAAGGTTAAGCATGAGTCATATGAATGATATGATCGACACTTTGTTGTCCACCATTGAAGCCACATCTCTTCTCGTGATGATCGGATCAGGTGTGGTGAATTTGGATCGTGTTCACTAAACAACTTGAGGGATGTTGAATTTAGTGGGAGTTCATCTAGTAATTTGATTAAAAGTTGAACTAGTTATCATGAACATAGTCTAATTTGTACTTGCAAATACTGTAGATCACATGGCCAAGTCCAACTTCAACTTCAACGTTTTTGCTGAGAAGGAAAAGCTTAAAAACAATGGGTCTAACTTCACCAATTGGTTCCGCAATCTAAGAATCATTCTCTCTGGCGGTCAAAAGGACTATGTCCTTGGGACAGCATTAGGTGAACCTCTCAGCAATCAAGCTACTGTGATGAGAAAGCTGTCTATCGATCAACAAGAAAGATGATTATGGTGTGATTAAGAGCACCATGTTGTTTTCTATGGAACCGGAACTTCAAAATCGTTTTGAAGACTATCCCGGGCCCTTTGAGATTCTCGAAGAGCTGAAAACCATGTTTCAGACTCAGGCCCGTTCTGAGAGATATGAGATCTCTGAGAAGTTCTTTAACTGCAAGATGGAGGAAGGGGGTTCCGTTAGTGAGCACGCCATTAAGATGACGGGCTACACTCAACGCCTTGAGCAACTGGAATGCACGATTCTAGAGGAGCTCAAGATTGACAGGGTTCTGCAATCACTCCCTCCCACCTACAAAAGTTTTGTAGTGACTCATAATCAGATTGGTTCCACTGATACGATCACCGAGCTCTTCGCAAAGCTGAAGGCCGCGGAAGTGGACATCAAAAAGGACAATCATGTGTTGATGGTCAACAAGCCCACCTTTAATAAAGGTAAGGGAGCAAAGAAGCCCTTCAAGAAGGGCGGCGGCAAGCGCACTGCCCCTGCTGAGAAGAAGCTCAAGTCTGGTCCTAAGCCGGACACCGAGTGCTTCTATTGCAAGGACAAGGGTCACTGGAAGCGCAACTGTCCAAAGTACTTAGCGGACAAAAAGGCTGGCACCATCAAAGGTATATTTGATATACATGTTATTGATGTTTTCCTTACTAGCCCTCGTTGTAGTACCTAGGTATTTGATACCGGTTCAGTTGCTAATATTTGTAACTCGAAACAGGAGCTACGGAATAGACGGCGGCTTGCGGGGGATGAGGTGACGATGCGCGTTGGCAACGGATCAAGAGTTGATGTGATGGCCGTCGGCACGCTCTCCTTAGTTTTACCTTCGGCATTAGTTTTAAACCTTAATAAATGTTATTATGTTCCTGCGTTGAGCATGAACATTATTTCTGGATCGTGTTTATTGCAAGACGGTTATTCATTTAAATCGGAGAATAATGGTTGTTCTATTTATATGAGTAACATCTTTTATGGTCATGCACCTCTTGTGAATGGTTTATTTCTTCTAAATCTCAAAAGGGATGAAACACACATCCATAACATTGAGGCTAAGAGATGCAAAGTAGATAGTGATAATACTACTTATTTGTGGCACTGTCGTCTAGGTCATATTGGTGTAAAACGCATGAAGAAACTCCATTCTGATGGACTTTTGGAGTCTCTTGATTTTTAATCATTTGACACATGCGAACCATGCCTCATGGGCAAGATGATCAAAACCCCATTCTCCGGTATGATGGAGCGAGCAACGGACTTGTTGGAAATCATACATACCGATGTATGCAGACCGATGAGTGTTTGAGCCGGTGGATATCGCTATTTTCTCACTTTTACCAATGACTTAAGTAGATATGGGTATATCTATTTAATGAAACATAAATCTGAAACGTTTGAAAAGTTCAAAGAATTTCGAATGAAGTGGAGAACCATCGTAATGTAAAGATTAAGTTTCTACGATCCGATTGTGGAGGTGAATATTTGAGTTATGATTTTCTCACGCATCTTAAAGCAAGTGGAATCGTTTCACAACTCACGCCACGAACACAGTAGCAATGGTGTGTCTGAGCGCCGGAATCGAACCTTATTAGATATGGTCCGATCAATGATGTCTCTTCTTGATTTGCCGTTATCATTTTGGGGTTATGCATTAGAAACCGCTGCATTCACTTTAAATAGGGCACCATCTAAATCCGTTGAGACGACCGTATGAAATGTGGTTTGGTGCTAAACCTAAGTTGTCGTTTCTTAAAGTTTGGGGATCTGAAGCTTCGTCAAGAAGTTGATGCGGACAAGCTCGAACCCAAAGCGGAGAAATGCGTCTTCATAGGATAACCTAAGGAAACTATTGGGTATACCTTCTATCAGAACCGAAGGCAAAGTGTTTGTCAGAAGAACGGTTCCTTTCTTGAGAAGGAGTTTCTCTCGAAAGAAGTGAGTGGGAGGAAAGTAGAGCTAGACGAGGTTATTGAACCTTCTCTTGAATTGGAGAGTAGCGCAGCACCTGAAATTGTTCCAGTGCCGCCTGCACCAACAATAGAGGAATCTAATGACAAGGATCGTGAAGCTTCGGACGATGCTGCTACTGAATGTCACAGGTCGATAAGGTCGCGTGCCCCTCCTGAGTGGTACGGCAACCCTGTCTTGACTGTCTTGTTAGTAGAAGACAGTGAACCTACAAACTATGAGGAAGCGATGATGAGCCCAGAATCTGAGAAATTTCTAGAACCATGAAATCCGAATTGGGATCCATGAGCGAAAACCAAGTATGGACTTTGGTGGACCCTCCTAGCGACCGAAAGGCCGTTGAGTGCAAGTGGATCTTCAAAAAGAAAACGGACGCAGATGGTAATGTTACCGTCTATAAAGCACGGCTTGTTGCGAAAGGTTTTCGACAATTTCAAGGTGTTGACTACGATGAGACTTTCTCTCCCGTAGCGATGTTTAAGTCCATTCGGATTTTATTAGCAATTGCTGCATTTCATGATTATGAAATATGGCAGATGGATGTCAAGACTGCGTTCCTCAATGGCAACATTGATGAAGAGTTGTATATGATGCAACCCGAAGGTTTTGTCGATCCTAAGGATGTTGATAAAGTATGCAAACTTCAGCGTTCCATTTATGGACTGAAGCAAGCATCTCGGATTTGGAACCTTCGTTTTGATCAAGTGATCAAGAGCTTTGGATTTGTTCCAAATTGCTACGAAGCTTGCATCTACAAGAAAGTGAGTGGTAGCTCGGTGACGTTTCTGGTACTATATGTGGATGACATATTGATTATTGGAAATGACATCAGCATGCTTAACGATGTGAAGAGTTATTTGAACAAGTGTTTTTCAATGAAAGACCTAGGTGAAGCTGCTTATATATTGGGCATCAAAATCTATAGAGATAGACAAAGACGCCTGATAGCTTTAAGCCAGAGTACATACCTAGACAAAGTTCTGAAAAGGTTCAGAATGGATAAGGCAAAGAAAGGTTCAGTGCCTATGTTGTCAGGTAAGATATTGAGCAAGGCTCAGTGTCCAGCTATGGTAAATGATAGGGAAGCTATGAGCAAAGTGCCTTATGCCTCGGCCATAGGTTCGATCATGTATGCCATGCTGTGTACTAGACCGGATGTGTCTAATGCTCTTAGTTTGACGAGCAGATATCAAAGTGATCCAGGAGTGGAACACTGGACAGCTGTGAAGAACATCCTAAAGTACCTAAATAGGACTAAAGAAATGTTTTTAGTCTATGGGGGTGATGAACAGCTTGTCGTAAAAGGTTACGTCGACGCTAGTTTTGACACCGACAAGGATGATTCTAAATCTCAGACATGATACGTGTATATTTTGAATGGAGGAGCTGTGAGCTGGAGAAGCTACAAGCAAAGCGTGATCGCGGGATCTACAGTAGAAGCGGAATACATGGCTGCTGCAGAAGCGTCAAGTGAAGGAGTTTGGATCAGAAACTTCATCACTGAGCTTGGCATGGTTCCAAGTGCATTGGACCCACTAGAGATATTGTGTGACAACACTGGCGCCATAGCACTCGCTAAGGAACCAAGATATCATCCAAAGACCAAGCATATCAACATAAGTTTCATATAATCCGAGATTATATAGCAGATGGAGATCTGAAGATTAGCAAAGTACATACAGATCTGAATGTCGCAGATCCATTGACTAAACCTCTTCCACGTGTAAAACATGATCAGCACCTCAGTGCCATGGGTGTGAGATTGTTGCCAGATGTAAACTAGATTATTGAATCTAGTGCAAGTGGGAGACTGTTGGAATTATGCCCTAGAGGCAATAATAAAGATGTTATTATTATAATTCTTGTTCATGATAATGTTTATATTCCATGCTAGAATTGTATTAAGCGGAAACTTTAA
The DNA here is from genome assembly GCA_030063025.1 of Avena longiglumis. NCBI lineage: Eukaryota > Viridiplantae > Streptophyta > Magnoliopsida > Poales > Poaceae > Avena > Avena longiglumis. The sequence goes on from CP125973.1 coordinate 468,974,838, forward strand.
TACTTGTGTGGTTTGTGAACAACACCGTGTCCCTAGTACGCCTCTATGTACTAGCTCATTGATCAATGATGGTTAAGGTTTCCTAACCATAGACATGAGTTGTCAATTGATAATGAGATCATATCATTGGGAGAATGATATGGTGGACAGACCCAAACTAAGCGAAGCAATTAGATCGTGTCATCGTGTTCGTCTTTGCGAAGCTTTTCTTATGTCAAATATTGTATTCCTTAGACCATGAGATAATACAACTCCCTAGTATCGGAAGAAATCTTTGAGGTCATCAAACGTCATCCTATGAGAGGGTGATCATAAAGGTGTCTCTCAGGTGATCGGAAAGTATCTGTTCGGTTGTATGTATCGAGATGGGATTTGTCCCTCCCAAGTCGGAGAGATATACTTCGGGCCCACTCGGTAATCGATATCAACACCGCTTGCAAGCATGTGGTTAAGGAGTTAATCACAAAGTGATATCGGATTACAGAACGAGTAAATTACTTGCTGTGAACGAGATTGAACTAGGTATGACGATACCGACGATCAAATCTCGGGCAAGTAAAATATTGCGAGACGAAGGGAATATATAAATGGGATTGATTGAATCCTGGCATCGTGGTTCATCCGATATGATCATCGATGAATGTGTGGGAGTCAATATGGGTTTCCAGACCTCGCTGTTGATTATTGATAGAAGATCATGTCTGCATATTCTCGAACCCGCAGGGTCACACACTTAACGTGTCTCGACGCTAGGATAGATTGGATAATTGGTTTATGAGTTTTTGTTCGGAGTCTCGGATGGGATCCGGGACATCACGAGAGGTTCCGGAGTGGTCCGGAGAATAAGATTCATATAAGGCAGTGCAATTTTTGGAGTTTGGAATTGTTCCGGGTTAATCAGTATTGTACCGGAAGCTTCTAGAACCTTCCGGAAGGGGACCAACATGGCCCCACCTTCCGGGAGGGGGCATGGGCCTATGAGGGAGTGCCCTGGCCGCATTGGGCCAGGGGCACAAGGCCCCATAGGGCCCAGCCGGCCTAGAGAGGTTTAAACTCGAGATAGAGTTTCTAGAAGGGGGGGTTTCCTTGCCCCCCACTCCTCCTCCTTTGGGTCCGCCGGCCTTGGCTTGGGGGAGGGGCTAGGGCTGCGCCCACCCCTCTATATATAGAGGTCTGGGGGCGCACCAACCCCCCACACCTTCCCCTCCAACCCTAGCCGCCCTGCTGCCCTCCTCTCTCCCTCCCGACTGCTTGTAGGCAAAGCCCTGCTGCATAAATTCTCCACCATATACGCCACGCCATCGTGTTGTAGATCCAATCCGTCTCTCCACCGTACTTGCTGGTCCAAGGAAGGAGGAGACGTCGAGGTGCTGCCCGTGTGCATCACACGGAGGCACCACCACTTGTGGTGCTAGATCGGATCGGATCACGAGGAGGAGAAGCGAGTACGACTACATCACCCACGTTAGGAACGTTCACCGCGAATCTTCAAGGGTATGAAGATCTAATCCAATCTCTCTCGTTGTTTGCATCTCCTAGATTATATCTTGGCTTTCCCTCTGTTCGCATCCGTAGAAATTTTTTGATTTACTATGCCGCAAAACCCTTCAGGCACCGCCAAACCATCCACATGGTTGCAGGACTACGGCAACGCGGTGGAGATTGCCGGAGGCAACCCCAACGTCGCCATCAAGTACCTCCCATTAATGTTGGCAGGCACGGCCCGTCAATGGATCGACGACTTGCCGGAGAAATCTATCTACAACTGGTTGGACATGCAAGAAGCGCTCACCAAGAACTTTGAGGGTACATACAAGCGTCCCTGTACCGTGCGCGATCTACAACGGTGCGTGCAAGAGAAAGACAAGACATCTCGCGCATATCTCTCCTGCTGGCTGGACATGAAGAATTCCTGCGCAGGAGTCCACGCTCAAACCGCCATGGCCGCCTTCATCGATGGGTTGGAAAGAGGCACGCTGCTCCGACATAAGCTGAAGTGCTTGCAGGACAAGCACCAGCTTAACTTGAACCAGATGATTCAGTTGGCTAGTGAGTTCGCAACTGCCGACGACGATGCTCGTGGCTCCTTGCCGGCAACGGCCGTTCCAACTCAAGCTCGGAGGAACAGCAGTACAAAGCGGAAAACCACTTCAGAAGAAAAGCAATCTACCGACATGGTCGCTATGACTTTTGCAGGACGAGGAGAAGGCAGACAGCATGGCCGAGGAAGGGGAGATGGTCGTGGGAAGCAGCAAGGAAGTGAAACCACCTCGGCGCCTCTCCACGTTCCCCAAACCTACGAAGAGTACCACGATATGCCGTTCCTCGTACACCTCGATGCCAACGGCAAGGCCACCCATACCAATCGACACTGCAAGTTCGTCAATGACCCGGAGTCTGGCTACAAGCAAAGTCGGAAGAACAGACCGCGAGGCAAGGGCAAGGGGAAGAAGAAGGAGGAGGAGTCCAAGGATTCAAGTGACATGGACGAGTACGTTGACCCCAAGCACGCCGCCAAGAGCGACGACAAGGGCAAGAACCCCTTCACAAAGAAGGCCCCAGTCTACCACACTTTCCTTGGCACCCCCACCGTCCGACAACAGAAGACCTCTCTGAGGATCCTGCTGGCTACTCTCCCCCCAGTTCCCCAGTATCTGCGCTGGTCGGAGGTTCCAATAACTTGGGACAGGATGGACCACCCAGACCTTATACCCACGGAGAACCAGTACGCCATTGTCATCAACCCTTTGAGTGACTGTGTGGAGTTCACCAAGTGTATGGTGGATAGTGGAAGCAGCATCAACATCATGTACCTGGATACACTGCAGAAGATGAACTTGACGGAGGCAAACCTAAGGCGGACCAACACCATCTTCCACGGTGTAGTTCCTGGTCGGGAGGCTCGGTCCCTTGGGTGCATTACACTTCAGGTTGCCTTTGGCGATGTTAACAGTTACCGCCAAGAGCGCATCAATTTCGAGGTGGTCCCCTTCAAGAGCGTGTAGCACGTCATATTCGGCCACGACATATTCCACACGTTCATGGCCAAGCCATGCTTCGTCTACAACAAACTCAAGATACCCGGACCAAACGGTATCATCACCGTATCCGGAAGCTTTACCAAGGCAAGGGACTGCAAGATCAACGAAGCAGCCGTTGCAGAAGTTGTCCTCTACAGCGAAGAATTCAAGGAGATCTAGAGCAAGGTCGATGACTCAGAGATGCCCGCGTCGAAGAAGTAGATCTCTGACTCCGCTCCTGCATTCAAGGCCGTCATCGAGACCAAGCCGGTGGAACTTGTGGTAGGCGATGCCTCCAAGGTCACCACCATTGGGACGAACCTGGATCCCAAATAGGAAAGCGCGCTCGTCGAGTTCCTCCATGAGAATAGAGACATCTTTGCCTGGCAACCTGCCGACATGAAAGGTGTACCTAGGGAACTTGCCGAGCATAGCTAAAACATTGACCCAAAATGTAAACCAGTGAAACAACCTCTACGACGCTTTGGAGATGAGAAGAGACACGCCATTGGCAAACAGATAGCTAGGTTACTTAAAGCTAGATTTATCCGAGAAGTCCTTCACACCCGATGGGTGGCCAATCCTGTACTTGTCCCCAAAAAGGGAACCAATGAATTAAGAATGTGCGTTGATTACACCGGCTTGAAAAAAGCATGTCCCAAAGATCCATTTGCTTTGCCTCGCATTGACCAAGTCATTGACTCGACGGCTGGCTCGGAACTTTTGTGTTTTCTCGATGCATACTCAGGATACCACCAGATCAAGATGAGGAAGTCGGACCAATTGGCCACTTCGTTCACTACCCCATACGGCACATTTTGCTATGTCACGATGCCCTTTGGGCTAAAAAAAGCAGGTGCTACTTACCAGCGGACAATGCAACGTTGCCTCCACGACCAAATTGGTCGGAACGTTCACGCTTATGTGGATGATATCGCGGTGATGTCTAAAAAGTCAAATGACTTAATCTCCTACTTAAAAGAAACCTTTGATAATCTCTGGAAATACAACATGATGCTTAACCCCAAGAAGTGCGTCTTCGGGGTTCCAGTCGGAAAATTGTTGGGCTTCATCGTTTCCCAACGCGGAATCAAGGTCAACCCGGAGAAAATCAAGGCCATATTAAACATAAACTGTCCAACATGCCTAAAGGACATTCAACGACTAACAGGTTGGGTTGCAACAGTTAGTCGGTTCGTCAGCCGACTTGGAGAGAAGGCTCTGCCGCTGTACAAGTTGTTGAAGAAGGCGGACAAATTCATGTGGACGGACGAGGCAGATGTAGCATTGAAGCAGCTCAAGGAGATTCTTTCCTCAGCGCCCATCCTTGCAGCACCCGAGCCTGGTGAGCCCCTGTTAATTACATGGAGGCAACCAACCAGGTTATCAGCATCGTCGTCGTGGTAGAGCGGAAGGAACCAGGCTATGAGCACGGAGTTCAACGACCAGTTTACTATGTGAGCGAGGTCTTGATGGAGTCCAAGCAGCGTTACCCACACTACCAAAAGATAGCTTATGGAGTATTCCTTGCTTCTCGGAAGCTGAGGCATTACTTTCAGGAGCACCCAATCACAGTGGTGAGCAAGACACCACTGTCCGACATCATTAATAACGGCAACGCTATAGGAAGGGTCGCGAAGTGGGGCATTGAACCTGCCGCCTTCGAGATCACCTACAAGAGACGTGACGCTATCAAGTCACAAGCCTTGGCATATTTTGTTGTAGATTGGACGGAGATGCCAGACGCTACTCCGTTTCCAGAACCAGAGTACTGGGTGATGCACTTTGACGGATCAAAGCTGCTCAACGGCTCAGGGGCTGGTGTATTGCTACAGTCACCAACAGGAGACAAGCTACACTACGTTCTGCAGATCCACTTCGAGGCTACAAACAAAATGGCGGAGTATGAAGCACTCATTCACGGACTACGTGTAGCCAAGGATATTGGCATCAAGCGCATAGTTTGTTGTGGAGATTCTAACTTGGTTGCCCAGCAGGTGGCTGGCACCTGGAATGCGCGGAACCCTATGATGGCGGCATATCAAGACGAAGTGGACGAGATAGCCAAGAGCTTCTTGGTCTATGAAGTCAAGTATGTGCCTAGGGAACAAAACGAGGCGGCCGATCTGCTCTCTAAGCTAGGATCAGGGCGCAAGCGAATTCTGCCAGGCGTTTTCCTTGAGCACCTGCGCACACCATCCGTGAAAGGGGCAGACATCGACAACCCGGATAGAGCTGACTCTTTTGTCAACATGGTGACCAAGGTCCCTCCGGCTTGGACAAAACCGTTCATGGAATACCTCGAACACGGAACTTCGCTCGACGACAAAGTCGAAAGACGGCAAATAGTACGACGAGCAAAGGGTTATACCATAATCAATGGGCAACTCTATAAAAGGAGCACTACTGGTGTATTCCTAAAGTGTGTTTCCCAGCTAGAAGGTATGGAAATCCTACGCGAAATCCATCTCGGAGATTGCGGGCATCACGCCGCTCCTCGATCGTTGGTCGCGAAAGCCTTCCCAAGAAGGATTCTCTCGCTTGGGCGGAAGCCGACAAGCTGGTTGTGACATGCATGGGATGCCAGTATTATGCCCAACAAGCACATGTTCCTGCTGAAGAACTGCGAACAATACCAATAACTTGGCCGTTTGCAGTCTGGGGGCTAGACACGGTGGGACCGTTATAGACGGCACCTTGTGGGTTTATGCATCTGCTCGTAGCAGTTGACAAATTCACTAAATGGATAGAAGCTAAATCCATTAGAAAGCTTGATGGGGCAACTGCCCTCAGGTTCGTCCGAGATCTAGTGGTTAGATTTGGTCTCCCACATAGCATCATCACCGACAACGGCAACAATTTATCACTCGGAGAAGTGGAGGCATATTGCTGGGAAAAAGACATCCGACTTGACCCTGCATCTGTGGCACACCCATAATCCAATGGTCAGGTCGAGCGAGCCAATGGATTAATTCTGCAGGGAATCAAGCCACGTCTTGAGGTACCTCTACATAGAGCAGCTGGAGCCTGGGCGGAAGAATTGCCATCTGTGCTGTGGAGTTTATGAACTACACCCAACAGATCTACCGAATACACCCCTTACTTCATGGTATATGGAGCATAAGCCATCCTGCCCTCCGACATCCTCCACGATACACCAAGAGTTGCCGCCTACGACGAAGATGACGCTGAAGAATCCAGACGCCTAGATGTGGACCTTCTCGAGGAGGAGCGCCTTTTGGCATGCCAAAGATCCGCCATCTACCAGCAGAAGCTATGCAGCTACCATAGTCGCCGCGTTCGGCATCGCTCATTTAAAGAGGGGGATTTGGTGCTCCGACTTAAGAAGAAGAAGTCACACAAATTATCCCCGCCATGGGAAGGACCGTTCATCATAAGCAAGGCGCTGCTCAATGGGTCTTACTACCTTGTTGACAATCGTGAACTAAAGGATATACCCAATGAGGATCATAAGCGCAAGCGACGTGACCCGGATGATGACTACCCGGAGCTTGATCGGCCATGGAATATAGCACAACTACGTCCTTTTTACACTTAGCATTTTTTATCTAATTGTGTATCTCTTATATGATCAATGAAATAAAGCTCTCTGGTTCACTCATATTTCTGATTCTTCTACCTCCTTTAGTGTTCATTTTTGGATCATGTAAAACCTTTATGCACAAGTCTTGCATTTGCACTTGTGAAAAATTCGCCTACGGGCATTAGCTTAAGTTTTCTGGTCTACATGTTCTTTGTCGTTTTTATGTGGATTCTGGAGTAGTGACTTTCAACACTTATTGTCGGCGATTTTGTGCTTAGGTTATTGACGGTTCCATTGGGCATCATCACCTGAGCGCATGGTTCCTACAACAAGTCTTCCGACTCATGAAAGGTCAAGCATAAAAACCAAAGTAATGGATAAGCCAGCACTTGCTTAAAAAATATATACATGCTGGAAATTAGTTCTTAGGTGGCAGGACATAACAACCATCGTTTTTCGCCTTAAGTTACATCATCAAGTTTTTTTCGCGCATACACCAAAGGTGAAACAAATATTACAAAGTTGTTTTTCATTCCTTTGGCGCAGGAGACTTGGAAGCAGCATCATCACCAGCCGGAGAATCACCCTCAACGTCGGCACTGTGGTGGGACTCGGAGGAGTCTTGGTTGACGTTGTCGATGGTGTTCATAGGCACGAAGACGTCGATGTCCACCAACTCGGCAACTCTGGTGTCATAACCCGCGAGTGACGACAGGATGGCTTCGTGATCAATCTCTTTGCCGTCATCGTCAACGTCGGGGATACCAGAGGTCACCATATCGATGTCGGCATCTTCGTAGTGTGCCTTAACCATTCACATCGCCATCCTTGCGCCAGCCCGTGCACATGAAGCTTTCCAGCTTGTGATACGCTCGGGGGCTCGGCGCAGAATCTCCGAGTACTTCGCCATGGAGTCCGAGGCCTTGATGTGTATTGTAACACCCTCAGAATCGGACCTATGCAAGTTTGAGCAAAATTCGCCAAACCCGCATAGAAACGATTCAAAGGTGCCCACCAGGCACTTTCGTGCGGGTGGAAAACGAAGTAATAACATTACACAACCGTCCTCGATGGGACCCATAGAACAGATACATATAACAACGACTCAAAGAGTCAAGAATACAGATATAAAATACAAAGATCCAAATCACCTTGAAACGATATAGCGTCCAGCTACGGACAAGATGCAAATGGGGCTAAGAGCCCTGAAGAATAACCAATGGCGTCCATAACCCTGCCCAGGCCAAGCCGGAAGGGTAACCCTGCTAACGGCGTCGATCTCAAAACCTGCTTAACAAAAGGTGCCGACAAAGGGCAAAGCGAAACAAAGAAGGAGCGTCGATCGAGGCCAAGACACCGAGGCTAGAATTCGGCGGTCCTCGCCTACATAGGTATGGTGGACTGAAGCGGCAGCGGCAGCATGCACTAAACAACCTATAGAGACTCGATACAACTGACGGTTATTAGAGAGGGGTGAGAATGACCTACCCGGATCCAACCTGAAGCTAACACCAAACAAACCCATCCTGGTGTTTCCCCCTCGAGACCAAACGAGGAAGTCAACCGAGGAACTCACACGGTTGGCAGTTTTACTTATTCAGTTATAGTTGTGGCACTTTACTAGTCAGATTTAGATAATCGCCACGATAAAGTAAGCGGGGCACTTTTAGTTCACCATTCCGTGATAGAGGCATCAATTACTAGTCAGATACATTTATCGTGAGATAACCCAAAAACCCAGCAGTTGTTGGTACTTTTATTTAGCCATTCCGTTGTAGTGAAGCTGATTACTAGGCAAATCGAATACAAGTCAATTCATAACAGTAAACTTTAGTTATAGTTGTCTATGATCAACCTTCGTTCTCCAAGTCGTCCATAACCGCGACACGGCTCGAAAAGATTTAACCTGCAGGTGCACCAAAGTATCCACAGCACTGACCCTTTTGCCGATCGGTTAACATACACCCATCGGTATGTCGGCGGGGCCTAAGTCACGACGCCCTGCACCAAAGCAAGCAATCGGGGCCACCCCACTAAGTACACCATAACGAAGTCGGCCGGTCTCGAGACGGACTTAGGGTTGCGCCAATGGTCAGAGCGACAGATGCCCCAAACGGGACTGCCGATACACAGAAACACTCCGCTTCCTAAACAAGACAGCGTGCTCCTCACACAATCGTAAATAAAGCGAGAGCATGGCATAAGACAGATAGTAAATAAAACCTCAAACTAGTTGTGGCCCCAAGACAATACTTCAAATCGGTAATTATCAATGGGGCCCATATCTCCCCACTGTGGTTAGCGCTCGATCTCGAACAGTGTCAAGAACTCGGTCCTACGGGACACAAGTGGGCGGTCGAAACCAAATCTTACCTATCACCCACCGATGCCTCTGCTTAATTCAATTTTAGTTGTTAAACAGGAATTTAAAGTGATACAATAATTAAAGCCATGATCATCTCCAACGTCAACATGCGGCAATTTCTCCAACAAAGGTGGTACTTGACGACAAGCAAAACACTTGAGCAAGCGACTACGACACGCGGGTCCAACTATCTACCAAACAATGTAATAGGATGTGTCCAAGGCTATATATGGCTGCAAGGGATATCACGAATTAAATCTAGAGCAACGCAACACAGATAGCAATAGATCAACAGGAGGGAAGTAAATACTATAAAAGTAAGATAGGTAGAAAGGGGGAGATGCTCGCCTGAAAACATTGTCGAAGGGTTCATCCGAAGATCGGGGCGAAGCTCACATCAACTCAACGGCCTTATCCGCGAAGAAGCAAAACACTAGAAGAAACACCGGGTGCAATATTTAATGCACGGCAGAAGATCGGCATGATGCATGCATGATGGATGGCATGGCAAGGTGCGATGCAATTAGGTCATATTAAGCGGAACCGGGGTCCCGACAATTAGTTAAATGGTTCAAGTTATTTAGAACCCCCGCAATTTAAATGTTGTTTAACATGGCCAAAAGATAGTACTGGTTCGCTACACAAGTTTAAATGAGGCCGATATGAGACTAGATTTGCCCGCATATGGGCCCCATATTTAATTATTAGGTGAATCGGCATAAGGCCCCCAAACCAATGATATGCATGCGAGATGACATTTAAATATGCAACAAGTTGATGTCATTTATAAAATAGGGTATCGAGGTAAAGGGTCACACATTAGGGGTCTCGACGATCTTGGGTTCCGAGGTTCGGTCGGTCGTGGTTTGGTCCGGTCTGGATCCGTGGTTCGACGGAAGCGTTCTCGTTGACTGGTAGATCTTGTCGCATCGGGTCTCGTGTCCGGGCGTGTCGAATTCTTCCGGCCAATGCCGTTCTTGTTGTCGCGCGCCGATCTTGTCGGGTCCCGGGTCGATCTTGCCGCTAAGGGTCTTGTCGGGCCCGCCATCGAGGCGGTCTTGGCGAGGGAAGAAGCACTTGGCGTTCGTGGCGATCTTGCGTCCTCCGGTTCGGTCTTGGCGTCCGAGGTAGACGGGTTTCGCCAGATCGGGCGATCTTGGCGTCGGGTTCGGCGAGCGTCCTTCGGACTCCGGGAAGGAGCACTCGACGTTCCGGGGGGAAAGATCTCGGTGTTCGCGTAGAAGGTCTCGTTGCATCCGTGAAGGAGTACATGAAGACGATGCCGGGGTTCGCACTTTGGTTCCGGATGGCGATCTTGGCATCGAGGGATTCAGATCTTCGGATTTCGAGGTTCGCGAAGGGTCATGGCGATCCAAGACGGAGGTATAGGCGTCTTCGGGTCTCCGGATGAGGAAGCGCCGGGTCCGTCAGAGACTTGCGACACGGGCTGGCTGCATCTTCGCTTGACACGACACCATGGCACTGTGGCCCACGGAGTGGATAGGCGGTCGACGATATGGCTCAGGGCCAAGGCATTGGCCGAGGGACCCGCCGTGACGGCGGCGGCCGAGCGAGGCGAGGCGAGCTGGGCGGCAACCGCAGCGAAGCCGGGCGCCAGGCTAGGTCGGAGGGGGCCCGCGAACGAGCGGGCGCTGGGGCGGCCTGGGCTACTGCGAGGGCGGCACCTGGCCGGGCGATGCGGAGCGGCAGTGATGGCTGCCAGGCCGATGAGGGTGGCTCGGCGCAGCGGGCCGGGCGGGCGAGAGGAGGAACCGGGCGCTGGGAGGTGGCGCGGGCGAGGCAACGCCGGCGGAAGGGCGCGCGGCTCGGCGCAGCACGGGCGACGCGGGAAGAACGGGAGGCGACTGGCGCAAGGCGCAGCGACGGGAGGTGCGGGGTTAGGGAGAGGAGAGAAAGAAGATGAACAGGGTGGGCGCTGGGTGGTGGGGTCCGAGGGGCGGGCGTCGTGCTTGCGTGAGGAGGTGGGCTGGGTGGTGGCGGTCAGTGCAGCGGCCCAAGGCAGGTGGGCAGTGGTAGGGTGTGTGTGTGGTAGTGCGTGTGCTGGCGTGTGTTAGGTGGGGTGTGGGGCTGGGTGAGTGTGTGGCTGGGAGAGAGAGGTGAGGAAGGAGAGAGAGGGGGTTGGGGTGATGTGGAAGATGCTGGTTGGGTGAGGGATAGGGAGAGGGTGAGGTGGCGGGATCCGATAGGGTGGGGTGATGTGGAGGGGGAGAGAGGGTAGAAAGCTGGGTAAGTCTAGGATTTAGGAATGGTGTAGTTGGACCGTCTTTTAAAATCTGGGGCGGTCGTTCGGGTCAATCGGCCCGTTCGACTGCCCCGCTAAAATTAATTATAATTTTTATTATTGCAAACAAGGTTTTTGCAAACCGATTTCGGGCAAAACAAAATAGTCCGGTGACCCGGTTTGATGTTTGAAAAAGGAGGGGCGTTTTAGAAAACAAAACAGGATTTGCGAACATCGTTTTATGCAGACAATGCAGGATGATGACGATGCAATGCACAAATTCAACGCGATTTTCTAGTAGTGGTTTTGCGGGATGCCACAATTCGACACCACTAACAATGGATCTCGCCCTCGAGATCCGCCTCATGGTACCGGAAGGAAGGTCGGCGTTCTGATCCTTCGCGCTTCGTGTAGATCCTCGCGACACCACTAACAATGGTCGTTGTCTCTGATCGTCGAGGGAACACTCCGGGAACAAAGGACGAAGTTGAAGGTAAGGCCACCTTTAACTTCCATGGACGGAGCAAAATCGCCGATCCACCGATTCGATGTACAAGAGCGATTGATAAGAGCCGTGGTAGGGTAGCTACTCCATCCCACACTCAAACCATCACTCGCACACGAATGGACGGATCATGCAACCAACTCTCGAATTAGATCAAGATCTTCTTAGATGGTATCCGAACAAAGGAATGTTGCCGAGAAATCGTATGAAAGACACAACGATTAGGTTCCGCGATGGTTCCATTGGCATGAACAAAACATGCTCAAGGTATACTCCAACTTCACCAAAGCTCGTCCTTCTCATATGTTTTTCAACGACACCGGTATCCAAAGAAGGAACACACATAGACAAAGAGCTCAAGAACGAAAGATCGGATGAAGGGCACAACAGCAAGTTGCGATTGATGATCATAGCACCTCCGTTACAAAGGGAGAAAAAGAAACTCAAGGTACGACGGAAACCCAACCACGAGAATTCGGACTCAAAGAAATAGACGAGAGCGGATTCAAAACACGTAGAGATAAGAGGAGAATAGCGGAGGGTAAGGAGTAAACCAGACCTAATCGTAGCTATCCAACCGATTTTCAAAATAGTTTTGACACTCTACTTGGCCGTTAGCTAGGTTATCCTACAGGCTGGACTTGTGGGTATCGCAATCGCTGAGCTCGATACCACTGTAACACCCTCAGAATCGGACCTATGCAAGTTTGAGCAAAATTCGCCAAACCCGCATAGAAACGATTCAAAGGTGCTCACCAGCACTTTCGCGGGTGGAAAACGGTAATACATTACACAACCGTCTCGATGGGACCCACGTAGATACATATAACAACGACTCAAAGAGTCAAGAATACAGATATAAAATACAAAGATCCAAATCACCTTGAAACGATATGGCGTCCAGCTACGGACAAGATGCAAATGGGGCTAAGAGACCTGAAGAATAACCAATGGCGCCCATAACCCTGCCCAAGCCGGAAGGGTAACCCTGCTAACGGCGTCGATCTCAAAACCTGCTTAAACAAAAGGGGTGCCGACAAAGGGCAAAGGAAAAAGAAGGAGCGTCAGTACTGAGGCCAGTACACGGCGAGGCTAGAATTCGGCGGTCCTCGCCTACATAGGTAAGGTGGATCAAGCGGCAGCAAAGATGCACTTAACAACCTATAGAGACTCGATACAACTGACGGTTATTAGAGAGGGGTGAGAATGACCTACCCGGATCCAACCTGAAGCTAACACCAAACAAACCCATCCTGGTGTTTCCCCCTCGAGACCAAACGAGGAAGTCAACCGAGGAACTCACACGGTTGGCAGTTTTACTTATTCAGTTATAGTTGTGGCACTTTACTAGTCAGATTTAGATAATCGTCCTGATAAAGTAAGCAGTGGGCACTTTTAGTTCACTATTCCGTGATAGTGGCATCAATTACTAGTCAGATACATTTATCGTGAGATAACCCAAAAACCCAGCAGTTGTTGGTACTTTTATTTAGCCATTCCGTTGTAGTGAAGCTGATTAGGCAAATCGAATACAAGTCAATTCATAACAAGAAACTTTAGTTATAGTTGTCTATGATCAAGCACGTGCTCCAAGTCGTCCATAACCGCGACACGGCTTCTAAAAGATTTAACCGCAGGGTGCACCAAAGTATCCACAGCACTTCGACCCTTTTGCCGATCGGTTAACATACACCCATCGGTATGTCGGGGGCCTAAGTCACGACGCTCCTGCACCCAGCAAGCAATCGGGGCCACCCCACTAAGTACACCAAGAACGAAGTCGGCCGGTCTCCGAGACGGACTTAGGGTTGCGCCAATGGTCAAGCGACGATGCCCCCAAACGGGACTGCCGACATCACGTAAACACTCCGCTTCCTAAACAAGACACAGTGCTCCTCACACAATCGTAAATAAAGCAAGTAGCATGGCATAAGACAGGATAGTAAATAAAACCTCAAACTAGTTGTGGCCCCAAGACAATACTTCAAATCGGTAATTATCAATGGGGCCCATATCTCCCACCGTGGTTAGCGCTCGATCTCGAACAGTGTCAAGAACTCGGTCCCACGGGACACAAGTGGGCGGTCGGAAACCAAATCTTACCTATCACCCACCGATGCCTCTGCTTAATTCAATTTTAGTTGTTAAACAGGAATTTAAAGTGATACAATAATTAAAGCCATGATCATCTCCAACGTCAACATGCGGCAATTTCTCCAACAAAGGTGGTACTTGACGACAAGCAAAACACTTGAGCAAGCGACTACGACACGCGGGTCCAACTATCTACCAAACAACAGGTAATAGGATGTGTCCAAGGCTATATATGGCTGCAAGGGATATCACGGGTACGAAATCTAGAGCAACGCAACACAGATAGCAATAGATCAACAGGAGGGAAGTAAATACTATAAAAGTAAGATAGGTAGAAAGGGGGAGATGCTCGCCTGAAAACATTGTCGAAGGGTTCATCCGAAGATCGGGGCGAAGCTCACATCAACTCAACGGCCTTATCCGCGAAGAAGCAAAACACTAGAAGAAACACCGGGTGCAATATTTAATGCACGGCAGAAGATCGGCATGATGCATGCATGATGGATGGCATGGCAAGGTGCGATGCAATTAGGTCATATTAAGCGGAACCGGGGTCCCGACAATTAGTTAAATGGTTCAAGTTATTTAGAACCCCCGCAATTTAAATGTTGTTTAACATGGCCAAAAGATAGTACTGGTTCGCTACACAAGTTTAAATGAGGCCGATATGAGACTAGATTTGCCCGCATATGGGCCCCATATTTAATTATTAGGTGAATCGGCATAAGGCCCCCAAACCAATGATATGCATGCGAGATGACATTTAAATATGCAACAAGTTGATGTCATTTATAAAATAGGGTATCGAGGTAAAGGGTCACACATTAGGGGTCTCGACGATCTTGGGTTCCGAGGTTCGGGGTCGGTCTCAGGGTTTCGGGTCCGGTCTCGGGATCCAGGGTTCGACGGAAGCGTTCTCGGTTGACTGGGGTAGATCTTGTCGCATCGGGGTCTCGGTGTCCGGGCGGTCAATTCTTCCGGCCAATGCCATTCTTGTTGTCGCCGATCTTGTCGGGTCCCGGTCGATCTTGCCGTTGCGAGGTCTTGTCGGCGCCGCCATCGAGGCGGTCTTGGCGAGGGAAGAAGCACTTGGCATTCTCGTGGCGATCTTGCGTCCTCCCGGTTCGGGTCTTGGCGTCCGAGGGTAGACGGGCTTGGCGTTTTCGCATCGGCGATCTTGGCGTCCGGGTTCTCGGCGAGCGTCCGGACTCGGGAAGGAGCACTCGGCGTTCCGGGAAAGATCTCGGTGTTCGCGTGAAGGTCGTTGCATCCGTGAAGGAGTACATGAAGACGATGCCGGTTCGCACTTTGGTTCCGGGATGGCGATCTTGGCATGCTGAGGGATTCAGATCTTCGGATTTCGAGGTTCGCGAAGGGTCATGGCGATCCAAGACGGAGGTATAGGCGTCTTCGGGTCTCCGGATGAGGAAGCGCCGGGTCCGACAGTGACTTGCGACACGAGCTGGCTGCATCTTCGTTTGACACGACACCATGGCACCAGGGCGTCCACGGGAGTGGATAGGCCGGTGCAGACTGACGATATGGCTCAGGGCCAAGGCACAGCGAGGGACCCGCCGGCGACGGCGGCGGCCAGAGCGGAGGCGGAAGGCGAGGCGAGGCGCATGGCGACGGCGAGCTTGGCGGAGGCCGCACGGGAGCTTCAGGCGAAGCTGAGGCGGACTCGGCCAGCGTCGAGGACAAGCTGGCGAGGCTAGGTCGGAGGGGGCCCGCGAACGAGGCGGGCGCGGAGCGGTTGCTGGGGCGGCTCGGGATACGCTGGCTGGGCGGGCGGGCTCGGCGGCCGGGCGGCGTGCACGGAGCTCATGGGGACGGTGGCTTGGCGGCCTTGGCTCGTGATGAGGGTGGCCAGCGCCATGGCCGGGCGCGCGTGAGAGGAGGGAACCGGGCTGGGAGGTGGCGCGCGAGCAACGCCGGCGGGCGCGGCAGGTGCGGGCTCAGGCGAGCACGGGCGGAAGAACGGAGGGGAAGCTCTACAAGCGGCGCAGCGCAGCGACGGGAGTCTGAGGGTTAGGGAGAGGAGGGAGAGAAAGAAGATGAACAGGGGGTGGGCGCGGGGTGGTGGGGTCCGCAGGCGGGGTCGGGCGCGTGCTTGCGTGAGGCTGTGGTGTGTGGCGGTCAGGGCGGCCAGGCCCAGCTGGCAGGGAGTGGGCGCGCGCGGGTAGGGTGTGTGTGTGGTAGTGCGTGTGCTGGCGTGTGTTAGGTGGGGTGTGGGGCTGGGTGAGTGTGTGGCTGGGAGAGAGAGGTGAGGAAGGAGAGAGAGGGGGTTGGGGTGATGTGGAAGATGCTGGTTGGGTGAGGGATAGGGAGAGGGTGAGGTGGCGGGATCCGATAGGGTGGGGTGATGTGGAGGGGGAGAGAGGGTAGAAAGCTGGGTAAGTCTAGGATTTAGGAATGGTGTAGTTGGACCGTCTTTTAAAATCTGGTCGTTGGTCAATCGGCCCGTTCGACTGCCCCGCTAAAATTAATTATAATTTTTATTATTGCAAACAAGGTTTTTGCAAACCGATTTCGGGCAAAACAAAATAGTCCGGTGACCCGGTTTGATGTTTGAAAAAGGAGGGGCGTTTTAGAAAACAAAACAGGATTTGCGAACATCGTTTTATGCAGACAATGCAGGATGATGACGATGCAATGCACAAATTCAACGCGATTTTCTAGTAGTGGTTTTGCGGGATGCCACAATTCGACACCACTAACAATGGATCTCGCCCTCGAGATCCGCCTCATGGTACCGGAAGGAAGGTCGGCGTTCTGATCCTTCGCGCTTCGTGTAGATCCTCGCGACACCACTAACAATGGTCGTTGTCTCTGATCGTCGAGGGAACACTCCGAGAACAAAGGACGAAGTTGAAGGTAAGGCCACCTTTAACTTCCATGGACGGAGCAAAATCGCTGGATCCACTGATTCGATGTACAAGAGCGATTGATAAGAGCCGTGGTAGGGTAGCTACTCCATCCCACACTCAAACCATCACTCTGCACACGAATGGACGGATCATGCAACCAACTCTCGGAATTAGACTGAAGATCTTCTTAGATGGTATCCGGAACAAAGGAATGTTGCCAGCAGAAATCGTATGAAAGACACAACGATTAGGTTCCGCGATGGTTCCATTGGCATGAACAAAACATGCTCAAGGTATACTCCAACTTCACCAAAGCTCGTCCTTCTCATATGTTTTTCAACGACACTGGTATCCAGCAAGGAACACACATAGACAAAGAGCTCAAGAACGAAAGATCGGATGAAGGGCACAACAGGCAAGTTGCAGATTGATGATCATAGCACCTCCGTTACAAAAGGGGAGAAAAAGAAACCCTGAAGGTACGACGGAAACCCAACCACGAGAATTCCTGGACTCAAAGAAATAGACGAGAGCGGATTCAAAACACGTAGAGATAAGAGGAGAATAGCAGAGGGTAAGGAGTAAAACCAGACCTAATCAGAGCTATCCAACCGATTTTCAAAAATAGTTTTGACACTCTACTTCGGCCGTTAGCTAGGTTATCCTCTGCTGGACTTGTGGGGTATCGCAACCGCTGAGCTCGATACCACTCAGAACACCCTCGAGAATCGGACCTATGCAAGTTTGAGCAAAATTCCAAACCCGCATAGAAACGATTCAAAGGTGCCCACCAGCACTTCGTCGGGTGGAAAAGCGGTAATACATTACACAACCGTCCTCGATGGGACCCACAGAACAGATACATATAACAACGACTCAAAGAGTCAAGAATACAGATATAAAATACAAAGATCCAAATCACCTTGAAACGATATGGCGTCCAGCTACGGACAAGATGCAAATGGGGCTAAGAGCCCTGAAGAATAACCAATGGAGCCCATAACCCCGAGCCAAGCCGGAAGGGTAACCACGCTAACGGCGTCGATCTCAAAACCTGCTTAACAAAAGGGTGCCGAAAGGGCAAAGCGAAAACAAAGAATGAGCGTCGATCGAGGCCAAGACACGCGAGGCTAGAATTCGCGGTCCTCGCCTACATAGGTATGGTGGATCAAGCGGCAAAGATGCACTAAACAACCTATAGAGACTCGATACAACCAGCGGTTATTAGAGAGGGGTGAGAATGACCTACCGGATCCAACCAAGCTAACACCAAACAAACCCATCTGGTGTTTCCCCTCGAGACCAACGAGGAAGTCAACCGAGGAACTCACACGGTTGGCGCTTTACTTATTCGATTATAGTTGTGGCACTTTACTAGTCGATTTAGATAATCGTCACGATAAAGTAAGCGATGGGCACTTTTAGTTCACTATTCCGTGATAGTGGCATCAATTACTAGTCGATACATTTATCGTGAGATAACCCAAAACCCAAAAGCTTGTTGGTACTTTTATTTAGCCATTCCGTTGTAGTGAAGCTGATTACTAGGCAAATCGAATACAAGTCAATTCATAACAAAGAACTTTAGTTATAGTTGTCTATGATCAAACCGTGCTCCAAGTCGTCCATAACCGCGGACACGGCTTCTCGAAAAGATTTAACCGCAGGGTGCACCAAAGTATCCACAGCACTTCGACCCTTTTGCGGATCGGTTAACATACACCCATCGGTATGTCGGGGCCTAAGTCACGACGTTCGCACCCAAAGCAAGCACTGGGGCCACCCCTAAGTACACCGCAACAAAGTCGGCCGGTCTCGAGACGGACTTAGGGTTGCGCCAATGGTCATGTGACGGTATGCCCCAAAGCGGGACCGCCGATACAGCGTAAACACTCCGCTTCCTAAACAAGATGCGTGCTCCTCACACAATAAATAAAATAAGCGTAGCATGGCATAAGACAGGATAGTAAATAAAACCTCAAACTAGTTGTGGCCCCAGACAATACTTGAAATCGTAATTATCAATGGGGGCCCATATCTCCCCCACGTGGTTAGCGCTCGATCTCGGAACAGTGTCAAGAACTCGGTCCCACGGACACAAGTGGCGATCGGAAACCAAATCTTACCTATCACCCACCGATGCCTCTGCTTAATTCAATTTTAGTTGTTAAACAGAATTTAAAGTGATACAATAATTAAAGCCATGATCATCTCCAACGTCAACATGCGGCAATTTCTCCAACAAAGGTGGTACTTGACGACAAGCAAAACACTTGAGCAAGCGACTACGACGCGGGTCCAACTATCTACCAAACAACAGTAATAGGATGTGTCCAAGGCTATATATGGTGCAAGGGATATCACGGTACGAAATCTAGAAACAACATAACCAGATAGCAATAGATCAACAGGAGGGAAGTAAATACTATAAAAGTAAGATAGGTAGAAAGGGGAGATGCTCTTTGAAAACATTGTCGAAGGGTTCATCCAAGATCGGGAAGCTCACATCAACTCAACGGCCTTATCCGCGAAGAAGCAAAACACTAGAAGAAACACCGGGTGCAATATTTAATGCACGGCAGAAGATCGGCATGATGCATGCATGATGGATGGCATGGCAAGGTGCGATGCAATTAGGTCATATTAAGCGGAACCGGGGTCCCGACAATTAGTTAAATGGTTCAAGTTATTTAGAACCCCCGCAATTTAAATGTTGTTTAACATGGCCAAAAGATAGTACTAGTTCGCTACACAAGTTTAAATGAGGCCGATATGAGACTAGATTTGCCCGCATATGGGCCCCATATTTAATTATTAGGTGAATCGGCATAAGGCCCCCAAACCAATGATATGCATGCGAGATGACATTTAAATATGCAACAAGTTGATGTCATTTATAAAATAGGGTATCGAGGTAAAGGGTCACACATTAGGGGTCTCGACGATCTTGGGTTCCGAGGTTCGGGGTCGGTCTCAGGGTTTCGGGTCCGGTCTCGGGATCCAGGGTTCGACGGAAGCGTTCTCGGTTGACTGGGGTAGATCTTGTCGCATCGGGGTCTCGGTGTCCGGGGCGTGTCGAATTCTTCCGGGCCAATGCCGTTCTTGTTGTCGCGCCGATCTTGTCGGGTCCCCCGGGGTCGATCTTGCCGTTGCGAGGGTCTTGTCGGGCCCGCGCCATCGAGGCGGTCTTGGCGAGGGAAGAAGCACTTGGCGTTCTCGTGGCGATCTTGCGTCCTCCCGGTTCGGGTCTTGGCGTCCGAGGGTAGACGGGCTTGGCGTTTTCGCATCGGCGATCTTGGCGTCCGGGTTCTCGGCGAGAGCGTCCTTCGGACTCCGGGAAGGAGCACTCGACGTTCCGGGGGGAAAGATCTCGGTGTTCGCGTAGAAGGTCTCGTTGCATCCGTGAAGGAGTACATGAAGACGATGCCGGGGTTCGCACTTTGGTTCCGGGATGGCGATCTTGGCATGCTGAGGGATTCAGATCTTCGGATTTCGAGGTTCGCGAAGGGTCATGGCGATCCAAGACGGAGGTATAGGCGTCTTCGGGTCTCCGGATGAGGAAGCGCCGGGTCCGACAGTGACTTGCGACACGGGCTGGCTGCATCTTCGTTTGACACGACACCATGGCACCAGGGCGTCCACGGGAGTGGATAGGCCGGTGCAGACTGACGATATGGCTCAGGGCCAAGGCATTGAGGGGACCCGCCGAGCACGGGCGGCGCGAGCGGAGGCGGAAGGCGAGGCGAGGCGCATGGCGACGGCGAGCTTGGCGGCGGGGCGGGGCCGCACGGGGAGCTCGGGCGCGAGGGCGGACTGGCCGGCGCCGACGCTGGAGGCCGGGCGGCGAGGCTAGGTCGGAGGGGCCCGCGAACGAGGCGGGCGCGAGGCGGTGCGGGGCGGCTCGGGATACGCTACTGGGCGGGCTCGGCCGCTGGCGACGAGGGGCGGTGCACGGAGCTCATGACGGTGGCTTGGCGGCGGCTCGCTGATGAGGGTGGCTCGAGCGATGCCGGGCCGGGCGGCGAGAGGAGGGAACCGGCGCTGGAGGTGGCGCGGGCGAGGCAACGCCGGGCGAAGGGCGCTGGCAGTGCTCGGCGAGCACGGGCGACGCGGAAGAACGGAGGGGAGCGGGCACAAGGGCGCAGCGCAGCGACGGGAGGGTGCGGGGTTAGGGAGAGGAGGGAGAGAAAGAAGATGAACAGGGGGTGGGCGCTGGGTGGTGGGGTCCGCAGGCGGGGTCGGGCGCGTGCGTGCTTGCGTGAGGGAGGCTGTGGGGCGCTGTCAAGGGCCGCCGAGCTGGCCCGGCAGGGGCCCAGCTGGCAGGGAGCATGTAGGGGTGTGTGTGGTAGTCGTGTCTTTGGCGTGTGTTAGGTGGGGTGGGCTGGGTGAGTGTGTGGCTGGGAGAGAGGTGAGGAAGGAGAGAGGGGTTGGGGTGATGTGGAAGATGCTGGTTGGGTGAGGGATAGGGAGAGGGTGAGGTGGCGGGATCCGATAGGGTGGGTGATGTGGAGGGGAGAGGGTAGAAAGCTGGGTAAGTCTAGGATTTAGGATTGGTGTAGTTGGACCGTCTTTTAAAAATCTGGGGCGGTCGTTCGGGTCAATCGGCCCGTTCGACTGCCCCGCTAAAATTAATTATAATTTTTATTTATTGCAAACAAGGTTTTTGCAAACCGATTTCGGGCAAAACAAAATAGTCCGGTGACCCGGTTTGATGTTTGAAAAAGGAGGGCGTTTAGAAAACAAAAGGATTTGCGAACATCGTTTTATGCAGACAATGCAGGATGATGACGATGCAATGCACAAATTCAACGCGATTTTCTAGTAGTGGTTTTGCGGGATGCCACAATTCGACACCACTAACAATGGATCTCGCCCTCGAGATCCGCCTCATGGTACCGGAAGGAAGGTCGCTCGATCCTTCGCGGCTGTAGATCCTCGCGACACCACTAACAATGGTCGTTGTCTCGATCGTCGAGGGAACACCGAACAAAGGACGAAGTTGAAGGTAAGGCCACCTTTAACTTCCATGGACGGAGCAAAATCGCTGGATCCACTGATTCGATGTACAAGAGCGATTGATAAGAGCCGTGGTAGGGTAGCTACTCCATCCCACACTCAAACCATCACTCTGCACACGAATGGACGGATCATGCAACCAACTCGGAATTAGACTGAAGATCTTCTTAGATGGTATCCTAACAAAGGAATGTTGCCAGCAGAAATCGTATGAAAGACACAACGATTAGGTTCCGCGATGGTTCCATTGGCATGAACAAAACATGCTCAAGGTATACTCCAACTTCACCAAAGCTCGTCCTTCTCATATGTTTTTCAACGACACTGGTATCCAGCAAGGAACACACATAGACAAAGAGCTCAAGAACGAAAGATCGGATGAAGGGCACAACAGGCAAGTTGCAGATTGATGATCATAGCACCTCCGTTACAAAAGGGGAGAAAAAGAAACCCTGAAGGTACGACGGAAACCCAACCACGAGAATTCCTGGACTCAAAGAAATAGACGAGAGCGGATTCAAAACACGTAGAGATAAGAGGAGAATAGCAGAGGGTAAGGAGTAAAACCAGACCTAATCAGAGCTATCCAACCGATTTTCAAAAATAGTTTTGACACTCTACTTCGGCCGTTAGCTAGGTTATCCTACAGGCTGGACTTGTGGGGTATCGCAACTGCTGAGCTCTGATACCACTCTGTAACACCCTCAGAATCGGACCTATGCAAGTTTGAGCAAAATTCGCCAAACCCGCATAGAAACGATTCAAAGGTGCCCACCAGGCACTTTCGTGCGGGTGGAAAACGAAGTAATACATTACACAACCGTCCTCGATGGGACCCACAGAACAGATACATATAACAACGACTCAAAGAGTCAAGAATACAGATATAAAATACAAAGATCCAAATCACCTTGAAACGATATGGCGTCCAGCTACGGACAAGATGCAAATGGGGCTAAGAGCCCTGAAGAATAACCAATGGCGTCCATAACCCTGCCCAGGCCAAGCCGGAAGGGTAACCCTGCTAACGGCGTCGATCTCAAAACCTGCTTAACAAAAGGGGTGCCGACAAAGGGCAAAGCAGAAAACAAAGAAGGAGCGTCGATCTGAAGACACGGCGAGGCTAGAATTCGGCGGTCCTCGCCTACATAGGTATGGTGGATCAAGCGGCAAAGATGCACTAAACAACCTATAGAGACTCGATACAACTGACGGTTATTAGAGAGGGGTGAGAATGACCTACCCGGATCCAACCTGAAGCTAACACCAAACAAACCCATCCTGGTGTTTCCCCCTCGAGACCAAACGAGGAAGTCAACCGAGGAACTCACACGGTTGGCAGTTTTACTTATTCAGTTATAGTTGTGGCACTTTACTAGTCAGATTTAGATAATCGTCCTGATAAAGTAAGCAGTGGGCACTTTTAGTTCACTATTCCGTGATAGTGGCATCAATTACTAGTCAGATACATTTATCGTGAGATAACCCAAAAACCCAGCAGTTGTTGGTACTTTTATTTAGCCATTCCGTTGTAGTGAAGCTGATTACTAGGCAAATCGAATACAAGTCAATTCATAACAGTAAACTTTAGTTATAGTTGTCTATGATCAAGCACTGTGCTCCAAGTCGTCCATAACCGCGGACACGGCTTCTCGAAAAGATTTAACCCTGCAGGGGTGCACCAAAGTATCCACAAGCACTTCGACCCTTTTTGCCAGATCAGTTAACATACACCCATCGGTATGTCAGCGGGGCCTAAGTCACGACGTTCCCAGACCCAAAGCAAGCACGGGGGGCCACCCCACTAAGTACACCCGCAACGAAGTCGGCCGGTCTCCGAGACGGACTTAGGGTTGCGCCAATGGTGGTCAGAAGCGACGGATGCCCCCAAACGGGACCGCCGACATCACAGTAAACACTCCGCTTCCTAAACAGTACAGCGTGCTCCTCACACAATCGTAAATAAAGCAGTAGCATGGCATAAGACAGGATAGTAAATAAAACCTCAAACTAGTTGTGGCCCCCAGTACAATACTTCGAAATCAGGTAATTATCAATGGGGGGCCCATATCTCCCCACCTGTGGTTAGCGCGCTCGATCTCGGAACAGGTGTCAAGAACTCGGGTCCTACGGGACACAAGTGGGCGGTCGGAAACCAAATCTTACCTATCACCCACCGATGCCTCTGCTTAATTCAATTTTAGTTGTTAAACAGGAATTTAAAGTGATACAATAATTAAAGCCATGATCATCTCCAACGTCAACATGCGGCAATTTCTCCAACAAAGGTGGTACTTGACGACAAGCAAAACACTTGAGCAAGCGACTACGACACGCGGGTCCAACTATCTACCAAACAACAGGTAATAGGATGTGTCCAAGGCTATATATGGCTGCAAGGGATATCACGGGTACGAAATCTAGAGCAACGCAACACAGATAGCAATAGATCAACAGGAGGGAAGTAAATACTATAAAAGTAAGATAGGTAGAAAGGGGAGATGCTCTTTGAAAACATTGTCGAAGGGTTCATCCAAGATCGGTAAGCTCACATCAACTCAACGGCCTTATCCGCGAAGAAGCAAAACACTAGAAGAAACACCGGTGCAATATTTAATGCACGGGAAGATCGGCATGATGCATGCATGATGGATGGCATGGCAAGGTGCGGATGCAATTAGGTCATATTAAGCGGAACCGGGGTCCCGACAATTAGTTAAATGGTTCAAGTTATTTAGAACCCCCGCAATTTAAATGTTGTTTAACATGGCCAAAAGATAGTACTGGTTCGCTACACAAGTTTAAATGAGGCCGATATGAGACTAGATTTGCCCGCATATGGGCCCCATATTTAATTATTAGGTGAATCGGCATAAGGCCCCCAAACCAATGATATGCATGCGAGATGACATTTAAATATGCAACAAGTTGATGTCATTTATAAAATAGGGTATCGAGGTAAAGGGTCACACATTAGGGGTCTCGACGATCTTGGGTTCCGAGGTTCGGGGTCGGTCTCAGGGTTTCGGGTCCGGTCTCGGGATCCAGGGTTCGACGGAAGCGTTCTCGGTTGACTGGGGTAGATCTTGTCGCATCGGGGTCTCGGTGTCCGGGGCGTGTCGAATTCTTCCGGGCCAATGCCGTTCTTGTTGTCGCGCCGATCTTGTCGGGTCCCCCGGGGTCGATCTTGCCGTTGCGAGGGTCTTGTCGGGCCCGCGCCATCGAGGCGGTCTTGGCGAGGGAAGAAGCACTTGGCGTTCTCGTGGCGATCTTGCGTCCTCCCGGTTCGGGTCTTGGCGTCCGAGGGTAGACGGGCTTGGCGTGATCGGGCGATCTTGGCGTCCGGTTCTCGGCGAGAGCGCCGGACCGGAAGGAGCACTCGGCGCCCGGGGAAGATCTCGGTGTTCGCGTAGAAGGTCTCGTTGCATCCGTGAAGGAGTACATGAAGACGATGCCGGGTTCGCACTTTGGTTCCGGATGGCGATCTTGGCATGCCGAGGATTGATCTTCTTGGATTTCGAGGTTCGCGAAGGTCATGGCGATCCAAGACGGAGGTATAGGCGTCTTGGTCTCCGGATGAGGAAGCGTCCGGTCAAAGGTGACTTGCGACACGGGCTGCATCTTCGTTTGACACGACACCATGGCACTGAGGCGTCCACGGAGTGGATAGGCAGGTCGACGATATATGGCTCGAGGCCAAGGCGGCGAGGACCACGCCAGCGCCGAGCGGAGGCGGAAGGCGAGCGAGGCGCATGGCGACGGCGAGCTTAAGCGGGCGGGCCGCACGAGCTTGGGCGCCGAGGCGGACTCGGGCCGCGGCCGACGCTGCAGGCGGGCGAGGCTAGGTCGGAGGGCCCGCGAACAGGCGGGCGCGAGCGGTGCAATGAGGCGGCTCGGGATACGCTACCGGGCGGGCGGCTCGCCGCCGGGCGACGAGGTGCACGGAGCATGAGGGGGTGGCTTAGCCGGCGCTTGGCCGATGAGGGTGGCCTTGTGCTGGCCGGGCGCGAGAGGAGGGAACCGGCCGGGAGGTGGCGGGCGAGGCAACGCCGCGGAAGGCTTGAGGCAGGGCTCGAGGCACGGCGACGCGGAAGAACGGAGGGAGCGGCTCTGGCAAGGCAGCAGCGACGGGAGGGTCTTGGGTTAGGGAGAGGAGAGAAAGAAGATGAACAGGGGTGGGCGCTGGGTGGTGGGGTCCGGTGAGGGGTCACAGCGTCGTGCTTGCGTGAGGAGGCTGTGGCCTGGTGGCGTCGGGTCAGCCGAGGGCCCGGCAGGGCAGCCACCGGTGAGGCTGGTAGGGTGTGTGTAGTGGCCGTGTCTTTGGCGTGTGTTAGGTGGGGTGTGGCTGGGTGAGTGTGTGGCTGGGAGAGAGAGGTGAGGAAGGAGAGAGAGGGTTGGGGTGATGTGGAAGATGCTGGTTGGGTGAGGGATAGGAGAGGGTGAGGTGGCGGGATCCGATAGGGTGGGGTGATGTGGAGGAGAGAGGGTAGAAAGCTGGGTAAGTCTAGGATTTAGGAATGGTGTAGTTGGACCGCTTTTTAAAATCTGGGCGTCGTCAATCGGCTCGACCGCTTCCGCTAAAATTAATTATAATTTTTATTTATTGCAAACAAGGTTTTTGCAAACCGATTTCGGGCAAAACAAAATAGTCCGGTGACCCGGTTTGATGTTTGAAAAAGGAGGGGCGTTTTAGAAAACAAAACGGGATTTGCGAACATCGTTTTATGCAGACAATGCAGGATGATGACGATGCAATGCACAAATTCAACGCGATTTTCTAGTAGTGGTTTTGCGGGATGCCACATGTATCTGGAGGGGCTTGGCAATCTCTTTGGCTTGGGTGATGGTGGTGTTGATGAAATTTCCGGCAAGAACCATGCATTCCTTGGTTGGAGGAGGCGACCTGGTTAAACCCATAGGAGCTGCAAATTCCGACAAGAAACGCATGAGTTTAACAATTCAAAGTATCCAGACTATAGAAATACAAGGCAGAGAAATCTTACTGAAGATGCTGGCCTCAGCTTGCTAGAGGGTGTCCGCCAAGGATTGTTTCTCTTGTTGGAGGAGCTTGTACGCCTCGCCATGGCGGTGATTCTGCTCATCGGCAGCACGCTTTTGATCTTTCAAGATCGCGATCTCCTCCTTCAAGCGGGTGATTTCCTCGGCGGCAGAGTCCTGCAAGGCCTTCATGGATTCTTCATGCATTTTCAGTATTTCTTCCCTCTCCTATTTAAGGATCTTGTTCTCGATGTCCAACTGTTGGATGTGCTTGGACTTCTCAACAATGTCCTTGGCCTTGGCAACATGTTCTGCAAAGTCGGAGAAACCAAAGTACACAGTGAGTACTCGGAGAATAAAGGCACAAAACCAAGACCGAATGCCCAAAAAAGAAAACAGACTCTTGTTTTTGATGATTTGCTCCTTCAAGATGGCAGTTTTACCCTTTTCGGCTTCAAGATCTACGTGCATCTTCTGGCACTTGTCGTTGGCCATGCCCCTCCGAGCATTCTCGTTCTTTGGAAAAAGGAAAAAATTTAAACCGTTGTTTAGTCTACTTGGAGCATCTAGTCGGAAGCTTTCCACCTAGACGCTCGGGGGCTACAGCGAGAGTTTTTTACTTAGCAGTATGCTTAGCTTTTCTTTAAGCATCTAGTCAGAACTAATTCAGTTCTCGATTAGAAGCTTGGGGGCTACAGTATAAAGTTTTTAACTCGGAATCTGCTTAGCTTTTCTTTAAGCATCAAAGGACGAATATGCTTTGACCTTCTACTCAGGGACCCCGGTAAGTTATTTGCCAAACCGGTTGTTACAACAAACATGTGCCTTAGTGGTTGCTAACTCTGCCTCAAACATGTAGAGACCGGGATGCTCCGGTAATCCACACTTTGGTCGTCCTGATGCCTCGCCGACTATCTCGCGCGCGATGACACCGGTTCATACCGGTCGTGCTTCTCCTGGTGCTTCCGCGGTTGGTGGTGGTGGCGGTGATTCTCCTTCTTCCCATCGTGCTGAGGGTGGCGGTGCTTCTCCTTCTAGCGGTGGTGGTGGTCATGGTGGTACTCCTTCTTCCGGTGCTGGTTCGACGGCGGCAACTCGACGTCAAGCTTCACCTTTCTTCACGCGGGGAGACATGGGTCTCATGAGCAGCTCTCCGGAGGTGTAGGGATGCGCATGTGTTAGGATGCACTTAGAGATGTATCTATGTGTGGATGTACTAGCTATGTTGTTTGGATGAGGATGTACCTATGCATGGATGATCTAGTTATGTTCGTTTGATGATGATGATCTTATGTTTTTGTCGATGTGCATTTCTTGTATACTGTGCCTGATGATGATCTTATGACTGCGGGAATTTAAAATGCACAGAGAAATAATGAAAAAAATCCTAAAAAAGAAAAAACTGGCAGGGCCTACGCCGACGGCATATGGCACTGCAGAATCTAAGGCCGACGGTAAGGTCGTCGGCGTCTTCTGCCTGGAGCGGGGATGCAGTGGTGGCACGTGGTGGTTTAGGCCGACGGCTTAACCATCGGTGTCTGTTGCCTGGAGCGGGTGATAGTGCTGGCACGTGGCAGTTTTGGCCGACGACATTGCCGTCGGAGTCTTCTGCTTGGAGCAAACGGCCGTTAGTGCCCCAAGTGGGACCCACTGAAGCTGTGCCGAAGGCGTCTACACCGACGGTCTGCTGTATCTGTCTGGCTAGATCGTACGCCGACAGGGTTCTATACGCCGACGAGGGTTCAGCATACGCCGATGGCCTTACGCCGACGGTGGCCGTCGGGCAAGCCTACGCCGATGGGTTTTGTGGGATACGCCGACGGGGTCCGGCAGGCCGGCGCCTTCCCTGTTTCTTGTAGTGCATGAACACGAACTTAAATATGATAACTAAACAAATGAACAAGGTTAACTTGTTGGCTCTTATTTGTACTCCACGAGGACCATCACAGCAGCGCCTGCTCGTCGTCGGCGGTTGCGACGACGAGATGTGCTTGCTCCTTCCTTGGCCGATTTGCGTTTATCTCTTGAGAGGATGAGGAAGTATGGGACGATAATGAATCTTATTTAGCCGATTTGCGTTTATCTCTTGAGAGGATGAGGAAGTATGGGCTCAAGATGAATCCTTTGAAGTGTGTTTTTGGTGTATCTACTGGTAAATTCTTGGGTTTTATTATACATGAACATGGCATAGAGATTGATCCCAAGAAGATAGAAGCTATCCAGAAAGTACAAGCTCCAACATGCAAAAAGGATATGTAGAAATTTCTTGGAAAGATTAATTATTTGAAGCGATTCATAGTAAACTTATCTGGGAAAGTTGAAGCATTTACGCCTATTCTTTGGTTAAAGAATGATGCCTATTTTAATTAGGGGGCAAAACAGCAAGATGCATTCGAAAGTATTAAAGTAAGTTTGTCACTCCTCCAGTGGTGAGAGCACCAAAATGTGGAGAGCCTTTTAGGCTCTAAATTGTTGTGGAGGAAGGTGTTGTTGGTGCTCTTTGGACACAAGAAACTGAAGGAAAGGAGTATGTGATCACCTATTTGAGTCGATGATTGTTGGACGCTGATACAAGGTATACCTTTATTGAAAAATTATTCCTATACTTATATTATGCTTGCACTAAATTGAGGCATTATTTGTTGTCTAGTATGTGCATTATAGCTTATCAAACCGTTGTTATTAAATATATGTTGCATAGGCCAATTCTTAGCAGTAGGATTGGTAAATGGCTATGCGTTAATTGAATATGATTTGGCTTATGAGTCTTTAAAATCTATGAAAGGCCAGATTGTTGCTAATTTTATAGTTGAACATTGTAGCACCCCGGGTAAAGCCACTACTAGAAAATCGCCTGTTGTTTATATTTTGTGCATCATCATGGCATCATGCATATATTTTGCATAAAAACTATTTTCGTAGAAGCCTAAGTTGTTTTCTAATTAGCCCTCTCCTTTAATCTCAAACTAAAACCTCGGTCTGTTCAGATCTTTTATTTGTCTAAAAAGTATTTACAAAAATGTTTTAAAAATAAAATAAATAATAAAATGTTTTGTCCGGGGAGGCAGTCCGATCGGTCAGGCCAGAGGCCCAACCTGACCAGACTACCTACCACCCGGCCCATCTAAAGAAACCCTAAACCTGCTACCCCAAACCCTAACCCTAAATTCCCCTTCCTACCCAGCCTTACCCACTCCCACCTGCCGCCGTCGGAACCACACCCCGCCTCCACCCTGCGTACACGCACACGCCCGACGCACACCCACCTAGAAAACTCTGAACCAGAACCACCTCACCCAACACACAAACACACAACACACGCACGCCAACCCCATCGCCCCTGACCTGCTCCCGTCCGCGTGACCACCACGCCACCACCTCCCGATACCCTGGCCCCACCAGCCACGCCTCGCATGCCCCCGCGATATCCCTTCTCTCCTCCCTCGCGATTCCCCCTCTCGCTGGCCTCTCTGCAACCTCCGCCGCCCAGGCCTCCCCATGCCCGCGCCGCCGTCTGCCTCCTCTGCATCGCCGTGTCGCCCTTCCCTAGCGCGCGAGGCCTCTGCTCGCGACCACCACTCGTCCGCCGCCACCTCCCCTTCTCGCCCCTTCCTCTGCCCGGCAAGCTCTGCAACCGCCTGACCCCGCCAGCTCGCCACCTTCGTCCCCATCGAGCCTCGTGTGGCCTCGTCGTCGTCTGCCGTCTCGTCGGCCGCCTTCTCCATCTCGGCCCGCTGCCCGCCGGCTGGCCTCCCTCGTTCTAGGAGCTCGCCCTCCTCCCCATGCTGTCTCGTCGAGCCAAGGTCGCCTCGTACCTGCAGCGCCGCCCAAGTACCTCGCATACCAGGCAGACGACCACCGTCGGCTCTGCCATGGCTTCCTCTCAGGCAACCACCAACCGCGCGGTTCCCGGCCACCGCGTCGCCCCTGGCCTGGCGCCTTCCCTGCAGCAGCTCCGCGCCCGCGCTCGTCGCTGGTGCTTCCCCGCCTCCTAGGAACCGCGCCAGCCTCGCCCTCTTCCCGGCGTCGCAAGGGAGCCCGGCTGCCACTGCGTCGCCTCCTCAAGCCTCGTCGCTGGCCGCGCGTCCTCCCTAACCTGTCGTCCTGCCTGCATCGCCTCTTCCGGCCCTGCCTGCGACCAAGCTCGCCCGAGTCACGCCTCTACCAGGCGACGGCGCCCCGACGCCCAAGCTCCTTCGGCCGCCGCCGGCCTTCGCTCGTCGGCCTCTGCCCTCCTCCCCTCGTCAGCGGCCAACATGTCGAGCCTCCCGCTGCTCGTCGCGAGCTCCTGCCTGCGTGCACACCTTCCGTGCACCCCAATCCCTGCAGTACCATCGCAAAGCCAACTGAGCCGTGTTCTTTTCCTTGTCCAGTGGCATCCTACAACATCTTGGGCTGCCCTCGTTGTCACCAATCGGTGGTGTATGGCCTCACCAACGTATATGTCCTTGGCCACCGCCAAGTGTTTGATAAAACTCTCGCAAGAGTATTCCGACATCAGTGATCCTGTTCTGCTCTCGATGTCTACTACAACTACTTCGGTTTTTCCGCCAAGTGTTGACACCAATGTATCGATGGATCACTTAATATTTACCTTGTAAAATGTCTAGATATAATTTCCACCTTAGATTACTTTAGCATTACTCATATATCTAGAGAAGACAACTGGAATGCAAATAATTTAGCACAGCAAGCATCTGGCTACCATGTTAATCATGGTGTTTTCCATATATCTCATGAGCCGATGTTTATGCTTGCTAACATAAGTAAGGCCGAATTAGATCCTATTAATTCGGCCACTACTAAAGGATCTAGTGCAGGTGGACATGAAGATTGGAGAAGACCCATTATTGAATATTTGCAAGATCCCAGTAAGAGGACAGATAGGGTTGTTCGGAGGATGGCTTTCAAATATACATTGATAGATGATGATCTCTATCGCCGAACGGTTTATGGTATTCTTTTGAAGTGCTTGGATGAGGATAAGGCAAGAGTTTCTATGGGAGAGGTACACGAAGGCATATGTGGGACTCATCAGTCGGCCCACAAAATAAAATGGCACTTACGACGTGGAGGATTTTATTGGCCGACAATGATTAATGATTGCTTAGCAGACATGGGCCAAGGCTGGTTCCAGTGGGTTTGCCATTTGGCGTGCTGATGATAAGAAGGAACTTGCAGCCGCGAGGAAGGCAGTCTAAAGACAAGAACATAACCTAAACTCTCCTCGCTCTCTCTCTGCTATTCTCTATGTTCGCTGAATTCAGGTGATTGATAGTGCCTCACGTCGGCAATCATACCGGCAAGGGGCGGGTGTGACAGGTCGGAGGCCACACTCGAGTGGCTGCCACATTTGTCGTGCGATTTGGTGAGTGACAGACAGTACAACGTGAAAGTCACCAGCAACGATCACATGGGCGACATGCACACCCGAGCGACGGTCACATATGCTTGGCGAGATAATTGGTCGGCAGTGGCGACTAAACATGGAGCACTGAGCAATCGTGAGATCATTGTTTGTCTAGGTACTACCCCGTAAAGTCGTTGCTGCACCCTAGGTCTTTGATGAAATGTCTATTTTGGAATGCCTTATATAATGACGTTTGTTCGTTTTTTTTGGAAATTTGCCGTGCCTGTTAGGATGGCAAAGTGATTCTCAAGTTGCATCTGTCCACGTTCATGCCTACAATCATGTTCATGCATGGTGTATCTCAATCTTACAAGAAAATCAACACCAATTTTGGACTATGCAGCTATTGGTTCACTGTTTGGCGACTATTGAAATTGTTATGATATCGTTCACATCTCAGATAAATAGTTGTAAGCAGAACTCGAGGTATCCAAAACAACAAAAATATCTTTTTTTTTTCTTGGGCAAGATAGTTATCTTAATTCCGAAGTTCTCTGAATAATCTTTTTACTATGTGACAATAATTTAATCTGTCTAAGTGCAAGTTTTTCAATAGGATGACATTTATTCTCTGTGTTCTATTTCAATATTTAAAATATTACAATATGGTTGTACTATTTACAGAGCAGTAGAGTACATAGTACCACGGGAGTAAGATTCACATGGCTTTGCAGAGGAGGCAGAACTTCATGGTGTAGTCGCGCTTGTGATGTGGATAAGTAGATGGTGAATCACGATGGGGAGGAGGGGTGACTTAGCTGCAGTACACACAATAGTCAATGAACCTGAGATAAGTATCACCCTACATCTGATGTTCTAACTCCATCAGTATATTTCTGCAGCCAAAAGATACATCTATGCAGACCAGAACACAATCAGTCACAGTCACGTAGTTACGAAGTTATTTATATGCACTTGGTACTTTGCATATCTCAATTTGGCATTAGACACTTCAGTATTCAGATGCCTTAGTTCTGATCAAGGAATGAGGTAAATAAACTTTTGGCAGTGAAGTTGCAAATGAAGAAAGAACAAGTAGAGAACAGGAAACAACACAAAGAGAAGCTGGTTTGGTGAAATACATGAGGTATGCTTCAGTTTTCGTGACAAACTTTTCCTCTAAATCTCTTATCTCACTCCTCTCGGAATATTGCACCATGTGGGTATCTTAAATTACGTGATAGAGATTTTATAAGTTAATTTATTAAATGTCTTCACATGACGTTTGCACCTTGCGTCAGCTGGGTTATATGGTTAGTGTCTATCTGTAATATGGAAATTTTGTAAGTGAAAATTGGACCCATGTGCTCGTCTAAAAGCATACATTTATGTTTGTGTGCCGATAGATGAACATCGAGTGTGCTTTACAAGCGACAGAGTGATGAGTTAAGGAAGCATGAGGAAGACGAGGAATAGGAGAAAATCGACGGTATGCAAGGTGAAAAATATGAGTTAGCGATGCTCACTATTCATAAAACATGCTTTGAGAATTTGGAGGTTCTCGTTTTGAGGAGTTGATAGCATAAAACTATTATTTTACATGTTAATTTTTTCAAATGATAAAAGTCGGTCTTCAAATCGCAAAAAGATACCAGGTCGAAAACGAGTTGTCGCAAAATACACCGATTCATGTTTAATCATGAAATTGACACTGTTTCTAACAGGTGGGTCCATTTGTTAGGACTAAATTGATGATGTGGCATGGGTCCCACGTGTCAGCCAAAATTAAAAAAAATCAAAATATATGTTTTACACTATGCCCCCTTCACCACCCTTAATAAATAGTCAAAATGTATAAAAAAGGGGCAGCGTTGACCCGTCTACCCCATCCTTCTCTCCCATGGCCGCCCACTAGTGGAAAACGTGACGTCCGTCCGGTTTGTAAAGGTCTTTAGTCCCGGTTTCCTAACCGGGACAAAGTAATCGGGACTAAAGGCCTACCCCTTTAGTCCCGGTTCGGTCACAAACCGGGACTAAAGGCACTCACGGGGCCGTGTCGAGGATGCGGGACCTTTAGTTCCGGTTTGTAAAACTAACCGGGACTAAAGGTTTTCTTCTAATTGTTTTTCCAAAAAAAATTGATTTTTTTCAATTTTTTCTTAAACCTTTGAATTGTTTGACTCGTTAATCTCCTACATCTCTCATTTTTAACACTAATAATACTTAACCTTAGTTCAAATCATACTTACGGTCAAACTTTCCGCCCGGTCACCCATCCTAGCACTACTCCACCCCCAGCACGCTTAACTTCTTCATTCCATTATTCCCACCTGTGCAAAGGACCCTTATATCTTGTTGTCAAGACTAGTATATCAATCCTATTAACGCATATCGATATGTGACATTTTTTTATTTTTTGAAATTAAGAACAATTATTTTTAGTAAATAATTAATAATAACATTTTATTCTAATGAAAGTAAAAACTAATTAAATTAATATTTTATTCATTTTTGCCATTTGTTCATTTAATATGACATAAACAATATCTTCAAATCTGTAAATCGAAATTTAACAAATAATATATCCATTATTATCAGAAAAATGCGAGGAATTCAAATATGACATAAAAAATACTAAAATAATTTAATTTCTGAAATAATTTTTTTCTTTTCGAATTTTAAGAATCCAAAACGGCCTAAGTATGTTGAAATCAAAGAGCTAATTTTTTCTGCACGTTTTGATAGGTTCTACTTTTTTTACATGGTATACAAAAGTTATGGCCATTTGAATTTTTATAAAATTTTTTTGTAAATTATGTCAAAATTTATATTTATTAATTTTTGTAACAACTAAATCACTTAATATAACTACAGTTCGAAGGATTTTATTTTTAGATTTTTTTATAACTTTTTGGCATGATTTTGAATCTAGAAAAGACAATCTCCAGAAGGATTTGTGCCCGTTTACTGTCACTGCAGAACTTGAGAATTTTTTTTGCCCACTTTTTTTAGTCCGGGTTGGTAATACGAACCGGGACTAAAGGTCACACCTTTAGTCCCGGTTGGTGATACGAACCGAGACTAAAGGGATTGGCACCGGGGCACCTCTTTTAGTCCCGGTTGGTGATACGAACCGGGACTAAAGGTCCCGTTTGACCCGGGACTAAAGATTGCTGGCGTTCTAGCCGTTGGAACCGGGACTAATGCTCACATTAGTGCCGGGTCCAACTATAACTGGGAGTAATGCTCCGAACTGGGATGGACGAATGACTCTTTTTCTACTAGTGGCCGCCCCTCCCTCTCTGCATTGGCCGTCGCCGCCCTCCCCTCCCTCTCTCCCATGGCCGTCACCGTGATCATGATGGCGCACCGTGTCGACCACTTCGCCGACATGCACGTCCGCGAGGCGCGGGCCATGGCGCGTGGACTCTTCCACGCGGCGGCGCCTCGTATGTGGGACGTTGCAGTGGCCGTGGGCAGCCGTACCCGTGTGGAGCTCAAGTCACGGCTGTTCGAGCTTCTGATGAACACCATGATGGGCATGATCTGCGAGAGGAGCTACTACGACAATTGTGAGGTGAGCGAGGAGGCGCGCTGGTTCACGGAGATGGTGGAGGAGATGATAGCACTGAGCGGCGCTTCCACGGTCTGGGACTTCCTGTCGGTGCCGCTGCGGTGGCTGGACATGGGCGGGGTCGAACGCCGTCCTCGAGCACCGTGCACGTGCCCTGCGCCAGGTCGGGCATCGGGTTGTGGGCATCGCCAACGAGGAGACGGTGCGGAGGAAGACGACGAGGGAGATGGGGATGGGCGGCGGTGGTCAACACATCCCACTTTTTTTTTGATATTTTGAGTATTTTTAATAGAGTGAGAGGTGGGGCCAGTCCACGTCGGCAACTTTTCTTCTTACATGTGGGTCCTGCTATCAGGAAAGGTGTCAATTCGTGATTAAACATGGATCAGTGCATTTTGCGACAACTCATTTCCGATATGATAGTTTTTTACGATTTGCTGGTCGACTGGTATCATTTGAAAAAATTAACATATATAAAGTGGTAGTTTTATGCTATCAACTCCATTTTGAGCGTTTGAGGAGCTACATTAGCTATATTTTTTTCTAGAGGCTAGCTTGTGATAATTAGTCAGAGATTCACCTCCGATAATGTACATCAACTATTTACTTCTTTGTACAGTATTATAGTTTGCTTAACAATGGAGATAGACGGATAAACTTGTCTTCCATACATTGTACTCCCTCCGTTTCAAAATATAAAATATTTTAGGTTTGTAAAGAAAACGAATCTAGACTTTTTTTGTGTGTAGGTTCATCCCAAAGTTGAGTGAACCTACATACTAAAACAAGTCTAGATTCATTTTCTTCACGAACCTAAAACATCTTATATTTTGAAACGGAGGGAGTAATATCTACCAATAAACCTTAATATCTACCAATAAACCTGTATCAAGTACAAGAGAGATTTCTCTTTCTAAACAATTGTCTAATTTTCTAAATTTTGTGCCATTCAATTGTGTAATTTGAAAATCTTTTATGCGATTAATATAATAGACTTCCTTTGACGGTGCCTTTTCAAGGCAGCATTTTGTTCCTTTCATTGGAATGCTTAACATACATCGGGATATTTTGGCTGTGGTCCCCTTTCTAATCCAACTGTATTTTTTTTTAAATTAGGCAAGAGGCTTGCCATTCATTGATATAGTAGAAGAGAGATGACCAGTTTATGAGGAAAACCAGCCGAAAACCGATACAACAAAACACCCCTGCGGCCTCGAGGCGCACATGAGAGAAGGCCTAGCCACCCAGGTGGCCAAGGCCGACACCCAAAACACCTCAAAACGCAACAAGGCGGAGGCAAAGACTCAGAGCCGCCGCTCCAACAACCACGCCGACCCCCGGGGCCGCGCACCACCTAGCCGAAAATGGGCCAAGGAGAAACCCGACAAGACAGACAAAACGAACACCAACACACGAAAGGGCCTCCACGGTGATGCCTCCAACGAGGGGAGCGACGACCAAGAGCGCCGCCATCACCGGCATCGGCCGTGGCCAGAGCAGGGTTTTCACCCGGAGCACACCAAACCGAAGTCGTGTCCGCTAGACCGCCGAGACGAGGAAGCCCAACGGCCCGTCGACGCCAGCAACCAACTCAATACGCAAGTCCCTCTGGCCGGTGGAGCATCCAAGGCGAGGACCCAGGAGGCCAAACGATACAAGAAAGTGCCGCCCTCGCCCGATCCCGCGAGGGATCAGGGTTTCCCCCGAAGAACCCGGGCGGAGGTGCAAGAACACCACCACGAGAACGCCCCCAAGGAGGAAAACGGCACCAAAAGGTGTTGCCGTCGTCGGCTCCAGCCGCAGCCAAAACAAGACTTTCGCCCGGTAGAGAGTCGCAACCTCATACC
Organism: Avena longiglumis; assembly: GCA_030063025.1. Taxonomy (NCBI): domain Eukaryota; kingdom Viridiplantae; phylum Streptophyta; class Magnoliopsida; order Poales; family Poaceae; genus Avena; species Avena longiglumis. The sequence continues at coordinate 469,012,260 of CP125973.1, forward strand.
GCCACTCGAGGCCGGCCAGACCACCATCACCATCCCGCACGTCCACCTCCGAAGCCATCGTACAGGGCAGCTGGACCCGGCCGTCTGCATACCGCCACACCTAGGTTTCGTCACGCGAAGCCGCCATACTGAGATCATCACGCCGTGAGTTAGCTGCCGAAGCAACCAGAGCGAACCCGAGCAGCTGTCGCCGTAGACAGGAACGAAGACCACAGCCACCACCATCCTCCACCTCGCATGCCGCACAGCAGCCACCACCACCATCATACCAGACCGAAGAGCCCCACGACCACAGCCGCCATCAACCGCACCACACGGAGAAGAGAGGCCGGGCAGCACCAGCCTGCCGCCGAAGACGTACAGTCGAAGAGCACCAAGGGCGTCGCCAGAAACCTAGGAAGAGGAGGGCGCCGACCGACACAGACGCGGGGCTCGAGGACAAAACGCCGAAGACCACAGACACGAGCTCCAGGACCCGCCGCCGCGCCGCCCACGCGGCCACCGCAGCCGCCGAGGAAATCTGGGGCCGCCCGCCTAACACTCCGTGACGCCACAGCGTCAGGACCTTCTGCACCGGCCGGAGTTCCCGCCGCCCGATGGGAAGAAGCCCCCGCCCAGATCCCATCGCGCAAGAGGAGGGAGGCCAACCGCCGTCGTCAGCCGCGTGGCCTTCGACCGGCGGCGTCCTTCGGCGGTGGCGGGCAGAGGTGGAAGGGGGAGGGGGTGGCGGCGGTCGCCCGAGCCGCCCCTGGGAGCAACGCGGGGGCGACGGTCCGTGTGATTTTTTTAACCTACGCTTAAGATATGTGCAAATGATGCCGTACGATCTTTCTCATCCAATTGTATTTCACTTGCCAATTATATCTGATTCAAAAAGGTTGACATGATACTAAGTTGTTATACAAGTACTTATGACCAAATTACACAATATTAATATCCTATGCTCTGACTTGTTATAATTATAGGGTATATCTAGGTAGCAACCCACCGCCCAAAAAGGAAAGCCTTTCTCGATCCCACCAGCACCAAAAAGGATAGACCACCTCATCCTAAACCCTCACACGTCCGGACGTCCCCGGCCCTGCCGACCAGGTTCCTTCCCAGGCACGCGCTTCACCGCTTCCTAGGTCGCTCGTAAAGCAAGGCCGTTCCCTCATGCCACGTGACGCCCACTCTCCTTTCTCTTCTTCCTCTACAAGACAGAACCACCCATGGTTCTCTTCTTACTCTATATCATCAGTGAGTTCTCAATATCTTCTCACGTCCCCTCAAAAAATAAGCTAGTGAATAACAATACGGGTGTCAATCGAACATGTTTCTGGTTAGATCTAGTGAAGGGGAACAACTAGTTCATGTAAAAACACAAGATCAAGAAAATTTTCTCATGCCACAATTTAGGAACACATTAGTTTCAATAGCAACCAAAGTATGATTTATGAGACCTCCAGAAGAACACAAATCTGATAAATTTCTTGTCCATCAACTTATCCTAGGCATATTGATGAGAAACTAACTCCATGTACTTGACAGGTAAAACAAAGGGGGAACCCTTGCAGCAACTTAGTTATGTAGGTGATACAACCAAGAAGAACAGGCATAATTTATGCAGATATCAAAAGACACCAAAATCTTGCAGGTTCCCTTAGGGTAGATCTAAAAATAAGGGTAACAACAATAAACCCCATGTTGAGTGCAACAAAAATAAATGGGAACTTGTAGCAGTTGGAATGTAAAAAATCTGGAGCAACTTAGTGGGCGGAAACTTGCAACCTACTTGTATGGTGAAACAACTAAAACACAAACCTAATACAACCAGATTTATAGCCAGGGAATCCCATGTGCACTTTAAGAAGGATATTAGTACCTTACTGCAGAAATTTAGTTGTACGAAAAAACAAACATAGGGTGGATTCTGAGACAATCTTAGCTAAACGCCTAAAATTTACGCTAGAAGATAGAGGTAAAGTAGGCCATTGTTGCTTATTTATTATACACAGTACCGACACAGGGTACCATTTCTTGTTGCTTCAAGATGACACGACCACACCGGTATTGCATTCCCCTTATGATGCAGAAACCTGAATTTTTTTGTGAAGAAGTACAAATCATAAACAACTGCAACTTGACTAATATTCCTATTCAACTTAATTATATTGTAGAACAAGAAACTTACCTATGGTAGAAAAAAACAACTTACAAACTAACAAATTAACTCCACATGACAAAAAAGGAAATTACAAAAGCAAAACAACTCACCCTACAATCAGTGTTCAAAAAATGAAGACTAGTCTATGCATTAAACTTAATTGAATATTGCATGCAACTTAACTATGTTGATAGAAACAACTTTACTATGTTGCAAAATAAAGTTATATCAATGTAAATGAACATGATTAACTACTGCCAAACTTAACTAGGTTAGAAGAAACAACTGAAGGAGATGAGATAATCAACTTATTCTAGTGAAGCAGAATTATGGATGTTTCAACAAGACAAAACTTGATAAAAAATGAGCAGTAACCAACTTAATTAAAGGGCAGGTGCAACTTAATTGCCGGGGATAATCAACTTAGGATAAAGTGCGAAGCAACTTAAGCATCTCAGCAAATAAACCCATTAGGTTTAGCACCAAGTCATTTTGATTCACAAGAATTCAGCAAAGCAGCATACTGATGGGCCGTGGGTAAACCTCAGGGTTAAGCATCTGGTGCCTGGATCCAAGCATCTTGGTGGTTAACGTTGATGCTGGGGCTGCTGTGTCAGAGTTGATGCTTGAAGGGCGTTGTTATTGGTATGACTCGTACTGGTTGAATTGTTCCTTGTGTGGGTTGCTGTTACTTCTGGATTAGTTGTCTCTCATTAGTTATAGTTGTAGTCATGCCAGCATGACTTACTTCTAGAATGGGTATCCTCCACCGGTCGTGACAACATGAGTTTCTGCTCTGGGTGTTGCACCCTTCCCTGGAGCTCCATCGATAATCGTGAGATGCAGTTAGTCATCTGAGTTACAAAAGGCTTTCTGGTTCACCTCCATGATTCCCTGTATACATGTATATAGAACTTAATTTGAGTGGGGAGAAAAGCAACTTAACTAAAGCGGAGAACATAGTTATGCAAGCAAAACGAGCAAACTATTTGGATGATTGTTTACACAGAAATAATATGCATAACCTGGGTGAAAAAACAACTTTATTACCATAAGAAAATAACTTAAACAAAAGATCCAAATAACTAATTATTTGGATGATTGCCTACAAACAGAATAACCAAAAACAAAAACATTCATAGGAAAAAAGTAAGTAAGTTAATAGGGATAAGGAAACTTTACTAAGGTAGGAAAACAATTAAAATCAAGGAGCTAAGACAATTAACATTTGGAAAAGTGAGTGGCTAGGGCACCTAAAACCTTTGATTAAACAACTTAAGTATGCTGAATAAAACAACTTAATTAGAATCGGTTTACAACTGAGGGGTGATAAAAAGCAACTTAGTTTAAAAGTATCGGTTTACGCCTTACTTTTTATGAAAAACAACTTAGTGATATGACAAAAGTCAACTTAATAATATCAGTATATTACTTGTGGGGCATTTGATTCTTTCAAAACTTATATAAAGGACAAAAACAACTTAAGTATGTTGAATAAGACAACTTCATTAGAATTGGTGTACAATAGGGGTGACAAAAAGCAACATTGTTTAAAATCGTCTTAGCTCAAAAAATGAAGACTAGTTTATGCAATAAACTTAATTGAATATTGCATGCAACTTAACTATGTTGCTAGAAACAACTTATCTATGTTGCAAAAGCGAGTTCAATCAATGTAAATGAACATGATTAACTACTACAAAAGCAAAGTTAATAGCGTTGGAAAGGAACTTAACTAGGTTAGAAGAAACAACCGAAGGAGATGAGATAAACAACTTATTCTAGTGAAGCAGAAACATGGATGTTTTAGCAAAAAAAACTTGATAAAAAATGAGCAGTTACCAACTTAATTAAAGGGTAGGTGCAACTTAATTTCTAGGGTTAATCAACTTAGGATAAAGCGCGAAGCAACTTAAGCATCTCAGCAAATAAACCCATTAGGCTCAGCACCAAGTCATTTTGGTTCACAAGAATTCAGCAAAGCGGCATACCGGTGGGATGTGGATAGACCACAGGGTTAAGCATCTGGCGCCGGGCTTCAAGCATCTTGGTGGTTAGCGTTGATGCTGGGGACGCTGTGTCAGATTCTTAGTTGATGCTTGAATGGCGTTGTTGTTGGCATGACTTGGGACTGGTTGGAGTGTTCCTTGTGTGGGTTGTTGTTACTTCTGGATTAGTTGTCTCTCATTAGATATAGTTGTAGTCATGCCCGCATGAGTTGCTTCTAGAATGGGTATTCTCCACCGTTCGTGACAACTTGAGTTTCTGCTCTGGGTGTTGCACTCTTCTCTGGAGCTCCATCAGTAATCGCGAGATGCGCTTAGTCATCTGAGTTACAAATTATTAGTTGGTTCACCCCATGATTCCTGTATACATTTATAAAACACTTAATTTGAGCGGCGAGAAAAGCAACTTAACTAAGGCGGGGAACCATGGTTATACGAGCAAAACGAGTAAACTATTTGGATGATTTGCTACACAGAAAAATATGCATAACATGAGTGAAAAAACAACTTTACTAAAATAAGAAAACAACTTAAACGAAAGAGCTAAACAACTAGTTATTTGGATGATTGCCTACAAACAGAATAACCAAAAACAAAAAAATTCATAGGAAAAAAACAACTAAGTTAACAGGGATAAGGAAACTTTACTAAGGCGGGAAGACAATTAAAATCAAGGAGCTAAGACAATTATCATTTGGAAAAGTGAGTGGCTAGAGCACCTAAAACCCTTGATTAAACAACTTAAATATGCTGAATAAACCAACTTAATTAGAATCAGTTTACAACTGAGGGGTGGTAAAAAAGCAACTTAGTTTAAAATCATCGGTTTACGCCTTAATTTTTATGAAAAACAACTTAGTGAGATGACAAAAGGCAACTTAATATTATCAGTATATTACTTGGAGGCATTTTATTCTGTCAAAACTTATATAAAGGATGGAAACAACTTAAGTATGCTGAATAAGACAACTTAATTAGAATCGGTGTACAATAGAGGGGGTGACAAAAAGAAACATAGTTTAAAATCGCCAGTTCACATAAAACAACTAGGTGAGATGACAAAAAGCAACTTAATTTAATATGTATACTACTTCAGGGAGATTTAATTATAAGAACCTCCGATCCATAATAAGTGTCGCGGACTTTATCTAAATTCGTATGTACATATACACTAAAACAATATAGATACATATGTATCTAGACAAATTGAGACACTTATTATGGACGGGACGTAGTAGATTGTAGTGTGCGAATAAAATGAAAAGTTTATCATCAATTTGCTTCGCAAATCAACACTCCATGTATGTCTCCCAAGTGCAACGAGTGAAGGAATCAAGCATTGGGAATATACCATCAATCTCATGGCAGAAATGTCTTCAAAAACTCATCGTCGATGACGACCATCCTATAACCTTTGGGAAAGCACTCGTGGGACAGAAGCCCATCTACTGTGAGAACTCGTCATCTTCGTAGACTACTACCCTGTGCACATCTTGCCTTGACCTAAAACTATGTTTTAATGCCAGTCTCTGTTTACTGACTCAAATCAAAGTAAAAATGCAGAGCATCACAAAAGCTTTGACCGATAGTTTGCTACTTGTAAGAACCATCAGGTTGTAACAGGTTGTAGTAGTATAACAATTTTTTGAACTGAATATAGTACTAATATGCTACTAATGCTTATCTATCAGATGGTATGTAGAACCGAGACGTAGAATTCAATTAGGTAGCTTGAGTTGAAGTTGTTGTGTTTGATTAAATCAAAAACTTATCCCGAATAACTAGTGCAAGATACATTAAGCTGTACCGAAGCAAGCAGAAGGATTCCTCAACAAAAAGCAAGTAGAAGGAGAAAGCTAGTTGGGAAAACTATAACAAATGACTTTCTAGCATCACGCACCTGATCCGTAGCACACGCTGCCACGGCGAGAAAACGCTGCGCCAACACGAAAATCAGCCGGCATGGCCGTCGTTGCTCTGGCTGGATGTCAGCTCCGCACCTACCCACATCAGGCACTACTGGCCAACGAACCCGCTCCGCCTCGCCGGCCACATAGGGTCATCCTGACCGACTACGCTGCGATTCGCCGCCATTGCACGGAATCCAGATTTCGAGTAAATCGCATATCGAAGAAAACCAAAGGCGGTCTTGTTGGACCTCCAGATCTGTGAGAGTTTTCGCCGCGGCGAGGTACCACTCCACCTCAGCCGAACCGGCCGCCGTGGTCGTCACCGTCGTGACTAGACACCTCTCCACCCCCTCCAACATCAGGCGTTCCTAGCCGACGGCCTCACTCCGCCTAGTCCACACAGAGCGCTCCCACCCCCGCCCACATCGGGCACTCGTGAAGGACGGGCTCGCTCCGTCTAGTCCACACAAAGCACTCATGGCCTCCACCAAGCGTTTCACCGCCGCCGCTCGCGGGCGCTACCAATGGACGGACGGGCTGGATGTCAAGGAATCGATGGAGCCACGACCATTGAAATGGGGGGACATAACGCGTCTCAGCGAGAGAGAATGGGGATCGGGACGGGCGAGATGGGCCCCCAGGTGAAAGCTGTCGGGACAGAGGCGTGGGGAGCGCGTGATGGATTCGATCCCACGGTTAGGAAGCGATGGCTCGATCGAACTAACCGGCCACCGTGCACTTTTTAGCAGTTGGGTAATTATGTGTGAACTGTGAAGGGTAACACAAGACGGAGTGGAGAATGACCGTCATTCCTTTGTCCATGTTTTTTTTTTTGAACGGATTCCTTTGTCCAGGTTGTGCTAGAGTTCACTGAGCTGATGTCTGAGCGGGCGGACGTAGTCTAGCGATGGGGCATAAGAGAGGTGCCATACAATAAAATGGCCTTCTGTTTGATGTCTATATGTATATTTTTTATTGATATGTGGCAGTGTATGATTGTTTTCCATTTTCTATAGAACAGGGGTATTTTATATGCCAATTATGTTTTTACATTATCGAATAAAACTTTTTTAAGGTAATCGAATAAACTTTGAGAGATCCATACAACTAGTATATATAATGTGAGGGTCTCGACATACCAAGGTCCTTAAACTTCATAAATATGCGTGTTGCATATACTCCGCGAACCAGGTCATCACATGATTTTTATTAGCTGATAATATAGATTGATCAAAATATTCTTGATAAGAAGAAGTGCATAAGTCTACTTTATTTTGCATTCGGTGACGGGCCGGTAGTCCATGGTTTCTTCTTTTTTCACTAGGGAGCGAAGCTTGGCATCCGGACTTGAGGTCGAGGACCACCATTGTGATATCCAAATGTTCTTCTTGATCCCTCTCCTAAGAAGAGAATCATATGAATATCATCACAACTATGAACACACACACACACACACACACACACACACACACACAATGAGAGTATTAATCACACGAGCAAACTTATTAGCACTAGTAGTAGCGCTAGCTAGGTTAATTCGATATGCGCCACTATTTGTGTGAATTGTAAAAAAAACAACAAAAAGAGAAGGTCGGCAAAAATAAACCTCCATCGACACTTGGAAGATATGGTACCTCGCACGCAGCTATTTGAGAAGAAGCCTGGTGATGGCAGGAGTGGTTTGCAACAATCTCCATAGAGTTTGGAGGTTGTGACCAAGGTAACAATCTTCAAGGACCAAGGTTGCGAGGTTGGGGAACGATAGCATGGAGGTCCATGACATGGACACATGATCCAAAGACCTCGCACAAAGAATCGCTTCTGCAATAATGCACGCATCGATGAAAAAGTGGGTATGAAAATGAATGAATGAATGAATGAATGAATGAATGAACGAATGAATGAATGAATGAAACATTGTTGAGGTAGGTACCGTTTCTTGGAAGCCTGAGAGGTGCAATCTAGTGACACTGGACAACGAGTTGAGGAGAAAGCACACATCACTTATGTTGTCGCTAGGATCCTCACCGTCGTCCTCGAGTAGTCGGATGGATGCTTGGGCGAGACGAGCTCCACCATCGATTATGCTGAAATGAACGCTGGCGAGGCGAGCCAGCGGGAACTCTAGCCGCAGCGACGCCAGGCGAGGTGCGACGATGTGGACGCTGCATCTACTCTGGTGGTGACAGGACACGTCCACCATGGCGAGCCTAGTGAGCGTGTAGGCCACGATCCGCCAGATCGCAGACACGATGACGGGGTTAACGATCTCCAGGTCTTGTAGGACGGGGAGGCCGCCCGAGCCAAGGAGATCCTCGAAGTCATGGTGGAGGATCACGTTGTCGATACGAAGCCTGGTGAGGCGGCCCACGCCGCCGCCGGAGACGGAAGAGGATAGGAAATTCAGGTTGATCGGGTAGCCGTCGCCCCCGGAGACCTCGAGCGCGGCCGGTGACAGCTTCAGGCCGCGGCGAATCCATCTGCCCATATTCATGTCCCCGCGTGGACCTGCGGCCTGGACACACAGCCGCAGGGCGTCCAACGGCGGCTCTAGGGAGACGGCACGACGGAGCAGGAGATTGTCGGCGAAATCCTCCAGCTTGGCTAGCGCCTCTTCCTTGGTGCGCGGACAGACCTGCTGGTTTGAGAAGTCGGCGCTGTCGATGGTGATGCAGGGGATGGCGCGCCAGAGCAGCGGCCACCTCCGTGAAAGAACGCACGTCTGCACGGCTTGCCGAGCCTCTAGTTGTGAGAGGATGGCGTGGAGGAGGCAGTCCGGCAGGTTGCTCAACCTGTACCTGCAGTGCGGCAGGTTGCCACCGGCGACCTCCATCTCCATGGAGGCATGCATGTGTACTAGCTGTGGAACAAATTAGCCTAGCAGATCATATCCATTCATACTGCATTAGGAGACGAGGTGGGGAGGGAGGAAGCAGATGCTTACCCCAGACCAGAACGCCACAGGAAGGGAAGCCAAAGGGAGGGAGGGAGCACTGCGCCTCCCCTCCTTGATTGCCTGCCTCTCTAAAAAGGGCGCTCCCTCCCAGGCAGTGATCTGGGCTTGCCTTGTAAAACTGATTTCGAATTAATCAGTGATCTGGGCTTGCCTTGTAAAACTGATTTCGAATTAATCAGTGATCTGGGCTTGCCTTCTAAAACTGATCTGGGCGCTCCCTGGAATATTGTGAATCAATTAATCATCAAATAGAAAGATTTCCTACTACTACACGCTGAATTAAGAGAGAAGGAGGAAACTAAATAAATCACAGACAGTTAGGGATCACAGTATTCTCAAATGGTCAATTCTACTTAATGCAGCTTCCAAAAACGAAAATTTTCCTTCCATCCTAGCATAGGTCATCGAGATCCACCGTCCCCACTGTCAGTTGATTTCCCCATATATCCTTCCAAAGATCTAAAGCTAGACCATAAACGCCTTTTTTAATAGAGGAAACAAAGAGGCAGATCGGACGGTCTGAGTTTTCTGGTGTTGGAGCGTCCAACAAACAGCTAAACTGACCTTCATGAGGTTCCCTCAAAGCCCTTTTTTTATCTGGCTCCTTTTTCTCGAAATAGGCTTTCGCCCCGCTATATTAATATAGCCAACATCTAATACAACGGAACAATTGCTAGGGTCTCAGCACAAGCAAACCCAAACAAAAGAAAACAATGCCAACAGAGGCAAATCGACGAAACGAAGATGGCTCACAACCGTTGCGCCCACCACTACGGGAAAATATGTCGCTGTCGTGTGCCAAATAGACGGGAACACGGCAAAGTTTGTCTTTGCCGTGTGTAACCTAGAAAACACACGGCAAAGTACACGAACACGTCAAATTTAAAAAAAAAAGTAACATGGCAAAGAGCCACAAAGGAACACGGCAAAGAAAAAACACTCGACAAAGTCGACAGCGGCACACGGCATCGGCGTCGTCACGGCAACGAGGTGGGACCCGCGACCCCATATGTCCACTTGATGGGGAGGAGCTATCGGTTGTAGACGGTGGCCTTTTTGCCGTGTGCCATCGTCAGCCTTTGCCGTGTGTATTCCGCAGTATACACGGCAAAGGCATTTTTTTCTTTTTTCCCTTTTATCACATTACGTTTAGGAAAATCATAAAAAAAATTCTAATTCAAAAAAATATAAATAATATATCATAATTTGCAAAAAAATGAGATCTATCTATCTAAACTCAAATATTATATATTTATGCTGAATAAGAATCTTTGTGCTCGCCGTTTTGACCATAGTTTAAAACAGGCATAAAAAATTAAAAAATGATCGAAACAATGTAAAACCTTCGCGTGGTGTCATATTATGTGACATAGTTAAAAGGAAAATATCAAACTTGGTATATTCAATATGTCTTAAAAAACCTTCACAAAATGACCTATCTCATTCGAGGTTTCCTGACTTTCCGGTCAAATGGCCAATATTATGGCTAGAATCAAGGCATAGTTTGTGATAATATGGCCATATTGTGCATGCATGTGCATATCATGGGATGACGAACAATGTTGCAGGAGGAAGTTTCCTTTTCGCTGCACCAAAAAGCCATTTTCCATTTTCCGAGCGCAAAAAGTGGGAATTTTGTGAAGCAACCACCAAATGGCGAATTCAAAATGCTACCACCCTATTTTTAATAAATACTAGACCACCTTAAAAGTACAATGTCCCAGTAGAGGGATCTCAGACTTTTCCGTCCACTCCATGTAAAAAGACAAATTCCTGCCGAATCAGCAGGAAGTGGGTCAGATATGAACTACAGATACATGATCTAATGGTCATGATTGTTTTTAAAAAAATAATTTTTAGGTTCACAATATGATATTTAATTAGAGATCCAATGCAAGTTTAGTGAGGCTCAGCTCTGAGCTAAGAATCTTCATACTCGTCATTCGACAAAGTTTGTCGATAGTTTAAAAAAGGCATAAAAAAATTTAAAAACGAGCGAAACAATGTGAAACCTTCGGGTGGTGTCATATTATGTGACATAGTTGGAGGAAAGAATATCAAACTTGGTATATTGAATATGTCTCAAAAAAACCTTCATAAAATGACTCATCTCATTCGAGGTTTCCTAGCTTTTGGGTAAAATGACAAAGGTTACGGCTAAAATCAAGGCGTAGTTTGTGATAATGTGTCCATATTGTAAATCCATGTACATCATGGGATGGCGAACAATATTGCATGAGGAAGTTTTCCTTTTCATCACACCAAAAAGCCATTTTCCATTTTCCAAGCGCAAAAAACGGGGGATTTTGTGAAGCAACCACCAAATGGCTAATTCAAAATGCTACCACCCTATTTTTTAAAATACTAGACCACCTTAAATGTACAATGGACCAATAGGGTGATCTCGAACCTTTTCATCCACCCTAGGTGAAAAAGACAAATTCCTGCCGAATAGGTAGGAAGTGGGTCAGATATGAACTATAGGTACATGATTTTTTTTAAAAATCAGTTTTAGGTTCACAATATGCTATTTCATCAGAGATCCAATACAATTTTATAGAGGCTCAGCTCCGAGCTAAGAATCTTCATACCCGTTGTTCACAAAGTTTGTCGATAGTTTAAAAGAGGCTTAAAAATTCAAAAACAATCGAAACAATGTGAAACCTTCGCATGGTGTCATATTATGTGACATAGTTGGAGGGAAAGAAAACTTGGTATATTAAATATGTCTCAAAAAAACCTTTATAAAATGACCTATCTCATTCGAGGTTTCCTGGCTTTTGGGTCAAATGACCACTGTTATGGCTAGAATCAAGCCATAGTTTGTGATAATGTGTCCATATTGTGCATCCATGTGCATCATGGGATGACGAACAATGTTGTAGGAGGAAGTTTTAATTTTTGTCACACCAAAAAGCCATTTTCCATTTTCTGAGCGTATAAAGGGGGATTTTGTGAAGCAACCACCAAATGGCTAATTCAAAATCTACCACCCCATTTTTTGTCACGATCTAAGCAATACAAGATTCATAAAAAGGATTAACATCACATGCAACTCATAATATGTGATATGATATGGCCTTTCTTCGTGCCTTTGATCTCCATCTCCAAAGCATGAACATAATCTCCATCATCACCAGCGTGGCGTCAAGGTCAATGGCGCCGCTTCATGGTTGTCCATCACCAACAGCAAATATTACAACTACTTGGAATAAAGCTATTACATGATGAATAGACACGTAGGTCTTAACGAATTTAAAGACAACCATAAGGCTCCTGCCGGTTGCCAACTTACAATAATGATCATAGCATACATAAAATATAATCACAATCACATCATGGCCATATCACATTGTTGCCTGCCAAAACCCACCGGCGAGCAGCGACTGGCAACACGGAGAGCCGGGAGGCTCCGTGGATCTGGTGGGCCTGGTCCTCGGCGACGGCCCATAAAAACTCCGCACACGCCCGGCTTGGTTCGAGGCGTGCCACCTGACCTATACCTGATCGGAAGGTGAGGGATTGCTCCGATTGATTTCTGCATGGTAAACAAGTATCGTAAAATTCGAGCCGTGACCGGCTCCTGTTTTCAGAATCGGCTCCTAGAGCCGATTGCCCCATGGTTCGCATTAGATGTACGATAACATGGGGTTTTGCTTGATCACTACAAGTTAAATCGATCTACAACAGTTTAATGTTTTCACCACGAATCGGAACATCCTACGCGTGATTGAGCCTGCACGCATAAAAGATGAGGAATATTAACCCTAGAGGAGGCCTAATAACCAACGTAAAGTCAATTACCGAAACAATCTTCTCTAGAACGAATAAGCCACGTCCCTATGTACTACTGGATCATCCAACCCGTTTGTAAGGCCTGATTACGTAGATATTAAACTAAACCTTGGTGAACAAGGCACAACTATAACAGATCGAATCAACTAAATAAAGATCAAGCAAGATGCTACCCTCGCACTTGGGAAATAGTGCAAAGGTAGCGAGGTAACTAGAGGTAGCATAACTTCAACAATAATAATGAAAGAGCACCGATGCTAGCCTCAAACAATCTATGATAATGGTATTACTCGCCATCAACAACGCTTCAGTACGAGTAAAACCAGGTAACGCATAAGTAGATACTGCCTAAGAAACCCTAGAAACAAGGGGTGGCGATGCGCCGAGATTGTGTTTGTTGTGAACGTGGTTGTCCTCCTTTTTCGATAACCTTAGGTACATATTTATAGTCCGGAGACTCTCTAATTTTGGAATAACTCTACAACTCTATCTTTACCTAAATATAAACGGAACCTAAACAAACACGAAACCTACTATGATACAAGATACACGGGCAATTTAGCCCAAATCCACACACTAGGCCGATCCAACAACTCGTTGAATATACATATCTTCCAAGCCCATCTTGATCACGGCCCATCTCCGTCTTTAGCCAAAATACGGTGGTAACATGCCCCCGGTTTTGGCAATGATAATTCCAAAACCACTATGTGTGTTTTTTTCTTCCTCTTTTTTTTTGTATCGGGTCAGCGTTGGCGAATCGCGCGTAATAGAACCGCCACGCTACCCCTTCATCATGATGCCTGTCTTCTCAACTCCTCAAGCGCATGATTTGACGATTTTGGCAAAGGTAACTGGGAAACTGCTATGGCATTGAACCGCCTCTCCACTATTCCCTTATTTAAATCAGCTGAGCAGTCCCCATCTTCCTCCGGTTGCGAAAACCTCTTCCTTCGCCGAAAACCTCTTCGCCATGGCCTCCTCTCGCTTCCTCCGTGTGTCCTCCCACGCCCAACTCGATTAGCATCGAGAGCCGACGCCAGAGCACCACGGCAGAGATAAGATTTCGCCCCACGATGGTGGGACGAAGGGATCGATTTCGCCGTCTGGTCGAGGATGATGCGCCCCGATCGACGGTGAAGAGAGCCTACGCCTCGTTGACGGGAACCGAGGCGAAGAGCAGACGACGCCTGGTCGTGGATTGCGCCGAGTCCTCCGACGAGGAGGAGGAATCGAGGAGGACACCTCCTCCGACGAGTATCCGCTGACAGCGCTCGCTACCGGGTCCAAATAAGACATCAAGATGACGACAAGGACGAAGAGGTCCCGCTGGTTTCTTTAGCAAAGAAGAATGAGGACGATGTCAAGCAATACCAAGACAAATAAGAGGACGGCGGCGACGCAATGGCGACGATCTCGCCTTTAGATTAGGAACCAAAGCAGCAATGTAGTAGTAGGCTCCTTTGTAATCAATCGCCCCGTAAGCAATGATCTTTTGAATGAATGAAAATCTGTTTCCCAAATATTGTTCCTCTTGCTTCAATTTTTCCGATAACCGAAATGGGTCGATGCTTGAAGTCGATGACATCAGATCGGCTTTCAACATACCGCACGACATACCAAACAAGTCAAATCGCAGAGCCGATGACTACCCATCGGCTTCTCCCAAAAACGCTGATGTGGTCAAACTTTGGTCGCATCCTTAGACACATTACAACGGCCACTTCTTGGTTTCAAACGATGACCGCGACCTTTCTCAACACGGGCGACCCAAATCTCCAATTGTCCATCGAAAACGTGCCCCAACCAACAACTAGTGACAACTCCTCCACGCCTCTGCATCGGCTATATATATATTTTTATTCGCCGATTTTCGAATCGCCCCCATATTTTTACCGTCCATCGTCTCACGTGCTTTACTTAGCCGATTTCATGTATCGCCCTCAAGTTTTATCGTCCAACATCCCACATGCTTGGGAAATATTTCTTGAGATGTTGACCGCTGACCGCCATCGAACTTTACGCCATCCAACCGCCGAGCATGTATGCTTTCCTCTTAAAACTTGGTCGACTCATGCGGACCGTGCCAATTTGGAGACCATTTACCATATGTTGCATCCTTAGTCCCCAAGGGCAACATGCTTCCCATACCGTATCACCAACGTGGAACTCCTTTGGCCTCACTTTCTTGTTGTATGCACGAGCTACTTTGGCCTTGTTCTCTTTGATTTTCTCCAGGACCATAGCCCGAGCTCGGTTAAATCCTCCACACCGCCACTCATCGTGGTTGCGTATTCTTCATCGTTAGATCGTCCCGAAAAGTGACGCGTCTCGATCCAGCCGTAATTCCTGTGTAGGACGGCTTCGTCCATATACTAGATGGTATGGTGAGGTTTTTATTGCTCCATGGCATGACATACGATAAGCCCATAACGCCTCGACAAAACCTCGTACAACGCCTTGGGTGCTCATCGACTTTTCTCTTGATCAACTTGATGAGGCTCTGGTTGGACGCTTCAGCTTGCCCATTTGCTTGAGCATAGTATGGAGATGATCTAATCAGCTTGATCCCCATGTCCTCGCAGAACTTTCTAAACTCCTGAGAAATAAAGACCGAACCTCCATCGGTCGTGATAGTTTGGGGAATCCCGAATCTATGGATGACATGTTCTTTCACAAAATTGATAACATCCTTCGAGTTTACTGACTTCATCGGTACAGCCTCCACCCATTTAGTGAAGTAGTCGAATGGCCAGAATCCACATGTGGCCTTTACTCGATGGAGGATTGATTTTGCCGATCATGTCCATGCCCCAACCTCGGAATGGCCAAGGCTTGATGATGGGGTTTATTGCTGACGCGGGTACCATCTGGATTTTTCCAAATTTCTGACATGCTTGACACCCTTTGTAGTAGTTGAAACAGTCCTCAAGAATGGTGGGCCAATAAAACCCTGATCGCCTAATCAACCATTTCATCTTATGAGCCGATTGGTGAGTTCCACAGGCGCCTTCGTGTACCTCGTGTAGGAGCCGATTGGCCTTGGTCAACCCCAGAATTTGAGCAATAGTCCTTCCGAGTCCTCAGAAACATGTCATCGCCGATCAAGACGCATTTCATGGCTTTGTACCTTATCCGCTTAGGTGCCCTTGCCGAATCCTTCAAGTAATTGAAGATATCGGCTCTCCGCCTGTGAACTGCATCAACGTCGGCTCCTTCTACCACGCCCTTGTAGCCCAAGCCATCTGCAAGATCGCTTTGCCTCGTATTCTCGCGATCGTGGGATCCAAGTGAAGTTTATGTACCGAATTGCGCCATCACCGCGGCAAGGCAGCCATAATGGGAAGAGGGACTCGCTCGCACTTGTAGTCCTCCGTGAGTGGGAAATCACTAACTTGAGTCTCCAAAATTTCCATCGCTTCCGCCCGGCCGAGGAGTAACTCCATCCTCGTATCGCCTCGCACTCGGCTACATTGTTGGTGCGAGAGGTAGACAACTGATGGAGAAGGAAAATGTTGCCCCGGGCGACACGAGTAAAATGCCGATGCCGCATATCGCCACAAACCGATCCGTCGAAAAACATAGCCCACGCCTATGGACAAGGTCGCTATGTTAGTGTTGATCCTTTCAGCGATAAGATCGGCCAGATGTCCCTTAATCGCTTTCGGGTTGATACCGGATGTCAAACTCGATAATGCAAACATCCATTTGCCCGGTCGGCCTTTTAACATAGGAGCCGACAAGATGTGCTTTATGACGTCGACGGTATATGATGATGATCTCGCCGATAACAAAATGTGGCGCAACTTGGTGCAGTGTGAAAAAAGTGAGGCATAACTTATCGATATCGTGGTACCTTGTCTCTCGGCCCAAAGATCCTTCTGCTTATGTAAAAGACGACTCGCTCCAGCCCATCATAAACATGCACCACTACCGAGGCGATGGACGTATCAGCTACTGACAAGTAAATGTAGAACGGCCTGTCAGGCTGCGGCGGAACTAACACTGGCGACTTTGTCAGATATTCTTTGATCTCGTCGAAGGCTCGTTGTTGTTCTGCCCCCCAGCGGAATTCCTCGTCAGATTTGATTTTTACTAGTCCCATGAACGGCTCAATCCTTCCCGATGATTGAGATGAATCTTCGACGGTTGATCTTGCCGATAAGGATCGCAGCTTCTTTCGTGGTGGGTGGCTTCATTGTTCGTGACCGCCTCGACTTTTCAGCCGATCTCAATTCCGCTCATGGACCAAGAAACCCAAGAACCGACCGCCGTCACCCCAAGGCACACTTCTTTGGATTCATCCGTAGGTCAATTTTCTTGTTCGGTCGAACGCTGCAGATCGTCCAAGTGTCCGTATAAGCGCACTTGACCACCACGTCATCGATGTAGATTTCCACCGCTTGCCGATCGATCATGGAAAATATAATTCATGGCCCTTTGGTACGTGGCACCGCATTTTTCACCAAACGTCATGACTACATATTCAAATAACCCCACCGAACTCGGGACTCAATGCCGCCTTGTGTATGTCTTCCGGAGCCATGAAGATCTGGTTGTAACGGCATTGCCGCCCATGAAGCTCAAAATCTTATGACCACCGCCGCATTGATTAATGTTTCGCCACCGCATCGGATACTCATCCTTTGGGTAGCTCTGTTGAGATCCCGAAAATCTATGGCAACACGCCATCGGCCATCCTTCTTCTCTGTGTACGATACTAGAAATCCATTCAAAGATACCGCATGGCCCGATCAACTTGGTCACAACATTTTCTCGACCTCTTTCTTGATTTCTTCCACTTCGCCTTCATTTGTCGTGCTCATTCTTTGAAATGGCCAAATCCTTTTTGAGCGGAGTCGATGCTCGATGATGCTCTGTCTAAACCAGCATCTCTGTGTAGTCCCGAGCGGCTCGATATTGTTTCAACAGGCTATCATCGGGCCCCGCAGTTCGGATCTAACTTTTGTCGATAAATGTTGGTCGTGGCTTATCCCGTGACCAATGTCGATCTCTTCTAGCTCATCACGGATGTAAACCCATACCCTATCTTTCCGTCACCGTTAAATCGACGCTAAACACAGGCAAACAAGAGTGAGGATAGCAAAAATAATTTGGGCCGATTGCTTGAATCGCCCCTTTGCTTGCATCGTCAAGGACGGTTTACACCTTATTGTTTTACATGGCGAGCATCTCTCTGCTACGACTACATGAGCCGCTTGTCGATGATCGCTTCTTATTTTCGTGGCCGATCGCAGGATCGGCCGCACTACCTGATGATCGTGGGCTTTTCTACTGTAAGGCCGCGGATAAGACCAGCCTCACCCCGCTTTTTGTAGCTTCGATACGCCGCAGCCTAGATTGATTCCGCAGATCGGCTCTTGGTCTTCGCTTCCCGATGTTCATGCCAGCTATGGAGACCTCGATAGAATCGCTGCGTGGATGACCTCCACTTCGTCTCCATCCCATCGGATCGTGCATCGGTGCATTGTGGATGGAATGCAGCAATTAGCGTGAATCCAATCCCTTCCTAGCAAGACAAAGAGTGCTCTTGCTGTCACGACGAAGAATGACGGGTACGGTTTTCCCCATCGCCGTCAGTCCACGCTCAAGACGCCTTGCTCGACGATCGACCGTTGAAGTCGCTTAACGTGACGTTGGTTTTGATCAGATCTGCAGTGGAGCGTCCCAAACGTCGTAGCATGGAGTACGGCATGATATTGACTGCCGCTCCGGTGTCCACCAACATCTTGCTGACAGGTTGCCCAATGATGTAACCTCGCAGGTACAGGGATTTCAGATGTTTGTAACCCTTCTCACGTGGCTTCTCAAAGATAACCGGCCGCGGACCGCAGTCAAACTGTGCCACTGGTCGCTCATCGGTTCTTGGCGCGCAGAATTCTGACGGGAGTACAAACACCATGTTTGTGCCGATGTCTTTGCATCGGCTTTTACCGGTTTGGGCGCCACTCTTTCCTTGTCGGCGGTCTTCCGCTTCCAAAGTGTGCTCACTTTGACGCCAGATCAGGCCGTGCTTTTAGAGCGTGAGATATCGCGCTTGACTTCCTCCAAGTTATGCAGCTGCACTCTACACTTCGGGTGTGTCGAGTCCGTCGGACACCACCTTGGACGGTGATACATCTTCGTCTTTGTCATTCTTTGGCTTCTCGAGGTCTTCGCCGAGCGGACTCGTGATTGGCCTGGGTGGAAGAGGCCCTAGACGCTTGAATACTAACACCGCCTCGTGTCCTCCTTCGCTGATCGCATTCCGGCGCTTGTCGATCGTAGGCAATCGGCTCATTCCGCCCAAAGAATATTTGAAGAAAGGACAATCCCAATGCTTGTCTGCGCCTTCCTTTTCTTTAGACGGTCCCTTAGCGAGGTGCTCATATCTTCGTCGTCTCGCCGGGCGACGTTGGTCATCTTGGCGCCATACTTGTTAAGGAGATGCGTGGAATGTGGTTTCGATATCGCACTCTCCTCACTTGTTCCTCCGCGGCACCGTCGTGGTGGTCTGGCCGGTCGCATGGACTAGCCTCCTTTCTTTCTTTTTTACGAAAAGTCGACCACCTTCGTGCTTGTACGTGTCGTGGTGGTAACCAGACCCTGCCATATTAACGCCGAACGAGAAATCCAGTTTACGCCGCGAACGACCGAGTTCTACCATGTTGACGCCGGAAATGGGTTTGTTCTACTTTCATGGCGAATCGCCCAAGGATCGACGGCCTTGTTCGATCGCCATTTGGATTTGGCGCAGCTCTTTGCACTCATTGGTGGTATGGGTGAACGAGTGATACCACTTGCGATGGCCTCCTGCTCATTTCTGAGGTAGGGATTTTGTGGCCTTCGGTAACCTCACCGCTTCTCTTTCAAAGAAATCAAATATCTGCTCAGCTTTGCTCACATCAAGTAGAACCCTTTCGCAGGCCCTTGTTGTTTCACCCATTTGCGTGCCATAGGATCGCCCCGAGCCCATTCAGCCACGGCCACCTCCTCCTGGTCCCGTAGGATCTTCTTCTTCAGATCGCCAGGCCTATCGGACGCTTGAACTTGTCTTGGTACAACTCGTGGTGGCGCTGTTCATACATCGCCGCCGGGCCATGTGCACCAATGAGTTGTACTTCACCGAAAGCTAGATCCTTGATGGGTGCCGAGAGACCCAACACCGCCACCGACCGCTTCCTTCTCGCTTAAACGAGCCGAGTAACATCGGTTCTTGTGACAGAAGCGCTGGATGTACTCGGCCACGATTTCGCTAACGCACTGCGCAGTGTCCGCAATGCCAGCCTCGAGCCTCTGAATGGTAATGGATGTGGAACCGCTCTTCCATTGCTTCCGGTATGAATTGAATCGTGGTAGTGAGGTGTACCACCCAAAGGCTGGTCCTATCGAGATTGCGCAAAGAATCTTACGCATATGATCCGATGCCGAAATCATGCCTAGTTGTGCTGTATCGGCTATGTGCTCGATCGAGCTCGACCTTCTCGACCAGAACCTTGAGAACTCGGGAGCTTATACTTGGGTGGCAGCGAATTAGATCAAACTCGTTGGGGTACGGCTTTGAATAGCCGATTGTCCTTCTCTTCGCACGGTTTAACCGGTCCTCGTGATGGTACCGATTTGCTCCTTCGCTTGAGCCGTAGGGGCTAGATTCTCATGACTTGTTCCATGGCATACTTGGCTAGCCACGCTGTTTGTCGCTCATCCCAGCCATCGCTCCGCACACGCCGCTCAAGATCCCGCCCAAGCACTCGGCGCAGAAACTCCTGCGTTGCAATCTGTTTGGTGCGTGTCGGGGTTATTGCAGTCCGCACGAGGCGCATATATATCCGTGTGGGATCTCCTTAGGTGGCTCAAACAGAATTGGCATCGCCTGGTCGCCTCAGCCTTTGTAGACGACGTAAGCCGCTGCTCTGGCGGCTGGAGCCGGCGAACGGAGCCGTGGCCTGGTCTGGAGCGGTCTTTCTCCCGGTGAGTCCCTAAAGTAGGCCCCGACGGTGAGTACTGATGTTTCATGATCTCCTGAACTACGCGCACCGCGACCCGCTCGAAAGCGTTCACCAAGCTCTCAGAATGGCGGTGCAGAGAATGAGCCACCATGTAGTTGACTTCCTGTCGTAGAGCTCGTGCGCCTCCGGGAAACGACTGATCCACCTCATTAAGAGCGCCTCGGGAGAACCCTTTCCACGATGCCATGCTTACGGGTCCTCTCAAAGAGCCGATGAGGTCTTCCTCGAAGAGGGCCTTGATCTCGTCGTACTTGGCCTTGTGCTCGCTGTAGATCGTCGTAAGTGACCGGGTCTGCTTCTCCATTGCAGCGTCGGGTGTTGATGTAGACGTTGTTGAATGTCCCACCGGCGTGCGTAATGTGTTGCTGCCAAAACCCACCGGCGAGCAGCGACGGCAACACGGAGAGCCGGAGGCTCCAGGATCGCCGGTGGGCCTCGTCCTCGGGCGACGGCCCGCAAAACTCCGCACACGCCCCGGCTTGGTTCGAGGGCGCCACCGACCTATACCGATCAGGAAGGTGAGGGATTGCTCCGATTGATTTCTTGCATGGTAAACAAGTATACGTAAAATTCGAGCCGTGACAAATCGGCTCCTAGAGCCGATTGCCCCATGGTTCTGCATTAGATGTACGATAACATGGGGTTTTGCTTGATCACTACAAGTTAAATCGATCTACAACAGTTTAATGTTTTCACCACGTAACTGGAACATCCTACGCGTGATTGAGCCTGGTACGTACAAAAGATGAAGAATATTAACCCTAGAGGAGGCCTAATAACCAACGTAAAGTCAATTACCGAAACAATCTTCTCTAGAACGAATAAGCCACGTCCCTATGTACTACTGGATCATCCAACCCGTTTGTAAGGCCTGATTACGTAGATATTAAACTAAACCTTGGTGAACAAGGCACAACTATAACAGATCGAATCAACTAAATAAAGATCAAGCAAGATGCTACCCTCGCACTTGGGAAATAGTGCAAAGGTAGCGAGGTAACTAGAGGTAGCATAACTTCAACAATAATAATGAAAGAGCACCGATGCTAGCCTCAAACAATCTATGATAATGGTATTACTCGCCATCAACAACGCTCAAGACGAGTAAAACCAGTAACGATAGATATCGCCTAGATCGCAAGATGCGATCTAGGCAGATGACACTTACCCGAAAGAAACCCTAGAAACAAGGGGTGGCGATGCGCCGAGATTGTGTTTGTTGTGAACGTGGTTGTCCTCCTTTTTCGATAACCTTAGGTACATATTTATAGTCCGGAGACTCTCTACTTTTGGAATAACTCTACAACTCTATCTTTACCTAAATATAAACGGAACCTAAACAAACACGAAACCTACTATGATACAAGATACACGGGCAATTTAGCCCAAATCCACACACTAGGCCGATCCAACAACTCGTTGAATATACATATCTTCCAAGCCCATCTTGATCACGGCCCATCTCCGTCTTTAGCCAAAATACGGTGGTAACACACATCACATCACATGCCCTACAAAAAAAAGTTAGGCGCCTCTAATTTTCTTTGCATGTTTTACATTCTTGGGTCTTACGAATAAGAACCATTCTTACCTACGAACAAGAATCACAACGCTGATACAAGTGTTGTCAAGTTCCCATTGTAAATTGAATCTTAACTATGGTGGGAGAGATAGACACCCTCAAAGCCACTTGTGCAATGCAAGTTGCACATTGAGCATGGAGCAAGTCTCATGTGCGATGACATGTAAGGTTAGCCCGGGCCGCTTCATCAATGCAAGTTGCACATTGAGCGTGGATCAAGTCTCATGTGAGACGACATGTAAGGTTAGCCCGGGCCGCTTCATCAATGCAAGTTGCACATTGAGCGTGGAGCAAGTCTCATGTGCGACGACATGTAAGATTAGCCCGGGCCGCTTCATCCCACCATCCCGCAAGATGCAAAGTACACGAGAAGCAAGCGACAACAAAAGCATCAACGCCCACAAAACCATTGTATTATACTCGTGCAACAGATATATGCATAGAGTCGGCTCTGATACCACTGTAAGGTTCATTGCATGGAAAGCAAAAAAATTATATCGCAAGAACACATAAAACCAAGATCCAATCTATGGCAAAGCCAAGATCTAATCCATGAGATCGATACAACGAGATTGAAGAGAACTAACCCTCATAGATCCAAAGCGTTTAACGAGATCAGATTCTCGTGGTTGTTGTAGTCGATCACTTGCCGACTCAATATCGTGTAGATGATCCTTCCGGCGGCGCGTTCCGGCAGCGCTTCCGCACTCGGTCACACGTACGGAGTCGATGAAGACCTTCCTCTCCCGGTTATATCAAGGCAGCGAAGGTAGTATATCTCCTCAGAATCCCAACATCACGATGGTGTGGTGGTGGTAGTGCAGGAGAGATTTCTGCAGGGCTTTGCCTAAGACGAAACAGGGAGGTGGAGGAGAGAGGGGAAGCGGCGGCTAGGGTTTAGGCCCCAAGGACAAGGGGTGTAGGGGTGCGCCCCACCCCTCCTTATATAGGTAGGGGCGGCCGGACAAGGGTTCCCAGCCCTAGCCATGTCCCCCCTCCCAACTCGGCCACCAAGGGGAAGAGTTGGGAACTTTCCCTCCAAGTCTCCCCTCTTACCAAAAGCAGAGTTTGACTTTTCAAACTAGGATTTGACTATTCAAACTAGGGTCTTACCCTTTTATTAGTGTTGGTCGGCTGGCCCTTTAGGGCTTGGTGCGGCTGGCCCCTAGGGCATTCCATAGCCCAAGTGACCCCCTCCCGGGGTGGTGGAACCACTGGTGGTTCCTCTAGAACATTCTATAAATATCCGGTCAAAAACACCGAAACTTTTCCGAACCACGGAAAACCACTTTCCTTATATGAATCTTCTTATCCAGACCATTCCGGATCTCCTCGTGATGTCATGGATCCAATCTGAGACTCCGAACAACATTCGGACTCCAACTCATATTCCATATATACTTAAACAACATTGAATCCTTAAGTGTGTCTCCATATGGTTTGCGAACTATGTAGACATGATCGAGACACCTCTCCGGTCAATAACCAATACAGGGATATGGAAATCTATATGGCTCCCACATATTTAAATGATGACTTCATGATCGAATGAACCATTTACATATGATACAGATTCCCTTTGTCGCGCAATACTTTACTTATCCAAGGTTCAATCGTTGGTATCTCTATACCTAGTTCAACCTCGTTACCGATAAGTACTCTTTACTCGTACTGTGATGTGACATCCCTTGTGACCTAGTCACATTCTTGCAAGCCAATTGGATGACACTCGATCGAGACGGCCTAGAGTATATCTATATGTCATATGGATGGACAAATCCCACTCTTGATCCATGTGCTTCAACACATACTTTCAGAATACCCATTGCCACCTTTATAACCACCCAGTTATGGAAGTGGCGTTTGATGTCATCAAAGTACTCATCTGGTGACGGTTATTAACATGATCTCATGGTCGAAGGATTATGTTACTATGTATCTAAAAGCTTTAGCAAAACAAACTTAATGACTTGATCTTATGCTATGCTTACTATGGGTGTGTGTCCATCACATCATTCTCTTAATGATATGACCTTGTTATTATAACATCCAATGTCTATGATTAGGAAACCATGATCATCTATTAATCAACAAGCTAGCTTAACAAGAGGCTTACTAGGGACTCTTTTATATTTACAAAACACATAAGTATTAATGTTTCCGGTTAATACAATTATAGAATGGGATGTAAACATTTATCATAAACATGAAGATATGATAATAACAACTTTATTATTGCCTCTTGGTCATATCTCCAACAGTTAGGATTAAAGAAAACAAGTGAAGATGGTTCTTTCTCGCGCTGGAAGAAAAGAATGATTTTGGACAATTTATAAACCACGAAGAAAATAGCATTGTTTATACCCTTAGATTTAAGAAATGGCGTCCGGAAAATAGTATTGCCTTCAAACAATAGAGTTCATTGATATCAAAGGAAAGATTTGGGTAGGATTATATTCTTCTTGCGTCGGTAAGGACCAAAGGATCACGGAATTGAGATGTGCGGATTCATCTTCCAGAGAATAAGGTGACCCAAGATTATGGTGAATCTTGAGGAAGAAGTTGAATATAGCAGATCTAGAGGTTTTTTGCAGAGATGCTTATTGCTTTCCTTAACCATGAGGTTATTGCAATAGATTTTGCGATTCATGGCATAAACCATAATTGGATTTACCAAGAGGGAACGAATATATGAAAAAAGTTAGATATATCTCCCATCCATCTTGTTCACGATGTCGAGCTCTAGTAGAATGAAGAGTATCAGGGGAAGATTTTGCGTTTGATTCCACCAGATAGTTGAAGATTTTTTTACTCCATCTCGAAATAGACACCATCAACAAGAGATTCTTGATTGCATTCTTGAGACAACACTCTGGAAAACAAGGAAGTAAAAGTATCGAGGGATAAAGGCCACTTCTAACTTCTGTAGAATGAGTGAAATCAAATTCATCGACCAATTCAATGTACAAGAGTGAATGATAAGAGTAGTGGTATGGTAGCTACTACATCCCACACCCAAAGCATTACTCTGTACATGAATAGGAAAACTATGCAACCCAACTCCCAAAACAGACTGAAGATCTTGGCAAGGCAAAAAAAATCATGAAGCTCCATAAGAAAGCAAGGGTTTGATGCAAACGATTTGTCGGATCCAAAGTAGATGAAGATGATGATGTTATTGTGGCACCCTCGGATTTACGTTCTGATAATACCCGTTATGCCTGCAATTCACGTTCCCATGATCAGTGAACCATGAGAATAACCGACAAGTATCATTACCACATCCATAATTAATGAATACAAGTACTTACGTTAATGCCATTATGGCGATACAACAACAATAGCGGAAGTCTTCAAGCGCAGATCCCATGTAATGCTTTAACCTACAGGCGACTGACTGGGAAGACGGCCTAGCTCGCATAGACGTCAACACCTTCGTCACTTCTTAACATCTGCAATCTGTCCAAGTAAATAGCCAGGGACAATGCCGGTGAGTACTTTGAATGTACTCGCAAACCACCTTAAGATAGAAATAACAAAGGATATGCAATATGGCTGTGGTAGGATGGCTCCAAGAGAGGTTCTCTTATAAACTAGTTTCTCTTGTAGATATAGCATGTCTCTATATCTTTGTTGAAAAACTTCTGTAAGACATTTTGGAAACCTTTTTTGAAAAGTTTTAAGAAGATACTATTATTGGGTCACCCATTTGTTTCTCCTTCCGGTCATCTCATGACCAAACTTCTTCCTCCATTTTTCCCGACCATCCCATGGTCAAAACATTTTCAATCCATTCCTTTTCCGAAGTCCTTTTTGAAATCAAAACCATCACCACTGTACAGCCGCCAGCACAACCGTCCATGACCGAGGACTCGGCTATTCGAATAGATTTACACTCTGTAGAGGTTGTACACTTTACCCACACCATCCGATTACCCGTCCCTGATCTACATCGATCATGGGTCGAATAACCGGTCAAGACCTTCTGAATGCCCTTTACAATATAAGTGCCTACCCTATGAGGTTAATCCCCTCAAAACCGGGACGCCCTATATAGTCACAAGCCAACCGGAGCGCGTTTTGCACCCCCCAGGGTGTGCGCTTTCAATGAGGGGTTCATAGTATTGTTTGGCCGCCATTAGACGGTATTTACCTTGCCAGACCGATGTTTCACATGGGCCTTTATAGGGGAAATCCCAGCCTCCGGGGATTTGTTATCCCCCGTAGTATTTTGAGACACCTATACCAGATAAGACAAATTTCTAGCCCAGCCCCGTCCCATTCCAGAGTAATGTGGTTGCACGGGTTAATTGCTCTAGCTTCAAAACTGGCCAGCCCGGCTGTTTTCATAAACATTTTTCCTCCATCTTTTGTCTCACATTTTTTTAAAACAAAACCTTTCTCATTTTCCAAACCACTTGGTAGGCCAAGCCTCACCAAGGTTTTCTCATAAAACATTTTTGTAAACCTTTTTCCGGGGTCTTCCCATCCCACAGTTTTTGTTTCGGCTAAAGCGGGGTTTCCAAAGGGGCATGGTGTTATACACCATCTATAATTTTAGGGGTAGGTAGGTATCATAAAGGGGGGTCGTACCTAATGTAACTAAGGGGTAATGGTTTGGAGGATCCAAACATTCCCCATATACCATAATATAGTAAAACAATGCATTTTGCATAAACGGGTAGATAAAACATGCATAGATAATAATAATAGGACAAGGCGTATGAGCAAGAAGGTGGCTTGCCTGTGATCAGCGAGAGGTCCCGTGACTTCTTTGAATACCAGGAAACCAATAATAATAATGATAGCGAGAATAACGCTCCGAGGATTCCTTCTTCTCGATGGCACACAATCGCAACTATCACCGTTATCGAGCATGCATGAAAACAAACAACATCACATTCAGTACAAGGCATACAAACATCAAACCATACATCAAGAAATCATGCAACTCAAGATATACATCGGTAGGGTGTTGGATGATTGGGTTGATTTGATTGGTAGAATATGTGGAGGCATGGGAAGATGATCCCTTCGGATTTGAGGTCTAGGAAATACCTAAGAGGGGTTTTTGAGCAAGGACAATCTCTTTATGATACCATTGGATAAAAATGATACCATCAGATATGCATTGGTTAAATGAAGCCAACAAAAGTGGTTTCTCTATTTTATCAATTTCCAAGAATTTATAATGGATTTTAAAGTGATTAAAACTCTAGTTTTAGGAATAATTCACTAGAACTATTCTGGAGTTCTAAAAAATATTTCCTTCATTGATTAGATAGTACTTGATGGACCAATTCACTGACAGTTGGAGTCACCTCAAAACAAGTACCAGAATGCCCTTGAGAAATTCCTAAAGGCAATACTTGCTAAGATTTGTATTTTTCATAATATTTAATATACCGAATCTTTTGATGTGATTCCAAGGGAAATGGTTAGTTACTGAAAATACCTTTATGTAGGAATTAGAATCTACACTTTTGGATTAGTAGTGCTACTGGTATGAATTTATTGGCGAGCAAACCATGGGCAAAACAGTTTAATTCACCAAAAATTCATCAGATGTTCATAAAATTATGGGCTACTGGGTTTTGAAATATATAATTATGTGTGTCCACTGGGAGTTGGAATCAGGTCAAAACCTCTTTTGGTTTTTCCTAGAAAATTTCTCCAAGGCAAAAATGGCCTTAATTTGTTATTTTTGTTACTGCACCTTGGCATGGGACTAGGTCCAGAGGTTTTGTATTTCCAATACTATCCAAAGGAAATTGATTTCACCTCATTTGGATTAACCAAATTCTCTGAAAGATTTGATGAATCAAAGAGATACCCTATGGTAGTTTAATTAATGGAAACCATCCAGAATTAGTTTGGCAAAATAGAGGCACTGCATGTTAAAAAACACATGTGGGTACTTGCCAAAATTCAGATCTGGTCATATTAAGCTATTTTCCATTTTTGTTTCAATTTAAACCTCCATGCAAGTTTTAGATCTGTAGGAAAACAAGATAATAGAGAAAGGGTGTTGGGTTAGACCTAGAGGGCATTGGGCCGCACTAGGAAAATCCGGACCACCCAGGCAGATCAGTGCGCGGGAGAAGATTTCAAAGGCCCGGGGGCGGGGCCCAGGCATCTGTGAGAGCCAGCGCCGAAGCGGTATGGAGCAGTCTAGGCCGCAATATTAAGGTGGATCCGACGATGCTCGGTCTTCGTCTCCGAGGAAACAGGCGCTGCCGCGAGTGAACCCTAGGGCAAGGAAGAAGGGGACCAGGGGCTCACCGGGAGGCGTTCCAAGGAAGGGGAGATGGTGGATGCAATGCGGCACACTCCAAAGAGCCCGACGATGGTCGGTAAGGTAGGTTCCATGGTCGGAGGACGTCGCGTGCATCTGTGTCGGCAGAGGGGTTCGGGAGCTCGTCGAAGCTCTCTGGGGGTGCACTGCATGTCGACGCACATGATGCAGGGCGGGTGCGGAGGTCGCGGCGAAGTAGACAGTGGGCGGCACAGGTGTCCTTGGCGGCTGGAAGGGGCTCACGTGAAGAGGACCAATGGGAGGCCTTGGGAGCTCGCCGGGAATCCTCCTTGGGTGCCTGCAGGTCAACAATACGGGCATGGTTTAGAGCAAGGAGTGTCAGGGAGAGGGACATGCAGAGGGAGGGAGCAAGAGGGGAGTGGGCTGAGCTCAACTTTTGCAATGGCCGAAGATTTTCTTCCCCACTCCTTCGATCAGGGCAGAGCCATGGGGAGGAATAGGGAGATCAGGGGAGGTAAGAGGAAGGGGGAAGGAGCAAATGGGGGCGAAGGGGTGAGCTTGGGTGGCCTGGGGGCTTTTAGCCCGAGCTAGATTGGTTCATGGTGCACTATGTGCATGGAGATCTTGGGAGGGGGTGATGGACAGGCATTGGGGGAGAGGGACGGTGGAAAGAGGGGTGTGGGGCCTGCATACGATTAGAGAGGTCAGGGGAGGTCTGGAGTGTAGATATTTTGCTAGGCAAATGTTTGTGGCCACACATTTCCTTCTACTCTCTCAAAGAGCTATAGGAAAAGGGTGAATAGTGTCAAGCTACAGTGTAGCTCGACCAGGGGGATGTGGTTGCTGTAGTGGTGTAATATATAAGCTTCGAAGATGGTTTGATTTGGTTTGGATCAAGTTTTGATTGGTTTAGCAAAACTGTTCAAATGGATGCTTGTGAAGGAAGTTGAAATTTTTTCATTGGTCAAAGTGAGAAAAAGGTACTGGTGGATGGAGTAGGTCAATAAATCTCTTCAAGATTTATTTGGAAATTTTCTGATGATTAGAAGCCCATTTAAAAGCATTTAATCAAAAAGTGCAGATGTTTTTTATAGAAGCTCATGTGATATTTTCATATTGAACCAGATGGATTTTTTATGTGATATGGTCCTAAATACCATAGTACACATTTGAGAATTTTATTGTAATTTATTGAGGTGTAAAAGTATTTCTAAGGAATTATTTCTCGTTTCTGCCATTTAAGAAAAAGGGCAAAAACAAATATTAAGAAATCTCAAGAATATTTATTTTTGGTATGGTAAGGTGGTGTTTGATGTATAGAACACAATTATGCATTGAGTTGGGAAAGTAGTTTGGAGAAAAACAAACTTGCCTTCATAGACCAAGATTCTAGGGTTTTGACAAAAGTGGAATTTAAGTAGTTTTGGGATCCAAA
This sequence comes from Avena longiglumis, assembly GCA_030063025.1. Lineage (NCBI taxonomy): Eukaryota > Viridiplantae > Streptophyta > Magnoliopsida > Poales > Poaceae > Avena > Avena longiglumis. The sequence goes on from CP125973.1 coordinate 469,042,355, forward strand.
TAATTATGGGAATTATTTGGGGAATTTTCATATCCAAGGTAGATGATGTAACCTTGATGTATACATCATGTCCAACCTTGGGTTTTAAGAATTGTGGTGAAAAGGGAAGAAACTAGATTTTTGGGAATCTAGGGTTTTTGTTAGTTTCATGCCACCAAAACATGGTTGGATTTGGGATCTCAGTGCTCACCTTGATGCAAGGGGTAGATGGGTGAATATAGCAAGTTATATAGATCATAATGGGAGGAAGAGTTTGGCTTAGATGTATTTGGGGTGGTCTAGAAGATATGGCAAACTTTGTTGAAAATAAGGCTTCCATAGAAGATACATCAGGTAGCCTCCTAAACCATGTGGGTTTAAGAAGCACAAAGCTTCAATGGGAACAAGGGAAGTGGGGGTTGATAGTCCATGGTTGGTAGATCATGACCATGCAAATATTTGGTCAAGGGGAGGTGGCATATAGATGTGAGCTTCTGCCAAAGTAGGCATGTTGACTAGTTTTGCAGAAAAGATTACCATGATGTCAAAAAAACTATCATCGATGAGTGGGACTAAGAATGGTTTACTCAAGAGTAAGAGTGGGCCTTGGTAGTACTAGTGATGTACTACCAGAGGGTTCAATTATATTCTCAATAATGCACATAGGTTGGAAAAGGTAGAGCTCCAAAGTTTGAATCTAGATAAGAATTCCAGACTTGGCCATTTTGGCAGATTTAAGGTTTTAGAATAGAGTGCAGGTGTAGATGATTTTGGGAGGATGCTAAGTTCCAAACTCATGATCAAGGAGATGATGTTGAATTTTTAACTAAGTAGATAGGATCCATGCTTAGATTGGGTCTCCACTGAGTTGGAAACCATCAAAAGGATTATTCCTGGATTGATCTAATTAGGAGAGGAGATGATCACCATAGTTGCATAGGATAGATCCATATTTGGATGCTTGATATGAGATTGATGAACACAAGCATATATTGGGGTTCTAAGGTATGAGCTACTATATTAGCTCACTCTAGTTCCTAAGCAAACAATGCCATCAGCAGATCAAGGCAATTCATCAGACAGCAGATCAAGGCAATTCATCTAATCAAACTTATCAACTACTACTAAAGTTACCATCAATCCTAGCTTGAGGTAAAGATGGGTATTTTGAATTGGTTATGTTTTGAAGTAAGATAAGTACCTCTTGGTATTTCTACCAAGATTGGAATGAAGAGGTTTTGGAAAACCTAGGCGTAAGAGTAGTTGAGAGTTCTGTCTTGAAAACATAAGGAGATTATATTTTAGTTCTCCATAGTTTTGTTAATAGAACTAGTAAAAATATTTCTACCTCTTGGTATTTCTACCAAGATTGGAATGAAGAGGTTTTGGAAAACCTAGGCGTAAGAGTAGTTGAGAGTTCTGTCTTGAAAACATAAGAAGATTATATTTTAGTTCTCCATAGTTTTGTTAATAGAACTAGTAAAAATATTTTTGTTTTGTCAAAGTCATCTTGGATCAGGTTTTGAGATGCCAGAACATTTGAGAATATGAAAGATGAGCCAAGACATCTCTTTTGTAAAATAGCTTTTGTCAACTAGTGTTAAGATAAGAAGTATAACACCTACTACACAATCAGTTGCAAGAACACAAGCAAGCAAACAAACATTGCACATGTAACAAGAAAAAGTTTTTGTTCCTCCTGATTTTTGCCTTTTGGACAACAATTCAGGGTTGCTGAAATTGGGATGTTACAGACCTTTCCCCCTTAAAATAATCTCGTCCCTATATTAGGGAGGAGTAGGGTTGGGTAATAACATCCGCTTAACCATTTCAGCAGTGGCATTATTATATGTTAACAGGTTTTCCAACAAATAAGTGTGGTTAGTTACGTGTCCGAGCTGAGGGACTTCTGATTAGGCGGTTTGGATTTTAACAACTAGAAAAGACGCAAACATTTCCCCTTATGATGATTCTAGGTAGGTTTAGCGTTGACGGGATACTTCCTTCTTGAGGCGAGACAGCGAGTTGAGCCTTCTTCAAACCTTTACCGCTGAAGTAAGCTTCTCTGACTTCTTGGTCTTGAAACGTCAGGAGTGTTGGCTGGGCTGTCGAATCTGCGATGGAGAATTTTCCTGAAGTACTTTCTAATTCTGGAGAAGTGCCGATTGTCATTCTACTTGCGGGTTTGATGATTCGGATTATGCAGGGGTAGTCATCAATTAACGATAGCTAGAGTTCGAGTCCAGGGTTCTATCAGGATTTTGGGCAGGAAGGACACATTCTTTCCCCCTTAGAGTGACACTAGGGGTTTCTGGTGGAGTCGCCAACTTTCTTGATTGGAGTCCTAGGCTGAGGCAGGTGAATGGCGATGCACCTTTTTCCCGGAGGTGGTTATCTTCTCTCGACCTTGTATAATCCGCTTCGTGGGAGACGTCGATGCCACTTCTTGAAGTAATAGTCGTAGAAGGACAGGCATTTAACTAGCTTCCGATTAGTTAGTTCTGAGCTAGGTATGGGTCCAATAGGTTGAGGATTGCTGTTAGATGTTGACGATCTTGGAACGCGGTCCTTTAGAAAAGGGGTCCTTTCGGGTTTGGTCTGATGCAACGTTGTGAGTAAAACACGCAAAGAAGGGCATCATCCTTGCATAACATCCAACAGGGCTCATCCAAAATTCAACAGTTTTGCGCCGACCAATGGTGAAGGTACTTGACGCCTTACTAGACATGTTTCGAGACAATCCATTACTTGCCAGAGGTTGGGAGAGTAATATGGTAGGGTACGAAGGACTATATCGGGGGTTTTCCTTGAATCTTGTAACCGTCCTTGGGTTGGGTACCAATGTTGTGGATATGCTATATGGGTATCCTTATAGCATGTCTCTTATCCGGCTAACCCGAGTGGCCCATAGTCTGTAGCATGGCCTATGGCCTGCTGGGCGGCCTAGTTAGATGGATCCAGAAGGGAGGCCCATGCCAGATAAAGGAAGGCTACGGTGGAGTCACCAGCATACCCGGAGCCTTGGAGTACAAGATATACAAGACTAGTAATAGACAGTGTAGGACTCTGTAACCTGTCCGGCAAGGACTTTTCCCTGTAACCCCAGGACCTAGCAACTATATAAGTCGGGCCTATGGGAGCCTTTAGGGCACAATCTTAGATGATAACTTAGATTCTCTACTCACCTCGCACAGCGAACCAATCCCTGTAACTCGACGTATTGCCCTTATAGTGATTTATAGTAGGAATAGGATTCCGCCACCGTTGTGGGATCTAAACCTGGGTAAGCTGTGTTACCTCGTACCCGTCAACCGTCCACCTTACCCCACGTCTCTAAACACGCACTGTGAGGACCCCTCCATGGCGTACTCGTCGGCAATACCACGACAGTTGGCGCCCACCGTGGGGCAAGAGGCGCTTCAGGCTCTTCAGCGGGAGAGGACCAAGATCTTCGCGGGAATCGGCGAAACTGTAGCCATTGGCCGTGTTCTCTTCTCCGGCAACGTTCTGATCGTCCCTCCTGACGAGTTCTGGATCCTGGCGAAGACGAACCCTACGCGGTGTTCGATCGTTCCTATCGGAGACATCCACCTCTTCATCGGCGAAACCGACTCGGGCACTAGTTCCCTGGGGGTCGGAGGAGCATCAAGACCCGCACGGACCGCCTACGGGCAGGATACGTTCGCGGAAGGATCGATGTCGGATCTCTCTTTGGAGTTTGCCGGCAAAGATCGGAAAGCACCAAGGCCCGCACGGACCGCCTACGGGCAGGATACGTTCGCGGAAGGATCAATGTCGGATCTCTCTTCGGAGTTTGCCGGCAAAGATCGAAAAAATTCAAGGCCCACCCAAACCGCCCCTCTGCAGGATAAAAAGGTGGAAGATCACTGCAAATCCGCCGGCTTCGTCCGTGCGTCTGGACAGCAGAGATCCAAGTTCGTCGGCATGGTTACCATCTTCTATCTGGCGCGCTGCGTTCAGAGAGAGGGCGAAAACCCCCGCGATTACCTGGCTAGGTGGCTCCGTATACGAGCCGATCTAGCCCACTACCCCGATGATAACGCTTTGTATCACTTCATGGAAGGACTGGTCCGCGACACGCTTCTCCGACATTCTTTAAGACGGCAGCAGGCAACAGGACAACTTAACCTCGAAGAGATGGTGAGCACCGTCAACAACTATGCGGAGGCCAAAGCGGCAGCTCAGACAACGCTTGCGCTTATTGACGGAGCCCCTCCGATTCAGCCACCGCCACCACCGCCTCCGGCTGCCATCGTCACAGTAGCACCACCACCTCCAGTCATCGTCGAGGCCGTTGCCACCCCACCGCCCGTCATCGAGGAAGTCCTGACACCCTCTGACTCTGTCATTGACACGCTTTATGCTGATTTCAGTGCAGATTCAGAGGAGATAGATTTCAGTCCAGAGGAACTAGACTACGCCATGCAGGAGATGGAGGAGGAGTACACGCCGACGAGCAAGCCAACAATTCCATCACGTCCCGAGATGTGTTCGTCACCATCGGGACGGCGATTGATGAAGATCATCCCGGACGAGCTCCGCCTACGACGCTGGAAAAGGGGAAGGGGCCGCTTATTGCCGCTGACGACGATCGCGCAAAAGTCATGCCTCCTCCTCCTAACCCAGCGCAGCAGTCGCAGGAACTCGGCACCGGCCCGAGCAACAACAACACCGCAAACTTGCCGCCTCCAGCATCTACGTCTGCAGCAGCCCAAGTTACTCCAGTTGATAGAGTGATGTACGACAATCTCCTCATCGAGCCACTAACCGTTGCTCATATCTGGAACGTGACCCAGCTTGACGAGAAGCGCCAGCAACTACTGGAGGAAGCGCAAGCCATCGCGGAGCAAGGCGCTAAACTAGATTAAGATCTGGTCAACGCGCAGAAGTCTATAGAAAAAGCTAGAGCAATGGAGGCCGAGTACAAGACTCTGCTACAGCAGCAGAAGGCTAAGAAAGCTCCGGCTCGCATCATCAATGATCCTGGTGTACGGCGCAACCTAGGATGGGCTCCCTCGAGGCCGGAACAGGCCAAGCCATACATTGATAGTGAAGGCAAGCAGGTGATGCCCACTCCACTCCTTAACCTTGCCGTCGCCAAGACCCTTCCGGAGCAGGATAGTTCGCCTGAGGCAGTGGAACAGGTCTATGACCTAATGTCCAAGGCGGTGAAGCTGCATGAAAAGGCCACCTCTCAGAGGCTTGAGTCTGACCCAGCGCTCTGCCAATCTAGCCAGTACAAGCCACCAAGGGACATATCTCCTCTTGATGTCGGGTCCCAGATGGGTTCATTAGAACGATACGGAGGGATGTGCACAACAGGAAGGATGCCATCCCCATATCCTCCGACCACGGAGAAAAGGACCGACCTCGTCGCCCATCGCCACCGCCCCGATCTCCCTGACATCGCGAAGGTTACAAGGCTCACCATCGTACGAATATGCCCCCACCAAAGCAGCGCGGCATCGTCATCCGCGACAACGCGGAGGAGACCCGTCATGACGGAGAACGCAACCAAGGACACAAGAGCAGGTCACGCCATGAACCTCCGCGTCCGACAAGCAACCGTGACAGGCGCGAGGCGTCGCAGGAGGGTAACGGCAAAAAGGCTAACCCACCGCCACCTCCGCCTCCGTCACCACCAAGCAGTCACCATGGCGGAGGGGGCCCGCGTCGTTCACGCAGCCCATCCCCTATTGACAAAAAGAAGAAGAACCCGGAGCCGTACGATGCACGTTCGCGGATCGATAAGATCCACGAGGCCCGAGAAGGACCATATCTGGGACCACGTTGCTTTGGACCTGCAATACGGTCCGCAACTTACCCCAAAGGTTTCCGGATTGACAAGACCATCAAGCCCTATGACGGCATCGCCAAGCCAGCCACATGGTTGCAGGACTACGGCAACGCGGTGGAGATTGCCGGAGGCAACCCCAACGTCGCCGTCAAGTACCTCCTGTTAATGTTGGCGGGCACGACGCGTCAGTGGATCGACGACTTGCCGAAGAAATCTATCTACAACTGGTTGGACATGCAAGAAGCATTCACCAAGAACTTTGAGGGTACATACAAGCGTCCCTGCACTATGGGCGATCTACAACGGTGTGTGCAAGAGAAAGACAAGACATCTTGTGCCTACCTCTCCTGCTGGATGGATATGAAGAATTCCTATGCAGGAGTGCACGCTCAGACCGCCATGGCCGCCTTCATCGATGGGTTGGAAAGGGGCACGCTGCTCCAACATAAGTTGAAGCGCTTGCCGGACAATCACCAGTTTGACTTGAACCAGATCATTCAGTTGGCTAGTGAGTTCACAGCTGCCGACGACGATGCTCGTGGCACCTTGCCGGCAACGGCCGTTCCAACTCAAGCTCGGAGGAACAGCAGTACAAAGAGGAAAACCGCTCCAGACGAAAAGCAATCTATCGACATGGTCGCTATGACTTTTGCAGGACGAGGAGAAGGCGGACAGCGTGGCCGAGGAAGGGGAGCTGGTCGTGGGCAGCAGCGAGGAAGTGAAACCACCTCGGCGCCGCTCCGTGTTCCCCAAAACTACGAAGAGTACCGTGATATGCCGTGCCTCGTACACCTCGATGCCAACGACAAGGCCACCCATACCAATCGACACTGCAAGTTCGTCAACAACCTCAAGGAAGACCCGGAGTCCGGCTACAAGCAAAGTCGGAAGAACAGACCGCGAGGCAAGGGCAAGGGGAAGAATAAGGAGGAGGAGTCCAAGGATTCAAGTGACATGGACGAGGACATTGACCCCAAGCACGCCGCCAAGAGCGACGACAAGGGCAAGAACCCCTTCACAAAGAAGGCACCAGTCTACCACACTTTCCTTGGCACCCCCACCATCCGACAACAGAAGACCTCTCTAAGGATGCTGATGGCTACTCTGCCCCCATTTCCCAGTACCTGCGCTGGTCGGAGGTTCCAATAACTTGGGACAGGACGGACCACCCAGACCTTATACCCACGGAGAACCAGTACGCCATGGTCATCAACCCTTTGATTGATGGCGTGGAGTTCACCAAGTGTATGGTGGATAGTGGAAGCAGCATCAACATCATGTACCTGGATACACTGCAGAAGATGAACTTGACGGAGGCAAACCTAAGGTGGACCAACACCATCTTCCACGGCATAGTTCCTGGTCGAGAGGCTCGGTCCCTTGGGTGCATTACACTTCAGGTTGCCTTTGGCGATAACAATTACCGCCAAGAGCACATGACCTTCGAGGTGGTCCCCTTCAAGAGTGTGTACCACGTCATATTCGGCCGCGACATATTCCACATGTTCATGGCCAAGCCATGCTTCGTCTACAACAAACTCAAGATACCCGGACCAAACGGTATCATCATCGTATCCGGAAGCTTTACCAAGGCAAGGGACTGCGAGATCAACGAAGCAGCCATTGCAGAAGCTGTCCTCTACATCGAAGAATTCAAGGAGATCCAGAGCAAGGTCGATGACTCAGAGATGCCCGCGTCAAAGAAGCAGATCTCCGACTCCGCTCCTGCATTCAAGGCCATCATTGAGACCAAGCCGGTGGAACTTGTGGTAGGCGATGCCTCCAAGGTCACCGCCATTGGGACGAACCTGGATCCCAAATAGGAAAGCGCGCTCGTCGAGTTCCTCCGTGAGAATAGGGACATCTTTGACTGGCAACCTGCCGACATGAAAGGTGTACCTAGGGAACTTGCCGATCACAGCTTAAACATTGATCCAAAATGCAAACCAGTGAAACAACCTCTACGACGCTTTGGAGATGAGAAGAGACACGCCATTGGCAAACACATAGCTAGGTTACTGAAAGCTAAATTTATCCGAGAAGTCCTTCACACCCGATGGGTGGCCAATCCTGTACTTGTCCCCAAAAAGGGAACCAATGAATTAAGAATGTGCGTTGATTACACCGGCTTGAACAAAGCATGTCCCAAAGATCCATTTGCTTTGCCTCGCATTGACCAAGTCATTGAATCGACGGCTGGCTCGGAACTTTTGTGTTTTCTTGATGCATACTCAGGATACCACCAGATCAAGATGAGGAAGTCGGACCAATTGGACACTTTGTTCACTACCCCATACGACACGTTTTTCTATGTCACGATGCCCTTTGGGATGAAAAACGCAGGTGCTACCTACCAGCGGACAATGCAATGTTGCCTTCACGACCAAATTGGTCGGAACGTTCACGCCTATGTGGACGATATCGCGGTGATGTCTAAAAATTCAAACGACTTAATCTCCGACTTAAAAGAAACCTTTGATAATCTCCGAAAATACAACATGATGCTTAACCCTAAGAAGTGCGTCGTCGGGGTTCCAGCCGGCAAATTGTTGGGCTTCATCGTTTCCCAGCGTGGAATCAAGGTCAACCTGAATAAAATCAAGGCCATCTTGAACATAAATCGTCCGACATGCCTAAAGGACATTCAACGACTAACAGGTTGTGTTGCAGCAGTTAGTCGGTTCGTCATCCGACTTGGAGAGAAGGCTCTGCCGCTGTACAAGTTGCTTAAGAAGGAGGAAAAATTCACGTGGATGGACGAAGCAGATGCATCACTGAATTATATCAAGGAGATTCTTTCCTCAGCGCCCATCCTTGTAGCACCCGAGCCTGGTGATCCCTTGTTAATTTACATGGCGGCAACCAATCGGGTTATCAGCATCGTTGTCGTGGTAGAGCGTAAGGAACTAGGCTATGAGAACGGAGTTCAACGACCAGTTTACTATGTGAGCGAGGTCTTGACGGAGTCCAAGTAGCGTTACCCGCACTACCAAAGGATAGCTTATGGAGTATTCCTTAATTCTCGGAAGCTGAGGCATTACTTTTAGGAGCACCCAATCACAGTGGTGAGCAAGACTCCACTGTCCGATATTATCAATAACAGTGACGCTACAAGAAGGGTCGTGAAGTGGGGCATTGAACTTGCCGCCTTCGAGATCACCTACAAGAGACGCGACGCTATCAAGTCACAAGCCTTGGTGGATTTTGTTGCAGATTGGACGGAGATGCCAGACGCTACTCCGTTGCCAGAACCAGATTAGTGGGTGATTCACTTTGACGGATCAAAGCTGCTCAACGGCCCGGGGGCTGGTGTATTGCTACAGTCACCAACAGGAGACAAGCTACACTACGTTCTGCAGATCCACTTCGAGGCTACAAACAACATGGCGGAATATGAAGCACTCATTCACGGACTACGTGTAGCCAAGGATATTGGCTTCAAGCGCGTAGTTTGCTATGGAGATTCTGACTTGGTTGCCCAGCAGGTGGCTGGCACCTGGAATGTGCGGAAGCCTATGATGGCGGCATATCGAGAAGAAGTGGACGAGATAGCCAAGAGCTTCTTGGGCTACGAAGTCAAGTATTTGCCTAGGGAACAAAACGAGGCGGCTGATCTGCTCTCTAAGCTAGGATCGGTATGGCGCTTAATTCCGCCAGGAGTTTTCCTAGAGCACCTGCGCACACCATCCGTGAAGGGAGCCGACATCGACAACCCGGATAGAGCTGACTCTTTCGTCAACATAGTGACTAAGGTCCCTCCGGCTTGGACAAAGTCATTCATGGAATACCTCGAACACGAAACTTTGCCCGACGACGAAGTCGAAAGATGGCAAATAGTACGACGAGCAAAGGGTTATACCATAATCAATGGGAAACTCTACAAAAGGAGCACTACTGGTGTATACCTAAAGTGTGTTTCCCAGCTAGAAGGTATGGAAATCCTACGCGAAATCCATCTCGAAGATTGCGGACATCACGCCACTCCTCGATCGTTGGTCGCGAAAGCCTTCTGGCAAGGATTCTACTGGCTAACCGCGAAGGCGGACGCCGACAAGCTGGTTGAGACATGCATGGAATGCCAGTATTATGCCCGACAACCACATGTTCTTGCTGAAGAACTGCGAACAATACCAATAACTTGGCCGTTTGCGGTCTGGGGGCTGGACATGGTGGGACCATTACAGATGGCACCTTGTGGGTTTACGCATTTGCTTGTAGCAGTTGACAAATTCACTAAATGGATAGAAGCTAAACCCATTAGAAATCTTGTTGGGGCAACTTCCCTCAGGTTCGTCCGAGATCTAGTGGTGAGATTTGGTCTCCCACATAGCATTATCACCAACAATGGCAGCAATTTATCACTCGGAGAAGTGGCGGCATATTGCTGGGAGAAAGGCATCCGACTTGACCTTGCATCTGTGGCACACCCACAATCCAATGGTCAGGTTGAGCGAGCCAATGGATTAATTCTGCAGGGAATCAAGCCACGTCTTGAGGCACCGCTACATAGAGCAGTTGGAGCCTGGGCGGAAGAATTGCCATCTGTCTTTGTGGAGTTCTGGACTACACCCAACAGATCCACCGGCTACACCCCTTATTTCATGGTATATGGAGCAGAAGCCATCCTGCCTTCCGACATCCTCCACGATGCACCAAGAGTTGCCGCCTACGACGAGGATGACACTGAAGAATCCAGACGCCTGGATGTGGACCTTCTCGAGGAGGAGCGCGTTTTGGCATGCCAAAGATCTGCCATCTACCACCAGAAGCTACGCAGCTACCATAGTCGCCGCGTTCGACATCGCTCGTTTAATGAGGGGGATTGGGTCTTACTACCTTGTTGACAATCGTGAACTAAAGGATAGACCCAATGAGGATCATAAGCGTAAGCGACGTGACCCGGATGATGACTACCCGGAGCTTGATCGACCATGGAACATAGCACATCTACGTCCTTTTTACACTTAGCATTTTTTATCTAATTGTGTACCTCTTATATGATCAATGAAATAAAGCTCTCTGGTTCACTCATATTTCTGAGTCTTTTACCTCCTTTAGTGTTCATTTTTGGATCATGTAAAACCTTTATGCACAAGCTTTGCGTTTGCACTTGTGAAAATTCCGCCTACGGGCGTTAGCTTAAGTTTTCTGGTCTACACGTTCTTTGTTGTTTTTATGTGGATGCTGGAGTAGTGACTTTCGACACTTATTGTCGGCGATTTTGTGCTTAGGTTATTGACGGTGCCATTGGGCATCATCACCTAAGCGCATGGTTCTGACAACGAGTCTTCCGACTCACGAAAAGTCAAGCATAAGAACCAAAGTAATGAATAAGCCAACACTTGCTTAAAAAATATATACATGCTGGAAATTAGTTCTTATGTAGAAGGAAATAAGAACCATTGTTTTCCGCCTTAGGTTACATCATCAAGTTTTTTCCGCGCATACACCAAAGATGAAACAAATATTACAAAGTTGTTTTTCATTCCTTTGGCGCAAGAGACTTGGAAGCAGCATCGTCACCAGCCGGAGAATCACCATCAACGTCGGCACTATGATGGGACTCAGAGGAATCTTGGTTGACGCTATCGATGGTGTTCATGGGCACGAAGACGTCGATGTCCACCAACTCGGAAACTCTAGTGTCATAACCCGCGAGTGACGAAAAAATGGCTTCATGATCAATCACTTTTCCGTCATCATCAACGTCGGGGATACCAGAGGTCACCGTATCGATGTCGGCATCTTCGTAGTGTGCCTTCACCATTGATAGCGCCATCCTTGCGCCAGCCCGTGCACATGAAGCTTTCCAACTTGTGATACGCTCGGGGGCTCGGCGCAGAATCTCCGAGTACGCCATACGGTCGAGGCCTTGATATGTATCTGGAGGGGCTTGGCAATCTCTTTGGCTTGGGTGATGGCGGTGTTGATGAAATTGCCGACAAGAACCATGCATTCCTTGGCTGGAGGAGGCGATCTGGTTAAACCCATAGGAGCTTCAAATTCCGACAAGGATCGCATGAGTTCAACAATTCAAAGTATCCAGACTACAGAAATATAAGGTGGAGGAAACTTACTGAAGATGCTGGCCTCAGCTTGCCAGAGGGTGTCCGCCAAGGATTGTTTCTCTTGTTGGAGGTGCTTGTATGCCTCGCCATGGCGGTGATTCTGCTCATCGGCAGCACGCTTTTGATCTTTCAAGATCGTGATCTCCTCCTTCAAGCGGGTGATTTCCTCGGCGGAAGAGTCCTGCAAGGCCTTCATGGATTCTTCATGCATTTTCAGTATTTCTTCCCTCTCCTATTTAAGGATCTTGTTCTCGATGTCCAGCTGCTGGATGTGCTTGGACTTCTCAACAATGTCCTTGGCCTTGGCAACATGTTCTGCAAAGTCGGAGAAACCAAAGTACACAGTGAGTACTCGGAGAATAAAGGCACAAAACCAAGACAGAATGCCCAAAAAAGAAAACAGACTCTTGTTTTTGATGATCTGTTCCTTCAAGATGGCAGTTTTACCCTTTTCGGCTTCAAGATCTGCGTGCATCTTCTGGTACATGTCGTTGGCCATGCCCCTCTGCGAATTCTCATTCTTTGTAAAAAAGGAAAAAAGTTAAACTGTTGTTTAGTCTACTTGGAGCATCTAGTCGCAAGCTTTCCACCTAGACGCTCGGGGGCTACAACGAGAGTTTTTTACTTAGCAGTATGCTTAGCTTTTCTTTAAGCATCTTGTCGGAACTAATTCAATTCTCGATTAGAAGCTTGGGGGCTACAGTATAAAGTTTTTAACTCGGAATCTGCTTGGCGTTTCTTTAAGCATCTAGTCGGAAATAATTCAGTTACAACTAGAGGTTTGGGGGCTACAGTATTGAAAATTATAAACACTGCGTATGCTACTCTTAAAGCATCTAGTAGGAATAGTTTGTTCCATCTAAATGTTTGGGGGCTACAGTGAGAGTTTTTTCTAACTTAGTCTCTCTCAGAGCATATAGATGCAAAACCAATGGTTTTCCGTCTACATCCTCGGGGGCTACAATGGGATACTCATATGGAATGCAAAAGTCAAAGTAAAACTTACAAGTGCAATGATCTTGAGGTTTGTAGCGCTCTCGACTAGCAGCTTGCCAAAGGAAATGTTATTTCCTCGCAATATTTCTGCTTGATGGAGGAGCTCCTCAAGACCGCATGTCGGAGATGACGGTACTCCTCCAGGAACCAGAGTTGTGTTACTCGGTGTAAGCGCCGGGTAGACTATCTTTGGGAACTCAAAGGGTTTCTGGGGAGAAAGGGCGCCGCCTTTGGCAGAAGTACCAGCTTTCACCACCGCCTTGCCGCCACCGATGGCATCCTTAGCCGGAGCTTCAGCCATTTGTTGAGCGGTGCTCTCCTGCGTCGCCTGCTCGCTGACAACAGCGAGTTCGGTAGAAGTGCCAGAATCCACTTCCGTGACGGAAGGGCCTGGTGCCTCCTTAGCTTGTGAGCTTGTTGGGGCAGATGAAGGCCTGACGGCTGGGGTAGCAGGGGCGATGGCGGGGGAGGCGTCGCGATGCAGCATATCCTTGATATTTCGAGAAGCCCCCAAAGTTTTGGAGGTCTTCTTGAGGCTGGTCGTGGCTTTCTTCCTGAAACATGCAAAATGCATAAGTACAGGAGCAAGACAAATAAATAGACAATGTCAGAGAATGAGAAGCTTACACTAGGGGGTGCTTTGGCAAAAATCCCGGTGGCTTTTCTCTTTTCCGCCTCCAGGGCGGCGGTAGTTTTTTGGAGGCTCCACCCTCCGTCTTCTTCTCCTTGCCTCCATCGGCAGCATCAGAGGTGGAGCTCTTCTGCTTTCACGCCAACGGGACATCATCGTCGGACACGACTGTGACTTCCTTCATCTTTGGATCGTAGATTTGGGCAGCCAGGTTGCCCCCCTCTAGCGCTAAGCTGTTAAGTAAGAAGTCACCGTGTTAGACAAAATGACATGTGCAAGACGGAAAAACTGGAGTATATGTCTTACACGGAAAATAAATACCTACCTTTGGGCACTTGCCGTCTACGAACATGTCGTAGGTGATGGTGAAGCCACGCTTCTTATCTTTCACCTTGACGATATCCTTTAGGCGGAGCTTGACGGAGTCGCTCAAGAAGTTATCCACGGAGATCCGGAGGCTATCCCTTCGATCACTGGTATACTCATGCATATACTTCGCGTGGTGCTGCAGATGTTGGATTCGCCTGATGAACCAGCACATGGCTAGGTCCAAGCCGGTTAAACCCGTCTTTACGAACCATTCGATCCGCCTTATAGCGCGGGAAGCATCGAGGTCGGAAGGAAGGGAGGATTGGGATCTCCATGCGGAAACTTCAGCGACGGATCCATCCGCGAAGTCTGGGTACGTTACTTCTCGGCCCGCCAGAGGAATTTCGGGGCCATAGAAGTATGTCCGCTGCAAATTCTTGCAGGACTCATGGCCGACGATGTCGGGGAACCGCCGGCCAGGTCGAATCTTGAAGCTTATGGTGTCGCAGTTCCTAAGCTCCTACTTACTATGACCGGCTTCACGTTTGACGGTGAAGAAGTACACGAACAAGTCTAACCTAGGCCTTATCCCTAGATAACCCTCGCAAAGTGCCGCGAAATTGCTAAGCACTAAGATACTATTGGGGGAGAGGTTATGGGGCTGGACTTGTAGTGGTTTAAGACGGAGAGGAAGAAGTGGGAGATGGGCATGGAAACGCCGCGTACCAGCTGAGCTTTGAGGTACACCTTTTCTCTGGCTTGGGGAGAAGGTGTCACCTCGCCGGCCGGCGCCGCCTGCCAGGCAAGCCCCTCTGTCGAGGGAAGGTATCCTTCGGTGACCCCCTGGATGTCGCGGTCAGTGATGTCCGAGCCGCGCCAGTCACCCTTATACGAGTATGGATCTTCCTCTAGTGGCTCTAGCGCCGCCAGATTTTGGTCGGCGCCGGTGGACTCGATCACCGCCGATGCGGGGATGACCAAGCCCTCTGGGGGCACGACGATGGAGCTCGCCGGCTTCGCTGCGGCATCGCTCGACGCCGCCATGGATGGGGAGGTGCTGCTGCTCGCCATGGAGAAAAGGTTGGAAGCAACTGGTGCGGAGGGGAGTTAGGGTTTTCTCGAGGTTTCTCGCGGAGAGCTCGAGGAGACGCGCGGCTGGAGGAAGAAGATGACGCGAGAAGAATGAGGTAAAAAGTGGATATTTCCCCATGGTTACTATTTATCATCCTCGGCGTCAAGATTCGTGCATCTTAATTGGACGGTTGCCACGTAGACGACGTGTTCGCGAACGTGCGCGAAAATTTCGCCACGTCTCCAACCGTCGCTGCCAACGGTTCGTATCGCTCGCACGGGAAAATCGGATATGATTGCGTTCTCTGCATGTGTGAGTTACGAGGCGTCGCTGACCTAAGCCTACGTCGTCCTAGCTGACATGGGTAGATGAGCCGTCACATCGAAGATTCCGACATGGACGGATTCAATCCGACTACAGAAGAGTACAATGGAAGATTCAGCATTTCTCCAACTTACAAATCGAAGACGGAGAAAGCCTTGCAGGGTTCTTTGGGAGGACTACAAGATGTTGCTTGACGATTTGCCGAGACCCATCTAGACGGAGCATTCCACGTGAAGAGGCAAGATGGCGCCAGATCTCGGAGTTCTCCGGGGGCAACTGTTGGGGATATTCTATATGGGTATCCTTATAGCATGTCTCTTATCCGGCTAACCCGAGTGGCCCATAGTCGGTACCATGGCCTATGGCCTGCTGGGCGGCCCAGTTAGATGGATCCAGAAGGGAGGCCCATGCCGGATAAAGGAAGGCTACGGTGGAGTCACCATCGTACCCGGAGCCTTGGAGTACAAGATACACAAGGCTAGTAATAGACAGTGTAGGACTCTATAACCTGTCCGGCTAGGACTTTTCCCTGTAACCCTAGGACCTGGCGACTATATAAGTCGGGCCTATGGGAGACTTTAGGGCACAATCTCAGATGATAACTTAGACTCTCTAGTCACCTCGCACAGCGAACCAATCTCTGTAACTCGGCGTATTGCCCTTATAGTGATTTATAGCAGGAGTAGGATTCCGCCACCATTGTGGGATCTGAACCTGGGTAAGCTGTGTTACCTCGTACCCGTCAACCATCCGCCTTAACCCACGTCTCTAAACACGCACTGTGAGGACCCCTCCATGGCGTACTCATCGGCAATACCACGACAACCAACTTGGGTTACTGTATTTCCTCGGGGGTATGGGAGGACATTCAACTATTCGGCAGCGAGGGTCATGCCTTCTCTGATGTTTTTGCTTCGACGAGTGGATCTTCCGCTGGAGGTGACTTGAAGAGGGGTTGATACTCATGAAAGGGACAGTTCTTCATTCCTGTCTTGGGGTTTATAGATTCGGAGGTCTTTTTCGGTGGGTTGTTAGTAGCAGAAGCAGAGAAGGGGTTTCGCGATGTCTTCAGAGAAACTGGATGTCTTTGGTTTCTTTCTACTCCTTGGCGAGTAGTATTGACGGTGGAGGGTAGTCTTGTCGTCTTAATTCTGAATGTCTCTGCTGTTGGGGGAGATCGAGCAGACTTCTGAGGATTTGTTGATGGGGTATGTTTCTCTGTTCCTCTAACGACTCTCTAGGTGGTGCTTGGGGAAATTTATTGGATGGGAGATCTTCCTAGATTATATCCTCATAAGCGTCTTCTGGCTTTGAGTGGAAAGACGCGGTCTTTCCACCTTAGAGCTTTACTTGGGGTCATCGAGGTCGGGGTAGATCCTTCGTCTTGGAGCAAGATATGATGCTTGAGTTGAGATCCTCGAGTGACGCCTTATTGTGGCTACCTTGCTATGGGGGTTACCTAAAGAAGTCATAGGGGTTAACTCGGCATAGATTTTTGCGATTAGCGACGCTTCTTCTTGGTCCTCCTTATCTTCCGGAAATCTCGGGGTGTTTGTGCTATGGTGAGGAATTCTAGTTGATTTGACAGAGGGGTGAATAGGGTCATTGCTCCTTTGGGGCGATTTGAACTAAGGCACGAATAGGGGTTGTCAGAGGTTTCTTTATGTGTCCATCCTGCCGAGGAGAGGTTTTTAGCTATGGGGTTGCGAAGGTTAGCGTTGGAATACGCCAACAAGGTGAGCCAAACTTTAGGATAGGGTGTTTGTAGGAAGACAAACAACACATTCCAAGCATCATATAAGCACATGCCAAGCAAACAGGGCATACCGTAGGTACTAAGGGGTGACTACACACCATAAGGGGAATCCTATATTAGGGATGTTCATCCTAAGTACGGATGTTATGGGTTTCTTGACTTCTATCTTGCCATATGTCGTTGTCGGTGCCATACTTCATCGATTCGGGGGCGATGAAGGACTCCGTTGGCAGGGCGATCTTGTAGTGTCTTTTGTCGTAGGTAGCTCCTTGGTTTGCTTGTCTCTAGGTCTCTTCATTCCGGGATCTCCGTCTTCATAGTCTCCGGCCGGACTTTGCTTTTGCAAACGGAACCTTTGAAGTAGATGAGATATAGAGTAATCCATTTTGACGTCGTTTAAGTCAGAGAAGGTGAGATAAGAAATCCTTTGAAAAGCTTTTGAGAAAATAGTTTTCGAAAGTCGGTGTTTTCAGAAATAGGGGTTGTCCTGTCTAACGTCCATGCTAACTAAGGTCTCCTACAGTCAAGATGGCTCTAATACCATGTCTATGGAACCCCTGGATTTACGGTCCGAGAATACCCGTTATGTCTGCAATTCATGTTCCCATGATCAGTGATGCATGAGCA
Organism: Avena longiglumis; assembly: GCA_030063025.1. Taxonomy (NCBI): domain Eukaryota; kingdom Viridiplantae; phylum Streptophyta; class Magnoliopsida; order Poales; family Poaceae; genus Avena; species Avena longiglumis. Next base: position 469,059,935 of record CP125973.1, read on the forward strand.
TAACCGACAAGTATCATTACCACAATCATAATTAATGAATACAAGTACTTACGTTAATGCCATTATGGAGATACAACAACAATAGCGGAAGTCTTCAAGCGTAGAGCCCATGTCATGCTTTAACCTACATGCGACTGACTGGGAAGACGGCCTAGCTTGCATAGACGTCAGCACCTTCGTCACTTCTTAACATCTGCAATCTGGCCAAGTAAATATCTAGGGACAATGCCGGTGCGTACTTTGAATGTACTCGCAAACCACCTTAAGATAGCAATACTAAAGGATATGCAATATGGCTGTGGTAGGATGGCTCCAAGAGAGGTTCTCTTATAAACTAGTTTCTCTTGTAGATATAGAATGTCTCTATATCTTTGTTGAAAAACTTTTGTAAGACATTTTGGAAACCTTTCTGAAAAGTTTTAAGAAGATACTAGGATTGGGTCACCCATTTTTTTCTCCTTCCGGTCATCTCATGACCAAACTTCTTCCTCCATTTTTCCCGACCATCCCATGGTCAAAACATGTTCAAGCCATTGCTTTTCCGAAGTGCTTTTTGAAATCAAAACCATCACCTCTATACATCCACCAGCACAACCGTCCATGACCGAGGACTCGGCTATTCGAATAGATTTACACTCTGAAGAGGTTGTACACTTTACCCACACCATACGATTACCCATCCCTGATCTACACCGATCGTGGGTCGAATAACCGGTCAAGACCTTCTGAATGCCCTTTCTGATACAGGTGCCTACCTTATGAGGTTAATCCCCTTAAAACCGGGACGCCCTATATCTTCACAAGCCAACCGAAGCGCATTTTGCACCCCGTAGGGTGTGCGCTTTCAATGAGGGGTTCATAGTATTGTCTGGCCGCCATTAGAAGGTATTTACCTTCCCCAGACCGATGTTTCACATGGGCCTTTATAGGGGAAAGCCCAGCCTCCGGGGATTTGTTATCCCCCATAGTAGTTTGAGACACCTATAACAGATTAGACAAACTTCCAGCCCAGCCCTGTCCCATTCCAGAGTAATGTGGTTGCACGGGTTAATTGCGCTAGCTTCAAAACTGGCCAGCCCGGCTGTTTTCGTAAACATTTTTCCTCCATCTTTTGTATCACCTTTTTGTAAAAAAAAACCTTTCTCATTTTCCAAACCACTTGGTAGGCGAAGCCTCACCATTGTTTTCTCATAAAACATTTTTGTAAACCTTTTTCCGGGGTCTTCCCATCCCATAGTTTTTGTTTCGGCTAAAGCGGGGTTTCCAAAGGGGCATGGTGTTATACACCATCTATCATTTTAGGGGTAGGTAGGTATCATAAAGGGGTTCGTACCTAATGGTACTAAGGGGTAATGGTTTGGAGGAGCCAAACATTCCCCATATAACATTATATAGTAAAACAATGCATTTTGCATAAACGGGTAGATAAAACATGCATAGATAATAATAATAGGACAAGGCGTATGAGCAAGAAGGTGGCTTGCCTGTGACTAGCGAGAGGTCCCGTGACTTATTTGAATACCAGAAAACCGATAATAATAATGATAGCAAGAATAACGCTCCGAGGCTTCCTTCTTCTCGACGGCACACAATCGCAACTATCGCCGTTATCGAGCATGCATGCAAAAAAACAACATCAAAGAATATAGCAAGAAATCATGAAACACAAGATATACATCAGTAGGGTGCTGGATGATTGGGTTGATTTGATTGGTAGAAGATGTGGAGGCATGGGAAGATGATCCCTTCAGATTTGAGGTCTAGGAAATACCTAAGAGGGGTTTTTGAGCAAGGACAAGATCTATATGATACCATTGGATAAAAATGATACCATCAGATAGACATTGGTAAAATGAAGCCAACAAAAGTGGTTTCACTATTTTATCAATTTCCAAGAATTTATAATGGATTTTAAAGTGATCAAAACTCTAATTTTAGGAAATAATTCACCAGAACTGTTATGGAGTTCCAAAAATTATTTCCTCCGGTTATTAGATAGTATTTGATGGAAAGATTCACTGACAGTTGGATTCACCTCAAACATAGTACCAAAATGCCCTTGAGAAATTCCCAAAGACAGTATTGGCTGAGATTTGTCTTTTTCATCATATTTAATATACAGAAGCTTTTGATGTGATTCCAAGGGAAATGGTTAGGTACTGAAATTACCTTTTCTGTAGGAATTAGAATCAACCCTTTTGGATTATTAGTGCTACTGGTATGAATTTATTGGTGAGCAAACCATGGACAAAATAGTTTAATTCACCAAAAATTCATCAGGTGTTCATAAAATTATGGGCTACTGGGTTTTGAAAGATATAATTATGCGTGTCCACTGGGAGTTGGAATTAGGTCAAAAACTCTTCTGGTTTTGCCTAGAAATTTTCTCCAAGACAGAAATGGCCTTAATTTGTTATTTTTGTTACTGGCAAACCATAGTCCACCTTGGCATGGGACCAGGTCCAGAGGTTTTGTATTTCCAATACTATCCAGAGGAAACTAGTTCCACCTCATTTGGATTAACCAAATTCTCTGAAATATTTAATGAATGAAAGAGATACCCTGTGGTAATTTAATTAATGGAAAACATCCAGAATTAATATGGCAAAAACAGAGGCACTGCATGTTTAAGAACACATGTGGGTACTTGGAAAAATTTATATATGGTCATATTAAGCTATTTCCATTTTTGTTTCGATTTAAACCTCCATGCAAGTTTTAGATCTGTAGGAAAAAAAGAAAATAGAGAAAGGGTGTTGGGTCAGACCTAGAGGGCATTGGGCCGCACTAGGGAAATTCGGCCCACCTAGGAAGATCAGTGCGCGGGAGAAGTTTTCAAATTCCCGGGGGCGGGCCAAGGCATCAGTGAGAGCCAGCACCGAAGCGGTATGGAGCAGTTCAGGCCGCAGGAATCAGATGGCGCTCGATCGTCGTCTCCGAGGAAACAGGCGCCGCCGCGAGTGAACCCTAGGGCGAGGAAGAAGGGGACCAGGGGCTCACCGGGAGGCATTCTAAGGAAGGGGAGATGGTGGATGCGACGCGACACACTCTGACGAGCCCGGCGATGGTCGGCAAGGTAGGGTCCGCGGTCCGAGGACGTCGCATGCATCTGTGTTGGAGAGAGGTTCAGGAGCTCGTCGGAGCTCTCTGGCGGTGCGCTGCATGTTGACGCAGACGATGCAGGGCGGGTGCGGAGGTCGCGGCGAAGCAGACAGTGGGCGGCGCTGGTGTCCTTGGCGGCCATAAGGGGCTCGCGTGAAGAGGACAGATGGGAGGCCTCAGGAGCTCACCGGGAATCCTCCTTGGGTGCTTGCAGGTCAACAATATGGGAACGATTTAGAGCAAGGAGAGCAAGGAGTGTCAGGGAGAGGGACATGCGGAGGGAGGGATCAAGAGGGGAGCGGGCTGAGCTCAACTTTTGCAATGGCCGAAGATTTTCTTCCCCACTCCTTCGAGCAGGGCAAAGCCAGGGGGAGGAATAGGGAGCTCAGGGGAGGTAAGAGGAAGGGGGAAGGAGCAAATGGGGGCGAAGGGGTGAGCTTGGGTGGCCTGGGGGCTTTTAGCCCGAGCTAGATTGGTTCATGGTGCACTATGTGCATGGAGATCTTGGGAGGGGGTGATGGCCAGGCATTGGGGGAGAGGGACGGTGGAAAGAGGGGTGTGGGGCCTGCATACGATTAGAGAGGTCAGGGGAGGGCTGGAGTGTAGATATTTTGCTAGGCAAATGTTTGTGGCCACACATTTCCTTCTACTCTCTCAAAGAGCTATAGGAAAAGGGTGAATAGTGTCAAGCTACAGTGTAGCTCGACCAGGGGGATGTGGTTGCTGTAGTGGTAAGCTTCGAAGATGGTTTGATTTGGTTTGGATCAAGTTTTGATTGGTTTAGCAAAACTGTTCAAATGGATGCTTGTGAAGGAAGTTGAAATTTTTTCATTGGTCAACGTGAGAAAAAGGTACTGGTGGATGGAGTAAATTTTCTGATGATTAGAAGCCCATTTAAAAGCATTTAATCAAAAAGTGCAGATGTTTTTTATAGAAGCTCATGTGATATTTTCATATTGAACCAGATGGATTTTTTATGTGATATGGTCCTAAATACCATAGTACACATTTGAGAATTTTATTGTAATTTATTGAGGTGTAAAAGTATTTCTAAGGAATTATTTCTTGTTTCTGCCATTTAAGAAAAAGGGCAAAAAGAAATATTAAGAAATCTCAAGAATATTTATTTTTGGTATGGTAAGGTGGTGTTTGATGTATAGAACACAATTATGCATTGAGTTGGGAAAGTAGTTTGGAGAAAAACAAACTTGCCTTCATAGACCAAGATTCTAGGGTTTTGACAAAAGTGGAATTTAAGTAGTTTTGGGATCCAAATAATTATGGGAATTATTTGGGGAATTTTCATATCCAAGGTAGATGATGTAACCTTGATGTATACATCATGTCCAACCTTGGGTTTTAAGAATTGTGGTGAAAAGGGAAGAAACTAGATTTTTGGGAATCTAGGGTTTTTGTTAGTTTCATGCCACCAAAACATGGTTGGATTTGGGATCTCAGTGCTCACCTTGATGCAAGGGGTAGATGGGTGAATATAGCAAGTTATATAGATCATAATGGGAGGAAGAGTTTGTCTTAGATGTATTTGGGGTGGTCTAGAAGATATGGCAAACTTTGTTGAAAATAAGGCTTCCATAGAAGATACATCAGGTAGCCTCCTAAACCACGTGGGTTTAAGAAGCACAAAGCTTCAATGGGAACAAGGGAAGTGGGGTTTGATAGTCCATTGTTGGTAGATCATGGCCATGCAAAGATTTGGTCAAGGGGAGGTGGCATATAGATGTGAGCTTCTGCCAAAGTAGGCATGTTGACTAGTTTTGGAGAAAAGATTACCATGATGTCAACAAAACTATCATGGATGAGTGGGACTAAGAATGGTTTACTCAAGAGTAAGAGTGGGCCTTGGTAGTACTAGTGATGTAATACCAGAGGGTTCAATTATATTCTCAAGAATGCACCTAGGTTGGAAAAGGTAGAGCTCCAAAGTTTGAATCTAGATAAGAATTCCAGACTTAGCCATTTTGGCAGATTTAGGGTTTTAGAATAGAGTGCAAGTGTAGATGATTTTGAGAGGATGCTAAGTTCTAAACTCATGATCAAGGAGATGATGTTGAAGTTTTAACTAAGTAGATAGGATCCATGCTTAGATTGGGTCTCCACTGAGTTGGAAACCATCAAAAGGATTATTCCTGGATTGATCTAATTAGGAGAGGAGATGATCACCTTAGTTGCATAGGATAGATCCAGATTTGGATGCTTGATATGAGATTGATGAACACAAGCATATATTGGGGTTCTAAGGGATGAGATACTAGATTAGCTCACTCTAGTTCCTAAGCAAACAATGCCATCAGCAGATCAAGGCAATTCATCAGACAGCAGATCAAGGCAATTCATCTAATCAAACTTATCAACTACTAAAGTTAACATCAAGCGTAGCTTGAGTTAAAGATGGGTATTTTGAATTGTTTATGTTTTGAATTAAGGTAAGTAACTCTTGGTTTTTCTACCAAGATTGGAATGAAGAGGTTTTGAATAGAGGTTTTGGAAAACCTAGGGGTAAGAGTAGTTGAGAGTTCTGTCTTAAAAAAATTGTTTTGTCAAAGTAATCTTGGCTCAGGTTTTGAGATTCCAGAACATTTGAGAATATGAAAGATGAGACAAGACATCTCTTTTGTAAAATAGCTTTTGTCAACTAGTGTTGAGATAAGAAGTATAGCACCTACTACACAATCAGTTTCAAGAACACAAGCAAGCAAGTAAACAAACATTGCACATATAATAAGAAAAAGTTTTTGTTCCCCCTGATTTTTGCCTTTTGGGAAACAATTCAGGGTTGTTAAAATTGGGATGTTACAGTTATCGTTGTGTCAGAAGTAGGAAGCCAACGTAAAGATATGAATGAAGATCATGAAGACAGATAAAAGGTTCAACAGTCAGATTAAGGATATCACCCAAAACCTTAATACAAGAATTGTAAATGATCTAGGAAACTTTGTGGCATTCGTCGGATTGAGGCTAGAAGATAAAGCGAGAGGGTTTTCAAAACTTTTATTGACAAGCGGAAGACCAAAAGAATTTCTTCTCCTTCTTGAGAATATGTGAGAGATATTTAGCCGTCTTGAGGAAGTCTTCAGCAGACGCCGATGAGAACTTGCCAACAGAAGGAAAAGCTCTGGAGTTGGTTGAAAAATGATGATGGTTGAAGATTATTAATTGATCTGGATGATTCCTGGATTTACACTTTGAGAACTATACGCAGATGTGGTGTTCTCGAAGCTTGAGAGGATGAAGAAGAAGTTGTTATTCCATTGATATAGAATAGACGCAAATTTGTCAAGATATAAAATAAGGATGAAAGATTGGTGTTTAGAATGATGCATTAAAAGAATATATTATCTAGCCCTTCGGATAAGAAAAGAGATTCTGACTTGTTCACCTTGTTGATCGAATCACCGGTCGAAAAGTTTTGGATAAGAACTGACGATAACTCATACATTTAAGCAAAACTATCATAGATGAAAGGATGAGATTCTCTAGTATTAAAGAGAACCTCGCAGATATGGAGTTCAAATAGATGTGAAGCCTACTAAGAAGATGATAAACCTCCATAGTGCCTTAAGGAACCTCCAGATTGCCAAAGATACTTGAATATGATATAGATATGATCACGTATGACTCAAAATCACAAGAGATAACAATGGTCACCTGGAATATTAGATTGATAGCATTTACCATATTCCACTCATGATAAGCATCATATGGCTATACCGAGATCCAAATTACAATCGCAAGCATCGGATCAACGCAAGTTATGTATTTGTCCCAAAAGAATTTGCAGATGAAGTAAGAACTCCAGATTGAAGCGCCGGTTGCAAAATATCGAGTTAGCATGGACATGCCGACTAGATAAGGTGAAAAGTGTATCGCACACGACTGAAAAGGAGTGTGGAAACACCAATGTATCAAAGAAAAAATTTCCGCATTTTCCGGCATTAAAATACCAACCAGATGCGCAAAACCACTTAACATATAGAGATTAGCAACTCACATTCTGTGAAAGCATGCTGGAAGGATGAACATCCTTAACAAGACCACGTCGGTTACAAAGAGTCTAATAGATCGCGATGGTTTAACAAAGCCTATCAGTATGGAATGTACCAACAGTTGATAACCAAAGGCAGATTGCGACAACAAGGTTGGATGCAACAGACAAACAAAGGATTTTACAAACACATCCTATGGTACTACGGAAACCCAGAACATGTGAATCCTAGTTTGAGTTTTGGAAAAGGATAGATAAACGTTACACTTCCTTACCAAAAAAAGGTGGGTGGGTCAGTAAGAATAAAATGGAAGCAGTCCTACTCTCATGTTTAGTTTTTCCTTAATATACATAACTACCAAAATATTTTGCTAAACTGACAACGACCTTCTTGTGAGACCCTAAAGGGCAGAATGGCTCTGATACCATATGTAATCCCCTGGACCCTTGATACGTCGGAAATGTATCTATAATTTTTGATGCTGCATGCTTGTTTAGTATCAACTTTGCTTTTCTTTGTCTACACTTTGAGGTGTATTGTCACATCCCAAAATTTTCCAAATTTTGAAATGTGAAAAAAATAAATAAATAAAGGAATTAATTGTTGAAATTTAGGGTGAAAAGAAACTTTTTGCTTCTAAATGAAAACATCAAAACCCTTCTTGAACAAATTTGAATAAAATGGAATCCAACAAATTTCAATTAAGTGAAATGCATCCATCAAATATCTTGAAATTTAAACATTTGGAAAAGTAAACCAAAACCCTAAAATCCTAATGGAAGAAAATCAATTCCAAGATCTCCCTAAGATTAAGGATTTGATCCATATAAAAATTGAACAACAAACATTTATAAATGATCAAAAATGATAAACAAAATAATATAAGATCATAGAAATTGGTTTCACTTAAATTGGAGCCATGGATAAAATCTTATGAATTTAATAAGATAGGAAATTAAATTTCATAGCTAATAAATCTCCTATCTAAAATCCATACCAAATGAATCCTAAAAAGATTTAAAAATATAAACAAATATTAAAGAAAATTATACAAATTGGAATCACAAATTTTGGATCTATAAATAAAAAGATATGGATTTTATAAGGCAAAGGAAGAAAATAAATAAATAAGGATTATTTAAAAGATAAATTAAATCTTTTCCAAATCCTTAAACAAATGAAAGGTTATTGAATGATAAAAGGAGTAAAAGATTATTTAAATAAAATCATAAGGATTGAACAATATTCAATTTTATTTAAATAAAGATAAATTGCCTAAAGAATAAATCTCAAGAAAATTATTTAGAAGACAATTTAAAACTTGAATTAAATCCATAAGCAAATGTAATAAAAATAATTCAAATAAAATAAATGGATAAAGAATATCCAAATAAAATTATAAGGCATTAACCAAATTCAATTCTATTTAAATGGAGACAAAATCCCTAAAGTAAATGATTAATTAAATCATGAGAAAATAATAAATTGGAATTTACCCAAGTGAAATAAAAGTTATTTAATTAACTTAAATGGAATAAAAGAATCATGTGAATAAAATTTATATGGGATTAAAACCATATTTGAATTTATTTGAATAAAGACAATTGCCCAAATTAAAATGTTTAAAAAACAAATTAAAATATTTTAAATTATTCAAAATGAATTATTTAGCACACTATTGAATAAATAAAACCTACTGAAAAAGTGGTTTGATAAACATTTGAATGTAAAACAGAAGGTTAAATCATTTGAATAAATAATATGGATTAGAACCATATTTAAAGTCCTATTTAATAAAGACAAAATGTCTATATAAAATAAATAACAAACCATGTGAGAATAAAAGAAATATTCTAAAATGGACTTTAGGATATATTAATAAATAGTATAAAACCTACTGAAAAGTTTTGAAAAGATTTGATGAATAAATCTGATTCAAATAAGAGTTTGAATTTGAAAACAGAAAATTAAATGAGAAAAAGAAATAGGAAGAAAAAAATAATGAAACAAACCAACCCAGCCCAGCAAAGCCCCAGGCCCAACTCGCAACCCACCTCTCTCCCCTGGTGAATCATTTTCTTACCCGCAAGTCGACCCGCACCCTCGCTGACTTGGGGACCCCACCGGTTTCCCCTCTCTATCGCTGACAAACTGACCCCACCGAGCACGTTATCGTCGTCTACCCCGTGACCCGTTCTCCCCTCTCCCTTAGTGACGTTCACTGTCGTTTAATCCTCGCGTTAATTCGTGTTGAAAGCAGACGTAAATCTCGCCAGCGACGATGCCCTCATAACCGCCCACATTCGCTCTCTCTTTCGCATACTCCGACTGCGCCTCCCCTCTGGTATACTCCGACTGCGCCTCCCCTCTCTTTGATGCTCCTATGATCGTGATTCTCTTACGCATCTAACGGCACCTTCAGTTTGTCTTAGCACGCCCTACATCATCGCCTCCGTCAACAAGCAGACGCAACCATCGCCAGAAGCTTCTCCGGCGAGCGATTAACGTCAACGTCGTGCGCCCCTTCGTCGAAGAAGACCACCTCGAGCTTCAGCACGTCACGGCGAGTTCGGGAATGGTCTCCTCGCTCTTCCGTGCTTCCTAGCTTTGCCGGAACCCTCCTGCCCGAGCACACCGCCGCCGCCAGCGTCACAGCGCCACCAAATCGTGGTCTAATAGGTTAGAGCCGTTAGATGATGATCCAACGTCATAGACAGATCACTTAAGTGAACCGTTATCTGCTGATATGAACCGCATAGATCACTTTAGATCCAGTGGTCCACAGAGCTCAATCCATGCGAAACGGTATGCACCAGTAGAAACGCTCCACGTGGCCCGTGTTTTGATTTAAAAACAGAAACTTGTCTATTAGATGGTTAGCTTTGAAAAATTCATAACTTTAAATCTACATGTCCAAAATTTACAAACTTTATATCATTGGAATCATAAAAAAGAATACTTTCCAACCATGCCCTTTGTTTAGTGATTTGATTCTGTAAAATTGGTTGTTTATGCAGAAACATTTGTAGGCTTAGTTAGGGTATAAAAATTACTCTAGAAATGATTTTTGAGTAAAATCTTTTGCAAATGGTTTGTTTTGAACCTACTGACCATAGAAACCAACTCTTGGATTTGAAAATATATTTTGTGACACTAAGGAATTAATCATTGAATAAAAGCATTTCTAGTAGAATAAAATTATGGATTATGTATTAAAAATAGTTTTTGAGTAAAACCTTTTGCAAATGGGTTGAATTAAACTGTCTGACCCTAAAAACTAAGTTTTGAATTTAAAATGTAATTGATTAAACCCTAGAAAATTATTACTTTGATTTAAATCATTTCTAGCAAAACAAAAATAATTTAAAGTGGCCATTTTTACTAACTTGTTTTTCAAATGACCTTGCCACTTTTATAAATGACCAATAGGTGTTTTAAAATGTTTATAACCTATTAGAAACCACCTTTCCAAATAAAAAAATGTTTTGCATGCTTGCATGCATTGTTTTGTTTTATTTACTTTATGTGGTGAATTGTTTGAATGCTAGATTTAATTTGTGCCTTGATTGAATTGTAGTGAAATTTGAAGAGTGTGAATATTGCAAGATCAAGGAGTGAACTTATATTCTCTACCAAAAAGGCAAATGGTGCTTCATACTTTTGTCCCATTATTTTCACTATGCATTAGTGGTGTTTTGCGTAGGACTTGCATGGAATTTTTACTAAGTATGCTATGCCTTGGGAAATCCTAGTAGATGATGCCTTAGTAGAATTTTACCTAAGTTAAGATTCCTACCACTATCATGCTTAGCCTAGCTAGTAGAAAACAAGGGTGGATTATATTCATGCTATGAAATATTTCTAAGTCAATGACTTGTGTTTTGTTTAATAAAACAACTATGTGAATGAATCACCTGGGTGGAATGGTATGTTTGGGTTATGTTGAGTGGTTACACAGGGGCCCATATTTATGGCCTATCCTAGTGTATATTACTTGTGGAATTTCACCCAGGAACAAAGAGATTTGAGATGTCAAATGTTGAGAAGCTTCAAGTGTAGCCACTTGGCAATATGGGCTCTGCCTAGATCATATAGGTTGCAATAACTTAGCCAAATGGACAGTTGGTGGTAGGGGGTGATAGGTTTGGAGCACGTCCATTTTGGTCTAAGGGAAGGCTTCTGAAAGATCTTGTCTTGATGCATGTCGAGTCTTGTGGGGAAAGTGCAACACCTTTTGAGAGAGTAAAATATAAGTACTTAGCCGTATCCCCGGCAATGGACAATTTGAGCATCAAGACATGGAAGCTATCAAGGATCTCCTCATCCCAATTTCTAAGTTAAAAACTTGTGGTTGAACAAGGGTTAAAGGATCACCAATTTCTATTGGTAGATGCCTTGGGTGATTTTGACAAACAAAAACTTAGTGTTTTCAACTTATAAGGAAAACCTTATTTTGAGCAAAGCAAGCCTAAGGTCCACTTAGCCAAATGCATATAGATGATAGACTCCACCATACTACTATAGTATCACTTGCCAATACAATTCAAATGTATTGACCCTTGTGGCTGTAACTTATTATGTTGCAGGTTTGTTTGATGTTAGTGAAGTGTGTTGAATAGGATTACAAGTCTACAACCAACATGATTGCCTGTGGCACTTTGAAGATGAAGGACTCCATGCTATAGTTATTTCTTCTGCATTATAATGAGATAGCCAAATGAGCTACGTACGATGTAATGAATTATTTTATTCCTGGTTATAAAGTTATACTATGACCTTTTTTCTTGATATTACATCTTAAACTTTGGATGCTAGCTATTGATCCAGGCACTAGCATTGTAAACACAGGGATCTCTACCTTATCTGGTTGGGACCTCTACATGTTTTTATATCTTTTCTGTAACTAACCTATTAACAAGTTGACACAGTGCTAGTTGCATGTTTTCTTCTGTTTTTGGTTCCAGAAAGGCGGAAAATCAATATTCTCGGAATTGGACGAGACAAAAGCCAAAGTCAATATTTTACCATGGGCGACACGAATCCACAAGACGAGACGAAGGCCCACGAGGCAGAAACCCTAGGCACCCGGTCAAAACTCCACGAAACCTTCTATAGCCGCTGCCACCAACGTCCCTAGATCGGGGGATCTGAAGTTCTTCTCGGCACCCTGCCAGAGGGGAGATCATCCCGGATGCCTTCTTCTTCATCATGCCATCCTCCGGTATGAAGCATGAGTAGTTCCACCTTGGACTACGGGTCCATGCAGTAGATAGATGGTCGTATCTCCTCCTTGTGCTTTCATGTATAGATCTTGTGAGCTCTGTTCATGATCAAGATCTAATCTATTTGTAATCATGCATGTTGTGTTTGCGGGGATCCGATAGATATTGATATTACTATGTCAGATTGATTAATGATTTTGTCTATTTGATTCTATCATGTTTGTGTTGTTTGTGATCTTGCATGCTCTGTGTTGTTAGTAGCTATCTTGGCCAAGTAGTTGCTAGAGACTCCAAGAGGGGGTATTTATGCTCGATAGTGGGTTCATGCCTCTAGTTTCCAAGGGAAGTGATAGAAATATCTTCGCTTCTAGATGTGTTGTTACTACTAGGGAGAAAACAACGGTCTTTTGTTCATGGAACAAGTGGATTGTTTACCTTACACACTTTGCTTAAAGCATTTGTCTGTTGCTTGCAACTTAATACTGGAGGGGGTTCGGATGATAACCTAAAGCTGGACTTCTAGTCATAGATGCATTTGATGGCTTTGTATGTATATTGTTGTATTGCCCAATCGAATCTCATAGGATCATTTTGTCTACTATTGCATTGTTATGCCTTGCTCAGTTCCTATCAATTGCCCTGCTGTAATTTTTTTACCCTTCATGCCATGTTGTTTATCTAAGGAGAGCACCTCTAGTGAACTATGGACCCCGGTCCAATCTTTACCATTGATTCATCCTCCACTGTTATTGTTTACTTGTTGCAAACCATCATTACCTTCCACACCATACAGTTAATCCTTTGTTACAACAATCGATGAGATTGACAACCTCACTGTTAGGCGGGGCAAAGTCTTGAGTTTGTGTTGTGTAGGTTTCCATGTTGCTTGCAACACCCGTGTGACGTTTCCTTCCTCCTACCGGTTCGATAACCTCGGTTTCTTATTGAGGGAAGACTTGTTGATGTGCTGCTTCACACCTTGCTCTTGGGGTTCCCAACAGGCTCCACATCAACTGAGACATTAACCCTACGTTCTAAATAACAAGCCAGTATAACCCAAAAGTGGATAAGGTGTCCTATCGAGGAGGCCCATGGCCACCCACGTGTAGGTCCCGTCTGAGCGGAACAGGGCACGGTACCGGCCAACTACCCTACCCACTTTTCGTGGTTATAGCTTCAAGTGTGAGAGACGTAGCCAGCTGGACCGCAAGTCAAGCATACACAAATGAGTATGTATTCCAACGACATACACAAGTACATCAGAGCCAAACCATCTAAAAGAAAGAGAAATATTCAATGCCATATGGCAAAATCCAAAATACTAGATAACTAATAGTTAGAATACATCCTCATACATCACACATCAGAGTATCAAGCGGAAGCAGAAGACAAGATCCGAGTATGGATAAGAAGCAAATTGGCCTAAGATGCCCTAAAAATAAGCACATCCCACCCACAGATCTCACGGATCTACATCCCCGGGATCTCTAAACCAGACAATCATTGCCACCACCATCGGTCTCTTTGAACCAGTAACCTTCCTCAGAGTATATATGTCCATCTGAACCAAATATTTATCATGTGAGACCCTATGGGTCTTAGGAAGTCTTTATGCATCTAAAGGGAACAACTTGAGGGTGACGCAATTGCAGCGAAAGTAAAGCCTAGTAGGTCTAGAGAGACATGCTACAACATCCGCCTAACCAATGATAGACGGACGCTTGTTAATTAAACAACATTTAATTATCCAAAAATTATATATCATCATAAATAAACATTGCTCTCCCACCTCCCCATTCCCGAACAATAAGGCTGAAGAACATCACATTCGTTGGCAGTTTTATTAATTATTCCACGAATATTGTGCTATTACTAGTCAAGTTTTAGTCAATTTAAAAGTGGTACTTTAGTTATGCTTGTTTATGATCGAGAAATTGTGCTCCAAGTCGTCCATAATTGCGGACACGACTCTCGGAAAGATTTACCCTGCAGGGGTGCACAAATAACAACACACGCACGATCAACCTCGGAAAAACCGGTCCAATCTTCACCATTGATTCATCCTCCACTATTATTGTTTACTTGCTACAAACCATCATTACCTTCCACACCATATAGTTAATCCTTTGTTACAGCAACCGGTGAGATTGACAACCTCAGTTTTAGTTGGGGCAAAGTCTTGATTTTGTGTTGTGCAGGTTTCCACGTTGCTTGCAACACCTGTGTTATGTTTCCTTCCTCCTAATGGTTCGATAACCTCGGTTTCTTACTGAGGGAAGACTTGCTACTGTGTTGCTTCACACCTTGCTCTTGGGGTTCCCAACAGGCTCCACATCAACTGAGCCATCAACAAGTTTTCTAGCGTCGTTGCCGGGGAGGCTAAGGACGTATTCACAAGGGGAGTCCTCCTCAACCTTTCTCTTTTCTTTGTTTTTTTGAAAGAATGCGGTAGGGGAAGCCCCTATAGCAAGATTATTTTTGAAATAATAAGAACCCAAATCTGCATCCATGAGGACTTGAACCTGGGTGGCCGGGTTGTACATCCACTTCCCTAACCAAGTGAGCTAGGCTCACTTCTTTTGCTTTGTTTAGTTTGCTTAGTTTCTTTTGCTTGGTTTTTTTGCCTCTTTTTATCAAAAACTCCAAAAAAATTTAGTCTAGTTTGGTTTTCTTTCCTGATTCAAAAACACAAAAAAATGAGTTCCTACTCTAGCTATTGCTGCTGTTTTTGGCTTTCTCCACTTTGCCAAAATGAACTCTGCTGAGAACACCAAGTTGTGTGACTTCACTAGCATAACAACAATGATTTCCTTAGCACTCCTATTGCTCCACCTGCTCCTGATGCTACCTTTTATGAAATTAAGCCTATTTTGTTGAATCTTATGATGAGAGATCAATTTTCTAGTGCTAGTTCTAATGATGTTGCTTCCCATCTCAGTAACTTTGTTGAACTTTGTAAGATGCAAAAGTATAAGGATGTAGATGGAGATATTATTAAGCTTAAGATATTTCCTTTCTCCTTGAGAGGGAAAGCTAAAAAATGGTTATTATCCTTGCCTAGAAATAGTATTGATTCTTGGAATAAGTGCAAAGATGCTTTTATTGGAAAGTACTATCCTCCTGCTAAGATTATATCTATGAGAAGTGACATTATGAAATTTAAACAACTTGATAATGAACATGTTGCTCAAGCTTGGGAAAGAATGAAATCTTTGGTTAATAATTGTCCCACTCATGGACTCACTACTTGGATGATTATCCATACTTTTGTTTGAACATATCTTCAAGAAACCTGTTGGATTCAGCTGCTGGAGGTACCTTTATGGGCATCACTTTATGTAACACCCTCAGAATCGAGCCTATGCAAGTTTCAGCGATTCCCGCCAAACCCGCATAGAAACGATTCAAAGGTGCCCACCAGGCACTTTCGTGCGGGTGGAAAATGAAGTAATAACATTACACAATAGTCCACGATGGAACCCACAAAACAGATATATACAACAATGACTCAAAGAGTCAAGAATACAGATATACAATACAAAGATCCAAATCACCTTTAAAACGATACAGCGTCCGAGTACGGACAAGATGCAAATTGAGCTAAGAGCCCTGAAGAATAACCAATGGCGTCCATAACCCTGCCCAGGAAAAGACGGAAGGGTAACCCTACTAACGACATCGATCTCAAAACCTGCTTAAACAAAAGGGGTGCCGACAAAGGGAAAAGGAAGAGAGGTCAGTACTGAGGCCAGTACACGACAAGACTGGAATTCGGCGGTCCTCGCCTACATAGGTATGGTGGACTGAAGCGGCAGCGCGGCATGCACTAAACAACCTATAGAGACTCAATACAACTGGCGGCTATCAGATAGGGATAAGAAAGACCTATTCGGATCCAACCTGAAACTATCACCAAGCATACCCATCCTGGTATTTCCCTCTCGAGACCAAACGAGGAAGTCAACCGAGGAACTCACACAGTTGGCAGTTTTATTCATTCCGTTATAGTTGCAGAAATTACTAGACAGATATAGATAGCATGAGTCATCATGATATTATAAATAGTGGACAGTTTTAGTTAACCATTACGTGGTAGTTGCAATACTTACTAGTCAGATACATATAGCATGAGGCATCCCAAAACCAGCAGTTGTTGGTACATTTATTTAGCCATTCTGTTGTAGTGAAGCTGATTACTAGTCACTATAAAGTCAAATTTATAGCACTACTTTAGTTATAGTTATCTATGATCGAGATACTGTGCTCCAAGTCGTCCATAACTGCGGACACGGCTTTTAGAAAGTTTTACCCTCCAGGGGGGCACAAATAGCAACACACGCACGATCAACCTCGGAAAAACCAAATGAAAACCCAACGAGGCATCACGACAAAGAAATCGCAAGATTCATATAATATTTCAGGGGGCCACCCCACTAAGCTACCTGCGACGAAGTTGGCCGGTTTCGAGACGGACCCAGAGGTTTGTGACGACGGCTGTAAACGACTCGGAACCCGAAAGTGTGACTGGGCTTGTCGATACCGCGAAAACGTGGAACGAGGTTCCAAAATAGTACAGGCACTACACGCGCAATAGTAAATAAAGCAGTAAAGCATGGCATAATCATGGCATAAGTACAGGATAGTAATAAAATAGCAAATTACTTTGTGGCCCCAAGAAATAAGATATGACTCAAGCTCATGCTA
Organism: Avena longiglumis; assembly: GCA_030063025.1. NCBI lineage: Eukaryota > Viridiplantae > Streptophyta > Magnoliopsida > Poales > Poaceae > Avena > Avena longiglumis. The sequence continues at coordinate 469,076,967 of CP125973.1, forward strand.
AGGGGATTCGTGGGCCCACATGAGGATAGTGCGAATAGTCAAGGAACAGGTATCAAGTACTCGGGGTCCTACGGGACACAAGTGGACGGTTAAAAACAAAAATAACATCTATTGCCCACATGTGCCTCTGCATTATTTACCTACTTTCAATTTTAGTTATTAAACTGTAATTGAAGCCATGATCATCTCCAACATAAGGCATGAGGCGTTTCTCCTACAACTGTGGTACTTGACGACATCTAAACAACACCTGAGCAAGCAACTACGACTCACAATACCGACTATCTACCAAACAATAGGTAATAGGAGGGGTCCAAGGCAATATAATGGCTGATAGAGATTTCACGAGTACGAAAACTAGAGCATCGTAACACAGATAGCAATAGATCAACAGGAGGAAATAAATACTATAAAAGAAAGATAGGTAGAAAGGGGGAGAATGCTCGCCTGAAAACATTGCCAAAGGTTCATCCGAAGATCGATCAATACTCGCATCAACTCATCGGCCTAGTCCGTGAAGAAGAAAAGCACTAAAAGAAACATCAGATGCACTATTTAATACTATGGCAGAAGATCGGGCATGATACATGTATGATGTATGACATGGCAAAGATGTGATGCAATTGGGCAATATTAAGCGGAACTGAGGTCCAAACAATTAATTAGAGGGTTCAACTTGTTTAGGTATCCCGGAATTTAAATTTTGTCTTAACATGGCAAACATAGCATCGGTTCGCTAAACAAATTTAAATGGGACCAATATTAGACTATATTCTCCGGCATATGGGCCCCATATTTAATTTTAAGGTGAATCGGCATAATGCCCCCATACCATATGATATGTATGTGACATGATCAATTTAATATGCAACAATTACATATCATTTATAAAATAGGGTTCAGATAGGGGTTATACACGGGGTTGTCACATCCCAGGATTTTCGAAATCTTGTAATGTGAAAAATAAATAAACAAAATAAATAATTGTTGAAATTTAGGGTGAAAAGAAACTTTGGTTTCTAAATATAAACTTAAAATCCCATCTAGAACAAACTTTGGTTAATGATTGAATCCAACTAAATTCAAATCAAGAGGAATGCATTCTTCATAAATGCATGTGGAAATTTAAACACTTGGAAAAGTTAAACCAAAACCCAAAAACCTAATAGAAGAAAATCATTTTCAAGTTATCTCTAAGACCATGGATTTGATCCCTATAAAAAGTTGTCAAGCAAACATTTCAAAATGATCAAGAATGAAAAATGGAAATAATATAAAACCATATAAATTGGTTTTACTTAGTTTGGAGCCATAGATAAAATCTTATGAATTTAATAAGATAAGGAAATTGAATTTCCAAAGCTAATAAAGCCCTTATCTAAAATTCATACCAAATGGTGAGCAAATAATCCTAAAAGGATTTAAAAAGATAAAAAATAATAAATAAAGTTATAATAGTTGGAATCACTATTTTTTGATCTTTAAATAAAAAGATATGGTTTTGATAAGCATAGGAAGAAATGTAAATAAGGATTATTTTAAAGAGCCAAATTAAATCTTGGCCAAGCAAATGAAATAAAATATTTCTATTTTTTAAAAAGAATAAAGGTTTATTTAAATAAAATAATAAGGATTTATTAATATCCAATTTTATTTAAGTAAAGGATTTTCCCTTTCAAATAAACATTAAAATTTATTAAAGTTTTTAAAATAAGAATTCCAAGTGTTTTATTTATTCAAATGAAACCTACTGAAAAGATTTTGATATTATTTAGATTTCAAAAATAGTTTTAAAATAAATTAAAACCTATTTGAATTAAAGGCTAAGGTCTATTTATTTAATTATTAATAGATCCTAAAAGAATAAAAGAAATATTCTAATTTTGACTTTAAAATGAACTATTAATCAGTATTTAAAACTACACAAATTTTGGTGGAGTTTTGAAATCAAATTGATGTTTGAAATAATTAAACAAAATCAAAACAGATTAATAGAAATGGAAAAGGGAAAAAGAATCTGTACAAAAAAATGAAAAGGAACAGCCCAGCCCAGCTAAGCCCATCTGGCCCAGCAGCCCACCTCTCCCTCTCTCCCCGAAGCGTTTTTATTACCACAGAAAGAACCCACTTAGTCGCCGACTAGCAGGCCCCACTCTTCCTCTCTCTCACTCGCTGTCAAACAGGCCCCACAGCCACGTCACCGTCTTCAACCGCGCGACCAGTTCTTCTTTCTCCCTCTCTCCCGTTACTGCAGATTGATTCGCGAGGTAAATTCACTTCAATGCCGCGTGATTCTTGCCCCCTGACCATACTCACTTAAGCGCCCGTTTCCCCTCTTCCTTTCCCCCCAAACATCACGCCTCGAGAGCCACCAGGCTGCTCGGAATCATCTCTGAACCCCCACTGCCTCCGGTGAGCTCGCCGACAAATTCTGACGAACACATCCCACCCCACCGTCCCTGCTTCACACTATCCTGCTCACCAGAACTTTGCCCACCTACTCGTATCATCAGCCTGGCCGCCCCATTCCCTCTAGCTGATACTCCCATATTCGCCTTTCTCTCGCGAACCTAATGGCGTTGCTTGTTTGGTTTGGTGTGAACCGTAGACTTGCCTCCGACGACGAGCAGACAAACCTGACGCCAACGACAACACCGGCAAGCAATCACCAGCAGCACCGTGCGCCCCTGTCCCTATGGCAACCACGTCGATAATCCGCGCAACCCTGCGAACCTAGTGAGCCTCTCCCCACCATCTCTTCCTTCCTAAATTGCCGGGAACACCCTCGAAATGCGCCGCCACCGCCATACCTTGCCGCCACCTTTGGCTAGCACCTATGCACTGTTCGGTTTCGATCCAACGTGTGTGATAGAATCATTAACCGAAGAGGTATGGAGTGTTGCCAGCCGTGCGATGCACATTAGATCCAGCGGCCCACAATAGCCAATCCACACAAATCATTTTTAGCCAATCAGAGCCCTCCACGTGGACAAGGTTTGATTTAAAACAGAAAATAGAATCTATTAGATTTGCAAACTTGAAAAATTCATAACTTTCAAACCACACGTCCAAAATTTTCAAACTTTATATCAATGGAATCAGCAAGACAAATCCTACCCAACCATGCACTTTGTTTAGTAAAATGCTTCTGTTAAATAGATTGTTTTTGCAGAAACTTGTGTAGGCATATTTAGAATATAAAATTTGTTCTAAAATTATTTTGGTGATAAAACCTTTGGGCAAATGGATTTTTTGAACCTACTGACCATAGAAATCAAATTGTGGTTTCAAAAACATATTTGGTGAAGAAAAAGAATAAATCTTTGATTTAAAGCATTTCTAGTCAAATAAAAATAATGTTTATTTAATAAAAATACTTTTGGGAGAAAATCTATGGGAAATGTTTTGGAATAAACTCTCTGACCCCAAGCACCAAGTTTTATGATTTAAAAATGTATTTGGTGAACCCTATAAAGATTTCTACTTTGATAAAGGCATTTTCAACCACATAAAATAATGATTTGGTTTAAAAATGGTTTATAGGTAAAATCTTTTGGCAAATAGTTTTGCCACTTTATAAAATTACCAATAAGTGTTTTAGAATGTTTATAACCTATTATAAATCACTTTTGTAAATAAAACAAAGTTAGGCATGCTTGCATGCATTGTTTTGTTTCTATTATTTTATGTGATGTTTTGCTTGAATGGTAGATTGAAATATTGCTTGCTTGATTGAATTGTAGTGGAATTTGAAGAGTGTGATTGTTGCAAGATCAAGGAGTGAACTTATACTCTCTACCAAAAAGGCAAGTGATGCTTCATACTTTTGTCCCATTATTTTCACTATGCATTAGTGATATTTCTAAGTAGGACTTGCATGGAATTTTTGCTAAGTGTAAACTATGCCATGGGAAATCCTAGTAGATGAAACTTTAGTAGAAATTTCCTAAGTTAATATTCCTACTACTATCATGCTTAGCTTAGCTAGTAGAAAACAAGGGTGGATTATATTCTTGCTATAGGGTATTTCTAAGTCAAGGACTTGTGTTTTGTTTAATAAAACAACTAAGTGAATGAATCACCTGGGTGGAATGGAAGGAATGGTTTGTGTTGAGTGGTTCACAAGGCCCATTTCTATGGTTTACCTTGTGTATATCACTTGTGGATGGCCACCCAGGAACAAAGAGATTTGAGATGTCAAATGTTGAGAAGATTCAAGTGCAGCCACTTGGCAATATGGGCTCTTCCTGGATCACATAGGTTGCAATAACTTATCCATTTGGACAGTTGGTGGTAGTGGGATGACAGGTTGGAGCGCGTCCATTTGGTCTAAGGGAAGGCTTCTGAAAGATCTTGTCTTGGTGAAACCAAGTCTTGTGGGGAAAGTGCACCACCTCTGTAGAGTGTAAAATCTAAGTACTTAGCCATGTCCCTGGTAAAGGACAATTTGAGCATCAAGACATGGAAGCTATCAAGAATATCCTCATCCCAATTTATAAGTTAAAAACTTGTGGTTGAACAAGGGTTGAAGGATCACCAATTTCTATTGGGAGATGCCTTGGGTGATTTTATCAAGCAAAAACTTAGTGTTTTCAAATGATAAGGAAAATCTATTTTGAGCAAAGAAAGCCTAAGCTCCACTTAGCCAAATGCATATAGATGATAGACTCCACTATACTACCATAGTATCACTTGCCAATACAATTCAAATGTATTGACCCTTGTGGCTGTAACTTGTTATGTTGCAGGTTCGTTTGATGTTAGTGAAGTTTATTGATTAGGATTACAAGTCTACAACCAACATGTTTGCCTGTGGCACTTTGAAGATGAAGGACCCCATGCTATTGTTATATTCTGCTGCATTGTAATGAGATAGCCAAATGAGCTATGTAAGATGTAATAAATTATTTTATTCCTGGTTATAAAGTTGTATTATGACCTTTGTTTCTTGATATTACATCTTGACTGTGGATGCTAGCTATTGATCCAGGGACTAGCATTGTAAACACAGGGATCTCTACCATATTAAAGGTTGGGAACCTTACAGGGGTTTGGCGATCTTGGGGTTCGGGGTTCGCCGCGGTTCGATGTCTTCGGATCCGTGTGGGCGACCTTGGTGTTTCGGGCATCTTCGGATCGGGGGTCTAGGCACCGGTAGATATTGGTGTCAATTGTTCTAAGCGACGGGGTGCTTAGCATACGTCTTCGACCGCCGGACTAGAAGTAGTCGAGGGATCATCCGAGCATCACTAACACATGCTGTGGCAGTAACCAAATGACACCATCATCTGTTCACCATTACTCCTTTAGATTCACTACTCGTTCTCTTCCATAGCAACAAAACCCCAAAGCTGAATTTTCAATACTGCCAACGCAACAATACCACATATCGATACACAGAAATATGGGCATGGACAGGTGGAACTTTGAGGGCACCAGGGCGTTGTGCGGGGCGACGCACTCGAGTTGGAGGGCGACATGAGCGTAACGCGTCGGCCCTGGGATGGCTTGGCGATGTTGGGGAGAATCTTGGGGAAGCTGAGGTAGGCGCAGTGGCCCGTGACCGACGAGCTTGCTGCAGGAAACAGGGAGGAGGCCTGCAGCCAGGGGTGCACGAGCGGCGAGGAAACTCGGGCCGGCTCGGCGATGACCAGGGGTGACGGAGAAGAGTCGAGGTGAAGGGCTAGCCGGGAGGTGGAAGCAGGGGAGGAAGGGCGGCCACAACAGGGAGGCGAGCGCCGGGGAGGTGGGCCTGGAGCGGAGGGGCGACGGGCTCGGGTGGCCGGGGCTCCTGGAGGCGAAGGAGGGTGCGGAGGAGGTCGCGTGGTGGCCAGCGGTGGAGAGGAGAGGTGGCCCGGAGAGAAGAACATCGCGAGGGGAGGCGACGGCTCCATCGGGAAGGAGGCGGGGTAGTTGACGGTGGCGGGCGAGATTTGGGGCTTGAGCAAGGGAGGGACGTCGCGAGGACGGCGGGGATGGGGAGGTTCTGAGGCTGGCGGCGAGCAGATCGATCTGGGGGAAGGAGAAGGGGTCGGGGTAGGGAATCCCGACACAGGCTGGTGGGCCAGGAGAGCATACCGGTTCAGTTGACCAGGTCGTGTCGATCAGGGGAGGGTTGGGGCTTGCGTGTGTCACCGCAGGATTCCGTGGCGTTAGGGATCGGTGGGTTTGGGTGGGTCTGTGTCGAGTTGAGTGGCGTGTGGTGTACGCGGGGTGGGTGAGGCGTGTGTGGTGTTGTGTTACAGCGGCCAGGGAGTGGTTGTAGGATTAGGTAAGGATGAGGATTTTAGGGTTAGGGTTTGTTTTTAGATGGGTCGGGTAGTAGGAGGTTTGGCCGGTTGGGCCTCTGGCCTGGCCGGCTAGACTGCCTCCCCGGTAAAACATTTTTATTTATTTTATTTTATATTTTGTTTGAAAATAGTTTTTAGACAAAACAAAATATCCAGACGACCAGGGTTTTAATTTGAAACGAAGACAGGGGAATATGTAGAAAACAAAGAGGCACTTAATAATTTTAGGTTAAAAGATGCATGATGATGTCATGATGATGCGCAATATACAAACAACCGCGATTTTCTATTAGTGGTTTTATCCGGGGTGCTACAATTTGACACCACTAACAATGGATCTCGCCCTCGAGATCCGCCTCATGGTACCAGGAAGAAGGACGACAATCTGAATCTTCTTGCTTCATGTAGATCTTTGCGACACCACTAATAAGGGTTCTTTCTCCATCTTGAAATCGGCGACACCACCAACAAGAGGTTGTTGTTCATGTTCATTGAGGGAACGCTTCGGATAAACAATAGACGAAGTTAAACATAATGCCACCTCTAACTTCCATGAAAGGAGTAAGAATTGCATCTATCCACCATTCAATGTACAAAAGTTAATTGTAAGAGTAGTGGTATGGTCGCGACTCCATCCCGCACTCAAAACATTACTCTGTACATGAATAGGAGACTATGTATCCAACTCTCGGAATTCAGACTGGAGATCTCGACCAAAGAGGTTTGGAAGCAAAGAAGTGATGCAAAGTCTTTATCGGATCTGATGGAGATGAGGTCGTCCTGTTAAAAAACACTGAAAGATACAAAGAGAAAAAATTAGTGAATTTTGGTCCACTAAAAGGTACAACAGATGAAAGATTCATCAGATAGCATGAAGGCCGGATGTCGAAGCACCGTTACAAGATGACGGAAGAGAAACCCGGAAGGTATTGACAGATACCCAGCCACGAGAATTCCTGGACTCGAGGAAAAGATAAGAGAGAATATTCAAACACGAAGAGGTAAGAGGAGAATAGCAGAGGGATAAGGAGTAAAAGCAGACCTGATCAGATCTATCCAACCGATTTTGCAAAATAGTTTTTACACTCTATGATATCCGTTAGCTAGGTTATCCTATAGGCTGGACCAGTGGGGTATCGTAACTGCTGAGCTCTGATACCACTCTGTACCACCCTCAGAATCGGCCCTATGCAAGTTTCAGCGATTCCCGCCAAACCCGCATAGAAACGATTCAAAGGTGCCCACCAGGCACTTTCGTGCGGGTGGAAAACGAAGTAATACCATTACACAATAGTCCACGATGGAACCCAAGGAACAGATATATACAACAATGACTCAAAGAGTAAAGAATACAGATATACAATACAAAGATCCAAATCACCTTTAAAACAATACAGCGTCCGAGTACGGACAAGATGCAAATTGAGCTAAGAGCCCTGAAGAATAACCAATGGTGTCCATAACCCTGCCCAGGAAAAGACGGAAGGGTAACCCTGCTAACGACATCGATCTCAAAACCTACTTAAACAAAAGGGGTGCCGACAAATGGCAAAGGAAGAGCGGTCAATACTGAGGCCAGTACACGGCAAGACTAGAATTCGGCGGTCCTCACCTACATAGGTATGGTGGACTGAAGCGGCAGCGCAACACACACTAAACAACCTATAGAGACTCAATACAACTGGCGGCGATCAGATAGGGATAAGAAAGACCTATTCGGATCCAACCTGAAACTATCACCAAGCATACCCATCCTGGTATTTCCCCCTCGAGACCAAACGAGGAAGTCAACCGAGGAACTCACACAGTTGGCAGTTTTATTCATTCCGTTATAGTTGCGGAAATTACTAGACAGATATAGATAGCATGAGTCATCATGATATTATAAATAGTGGACAGTTTTAGTTAACCATTACATGGTAGTTGCAATACTTACTAGTCAGATACATATAGCATGAGGCATCCCAAAACCAGCAGTTGTTGGTACTTTTATTGAGCCATTCCGTTGTAGTGAAGCTGATTACTAGTCATTATAAAGTCAAATTTATAACACTACTTTATTTATAGTTATCTATGATCGAGATACTGTGCTCCAAGTCATCCATAACCGCAGACATGGCTTTCGGAAAGTTTTACCCTCCAGGGGGGCACAAATAGCAACACACGCACGATCAACCTCGGAAAAACCAAATGAAAACCCAACGAGGCATCACGACAAAGAAATCGCAAGATTCATATCATATTTCAGGGGGCCACCCCACTAAGCTACCCGCGATGAATTTGGCCGGCTCCAAGACGGACCCAGAGGTTTGTGACGACGGTTGTAAACGACTGGGAACACGAAAGTGTGACTGGGCTTGTCGATACCGTGAAAACGTGGCACAGGGTTCCAAAACAGTACAGGCACTCCACGCGCAATAGTAAATAAAGCAGTAAAGGATGGCATAATCATGGCATAAGTACATGATAGTAATAAAACCACAAACTACTTTGTGGCCCCAAGAAATAAGATATGAATCAAGCTCATGCTAAGGGGATTCATGGGCCCACATGTGGATAGTGCGAATAGTCAAGGAACAGGTATCAAGTACTCGGGGTCCTACGGGACACAAGAGGACGGTTAAAAACCAAATAACATCTATTTCCCACCTGTGCCTCTACATTATTTACCTACTTTCAATTTTAGTTATTAAACTGTAATTGAAGCCATGATCATCTCCAACATAAGGCATGAGGCATTTCTCCAACAACTGTGGTACTTGACGACATCTAAACAACACCTGAGCAAGCAACTACGACTCGCAAGACCGACTATCTACCAAACAACAGGTAATAGGAGGTGTCCAAGGCAATATAATGGCTGCAAGGAATTTCACGGGTACGAAAACTAGAGCATCGTAACACAGATAGCAATAGATCAACAGGAGGAAATAAATACTATAAAAGTAAGATAGGTAGAAAGGGGAAGAATGCTCGCCTGAAAACATTGCCAAAGGTTCATCCGAAGATCGATCGATACTCGCATCAACTCATCGGCCTAGTCCTGAAGAAGCAAAGCACTAAAAGAAACATCGGATGCACTATTTAATACTATGGAAGAAGATCGGGCATGATACATGTATGATGTATGACATGGCAAAGATGCGATGCAATTGGGCAATATTAAGAGGAACTGAGGTCCCGACAATTAATTAGAGGGTTCAAGTTGTTTAGGTACCCCACAATTTAAATGTTGTATTAACATGGAAAACATAGCATCGGTTCGCTACACAAATTTAAATGGGACCAATATTAGACTACATTAGCCGGCATATGGGCCCCATATTTAATTATAAGGTGAATCGGCATAATGCCCCCATACCACATGATATGTATGCGACATGATCAATTTAATATGCAACAATTATATATCATTTATAAAATAGGGTTCGGATAGGGGTTATACACGGGGTTCGATGTCTTCGGATCCATGTGGGCGACCTTGGTGTTTCGGGCATCTTCGGGTCGGGGGTCTCGGCACCGGTAGATCTTGGTGTCAATGGTTCTAAGCGACAGGGCGCTTAGCATACGTCTTCGACCGCCGGACTAGAAGTAGTCGAGGGATCATCCGAGCATCACCAACACAGGTTGTGGAAGTAACCAAATGACACCATTATCTGTTCATCATTACTCCTTCGTCTTCACTACTCGTTCTCTGCCACAGCAACAAAACCCCAAAGCTGAATTTCCAATACTGCCAACACAACAATACCACATCTCGATACAGAGAAATATGGGCAGGGATAGGTGGAACTTTGAGGGCACCAGGGCGATGTGCTGGGCGACGCACTCGAGCTGGAGGGCAATAGGAGCGGAAGGCGCGGGCCCAGGGAGGGCTTGGCGATGTTGGGGAGAAGCTTGGGGAAGATGAGGTAGGCGCAGGGGCCCATGACCGGTGAGGTTGCTGCAGGAAACAGGGAGGAGGCCTGCGGCCAAGGGTGCGCGAGCGGCGAGGAAACTCGGTCCGGCTCGGTGACGACCAGGGGCGACAAAGAAGGGTCGAGGTGGCGGGCTTGCCGGGAGGTGGAAGCAGGGGAGGAAAGGCGGCCACAACAGGTAGAAGAGCGTCGGGGAGGCAGGCCTGGAGCGGAGGGGCGACGGGCTCAGGCGGCAGGGGCTCCTGGAGGCGAAGGCGGGTGCAGAGGAGGTCGTGCAACGGCCAACGAAGGAGAGGGGAGGTGGCCCGGAGAGAAGAACAGCGCGAGGGGAGGATAAGGCTCCGTCGGGATGAGGCAGGGTAGTTGACGGTGGCGGGCGAGCTCTAGGGCTCGAGCAAGGGAGGGAGGTCGCGAGGACGACGGGGATGGGGAGGTTCTGAGGCTGGTGGCAGGGATATCAATCGGAGGGGAGGAGAAGGGGCCGGGGTAGGGAATCCCGACGCGGGGTGGTGGGCCAGGAGAGCGTACTTGTCCGGTTGACCGGGTCTTATCGATCAGGGGAGGGTTGGGGCTTGCGTGTGTCGCCGCAGGATTCCGTGACGATAGGGATCAGTGGGTTTGGGTGGGTCTGTGTCGAGTTGAGTGGCGTGTGGTGTACGTGGGGTGGGTGAGGCGTGCGTGGTGTTGTGTTGCGGCGGCCAGGGAGTGGTTGTAGGATTAGGTAGGGAGGGGGATTTTAGGGTTAGGGTTTGGTTTAGGGATTAGGGTTAGGGTTTGTTTTTAGATGGGCCGGGTAGTAGGAGGTTTGGCCGGTTGGGTCTCTGGCCTAGCCGGCTGGACTACCTCCGCGGTAAAACATTTTTAGTTATTTTATTTTATAAAACTTTTTGAAAATAGTTTTTAGACAAAACAAAATATTCGGACGACCAGGGTTTTAATTTGAAACGAAGACAGGGGAATATATAGAAAACATAGAGGGACTTAATAGTTTTAGGTTAAAAGATGCATGATGATGCGCAATATACAAACAACCGCGATTTTCTAGTAGTTGTTTAATCCTGGGTGCTACACTTTAGGTGCTGCAACGAAACTCCTTGATAATATGATGGTTAATTACTCTGAATGGCACCCTGAGAGAGCTCCACATGGTAAGAAGGTAAATTCTGTTGAAGAAACCTCCTCTTTGAGTGATAAGATTGATGTTATTATGGCTATGATTGTTAATGGGAAAGCTCCTTTAGATCCAAACAATGTTCCCTTAGCCTCTTTGGTTGCTCAAGGAGAGCAAGTTGATGTGAACTTCATTAGAAACAGCAATTTCAACAACAATGCCTATATGAATAATTTTGGTGGTAACAACAATTATAGGTCTTATCCTCCTAATAATGGCAATACCTATGGAAACTCCTACAACAATGCTAGAAGTGCCCCTCTGAACTAGAAGTCATGCTCAAAGACTTTATTAGTAAACAAACAGCTTTCAACAAGACTTTGGAGGAAAAACTTTTAACTACTGATAAGAATATTTCCTCTTTGTCTGAAGCACGGTCCTCCTTGATTAATAAAATTTCTTCTAAACCTGAAACCATGGAGAGTACCTTTGTTGCTACTCATGCCTTACAAGTTACTATTGATGAAAATGTTAGACTATTATCCCAACTTCATGCTAAGTGGGAAAGGGAAGCTGAAATTGATAGAAACAATAGTGTGTGCACCATCACTAGAATGGACACCACTAAACCACAAGAAGTCCCTATTCCTCCTCCTACAATGCCTAAGCCTAATGAGTCTACTACTAGTGATTCTAATTTTGATTTTGATATAGACGGTTGCAATATTTTTGAAGTGATTCTGTTCTTGCAAAAACTTGCTAGAAGTCCTGATGCTAGTGATATGCATGTTGCTTTCACCAAACACATTACAAATGCTCATGTTAAGATTAAGGAAGAGAAGTTAAAACACAAAGCTTCTATTCCTAGGAAAGTAGAAGATAGTTGGGAACCCATTATTAATATACAAGTGAATGACTTTGATCTCAAAGCTTCATGTGATCTTGGTTCTAGTGTCTCTATTATGCCTAGGAAGATTTATGAAATGCTTGATTTGCCACCTTTGGAAGATTGTTATTTAGATGTTCCACTTGATGATAATGCTAAGAAGAAACTAATGGGGAGTATTAATGTTGTTCTCATCATGGTTAATAATGCTTATGTCCCTGTTGATTTCTATGTTTTGAATGTTGAATACAATGCTTCTTGTCCTATTACTTTGGGAAGACCTTTTCTTAGAACTGTTGGTGCCATCATTGATATGAAAGAAGGCACCATTAAATATCAATTTCCATTCAAGAAAGGAATTGAACACTTCCCCATGAGGAGAGAGAAGTTGCTTTTTTTCTCCTCCATTTAAAGAAAGGTTTGATGTTAATGCTTCCTCATTTCAAAATACTTGATTTCTTGCTTCTTATGCCTAACTTAAAGGCGTTAAAGAAAAGTACTTGTTGGGAGATAACCCAAGAGTTTCCTTGAGTCTTGGAAGTTATTACTTAAGTAATGAACTCTCCTTATCCTTTTTGTTTGCTTTTTGTGCCAAGAATGACCTCTAATGAGAGGGAAGTAAGATTTGGGGAGTTGCTATCCCAAAACAGATTTCTGTCCTCCACCAGAAAAATTCGCGAGGAGTCTATGTAATTCGGATTGAGCTGAAAGTTTACAAATAAATTCTCAGTATGTTATCTAACTTTCGTTAGTTCAACACTTTTTGATTTGAGCAACAGAAGATTTTCGAAAAAATCGGTTTCTACCTACTGGTCTGTTTTGACAAATTTCTGCCATTATTTGCATTTTCTTCTTATTGATTCCTTTTTAGTTCTATTTTTGGGAATTTAGCTTTTTGAAGGAGTTGCTACAGTAGATTGTGTTTTTAGTGAAAAATTTTGATGTTCCAAAGTTAAACCCAAAGGTCTATTATCTTTTGAATACACTAATGTTGCTAATGAAGATTGTGTGAGGTTTTGTATGAAGGACAAAAATTTCAGGTGCAGAGAGAGAGTGATTTAATGATATTAATGATGGAAAAAAGCTAAAGCTTGGGGATGCCACCCCGGTGTCACCCCAAGAAATATCCAAGAGGTACAAGCGTCAAAGCTTGGGGATGCCCAAGGCATCCCCTTCTTCATGAATGAAAAGCTCAGGTCTTTCTAGACATTTCATTTTATTGTTTCATGCACTGTTGTGTTGTTCTTGGAGCGTCTTAGTTTTTGTTTGCTTTGCTTAGTTTGTTTAGTTTGCTTGAATAAAGTAGTTTGGACCCCCGTTCTCGCTGTGTTGTTTCAACTAAGTTGGTTCGTGTAGGAAAGGAGTAGAAAGCTTTTGTTTGATAAGTGCAAGAGGAGCTTGCATTGATTGTGACTTAGAATTTAGCATGACAGGCTGGGTGTTGTTTTGACCTTATGCTTAGTGATTATTGTTGTAGCATGTTTTGTTCCTAACAAATGGGATTGCTTAGTGTGCCTTGAAAGAATTATGCGTTGTTTTAGCATGCAAAAGCATAGTATTGTGGTATTCTCCTTTGATGCTTTGTTTGGGTTGACTTGGTACATGCTCACACCATGTTATGACTATGAAAAGTCACCATAGCCTCTATGATCATTTAGTCCTTGACTTGTAGTACCACTCTATGCTTTGATTATTAATGTTTTGTTGCTCTGCATGATTATGGCCATTATTTCTCTCTTAGTTGGTTGCTCCCAGTCTTTTCTAGCCTCCGCTTGTATGAGTAAGCTGTACTCATGCTTCCAACTCCCAAAAAACCAAGTTATTCCAAAGTTTCCACTATAAACTCCTATGCATGATGTGTTACACCATTCCAAGTATATTCTTGTTTTCAGCTATCTTCCAATTAAAAAAGTATTTTTCTTATGTGAAAACTTAGTGATTAAAGCCCTCACAAACTTGATGGCACACTTTATATTCTTTGCCCCTAATAAACTTGAACCATTGTGTCATCTATGTTGTATATGCTTGCACTTATACGTTGGAATTAGCAGAACTGTGCTATCACGGGGAACGTTTTGAACATTGCACTTGTACTTTGTACAGAGTTGATATCATGCTCTTTTGTCTATGGATGTCACCGGTGTGAAATAAAGAGGGAGCTTGTAAGTCCATGGAGTTATGTATTTTGTGTTAGATAAACGTCTGGGCCGCTAGCCTAAGCCATGCCTAATCATGGTGGAAACTTGTAGCATCACCATAATGGGCATTCTGTGAAGCATCCTCAATAAAAATCTATGCACATAGTAAATAAAAAGATCACTGAGATGCTCATTGTCTGCTTGCCTTGTCATTTTGGTTATGGTATAGCTCATGTAACATGTGCAAGGGGTACCCCGTTGGCGGTTCTCTATGATACACATGTACTTACTATGACAAGAACTTAAAGGTGACTGAAGTTGAGTAGCATGAGGTGTGGCCCTCGTATTCAAGGGACTTGAAATTGCCAACTTATACTTTTCAAGCATATACTCCATCTTTGTTCACTTTAACCTTAATCACTTCAATATGCTTATGATAGGGGCAATGAGGGATAAAAGCTAACAAGTACCATAATTTTTGGAAGCTCTTTTTGAAACTTGAAATCCTTGCTTCCCTTTATGAAGGGCCATTTCTTCTACCATTATTTGAGTCTCCACCTTCTACCTTTAGGCACCATTAAGAGAGCATAGTTGCCATTCTGTGTGCAGTGTCCCAAAACTTATTGATTGATGCATATTATGATATTGCTTGTTCTTGTGTTTTTTGTATCTAGTCACTCTTATGAACTTTGAAGGTGTCCTATGCATCTATTTGCTACTCTATGAGGGACAAGCTGAATGCCACTATGCCATGTTTTCTGTATGTGAAACAAATAAACGTTTTTCAATGCATGTTATTTATGATCTTTGTTTGTAGCCTTTCATGTTGCATGCATAGTTACTTTGTCCTATTCTTAGAACTCCATCTTTCATGCACATGTTTAGAGTTCTTTGATCCCCGCTTTCAATGCTTGCAAATGGTTTGATCTTGGTTTTGATGGTGCATGTCACCTCAAAAATTATTCTTTATCACTTACCTACTCGAGGACGAGCAGGAGTTAATCTTGGGGATGCTTGATACGTCGGAAACGTATCTATAATTTTTGATGCTCCATGCTTGTTTAGTATCTACTTTGCTTTGATTTGTCTAAACTTTGAGGTGTTTTTATATCTTTTCTGGAACTAACCTATTAACAAGTTGCCATAGTGCCAGTTGCCTGTTTTCTTCTGTTTTGGTTCCAGAAAGGTAGAAAATCAATATTCTTGGAATTGGACGGGACAAACTCAATATTTTACCGTGGACGACACGAAGCCAGAAGATGAGACGGAGGGGCGCCACAGGGCGGCCAAACCCCCCTAGGCGCGGGTGGGCCCAGCCCATGCCTGGGCAGGGTGTGGCCCCCCTGGCGGCCCCCTGCCTCGCCTCTTCTCCTATAAGAAGCCCCCGAGGCAGAAACCCTAGGAACCCGATCAAAACTCCACGAAACCTTCTATAGACGCCGCCACCATCGTCCCTAGATCGGGGGGATCTGAAGTTCTTCCGGGCACCCTGCCGGAGGGGATATCATACCGGAGGCATTCTTCTTCATCATGCCAGCCTCCGATATGATGCGTAAGTAGTTCCACCTTAGACAACGGGTCCATGTAGTAGCTAGATGGTTGTATCTCCTCCTTGTGATTTCATGTATAGATCTTGTGAGCTCCGTTCATGATCAAGATCTAATCTATTTGTAATCATGCAAGTTGTGTTTGCAGGGATCCAATGGATATTGAGATTACTATGTCAGATTGATTAATGGTTTTGTCTATTTGATTCTATCATGTCTGTGTTGTTTGTGATCTTGCATGCTCTCCGTTGTTAGTAGATATCTTGGCCAAGTAGTTGCTAGTGACTCCAAGAGGTGTATTTATGCTCGATAGTGGGTTCATGCCTCTAGTTTCCAAGGGAAGTGACAGAAATATCTTCGGTTGTAGATGTGTTGTTGCTACTAGGGAGAAAACAACGGTCTCCTGTTCATGCAACAAGTGGATTGTTTACCCTACACACTTTTCTTAAAGCATTTGTCTGTTGCTTGCAACATAATACTGGAGGGGGTTCGGATGATAACCGGAAGGTGGAATTCTAGTCATAGATGTAGTTGGATGGCGGTCTATGTATATTGTCGTATTTCCTAATCGAATCTCATAGGATCTTTTTGTCTAGTATTGCATTGTTATGCCTTGCTCAGTTCCTGTCAATT
Organism: Avena longiglumis; assembly: GCA_030063025.1. Lineage (NCBI taxonomy): Eukaryota > Viridiplantae > Streptophyta > Magnoliopsida > Poales > Poaceae > Avena > Avena longiglumis. Next base: position 469,093,489 of record CP125973.1, read on the forward strand.
GCCCTGCTGTAATTTGTTTACCCTTCATGCCATGTTGTTTATCTAAGGAGAGCACCTCTAGTGAACTATGGACCCCGGTCCAATCTTTACCATTAATTTATCCTCCACTCTTATTGTTTACTTGTTGCAAACCATCATTACTTTCCACACCATACAGTTAATCCTTTGTTACAACAACCGGTGAGATTGACAACCTCACTGTTAGGCGGGGCAAAGTCTTGAGTTTGTGTTGTGCAGGTTTCCACGTTGCTTGCAACACCTGTGTGACGTTTCCTTCATCCTACTAGTTCGATAACCTCGGTTTCTTACTGAGGGAAGACTTGATGACGTTCTTCTTCACACCTTTCTCTTGGGGTTCCCAACAAGCTCCACATCAAATGAGCCATTAACCCTACACTCTAAATCACAAGCCAGTATAACCCAAAAGTGGATAAGGTGTCCTACCGAGGAGGCCCATGGCCACCCACGTGTAGGTCCCGTCTGTAAGATCCCTCCCTTTATAAAGGTAAGGATCCATGTGATTGCAATGCTAGTCACTAGATCAATGCTAGCATCCACAGTTTAAGATGAAGTACACAGAAACAAAGGTCATTATTACATATCATTCCAGAGACAAACATAGTCTTTTACATCTCCATGGCCATAGGCCTAGTACAAGAGTTTAACCATAACAATATAAATAAGTCTTCATCTTCATGTGCCACAGGCAAGCATGTTGAGTGTAGACTCATAACCCCTAATCATCATCAGAATAACCCGCAACATCACAAGTTACAGCCACAGTGGGTCAATACATTGGAATAGTATTGGCAAGTGACACCTTAGTAGAATATTAACATCTAAATACTATATGAATTTGGCTAAGTGTGGCTTAGGCATGCTTTGCTCAAAATAGGTTTTACCTATTAGTTGAAAACACTAATTTTTTCTTTGACAAAGCTTTCCCAAGGAATCACCAATAGAAATTAGTGAACCTTCACCCTTGTTCAACCATAAGTTTTAACTTAGAAATTGGGATGAGGAGATTCTTTATAGCTTCCATGTCTTGATGCTCAAGTTGTCCAATACCAGGGACATGCCTAAATACTTAGATTCTTCCATCTGCAGAGGTTGTGCACTTTCTCCACAAGACTTGATTTTCACCAAGACAGGACCTTTCAGAAGCCTTCCCTTAGACCAAATGGACGCTCTCCAAACCTATCATCCCACTACCACCAACTGTCCAAATGGCTAAGTTATTCCAACCTATATGATCCAGGCAGATCTCATAATGCCATGTGGCTGCACTAGAAGCTTCTTAACATTTGGCATCTCAAATCCCTTTGTTCCTTGTCGGGGGGTTAACCTCGGGTAGGTCAGAGACGGGGAAAGACAGAGGTACTATCCCCGTCTAGTTTCCGAGTTACGGTCCAAGTCGGCCAAATCATGGATATGTCGGCCGATGAACGGAGGCAAGAAGCCCACGTATATGTATCAAGTAGTTACCCGGCCGAGCTGATGAGAGAATCGGCCGGGTTACCCAAGTGATCTTGATGCAGGTGAAGAACGAGCCGAGTAACACAAGGTAAGGCCGAGTGATACGAAGCTTGCAGGAGAAGGAGAAGCCCAAGGTCAAACTATAGCTGCAGGCTAGAAGGAATCATAGCAGAGCCAAGCACAAGAGACAAGGATGCACAGCGTCAGAGGGGCAGAAGAAGGTCACGGAGGTGACAGTCCTGGAGCCCGAGGTACGCAGGAGGGGGCCACTGGAGCCTTGCCATCATTAGAAGGGCGACAGGGAAAGGAGGCCGCCGAACTACTAATTTGGGACAAGCATATTCGACGGATATGCTTGCCTCGTCATCCCTAAGGGCACCCAAGGCACTCCTTTATAAGGGGAGGCTTGGACCCTGAGGGAGGGATCGATTCTTTGAGCACCGTTAGGCTGGGGAGATTCATCTTGTCCCCCTGTATACAGCTCAAGGAGCACTTGTAATCCATAAAGAGAGAAATAAAGATCATCACTTTGGCAGCTTGAGTGTAGAGACAGTTGCATCTTCCCTCCCCAGATCCCACTAGCATCCATTGGCCCCATACTTTAGCCTACCCATGGCATCTGCCGTGCCACCACCACGACAGTTGGCGCCCACCGTGGGGCCGGCAGCAGTGCTAGCTGGAGTTGTGATCCGGACGGGAAACTTCATCAACACCGGCGAGCGCGTTGTTTCTGGCTTGGTCCAGAGAGTTGGTCTCTGCGACTATGTCAGAGACAATGCATGGAGCTTCAGGGGGAAAACTCCCCCGCGCAACGGGATCTTCATCGGCCTGGGCGAGCACAGGGTCTACGTCGGCGTCGACATCACCGGCATTTATCCTCACCAGGTTGTTGTTGCAGGAGAGCCACCTCGAAGCGCGGCGAGCTGTCCATCAGGAGAGCATCTTGCAGGCAGCGTCGAGGTGATGGTCGCAGCAGGAGCTCAAGCGGGAGCAGCAGTAGCCGGGTCAAGCAGAGAACCCGCCGCAGGCGCACAGGGCCCACCCAAGCAGACCACACTGCAAACCGCCGAGGTAATTCCGCCAGTGACAAACCCGGCCGAGCTGCATGACACCACCCCAAAGGCACCAAGAGTGAGAGGGCCACCTCTGGAAAGACCAGAGAACATTCTTCAGGCGACTATAGAAAACTTAACCACACCTGTAGCGCCGATACTTGATCCGGCAAATGCTCAGGCAGAGTTAGAAGAAACCAGGCAAAAGGTGCTGGTAGAGGCCAAAAAAGTATCAGCTCTGCGGGAATCCTTGAACAGGACCCTGAGAGAATATGCAAAAGCTAATAAGCTTGATATCGCACCCGAGCGGGTGGACGAACTAAGGTTAAGAGGGAAGAACCTCATGAATGACATTAACAAAGAGCATGAAGCTCACAGAGCAGAGTCAGGTGATTTGGGTTTGCCGAGGTACAGTACCCCGGCGAAAAACCTGAGAGCGGCAAATGCCGCAGCATTGGAATTAGAGGGGTTAACCGGGGAAGCTCGGCAGAAACAACAAGAAAGAGTGAATGAGCTGGTGCGCATCGCGAACCAGCAAAATGAGGAAATACTCAGAACTAACCCGACAAGACCAGGGGCTTCGCGGATGGTTCATTCGGCGGGGGCAGCACCTGCTTTATCCGCGGCAGCGGCATCTTCACCCGGAAACAACGCTCGAAAAGAGAGAGCAGTAACCTCAGGGAAGAGGAACAAGCAAATTGTTCCATATGACCCGGCAATAGCTGGAAAGGCAAATGAGAATAGAGGCAATGCAAGCCGAGGTAACAGTGAGGAGAGAAACCACGGTCGTATGGAAAAGGACGGCGGCGGCCAAGGCAATGGGGATCTCGGCAGGAGAGAACCCGCAAGAGATAATCATGAAAACCAAACCCCGGCCGAAGTAAGGAGAGAAGTGCCGCCCAACCCGCAACCAAGACATGAGCCTCGGCAGGAAAGAGAAGTGAGGCCAGCTCGCCACAATCAGATGAATGAAAGGTATAATGATGGATATTCCGAGGTGGAATACGCAAACCAGGGTGGAAACAATCACTATGAGATACAGGATAGAATCCTGTACAGAGATCTGCCAGCAAATGATGCAAGAGTAAAGTTGGATCGGCTATACCGGTACGAGTTGTTGGAAGAGCAAGGTCCACCAGGTCCGACATGTTTTGGACCACGAATCATGGGCGAACCACCAGTGCCGAATTTTCAGTTGGCAAGAGGCACAAAAACGTACAATGGAAGTACCAAGCCACAAGACTGGTTGATTGATTATGCCACCGCTGTGAAGATAGCGGGTGGCAACCTAAGATGGGCAAAGGCAAGATGTCCCACAGATGTTGGAAGGACCAGCCAGGGTATGGTTGAATAATCAACCAGCTGGCAGTATCAACTGCTGGTTAGATTTTGAAGAAATGTTTGTCAGTAACTTTACCAGCACATACAAGAGACCAAATAGACCACAACAGCTAGCCATGTGCAAGCAGAGGCCGAATGAAACGGATAGAGAGTTTTTAACTCGATGGTGTAACCTGAGAAACTCATGTGAGGGAGTTATCGAATCGCAAGCAATCGCTTGGTTCGCGCAAGGCTGCCATTATGCCAGCGTGTTGTGGCAACGCCTGCAAAGAGATATGCCAACCACACTGGCAGAAACTATCAGAATAGCAGACTCCTATGCATTGGGCGACCCAACCCAACCGGAATTAATGTCGGCAGATCATCGTGAGCAACAGGACCAGTACGCGAGAGAATTGGCCGGGTCATCCAGGCGTGATTTTAGAGGAAGAAGAAGAGAGGAGAGGCCGGATTATAGATATAATTCGGCCCAGGTGGCGGCAGTAGCACAAGATCAGCCGAGTCACGGAGCAACTCAACGACAGAAAAATGGACCTCAACAAGGACATCAAGAAATGAGGAAAAGGCAATGGACCCCGAGCAAAAGAAGCAATGGCAAGAGAGGCCAAGTATACGTCAATCCATGTTAGATCAGCCGCAAATTTCACACATCAAACCCATCCGCACCAGCCAATCATACAACCCGCCAATGTGCTCGATGAAAATGCGATGGGGAACCCAGGAGTTCAGCTCCCCATCAGTGCAACAAAGATCACCGCAATTAATCGGAGCAACATACAAGAATCGATGCTACCGCCTCCCCAAGGTACGATAACTCGGATCGAGGGATGCAAAGGCATCAAGTAATGAACCGGCCAGGACGGAAGGATGAATCCGCAAATACCGGACGTAATGATTACAAGGAACATCACCGCCTTATTGTGTGTTCACAATGAACAGCAGGACAAGCAAAGTGTGCGGCGGCATATGGAAGTGAATGCAATGAAAGCAGTGCCAAGATACCAGCCATGGTCTGATCAGGAGGTGACCTGGAGCATGAAAGACCACCCCAGAATAATGCCGAGTCCAGGATCATATGCACTTGTGTTGGATCCGACATTTGTTGGACCAAGCATCAATGTAAAATTTTCAAAAGTACTCATCGACAATGGGAGCAGTATCAACATCATGTACAAAGATACCATGCATAAACTCGGAATATCGCAGAATATGCTGCAGTCCACGAGGACAACTTTCCATGGGATAGTGCCAGGGCTTTCATGTGAGCCCATCGGTAAAGTCCGAGTGGACGTGTTATTCGGTACAAGAGATAAATGCAGAGCAGAAAACTTAGAATTTGAAGTTGTGGATCTGGAAAGTTGTTATCATTCTCTACTCGGACGGCCCGCACTGGCCAAATTCATGAGCAGCTGTCATATAAGTTATCTAAAGATGAAGTTACCCGGACCACAAGGGGTGATAACAGTTGCAGGGGATTACAAGAAGTCAATGGAGTGTGCTTCGGCCGGGTCAAATTTGGCCGAGTCATTGGTTATAGCAAGAGAAAAGAAAAGGATTCAGGAGGTAGCAGCCCTCGCTCAAGACAGCTTAAACATGCCGCACCGCCAACCCTCATGGCGTTGTTTTTCACCAACCAAAGAGATGAAGAAATTTCAGATTGATGAGCAATTCCCAGAGCGCATCGTTATTATTGGTGCAGCCTTGACGCTAAATAGGAAGGCGAGCTCACCAACTTCCTCCGTGAGAATCGGGACATATTTGCATGGTCAACTCAAGATCCGCAAGGTGTTCCGAGGAGTTGGCCGAGCACTCTTTAAACGCCGTGCCAGAGCAAGGCCGGTGAAGCAACCTCTCCGCCGCTTCACCAAGACAGGAGAAAAGTAATAGGATGAAATAGCTCGGCTCCTTGCAGCCGGGTTCATCATGGAGGTGCTATATCCGGATTGGTTATCAACCGTGCTAGTAGAAAAGAAAAAGATGACCCCAATGTAGCCATTGTGTGGCGAATGTATCGACTACACTAACCTGAACAAGGCGTGTCCGAAAGATCCTTTTCCATTGCCTAGAATAGACCAAGTCATTGACTCGACCGATGGTCGTGAGCTGTTATCATTTGTAGACGCCAGATTCGGTTTCCACCAGATACCGCTAAATCCGCCGATCAAATAAAGATCGCATTTATTACCCGCACGGGCTTATTGTTATCGCACAATGCCATTCGGCCTGCGAAATGCAGGAGCAACATATCAAAGATGCATGCAAAAATGCCTACATGATCAGATAGGAAAAAATGTACAAGTGTATGTGGATGACGTAGTCATCAAAACTAAGGAGAGCAAAACCTTGCTAGAAGATATACGGCAAACTTTCGCGAACCTGAGAAGGTTCCGAATGAAACTTAATCCAGAGAAATGCACATTTGGCGTGCCGGCAGGAAAACTACTCGGTTTCCTTGTGTCCAGCCGAGGTATCGAGGCTAATCCAACAAAAATAAGAGCAGTAGAAAGAATGGAATTGCCGAGATGTTTGAACGATGTACAAAAATTCACGGGCTGCCTGGCCTCGCTTAGTCGATTTGTATGTCGGCTAGGAGAAAAGGCACTGCCACTTTATCAGCTGATGAGAAAGTCGGACAAATTCAGTTGGACCCCGCAGGCGGACCTTGCATTTCATGAGTTGAAAAAGATGCTTGTTACACCCATTTTAGCTTCTCCATTATCGAAGAACCTATGCTACTCTATGTAGCGGCTACCAATCGAGTAGTTAGTACTGTTGTAGTGGAACGACTTGAAGATGGTAAGTCGCCAGAGGCCAAAGGTATTATCTAAGTGAAGTATTATCCACTTCAAAGCAGAATTATCCGCACTATCAGAAGATGGCTTATGGAGTATATATGTCGGCAAAAAATCTTAAGCATTACTTTGAAGAGCACCCCATCAAAGTAATCTGTGAGGCACCCATAGCCGACATATTGAACAACAAAGATGCAAGTGGCCGAATAGCAAAATGGGCGATCGAGTTATCACCGTATGCTCCACAATTTGATAGAAGAGATGCAATCAAATCTCAGGCTGTCACCGACTTTCTCGTAGACTGGGCCGAGGTGCAGTATGAGCCACCATTGCCAGATCCAAATTACTGGACAATGCATTTTGATGGTTCCAAACTAAGGAATGGTTTGGGAGCAGGAATAGTGCTAACCTCGCCTAAAAAAGATCAATTGAAATATGTACTGCAAATACATTTTGCTGCGTCCAACAATGTAGCTGAATATGAAGCACTAGTCCATGGATTAAAAGTGGCAAAAGAAATTGGTATACGCCGAATCCTATGCTACGGTGACTCGGATCTAGTAGTACAGCAAGTATCAGGCAGTTGGGACGCATTAGATGCTAATATGGCTTTATACAGATTCCATGTGCAAAAGATCAGTGGATACTTTGAAGGATGTGAATTCCACCACATACCACGAGCAGAAAATGACGCCGACACATTGTCAAAATTAGGATCAACCCGCAAATTCCGCTGTATTGCCTCGAGCACCTCAGAAACCATCAATAAACCCATCACCGTAATCCGAATCAATCTTTATCCCGCAAGTTCTGCAGAAAATCACACGCCAATGGAGGTAGATCCAGAAGATTCGGAACCCCTAAAGAGGGGACAAGAGGTAATAACAATCATGGAGAGAGCCGAGGTATATACCGCAAAAAACATGGAGATAGACAGTGAGATCACTGCAGAAAGAGTAACACCGATATGGGCGCAACCCATATTTTCTTACCTAAAAGACGCGATATTGCCGAGTAATGAGGTATTAGCTAGACAAACCATAAGAAGAGCAAAAGCCTATACAATCATAAACAATGAGTTATATAAGAGAAGCGTCACAAACGTATTGCAGAAGTGCGTGAGTTCCACAGAAGGTCAGGAAATCCTTCTAGACATACACCAAGGAGAATGTGGGCACCATGCCTCATCTCGCGCTTTAGTAGCCAAGGCATTTAGGCATGGATTTTACTGGCCAACGGCGTTAAAAGAGGCAAAAGAATTAGTTAAGAAATGCAATGGATGTCAGAGATACACAACCAGAATACATATGCCGTCGGCCGAGTTAAAAACAATACCCATCACTTGGCCATTTTCTGTATGGGGTCTAGATATGGTGGGACCGTTCAAGCCGGCGAGAGGAGGAATGACCCACATGTTGGTTAAGGTAGACAAGTTCACAAAATGGATTGAAGTAAAACCGATTAAAAAGTGTGATGGGCACACAGCAGTGAAATTTCTCAAGGATATCATCTTGAGATATGGGTACCCACATAGTATTATTACGGATAATGGCACAAACTTTGCAGAAGGAGCTTTCGATAGATTTTGCCAAGAGAAGCACATAAGACTAGATATTGCCTCGGTGGCTCACCCAGCATCCAATGGACAAGTGGAAAGGTCTAATGGACTGGTGCTATCAGGAATAAAACCACGACTTGTTGAACCTTTGCAAAGGTCGGCAGGATGTTGGATCGAAGAAATCCCAGCCGTGTTATGGAGCCTTCGGACTACTCCGAATAGATCAACAGGTTACACTCCATTCTTTCTGGTGTACGGGGCAGAGGCCGTACTCCCAGCCGACATAATATATGACTCGCCAAGAGTTTCTCAGTACACAACCTCAGAGACAAATGAGATAGCTCGGCAAGATGCCGTAGACCTGTTGGAAGAAGCCAGAGAGTTGACATTATCACGATCGGCTATTTATCAACAGAACTTACGGCGGTATCACAGCAAGAAAGTGAATCCAAGAGTATTCAAAGAAGGAGATTTGGTCCTCCTATTAGTGCAACGACACAGCGCATGCACAAATTGTCACCCCATGGAAGGGCCATTTATTGTGATCAAAGCATTGCACAACGATGCATATTATCTGATCGATGCTCAGTCCCCTGGAGAGAACAAGGCAGACAAAGCTGGTGAAGAAACGAAGCGCCCCTGGAATGTGGCTTTACTTCGGCCATTCTACTCGTAGTATTATATCTCAAGGTCAAAATCCAATGATGTATTTGAACCTCGGCACCCAGAGCAGTGACTCGGGGACTGCCTTAGCATATATTTATTTCGTATTATGTATTCGAACCTCGGCACCCAGAGCAGTTACTCGGGGACTGCCATATGTTATGTTATTTCGTGTTATATGTTTGAACCTCGGCACCCAGAGCAGTTACTCGGGGACTGCCATATGTTATGATTTTTCGTGTTATATGTTTGAACCTCGGCACCCAGAGCAATGACTCGGGGACTTCCGGATGTTGTATTTCTTTCATGTTACGAATATGAACCTCGGTGCCCAGAGCAGTGACTCGGGGACTATCATATGATATATCAATTTCGTATTGATACTTAAACTTCGGCATCTAAAGCAGCGACTCGGGGACTACCGTATGCTACCTCAAACTTATGCTGAACGCACTCATATCAGTTTTATACTACCTCTGAAATTTGATTTACATGAGGAAGTTTCGGACAATAAACAACGATCCAGCGATTGCTATATACTTCCACAACGAAGTAGTTAACTTATGTTCAGAACAGATCAATATCATAGGTATTCAGCGCTCATGCCTGGATAAGACCATAAAAAATAACAGCAAAGTTAAGCCCTAAAAGGTCAAGAAATTAAGGGCCAGCGAAGCAAGAATTCGGACGAGCATCCACTTAACCAAATGTCTCAACAGTACATGGCAAAAGAAATTCAGATTATACAGCGAGTTAACAAATTTTTTGCCTACATCATACGCCCGGCATACCAGGGATCGGAAATAACTTAAGCGTTGTTCGTTGGAGAGGCAGCTACTTGCTCAGGTGCGGGGCACTCCGAGGTAGGAGGGACCTCGACTGAGGTTGCCTCGCCATCCGCTGACCCAGGTGCAACTTCGGCGGAAGTCCGAGGTTGTTCAGAGCGTCGATCAGGCGGTAGAATGCCCGTACCTTTGGAAGAGGACCGCATCGCCGTTGCTATCCGAGCTTGAGCTAGAGCTATCGATGTGGTCAATCATTTCGCCTTCCCCGCCCGCTGAATCATCATCCGAGGCACCTCACCGCAACCTCCTCGATCCGGTCTGGAGAAAACTCGCCCTTCATTCCAAGTGTGCACGCTCGGCACTCGACGAGTTGGAACGCCCGAGCTTGCCAAGAGCAACAAAAGTGGGATCTTCAACCCAGCGGAGCCGGCGCAAATTTCTCGTGATGTCCAGAGATGTCTTCATACCATGACATGATAACAAGAGGCCATATCGGCACCAAAGACGCCCAACCGATTCTCCAAAGACTCAATCGCCTCTCGATGCCATCACCTTGTCACCAATAACTTAACTTCGTTGATATCAGGAGTCCCCGAGGTATTCGCCGAGTACATGGTAAGCTCGGAGCGGCCTGCACCAAGTCCCGCCCATAATTTTCATCGGACCAATCATGCACCAACGCAACCAAGTAATCCTCCATGGAATATTCTGAATCAACAAGATATGAGTTCACCTCGACGCACGAGCTGCAAGAACTGCTTTAGAACTCACGGGCTTGGCCTCGGGAAATGATCTGCAAAGCACGAACATGTCAAAGGGTAGCAGCAGGGACAAAAAGAAAATATAATTCGCCATGCCAAGTAGCTTACGATGAATATAGCTCATGTTTATCTCAAGATCTTTGGCCCAATCAGCCTTGCTCTTCTCAAACGAGCAATTTCCTCGCTCAAACCCCGGTTTTAAGTTCGGCAGCTTCAAGGAGTTCTTTGTTCTTCTGCATCCGTAGTCACCGATTCTTTTCCTTGGAAAATTCTTGGTCGACCTTCTAGTTCGGATTTTGAGAGAGCTTAAGGGTATCCACCTTGGATCGCAAAGTAGCTATCTCATCGCTTTTTCTTGTAGTTGCGCGAATGAACTGCATTTTGTTCTAAAAATGCAGCATCACGTCAGCATGGGCATGCAATCTTGATGTGACATCGCTAAGTCTTGCAACTCGGCTTTACCACAGCCAAACGCAATAAGGAACCTTAGCATATATATTAAGAAGGAGAAGGAGTAAACAGAAGGAAACTAACCTTCCGTGTTCTTGATCTTTTCAAGGCGAATATTGAGGTTATTAATATTACCTATTCAACAAGAAGTAAGCCGGCATTCCATGGACGAATACATGAGAAAGTTGGGAATAAGGAAAGGAACTATCGACATACCAGCCTTCTTTGCCACGCGTAACCTTCTCATTTCTCTTCCAAATGGTGCGAAAAAAGCAACCTCGAACTCGGCAATCCGGTCATGTGCAACCCGAGTAATAAGGCAAAATGATAAGTCAACGAGTAAAGTTAATTAACCGAATTAAGCAAAGCTTAATTCGCTTTAGGTGGCTGGATATTCAAAGTTAAACCAGATCCAAGTCAAGCGTAACTTAACTCGGATCTAGGTGGTCGGATATTCAAAGTTAAACCGATCCGAGTCAAGCAACTTAACTCGCATCTAGGTGGCTGGATATTCAAAGCTAAACCAGATCCGAGTCAAGCAGAACTTAACTCAGATCTAGGTGGCTCGATATTCAAAGCTAAACCAGATCCGAGTCAAGCAGAACTTAACTCAGATCTAGGTGGCTGGATATTCAAAGCTAAACTAGATCCGAGTCAAGCAGAACTTAACTCAGATCTAGATGGCTAGATATTCAAAGCTAAATTATATCCGAATCAAGCAAAGCTTAACTCAGATCTAGGTGGCTGGATATTCAAAGCTAAACCAGATCCGAGTCAAGCAGAACTTAACTCAGATCTAGGTGGCTGGATATTCAAAGCTAAACCAGATCCGAGTCAAGCAGAACTTAACTCAGATCTAGATGGATAGATATTCAAAGCTAAATTATATCCGAATCAAGCAAAGCTTAATTCGGCTTTAGGTGGCTGGATATTCAAAGCTAAACCAGATCCGAGTCAAGCAGAACTTAACTCAGATCTAGGTGGCTGGATATTCAAAGCTAAACCAGATCCGAGTCAAGCAGAACTTAACTCAGATCTAGATGTCTAGATATTCAAAGCTAAATTAGATCCAAATCAAGCAAAGCTTAATTCTGATCTAGGTGGCTAGATATTCAAAGCTAAATTATATCCGAATCAAGCTAAGCTTAACTCGGCTCTAGGTGGCTGGATATTTCAAAGCTAAATTAGATCCGAATCAAGCAAAGCTTAATTCGGATCTAGATGGCTGGATATTCAAAGCTAAACCAAGTCCGAATAAAACACAACTAAACTCGGATCTAGATGGCCGGATTAACGAACCTTAGAAACAAATTTAAGTCAAACTTCCAAGTATACAACAAGTTATTTCCTTGCAAGTTTCAGGGACTAGAGCATATGGTAACATCCGAAGAGTAATTTAAGACTCATAGAAAATAATTACCTCATTCATCTTGTTGGTATCAATGATGAACAGCAGATGGTCAAACGGCACGATGTCGAGAAAGTCGAAAGGGCTGGTTTGTTGGATTTCCTCAAACCGATCAAAGATTCCGCTTATTGGCATACTCAACCGCCTCCAAGGCTGTTCCCACTAGTCCGAAAGTTAAAACTTTACCCCGGCAAAGGGTCCGACCACGGCAATGTGCAGGCTCTTATGAAGAGCAAGCCGCCGGCCGAGGTAACGGGACTTTGGTAGGCGCAGCTCCTTTACGCAGCACGCCGAATACTGTTGAGAAGAGCCGGCAAGACCTTTCTGAGAAGAAGAAGTCTTGACGGCAATAGCTTTTTTCGCCTTAGAAGAGGCATCAGCAGGAAGTGGCGCCTCGGAAGTAGGGACGGGGTCCTTAGGAGCAATGAGGATAAGGTCAGAGGGCCGGGATAACGACCTTTTCGGCCGAGGTCGGGATGGCCGTAGAAACTGCCGGAATAGATGGAGGCTCAGTAGCAGCGCTGGGGCCCATAGAAGGGGCGGCGGGCTCGACGAAGACTTCGGAGGGTTGGTTTGAATCCAGGTCAATGGAAGGGGTCTCAGGGAGATCGCGATTTAACAAAGCGACGATTCGGAGCTGGAGGAGAAGCAGGACGAATAGGACTAGGAATTCTGGTATCATCAGCGGGAGGAGGAGATGGCGGCCAAATCGGACGGCTAGTCATACTAGGACCGCCGGGTTTAACAGAAAGAGGAGCACTGCAAAAATAAGAAGGAAGATTCGTCAGTATGAGAAACAGAAAGAGAGAAACAAGAAATATAGGCAAAATAACTTACCCGACCCAGTGCATAGTCTTGCTCGGGAGGGTTCGAGCGGATTTCTTCATTCGCTTTAGGAACCGCCCGAGGCACTAGCAGAGCCCCAGCCTTCCCGAGGTAACGGGAGGTCGGGAAGCAATAGGCTCGGCCGTGAACCTGACCGGCCGGATTAGCTGGGAAAGTAGAAGCCGGAAATGCATAAGAAATAGGCATGGCGGCAACTACCTCAAGAATTTGGACCTCGTCCAATCACCTTCCTCCTCATGCGCTGAAGTTTTGCCATGAGCTCGAGCCGAGCAGATCCGACTTAGGGACGAAGTCCTCGAGTCCGCTCACAAGATCCGGGTACTCCAAATGGGCCAAGGGAGCGCAGAACTTCGCGCCCTCGTTTTCTACTCGCGAACCTCTGCAAGACGAGGAGAAAGAGAATCATGTAAACCAGTTTCTAAAACTGGAATAACAGAGCAATGCTGATTAAGCTTACCTCGGAGGCGACGATCATGGTGAATGGTTTTAACCCCAAGACCAATCCTCAGGCATTTCAGTCTTGAAGATAGCTCGGACGCGCTTATGAATAAGATAGTTATCCAGCTCCACGGTCGAGACTCGGTTAGGGTCAAGGGGACCACTCATGTAGCACAGCTTGTGGGTCCGCTGCTGGAAGGGGCAGATCCGGCTACTAATAAAAGTTGCCATCAGGTCTTCGCCGCATAACCCAGCCCGGATCAACTCTTTTAGCCGAATCTCAAGGCCTCGCCAAGGCGTGAGTTTTCCTCGGATTATAGAGCCGATTCACTTTGGAAGGTGGGCCAATTGAGAATGGAGGGAGCAATCTTGTCTTCCGCCTCCGTTCTTGACGAGAAGAATGACTTGTGCCACTTCTTGCACGACTCCAACCCAAAGGACACGAGAGAACACGGATTTCCTCCGAGGTGTGATAGACGCCCACATTGGGTGGGCAACTTCTCGAAGGGTGCGTAGATTTGTCGTGACAACGTTGAGCGGATCGAAGAACTTCACCAGACATGCACCGACGGCCACAGATCAAGTAACCCTCCGCGGAGATGAAAGCGTAAAGAGAAGCTATGGCGTCATAGAAGGTGATGCGTCAAGGTCAAGTAATCGAGGAATTCTCTAGCTAAATCGCTAAGAGGGAGACCAAGTCGGGAGAAGTGAGACATGAAACCACATACCGCCTCTCGATATCCGAGAGGATTCGCCGGTAAACGGCAAGAAACCTCGCGGAATCCTGAGTCCGGATGAGCCATTCAATCTCACGGCGTGATCAAGAGCCGCCACGAGCCTCGCCGCCCGAGCTCGCTGCCGTCCTCAACAAGAGCGCCGCTAAACGAACTAGACATATGTGCGCCGGAAAGATCGCCGGAGGAAAAACTGGCGGCGGAGGGGAGTTTAGAACTGCAAGGCCCCGTCGAAACTTTGCACGAAAACAATGGCGAAGAAACGGAGGAACCGTCGCCCGAGCACGGAAACGAAGCAGATGAATCTAGGGAAAGATCAGGGCAAGACGGCCAGAGAGGACTCACCGGCGGCGGAGCCAAGCTGGGCCTTGAGCGGCAAGAAAGGCAGAACGACGTGGCAGAATCCTCGCCGGCGGAGGCTCTGGCTGACGAGCGGCGGCGGAACTGCAAGAGAACGCGCCGGCGAAAGGAAGAAGGAGAACGGAGGCGAGCGATAAGGGGAAAGGTGAATCCCACGAGCGCGGTTCCCCTCTTTATAGTCAAGCCATGAACAGGGAAGTGGGACCGTGGGTGTGGCAGTTATCCGTGTAGATCGTGGGAGCAACACGAACGCACGACGGTGAGTGGAGCCACACCAACGGCCACACACGAAGAAAGGTCGTCACAATCCCCAAGGGGAACGGCACACGAGGCGTCGCAGCGGCGGCGCAGCAGGTACAGGGTTCACTGTATCTTGTCAGTAAGCACTGTAGAAGGACCTAAAAACTAGAAGAACAATGAAGGGATGACACATAGGACATGGCGTATGAGGGAAGGAACGAGGAAACCTCGGACGAGGCCATAACTCGGAAACAAGACTGAAGAATATAATGAAGCTGATATAACCCGGCCAAAGCTATTGACAGGGCCACACCAGCTTTGGGGACTAATGTCGGGGGGTTAACCTCGGGTAGGTCAGAGACGGGGAAAGACAGAGGTACTATCCCCGTCTAGTTTCCGAGTTACGGTCCAAGTCGGCCGAATCATGGATATGTCGGCCGATGAACGGAGGCAAGAAGCCCACGTATATGTATCAAGTAGTTACCCGGCCGAGCTGATGAGAGAATCGGCCGGGTTACCCAAGTGATCTTGATGCAGGTGAAGAACGAGCCGAGTAACACAAGGTAAGGCCGAGTGATACGAAGCTTGCAGGAGAAGGAGAAGCCCAAGGTCAAACTATAGCTGCAGGCTAGAAGGAATCAGAGCAGAGCCAAACACAAGAGACAAGGATGCACAGCGTCAGAGGGGCAGAAGAAGGTCACGGAGGTGACAGTCCTGGAGCCCGAGGTACGCAGGAGGGGGCCACTGGAGCCTTTCCGTCATTAGAAGGGCGACAGGGAAAGGAGGCCACCGAACTACTAATTTGGGACAAGCATATTCGACGAATATGCTTGCCTTGTCAGCCCTAAGGGCACCCAAGGCACTCCTTTATAAGGGGAGGCTTGGACCCTGAGGGAGGGATCGATTCTTTGAGCACCGTTAGGCTGGGGAGATTCATCTTGTCCCCCTGTATACAGCTCAAGGAGCACTTGTAATCCATAAAGAGAGAAATAAAGATCATCACTTTGGCAGCTTGAGTGTAGAGACAGTTGCATCTTCCCTCCCCAGATCCCACTAGCATCCATTGGCCCCATACTTTAGCCTACCCATGGCATCTGCCGTGCCACCACCACGACATTCCTGGGTGGCTTTCAAGAAGTTATATACACAAGGTAAACCATAGAAATGGGCCTTGTGTAACCACTCAACACAAACCAATCTTTCCATTCCACCCAGGTGTTTCATTCACTTAGTTGTTTTATTAAGCAAAAACATAAGTCCAAAGACTTAGAAATATTTCTCATAGCATGATTATATAATCCACCCTTGGTTGCTACTAGCTAGGCTAAGCATGGCAATAACAAGTATCTTAACTTAAAGGGAATTTTAACATTGCTACAACCACTAGGATTTCCCAAGCATAGGATATAGATACTTAGCAAAATAATCATGCAAGTCCTATACAAAATATTTCTAATGCATAGGTAAAAATATAGGGATAAATACATGAAGCACCACTTGCCTTGGTAGTTTGGGGAGTTGCAACAATCTTCACAACCACAATCACTATTGGCACCAAAATCTACACATAAAATAATGGCACCAAAATCACATAAAAAAATATACAAACAAAAATATATGAATGCATGCAAAAATGCCATGTGATGATTTTTCTACACCAAACAAGACAAGTGTACAGTACTGAAACATAAACAAGATCAAAATATACTAAATTAAACTTTGTTTGATTTTTAAATCATTTTTCAAATCATTTCTATAGCCAAAATAAGCCTACAAATGTTTCTGTAAAAACAACCATTTATACAGAAGCAAAACATTAAACA